>UELW01000444.1:1385968-2125968 GCA_900490495.1 Danionella dracula
TACTATTAAACATTCTCAGCCTGCTGCTTGCTGTGCTTGTACTTAGAAGTGAAAGCAAGCAGATTCATTATGGAAGTGCTCACTTTCTATTAGTTTAGTGAGTTTTTCAGGAAAGTTGTCAAAAAATTGACAAGATACATTATATTTTCTCACTCTAAAATTGTTTTTGTATGACTTTCCTTTTTTCTGCTGATCTTGAAAGTACATCTAAACAACGCTCAGCACGTATAGGTATTTGTAACATGCAGAGGGTAATTAAATGACTAGATTTTGCTTTTGGTAGAAGTATCCCATTTCATGAACTTGCAAGCACACAAATTTCATCCTGAGCATCTGGAGTGCATCATTGTGGACTTTAAATAGCCAAGAGCAGAAGACCTTGAGAGGGCAAAAAATCTTTAGTCATTCATTATGGCACAGAGGAAGTGTAGAACATTGATGGAACGTAATGAAAACTAATACTCTTTCTAGTCACTGTGCTATCTGCAGATGTGTTTTATATCCCATTACTGGTGGAGAAGTGGCCACAGCTCTATAGCATGTTGAGGAAAGCATAATCCTTTGGGAAATTACCCATCAGTAGTGCAATAGTGTTACAGAAATGAAATTACAGAGGCACTTCAGAGTGAGTGTGTGCATCTGTGTTTGCTAAGGTGCGTGGAGGATATATGTACTCTGTTTGATGCATAAGGAGAATTTCAACCAAAACTACAAAGGGAGATGCTCATTTAACTTACCCGGGAGTTGAGTGAGACCTTAATTAATGTAAATATTAAAACTACTGCAAGTGCAATATTGTTAAATAAATGCAACATCATGCACCAAAAATTGCTAAGATACATTAAAAGCATTTTTTCTATTTTTATTTTTGGCCAGCATGGCACAAAGCTTTACCTAGTTTTGTAAGCAAAGTTTTGCAAGCAATAAAGAATCATACTAGGAGACCCTACTAGTGTGTGGTGTAGGGGGGGGTGGCAGCTGATTTGCTTGCTCAAATGTTGAAAGTACACTGTTTAGTTTGTGATTATATACTGTTTTACTGGAATGCATGGTTAGAGACTAACTATAAGACAAGCTCCTTATCTGAAGTGATGAATCAACCACATTGGTTTGAAGAGAATATGTCTGCATGTTTGAAACACAGTGAAAACTAGTTGAATGTAGAATAAATAACATTTAGATATGATAATTAAATATGCAGCTTATGAATAGAATTGTGAAAAATGAAAGTCTGCCAGTCACTGAGATAGTAAACACATAAACATATATATAAAAATTACCATTTTAAAGAAAGAATAAAAAGTTCTACAAATTGGAACACTATATTACACTAAATAGGAAATGACATATAAAACTCAGTATCTAGCATTCTGGATCACCCTGCTTCTCTAAAGGAGTTTCAATTTTAGATGTGAGGGTTATCGGCTGCAAGATGAAAGTACACCATTTTAAACATAACTCCAAAAGTAATTCGGAAAGATATATTTATACAAAAGTCTGCATGACCCAAACCATAAAAAAAATATTTGTATTCAATTATTCTTCTAAGAATTTCATGCAAAATCCAGGTCTTTCTAGTCTATAGCTAACTTTCTTGCACTGCATGACATTTTCTAATATGATCGGTATTTATACTCAGGGACAACCTTTATAAAAGGTTATTGCTGCGCTCATCAGTAATTAATGAGGAAACGGTAATTTTTTAGGATAATAGCAGAAAATCTTTCTCATCTGCTTTGAGGCTAGAGATCTGAAAGGTTTAATGTGCAAAAAGACCCTCTTCACTGGCTAGTTTTTCTCATCGAACAGGAAAGCAGTGTTAGCATGAAGAACACGTTCCTACATCAAGCTTGTTAGTTTGACAGTCAATTTGTTGAAAATGAGACTATTTATATCGCAACCAAGAAGTTAAGTTGTTTTAATTTATTGTATTTAAAGACTGGATAGATAACGATGTCTCATATCCGTATTGAGTGAATCAATTGTATGAAAAGAACAGCTTTGATGTTTTTAAGGATTATTTATATTTTTTTTCCTCTGTAAAAAATGGAAAAGGTCAGACACAACAAGAAAGAAAACATGTCAAGAATTATATAATAAATCTGGCAGAGAAATTTGACAGGCTTCAGCTGAAGTTATAGAGCTGCCTCTAACCGCTGTTGCTCAAAGTCAGACCTTTAGCCTTTTAATGCTTTAAATCAACTGAAATTGCTCAACAAAAGTTCAAGTTTAGCTTGGAGTGGATGAATCAACAGACAGACTTATCAACTTTGGTAACACACTATAGTCTTTCTTCTTTGAGTTTTTCAATTTTACAAGACTTCAGAAAAGTAGCAACAGCTTCCATAACATTACTTAAACCCAAGTAATAGTCGTCATTCAACTTTTTGTATGACATCAAAACCTTTTAAAGGTGTTTTAACAAATAACATTTTTTTCAATTAATTTATCTAAGCAGCTGTCTAGAAATGTAGAGATTTCCACAGTAACATAAAATAATTTTCATCAAATATTCATTTCAAATCATGATTACACAAATTCTTATGACCGGAATTGTTTCAAACATTGAAATAAAAGAATGAATGAAAGAGAGAGCCAGAAAAGGAAAAGAAGGAATGAAGACACATAATATATAGTCACTGAACACATAATAGGAATGTCATAGAAATGTTTGCATGTATTATTTTGTTTTCACATTGTTGACTAAATAAACTCCATTTGTTTGGTGCAAATAAAGGGCCAAAAAATTCTATGCACTACTTTTATTAGTGCTGTCATCATCAGCATTACTGAATGTGAACTGAACTTGAAAATAATCTTTCAGTCAATGATTGAAAAATGTTTACATTCTTCAGATATATTCATTTAAAAATGTGGCTTGCTTTTTTTCTAATGAGCTAGAGTTGACATTTCACAAAAACAAAAATACCTCATAACGGAACACACCTGAATCCACTAATTCAAACAAAATGTATTTATATAGAGCTATACGTTTGCAGTTGCTTCAAAGCAGCTTCACAAAAGCAAATTGTGGATTAACAGTTTAATGAGAATTCTAGTGGAATAGTTTTTATAGCACTCAGGTTTGGGTACCAAGAGCCAATCCGCTTCATCTAACAGATATCTTCAAACAGATATCTAATTAATTTATTCTAGTTTTGAACTCTGTGAGTGTAGTTGAGCTGCGGACACCATCCAGAAGTTTGTTCCAAAGTCCATCAGTTGGCCTGCTTCTTGTGTTCGGACGTAGTACAGAATCATGATGAGACTGTTCCTCTTGTGTTGTTTGAAACTACTTTCTGGCTCTTGAAACAGGGTTGGAACAAAAACCAGCAGGGGCTGCAGCCATCCAGAAATTGAGTTTGAGATCCTTGATCTATACCAACATATCCTGACATCTCCTTCTGATTGGCTACACATTTACTTTGCTTTTGACAGGACCCAGCATGAGCAGCTGGGAGGGGGGTGGGGTTTTCAAGTTCTGAGATTTAATCAACGAATTCCACTGAATAGATCTGTATGAATTGATAATAACATTCAGTGCATGCTAAATATTCATTTGTTTGCACTCTTGAGGCATGCATCACGTTGCATCATGAAATGTTGAGATGTTTATTTAATTTAATCCTTCAGTTTGATCTTGTGGCACAGTCTTTCAAACAGCAGATAAACAGCAGAACACAATCACTCTGATTTAAAATTCACATCACAAACATCTATGACAGACTTGGGTTTTTGACTAATGCATACTATAATTCTGGTGGCTCGTTGTTTATTTTGAGACACAAACTGTCATAATTTTTTTTTGTATTATATATATTATATAATATGTTTTTATATAAAATATTTTCAGTTAAAATGTTTATTGTAGCAAAATAATCATATTATTAGTCATTCTGCCTGCCGTTGGTAAAACAGGGTATAAAATTACAAGTAAAACTTCTGATAAAACAATACTTTTTATTCTCAACACTATTAATGATATGCGTTCCACTCATTAGGAAGGTTCTAGAGGAATGCCAGGAGTAACACAGATGGAGTCATAAAAAAGGATCATGTTCGCTCACGTTCTCGTTTTATCTTCCCGCTTTTATCTCTTGTTGTAACTGCACAGCTGTAATTAGCCATGCATTCACTTCTACTTTACAATATTAGGTCCAATGATAATAACAGAGACTTTCATGTGTCTTTAGTCCTTCCAAATAATTTACCCCTGATTCCATTTCCCACTGTGTCCTTGGGTACTTTGTATAATGAGGAAGATTGTTGTTTTAACAGCATATGCTAATTTGGCAAAGTTAGACCCATCTTTATTCAGCATGTTCAGTACAATCTGTGCCACAATTTGTGTAAATTATACATAAATCTGAAAGAAATAAAATACAGTTTTGATAATACTGAGCATATTGATTAAAATCCCTTACATTTACGAAGATCTGTACCCAAATATTTTCACTCTTTTCTTATAGTTTAGAAAAATGTATGTATAGTGGAGAAAATAGTATCATTTTCATGAAACCTATTACATCGCATTAAAATGTGTATCTCCATACTTCATAATTTCTCTCGATTTGTACCTTTCTTTCTTAGTGGCCTTGAATTTATATTTCTCAGCTGAACTCTAACACTAGCAGCTGAACCATGACGAGCATTGAAAGCAAACATCAGTATTTTGAAATCAGTGTTAAACTTAATAGGTATCCTCAGAGGAGATTCTCCATACTTTTGAGGATCTATCTCTATTTATACAATAAATAATAATGTCATAATAAAAAAAATGTAAATAATACTGTAAATGATATTGTATATTGTTTATACTTAAAACAGAACAGTTAATATTATAATTTTAAAGGACTTTTCATTTATGTTCACATCAACATGTTGTTATTTCATTACAAGATTACAAATGCTGAGGCCTCCATTATAGCTTATAATAGACAATATTATAACTTATCCAGGATTATCCAATTTAGAAATTATCTAAAATTTCAGATTCGTCTCATACTTTTTAACTGATTTATCATGCATGCAGAACATCAAATTTGTAATGGCAGCAAGATTTGGAATTTTAGAACAGGCTACAACAGAACAAGACAGAACAGGACAGAACAAGAATGGTCCCATCCTTATTCATTTCTATCACATAGCAAATGTAGATATGACAATAAACTGATGGTAAACTATGGTGGCCAAAACTTTTAAATATTTAGCGATTGTAAACATAATTTTAAACCAGCAACACATTATTTGAAGTACATTGGAAGGCTTATTACCCTCTTTGATCACTCATTGTCATCTGGATACTCCACCAGAATCTGATCAAGCTATAGCTACTTACAAATCTACCCAATTGTTTATTGTAGCAGACGTGAATCGAGACTCAGCTTTTGAAAACAGCAACAAAAAAATATAGGGATTACTATACACAAATAAGCCTTGTATAATTAAAAAAATTCAAAGCCTGATTGGGTCAAATTTCTATCATAAAACATACTTGTGATCAAACAATGACGGGTCCCAGGCATATTGTACTATAACAAACTTTATATTACAAATAAAATGTAGAATGTAATGCTTTTCTAGCGATTGACATTTTGAATTCTAGCTTTCTGTAACTTAAAAATCGTGCAAAGGGCGATCATGAACAATTCTTTCATTTTTCTGATATTTTTGATAGCTGTTTAACATCAGAAGTTAATAAGTGGAAAAAGTTGATGCTAACAAGTGAACTTTTTGGACCCCTCCTTTCACCAAAGTGTACATTTTTGGAATAAAAAACTGTACATGATCTGAATCAGATTTTTATGATCTGTTTATAAAATAGCATAAATTATGATCCTATTTTCAGGGAAAGTATTTTCACAGTAGAATTTTGAGAGTAAAATTATCTCTCTCCAGAGTAGGCCCAAATACACTCTGAATATTGTACATATTACACTTAAACTCAGTTAAATCTCTGACACGGTCTGTCATCTAAACCCCCAATATTCACCAACACCTTGAACAATGTTATAAATATAAAAAATATATATTTTTTACTTTCTAAATGTAAAAAAAGTTTAACTTAACAAATTAATTATACATTAAAGGTATAAAGTAAGAGGCTGTGTTAATTTAACTCTGAATAGAGTCAATTTAACTCTCTAAAAGTTACTGTGGAAGAATTTCCTTAATTTTTCTTTAAAAAAAAACTATTTTACATGACTTTACATTCCCCTGCTTTTCTGTCTACAGAGACCTTATGCCGTCTACACTGGAAGGCCAGATCACTATGGAAAAGACGCCAAGCTACTTTGTGACCAACAGTGCTCCAAAGCGAATTCACACAATGGCTAGAGATATAAAACTAATCATAGTTGTGCGCAACCCAGTGACCAGAGCCATTTCAGACTATACACAAACTCTCTCCAAGAGGCCCGAGATCCCGACGTTTGAAGTACTGGCATTCAAGAACCGAACACTGGGTCTGATTGATGCATCCTGGAGTGCACTGAGAATAGGGATCTACGCGCTTCACCTGGAAAGCTGGATGCAGTATTTCCCTCTCTCCCAAATGCACTTTGTCAGCGGAGAGCGGCTCATTGTTGATCCGGCTGGCGAAATGGCCAAAGTGCAAGATTTTCTGGGACTCAAGCGAATAGTGACAGACAAACATTTCTATTTTAATAAAACCAAGGGATTTCCTTGCTTAAAGAAGCCAGAGGACAGCAGTACCCCACGGTGCCTAGGCAAGTCCAAGGGCAGAACTCACCCTAAAATCGACCCTGATGTCATTCGAAGACTTCACAAATTTTATAAGCCCTTTAATTTGATGTTTTACCAAATGACAGGGCAAAACTTTCAATGGGAAATAGAGGAAGGGGGAGTCCTACCTGGCTCTCGGAACTAGAAACCGATGCTTTCCTCTGCGCCACCAGCCTTCTTGCCACTCATCGTCTCCTAGGACCTGGTTTCAAAACCTCAATCCATGGTTGCTGTCTTTGCCAAAGTGTGTGTATCCATTCAAAAAGAGTACTTAATAAGTTATCACTCCCCAATACTGATGATGTTACAATGGCAAGTGCAAATGTACATATTATCTCAATCATAAATATATTTATATTTGTCAAGAAAAGAGAATTTTTTTTTAGCTTGGAAAGAGTTGCTATTAGAATCATGTCTTTTATGACGATGCATGCAATGATTTAAGTGTCCTTACCCACCATCACCCTATGAGTTTTACGTTTTAATCTCTTTGTCACCAGCAGGGATTGCAGTATTGATTGGTATAGTGGAGGATCTTTGCAGAATCTGAAAGCTAAGAACAACTCTAGACAAAATTAAAATCCTATCAATGAAGTATTGGTCTCAGCTTCTGCTGTTTTATCCCAATTTATTCAGTTTTACTTTGAAGATCCAAATAACTTAATAAAGCTTTTGTAATGGAACATGCATATTAATTAACATATGTGAAATGCGATCATATACATTTTTTTACCATATACATACATTAATTCTATTTATTTTATTTATTTGGAAAACTTTATCCCTTGGAGCTAGCTGTACATTTACCAAATCAACTCAATTAAATGCATAAAAGGCACATTATAACAATCTTAAAATCTTTAAAACAAAGTTAATATTTTGAATCACATTACATATTTTTTTGTTTGCTCTATTTTTTAGGTTGGCAAACATTCCATGGGATATAAAGCTTGAATACACCTTTTATAAAATGTGTAAGATTTTAAACCATTCGCACCATTGGAAACCCTGTTAAACTATTTACAATGGCATAAGAGCAAATATATACCACATTTGTTTCAAATGGTTCACTAAATTAGGAATATTGATAAAATGTTTGACATTATGAAGCACTGTTTGATCAAATGTATCACTGTCACTAAAGCTGTCATCACACTCTGAACAATCTGATGCTCATATGTTCCAACTTTGGGTTTTACCCTCTTTTTTGATACAGCTGCCAGCATAATGATGGAGGAACATGATAATGAGGGTAGCAGCAAAGCCGGCATAGCAACAGCGGGGAGTTACCAAACATCTGCTGTAACAAAGTCCTCTGTCACTGTAGACAAATGAGGCGTTAAGAAAGATGCCTGTACAAATCTTCAAAGAGGGATTTGTCAATGTACTTCTTACCTGGTGGATTCATGTTTTGAACATCTTCATGTTAATACGTTTATTGGGTTATGTATAAGTATACTTCAATTTTGACCATGGATTTGATGGCCAGGAGATTTCTTCCACACGAAGAATAATAATCTTCCACATAATTTTTTTTTGTCATAATACCGATAATACAATATATTTTAAATAAGCAAAAATACTTTAAAAATTGCTCTCAACCGTTTTTTAGATAAAAAATGTACAGACACTTGACAGACATGCAAGTTCAATTGTATTTGTGTCAAGTACGTGTGAGCATTGACATGGAGATTAAACTATGTAACTTCACAATCATTATTGATACAGTTATTGCAATGATGAATTGCAATAATTTGGACATTTTAAATCTAATTTTAAGAAGTATCTTTTTTACTTTGTGGGATTTTTAAAATCAAGATACTTTAAATTAACGATGCAGATATACTGGTATTATGTTGGGCCTGATACCAAGATCATGTACTTGTACTAGTACTGATAAATACGGGCAGATACAAAATGAAGCAACATCTTTAAATTATTTGAGTAGATGAGAATGAATTAATACATGAGAAAAGAAGGTAATGTTGTTGTTGTTTTTTCCAAAGTATCTCAAGGGAATTCCTGGTCAATGTAAATTTTTTCTGAATATGAGCTTTGTTTTTCCCATTAAATTGCTAAGACCTGGTATCATTCATAGCTGTAAGCCTTTCCTGTATCTGAAAAACAATGAAATAAAGCTAATGCAAGACCTGCCTAATCCTGACCAATGACACTATCTGATAATCTGTTCATCAGAGTGGGTTGATAGTCTTGTTTGTCCTCTTTTAGACATGCAACTGGTTTATAACAGGGTCTTAGTCCTACCACCAGGAGCAGGGGGAAGTGCTGAGGAATTTGTATGTGAACAACTACCAGCTTTCAAAGTATTGGGAGTTTGTTTGAATGATGCTGTTGAAGTCTGCCTTTCTTCTGTCATGTCTGCTGATATCAGAACAGCATAAAAATCATCACCATGATCTTACCCGGTCACTTAACCAACACCAAACCAAATTATAGATGTTAATAAATGAACCCTGTCAAAAATGACAAATTTTTTACATGCAAATAAAAAAAACTGAAGTTGCAATAACTATTTCAATCTGGCAATGTAGGACAATAGTGAGCATGCTTCAAAAGGTGGTCCTACCAGATAATGTACATTTCTAAAAACATAAATATAATAAAAAATATTATTACATTATCTGTTCATGGTTAATAAGATCCTTGATAGTAAGATATGCATTAGACAGTTTAACATTCCAAGGCACTTCAACACATCATAAAAATTCCACAAAACCCAAGCTAAATGATTGTTATTTGCACAAAAATATGTGATTAAATAAATCAGCCAGTTTGATAGTTAACTTAACATTAATGACATTTTAGCTGTGACCTTTGAAGTAACCCTCAGGATGTGTACAATGAGATAAAGTAAATCTCACCGGCCCCACATTGCGAATTTAGGTTCTGTTTTTTTGTTGATTACAACCTCCGGTAATGATCTCGAGTTGGTTTCCTGCTTTATTTACTTCAGAGGATTACACAAATCTGGCTTGTTTGATAAGAACTGTACCACATAAATAACAGGATGTTATAGCTCACTGCTCCTCTAAATCCCCCACACTGTATGTTTGCCCTGCTGCTGTACTATTCAACAACTCAGCCAATCAATGCAGCTGATAGATCGATGAAGACTGTCTCTGATTACATCCCCAGATGCGCATAGGGCCATCCCACTGAGGGGTTTAAATGTTCTCTACGCTGACTGGTGTGAGTTTCACCCAGAAGAATGACAGACCTGAGAGATTGTTACAGAGAGCTATTGGTTCAATCTGAGTAAGCTTTGTGATGCCCTTTTATATCCCCCTGACTGAACGCTGAAGCTTGAACCACAACATCCCAGGTCTCCCACTCAGCATTGAGCCTCAGCTGTGCTGTATCCCCATGGAGTTTAGCTCAACAGCACTCTGATTCCAACTGTCTCGAATCTTGCCTTCAAAAAAGATTTATGAAGTAGGACCAGAAAGAGCAGACTCGTTGTTTTCTTTCTCTATAATTTATTTTGGAGGATATTAAACTTTAAGTTAGAATTTTACAATCACTACGTCATTAATAAGTGCATTGCAAACTTATTCCCACCATATTTTTCGGAAATATCAGGTCTGTTTTTGTGTAGAATAATGACATTTAATACATAGAATATTTGCTTTCTCACCATATAATATTAAAGGAACAATTTACACAGAATTTCAAGAGACACAGTAAAGATTTTTTACCAGGTTTTATGTACAATTGAGATAATTACGAGAAAAATGGGGGATTTTTTTGTGATTTTTGTTTATGCAGTGTCACAATGACAGCATTTCAACTGAATGTCTAAACAAGGTAAAATTTCAACAGCTCATCAGTTACCAAAAAATAGATGAACACTGAATCCCATACTCACATGAAACATAATTGCCATGAGAGCAAGTGGCAATGAGCTAAGAACCATCAAGAAGAAACAAGCAACAAGATAAGTTTAAATATTATAAAATGTAAAGTGATTTTCAGTAGAGGTATATGAAAGGACAGATTTTACTTTCGTGTGATTGCTCAACTCTTTGGTTTCTGTGAAAGCCCCATCAGATTTGTATTATATATGGGCTGTAATAAGCATAAATGGTTGGGATTATCAGTTGGTAGACAATGGTAATGGATTTAAAATTTTGACATAATTTAATTTTAAAAACTCATCCTTATGTTACCACCATTATAATGCAGAAAACACCTGATAACTTTCATAACTTTTGCTGATAACTTTAAAAGGTATCTGGTCTTTTCTGAGAAGCGTTATGGAACCAGTCACTCTCTGCCTGGGAAGCCCGAGTGCCAAACCCGGTGTGGGGTACATAGCTATTAAAGTTTGAACACACCCAAATTAATTTAATTTGGAACTTTCAGGAACACTTACAACCCCAAGTTGTACACACTGATGAACACACTGATCTTTTTAATGAAATCAAAATCTTTCAGACCAGAAAAAAATGGCATGCAATTCAATTACGTCATATCAAGGATATCAGTTCATTTTATTTAAACATGTGTCAAAGTAACATAAATCATACCAATACTCAGATAAAATAGGTCAACGAGTTTTTTTTCTACAATCAACACACTGTGAAGTCATAAATAAAATAATAAAAAATGAGAATATTGTGTAAAATGACAGCAGCTGCAGCTGTGAATAAATTCTTGAGGGTATTTTGGAATGTTGGGTTACATGGATGATATATCGTTTTTCACACTGTTTAAAAAATACTGATATAAAAATATGATATAGTGTAAATAACAAAAGTGTATAATGTACATGAACAGCTAGAAATCTTTTTCAAATGAAAAATAAAAGTGGAATAAGATTCAATTGTGCCAGTTTCTTCTTTGTGAATTGATAGAGAGAGAGAGAGAGAGAGAGAGAGAGAGAGAGAGAGAGAGAGAGAGAGAGAGAGAGAGAGAGAGAGAGAGAGAGAGAGAGAGAGAGAGAGAAGAGAGAGAGAGAGAGAGAGAGAGAGAGAGAGAGAGAGAGAGAGAGATGAGAATGATGTTCTGCTGTTGTGTACTGGCAATGCTTTTGCTGACTCCGAGAGTAATACAAGAGAAGCAAGAGCGGTGAAAACTCAGTTGCACAAAGAGAAAAGAAACCAGAACCTTTTAGAGGCCAGGGACAAATAACAGTGGAACTTGAAAGGAATTAAATTTCGATTACATGACTGTCTTTCATTTCTGCTCTCTGACAAGAGACTTCATTTAGTGTCCTCTGCCATCATAAAAGAGGGATAATACAAATCCTATTCTTTTCTGACACTGTACTCCGGAGCTTAACCAGAGCTTTTACATTTAAATCAGTGAGTGGCAATGTTAAATCTACAACAGGAGGTTCAGGGATGGAGTCAGAACTCCACTGAGTGAAACAATAACCAGCGTGTAAAATTTTAACAGCAAGGACTGTTCCTTACTTTCATTCAACTATTGCTTACAAGCACATGTATCATTAACAATAACAAGACACTATATTAAAATACAGATAATATATAAAATACTTGATTTAAATGTGTAAAAAATTCCTGTTGTTAAAGTAGCAGTAGTCATTTGAAATAATTGCAACATGGTAATTCTGCAAAATGTCTTTTTTGCTTCATTGTTAATCCTAATACAGGTTACAAGAGTCTGCTTGAATGTTTGGCTCACTTGTGTCTGCCCATCATTACTGGCAATTTAATAGTTTATCCATTTATATATGCCAGACATAAATGGATCCAAGTTTAGGGAGAACAATGTTCTCTCAGAAATGGAATTCAGCAGTGTCAACCTTCTGCTTGAGAGGTAGTAGTGCTAAACACTTCGTCCAACCAGTTTTCAAAGGTACTTAGTACCTCTTCTTCTCTGGGGACTGTTGAGCAGTAGTCAGAATTAAACTGGGAGCAGCAAGTTAGATGCTCGGAGATAAAGATGGAGTAAATGTTTTTATCCAACTTTAGAATGTTTATGATGACTTCTTCAAAGCAAATTGATAAAAAATGTTCATTCAGTTTTTTCCTGGGGTGTTTTCCTAGGTAGCCATGGTTTGATGTACAGCTGAATATTATCATAGATTTAGCCACATTATTAAAACATTTTAAGAGCACTTATTTTAAACATTTAATCAGGAAAATCAGGTAATTTTTGCAAAATGCTTTAGTGATGGTTGGTGAAGCATGGAGTCCAAAATTATTATTCAATTAATTAGTAAGTTAAAAAAAAGTTCAAATAATTAACGATGAAACTCATTGGTATTAAACTGACTTGTTTTTAAATTAAAATGCACCAAATCTGATTTATTTTTGCCAAATATTCAGAATGCTCCAAGACTTTTTTTTACATTTTAAAATGCCCCAGATTTAAGCATTTAACTTGAAAAGGACTAAACATTTCTCAAGAACTTCCAAGTTTCACTATGTTCCTTCTAAGGTGCACATAATTTAAGCAGAAAACCAGCACTGTGTTCATTTTATCTGTACCAATATATAAATATAGTCCTGATATGTAATTTGTTACATAACAGTGTTATTGTATCAGAAAAAGGCTGAGAGTTTTGCTTGCCTTGAAATGGCCAAGAAATAACTAAATCTTCCACTGAAGATGCAAACAGTACTCATTATTTGTTTTTCAGTTTCTTTTTTTTTACATTTGTGTCAATATAAGAAAAATTAAGTTCATAAGGTTTTCATCACATACAGCTCTTTTTCCTCTGCAGATAATAATAGATACAACAATCATACAAACTAATTGTTAATAAAACTAGGTAAAAAACATCAGTATACATACTTGAGGAAAAATATCAACAGGATAACATCAATCCGTTATTACCATGTAAAATAACTTTATATCTCAATAAAAATCAACCAAACTATTTTTCCCAGAAGACAAGAAAAGCTAAAGTGCTAAATTCCGCCTTTGATATGAACTGTTCCTTTAGCTCAACCCTTCAGGTGCATGGGTCTTTTTTCAGAGAAGTACCTCTTTGATAAACCCAACCAGAGATCTGCTGCTTGAAAGACATGCAAAGCTGTCCTCAGACTGCCTGTCCCTGCGGGGGGTTCATATCATGTGGTTTAGGATGGACTGATCTCTGCTAGACTTCAGATGGAGTACTACACTCCAAGTAGATCTACAGTTCCACTTATCAAAAGTTTAATCCACAATAGCAAACAAAAGAGAGATTTTTTTCTCAATTGAACTGAAAAAATCTTTTTCTTATGTGAATTGTTTCACTAAACTATGGTCAAATTTAAACAAATAAACCCCCTTTAAGCAATGTTGTCTAACTCCCTTTTCGTCTAATGCTGATGTTTAAAATCCCCCAAACAATAAAAACATTACTTTTTTAGTGTGAGTTTTGCACTTCCTGTTAAGTAAATACTGTTAAATTAAAGTGGCATTTTTTTTAAACAGGTTGACGGGTCGCCAGATTCCTGTTGATAACCAAGAATAAAAACCGAATTATCCAGTCAGTGAGTGGTTTTGTAAATGTGTTAAAACCAATTATAGGCACAAGATGGAGGTCTACCTGTACCTACATTTAGGCAGTAATCTTTTTAGTTTGTTTTGACATGACTTGTAAATGTGACATTCATCAATGGGGAAATACAGTATTGCGTTAATCTAAATGCGATCTAGGCCTCATGTGAGTATAAACACATACAGTTGGTTTACAAGAGCCATTTTTAAGTTTTGGAATGGTCGATGTAGCCATTTGTATTTGGAGGTAAGTGTTTTATTTTGTGGTCATAGAAGGAGGCAAGTGCCTGTGAATTACAGGAACAAAAAAAAGATTCTCTTTTTAAGCAAGCATCGATCCTTGGGACGTCTACAACTCGGAAATAACAACGCCACTTTCCAATGAGATTTTCAAGACTGAAATGGAAATTTGAGGGTGGATAGTGCTTGGTCTGACCAAGCTTTCCTTAACACAGAAGAACCTGCTTTAACCCAGAATAACCTAATTTTAATTATGAGTGAAAATAAAGAGTTTTAGAGTAAAAAAAACACCTTGGGTTATTAAAGGTTAAATATTTTAGAGAATTGCCTACTGAATCTTAATAAACACAATACACATTCCTCTGTGTGTGGGCATAAATCAGCAGAAAGTATGAACAAAATTAAAAATCACAGACCATGACTTGCAGGAGATGAGAGAGTCAGCTTAAGTGTTAATAGAATGCAATTGTATTAATTGTATGACCTGAGGTAAAAACTAAACAATAACTGCTCCTTTCTTACCACTAAAATTACCCCCAAAGTTCCATTCATAAATTAACTTCTATTCATTTGTCATGTTTATGTAGTCTTCAGTTCTGAGTAGGATAAACAAGTAAACTTTTTTTTATCAGTTTATCAGTTTCCACTCCAGTTGCTACAGTGCCGCTAATTCCCAAAAGGACTTTATAACAAAAATGTATAAAATCCAATAATCGATGGATCCCAAATGCTTCAGGCTTTGGAGGAGTCTAGCTTCTCTCCAAATATATTATTGTCAATGATCTCATTAATAGATTGTTGATTCATTTTCTTCTGACAGGATATTAACATTTAGCCAGTAAACATTTATTATGTTTGCAAGACATGTGTTCTGTAAGTTTGTAATCCTAGAATATTTACTTAATCTTAGCAACATTTCACATGATCTCCGTAGAAACCTTAAAACCTTGCTTCTTGTCACACAATGCAAAAACGCAAAAAAAAGTTTATCAGCTGCTTTTCCTTGAACTTTTAGCAAGAAGTTCTTTAATAAATTTTGAATTTAATAAATTCAACTGCAGAAAAGAAAATTTGATTAAACATGACAAATGAAGCTATTGGGTGAAAGTCGTACCAAATGGGACATTGGAATGCTTTTGCTGGAAACTCATTTCTACAAATGGTTCTCTTCTCTTTCAACATAATCAGTAGATCTTTTTGTGTTTTAAAAAGTGTCGTATGTGTTTTTTTCTCGTTGTCTGTTAAAAACAGACTTACTTGGAGAGCGCAGTTGGTCTCTGAGGTAGATTCTACTGATAAAGCATGTACTACCACTCAACATTTAGAATTTATTTTCTTTATTACAGTATGACTCCTCAAAGGAAGCAGATCTTAAGTCAATCATAAAAGTAAATACAAAAGTGTCAAATGAGTTAAATGAAAAAGGTGTTTTACTTCACACCAAACTTTGCTTTTATCACATTAAAAACACTAATTAGCAGCATGTATGTGTAACAGATCCAGTGTGAAAATTTAAATGCAGATGTTGAGATAATGTGTTTTATCACACCTCTCCCATAGCTGACCCCTATCTTATTTACTTTCTCTCTAAAGAGGGTTGACCTAAAGCTCGTTGGACAGTTCAATACGAGTCAACCTAGGCCACAGTCAATCCACAACTCTTCTCTTAGAGCTTGTCTCAAGGGCTCCAAGCCTGTCTTTGTCTCCTCTCTTCCCTCAAGTGGTCGAAGATCTTCTTCTTCTTTTTTTGTTACATTTAAAGTATTCACCACATCTCGGAATTCAACAGGACAGTTGGCAGCAGCAGGAAAAGGACATTGAAAAGATGTAATCAGTATTCAACCACTCTGAGTAACTCAGTAATGTTTGGAGAGTCTCTGAGTAAAACTGTAACACCTTTTTCAAGTGATAAGATCTTGTCAAAAGAAATATTAAAGAAGCTTCCAAATGCATAAAGTGTGCAATTTCTCTCCATCCTGCCATAAGCAGTTGTTTCACAAAATACAAAGCCAAACTGTAGATGGCTGAAAAATTGCTGACATCATTCAAAATTAGACATTCAAAGCAGTTGTCTGTTTTAATTTTAAATATAAAAAATGAATAAAGAAAGGAAAGCCATTGCGACTGCTAGTTTCTCCCTTATTTCATTTAAACATTTTCAAAAGAGCACTGAGTCGCATCGTTAAGTGTTACATTACCGATTGCAATTATTCCCTGTGCATTAGAGACACCCGCTATGATGATGCTTTCTCGGGTCAGTCTGCTTGAGCTCTCAAAGAATCTAAACAAGCATAAATAATGCTTTTAACCTGATTTCTGAAGCTTCAACAATTAAATTACGTTCAGTAGTATTCTTCAGGATGGAAGTGTTAAATGCAGATAACTTCCCATTTAAAATGCCCAAAAGCATTACTTTAATATTTAACAGATTGTTTCTACTACATTAATTTATAGTGATGTTGTACTTAAAGATGGTCTTGTTCTCAAAAAAGATGCATTAATTTTTTATATGTTGCTTCTGTTTTATTCATATTGTTTATGATTCAGAATAGTGCTTCGGCAAATTAAATGTTACATACACAATTGTTTTGTTTTGTTAAAGGGTTGTATATAAAAACATTTGGATATTATATGTCTACAAATATTTGGTGAGGCTAAATAAATTATTTATTGTTATGTCTACTTCTGTTTATGTTGAAGATGAAAAATAACTGAAGTTTGAAATAAACTGAAATTCTATGAAACATATTCAATTTGCGAGCACTGGTCAGTCTTGTTTTCAGGTGTAAATGTCGTACTGTTTAAGCTGTCTACCATGAGTATTGAGCTTTTCTAATGAGAATAAGTTTTTCTGATGCTAATTCATGCCAGTATTAGATGAATTTCAGATGTACAAGTCAAATGCCAAATTAGGTATTTTTGTGTTTTTTACTAACCAGACCAGACTAATCTTACTTTCTGTTGTATCGTTTTCTCAATTGTACACACAACCTCTGGAGCCTAACATCTTTGCACAATACTTTTTTGGTTGTGTTAATATAGTCAGCCTGATGTGCACCATTCTTTTAACCCCATTTCAAGGTCTCAATTGCAATTTGACAATTTAATAACAAAAGTGGGATTGTTCAGAAGAAATAGAAAGAGTATAGGACAGCTAAAAGTCCACAAGTCTATTAATGTTTTGAGTGAGTGAGCATAAACTGCATAAAATCTGAGGAGGATCTGATTATAACAATCATATTAGTAAGTTTGATGGAGCAGAAGTGTTTAAAAACTCAAGGTAATTTACATGACTTTACTGAAAAATGGGAGCCAATGGAGACTCCATAGTATAAGTGATATATGTACCAACATTTCTGGTTAACTGTTGTTTTCTAATATGGTAGGCAGACCAATTAACCATGAATGGAACATGAAACATGGAAAGTCCAAGCATTGTTACCAGTACATGACCTAGCACTGATTTTATAGATAGCACAAAATCTATAAAAAGAACTGAAAATACATTTTACATCAAAGCAAATTATCAACTTTACTAAGGCTCATCCGCACTTTGGTGCTCTTGAGTTGTTCCTCAACCGATAATACTATTTTTAAGCGTTAGCGATAAACTCAAACAGAAAAAGAAATGACAAACAACAGATCAAAAATTCTCAGAAGAGTCTATTCCAAGATATTTGCATCTTGTAAATAGTTTCATATTGCAAATGTATTCCTCCTCTGGAGTAGGAACTTTCCCATCCTGATTAAATAGGCAGAACATCCATGATTCCTCCAAACACTCTCGAAGTCTCAACCTGAGCATCTCTGTTATGTCTCGATCTAGCACCACAAAATAATGCAAAACAAAGAGACGGCAAATCTGATTGGTATGTGTGCCTGTACCCAAAGGAGGAATATTAATAGGCCTTCGAACAGAGATTTACATGCACAAGTACAACATGGCGTTTGTTTTCCTTTACTTGTTCTGAGGTGATAGATTAAAAAAATTAAAAGTTTTATGAATAAGCTTAAATTAAAGAAAAGAAATCATACGTAATGATTTCCTTTTTATTTATATTGTTTGCTTATCTATGGTATGCTGGTCTTAATTTTTAAGCTTCTAAAGACCTAAAGGTAGAGTATTATGATAGAAGCCTGCAGCCATACACATACATCTAATTTACATTCGAGCTGTAAAATTTTACCCTGTTAGGGTAATGAACCTGTATGGGATTATTCCCCAGCCAAGGCAGACTGTTATAGTCTGAGATATGTTGATGTATTCAACAAGCCAATCTGTCTGCATTGGGGATTTGTTACAAAAGACCTAGCTTGGTGAAACTGAAGAATAAAAATGGTAGTCGAAATCAAACTTAATGTAAAGTGTATTATCTCGCCATTGATTAAACTGTGTTAATTACAATCAGAAGTAACATCTACAGGGATTTTTTTTCTCTAAACATAACGCTCAACAAAGAGAATACACTTTCTGAGGCTGTATTTTGTATAACTTTGCTAATATAATTTATCATTTAACTTGTTTAAATAATTATTGTAGACTCTGGAATTACAGCACAATTTCACAAACACCACTTTTAATCTAAAACATAAGACTTGTTTGTTGTTCAAATAGAGATAAAAGTGAGATTATAAGTAACAGACAGTGATATTCCTCTTGTACATGAGATATCCACAGTAGATAATGATAGAAACAATGATCTCTGAGACCCAAACATTTAAGCTTTTGATTCAATAAGAATATCCAGTACTCTGCTCACCTCCTGAAACGTCGTTATACAAAATAATTACTTTTGTCAGCACATATTCTTTTTTGAGTGAATATTTTTTCTCCAAACACTCAAAATATTTTAGATTATTAACAATTTATTAACACTTGGAGAATACAGTTATTTTATCATGGTGTTTTGTAGTCAGTGGTAATAATGCCAATAAATCAAAAACTTTCTCTAATTACACAACTTATTTTGTCTGTCAAAATATATTATTTTATGTTTCATATTTTACCTAGCCATATTAACATATTAACTTGATGAGTTACTTTGGTCATTCTGCAAATCAGCTACTGTCTGGGTATTAATCTACACATTATCAGTGGAGCAACCACACAATTGTGCTCACCTGCTAACATAGCAAGTTCGCGGACTCTGGGTTTGTTTATAAGATCCAGCTATGTTTCCTCTAGTGTTTATTCTTGTAATTACTTAATCTGACCTGGCTGTTTATGTTTTTTTTTGGTCAAGTTTTCCCATTTTTCACATCTTTGTAGCTCATTTTACTCTTTGTAGCTCATTTATGGTTTCTCATTTATGGCTTCTTTTGATTATATGAATTTTCTAAGTATTACATTGGTTTATTTATTAGGTGTAATTTTTGTAATTTTTCTGCTGTGTAAATTACATCCTTGTATCCTCATCTGATAATCATGGTCTATACTTCATTTATCACAAATCCTATTTAATCTACACTTTCTACATTATCTCATTGCCCAATATTAATTGTCAATAGTATTTGGTTCCATTAGCCTGTGATTGGTCTCTTATTGTCTCGTTAGTTAAAGTATGTTTTGTGGAATTATACCCTAGTTTACGACAAGCAATAGCACTATTAGCAATTCAGCACAAATTTAAGTAATTATTGTTTCAACTATTGTAGTTTGTGATTCATTTACATACCTCGCTAAAGTTTCCCATTTGACCAAAAACAAGTGCATAAGCAAATTATGTTTTTAACCTGGCTACTGAATATTGAATTTGTATTGTTTTTCTTCATTGTGTTTCTTTCTTCTGCCCTTTTAAAAGTAATGGTAGCAGAGATCAGTTTTAAATTAACTAATAGTTTTTATTGTTAGGTTTTGTTTGTTTCTTTATGTAATTATTATCTGCTTTAATTAAATAGAATACAGTTTGAAGGAGTTTCAGAGCCGTAACGTACAAAAGTACCACTAGTCTGTCAATGCTCTAATGTTTTGGATTCACACTACCTCCACCTGGGAGTTTGCAGCCGCTGTCAGAATACGTCAGTATGTTTGTTTTGAACAAACAGATGTCTCTCAAAAGGAATGTGGAATGCATTCACCTGAACAACAAAAAAAAAACAGAAAGCCTTGCAAAGAATTGTTGTCTGCTGTGTTTGGAGACCACCATGTTATATTCATGAATTTAGAGAATTCCTGGCTTGCAGAAGAGTGCTTATCGCTTAATTGCATGGAAAATAGTCAGCAGAGGAAATCGCTAGAGATTGTGAATCTGACATGCAGAAACAGAAATCTGTAGAACTCATCTGTGTGGCTTTTATTGAAAAGAACATTTTCAGGCATCAGAAGGTACTCTCAGACTCTATGGTTTCTAGAAACCTTGAGCAAACCTTAGGGGTGCATTAAAGTTTGATGACCAAGTAGTAACCGAGAAAAATAATAACATACTCTCCCTGTTTCTCCCTCTCTCTATTTGTGTGTATTTTATTGTGTTCGAGAAACTCGCAGCAACCCCATTAATCATTTGACTGATGTTAGGATAAATGCTGAAATTTGCAATAGTAGCAGTTCTGCTATAATAATTATGCAATAATTTGGTTTCCTCTAATTAGCAATAATGAGTTACAGTTTTGTTTGTTTGTTTTTTTTGTTGGAGAGTATGCAAGGGGTTCAGTTCTTGACTACAGCCACAATCATAAATACCATAAATACTTTGCTTATTTTCAATTGTAGTATGTTTTTTATATTGAATTAAGTTCTCAAAAAGGAGAAAATGCAAAACTACAGTAAATATATGCTCGAGTCATGTTTAGATTATTTCTCAGTTTGACAGTACTCATCAGGGGAATTTATAAAATGAGTGAGAAAAGAGACGAGAAAAGAAAAATCATATCAATGACTTGAAACAACACAGTAGCAGCTATTATTAGGTATTCTGGCTCAATAATTTAAGAACTAATCCTAAACAATAAACAAATTAAACTATTTGTAATAGTCATCCGAGTATAATTTTGTTTTTGTCTGTGTTTGAAATGAACATTCGCATAAAGCACCGTCTTTCTGCTAACACAGACATAGACGTCAATAAAGTAGCAAAATACAAAGAGCACGAGTAAAGAACTCAATGTAAAGTAAGGACTTTACATTAATTTAACACATTTTAATATCTAAATCAGATAAATGTACGATGGGTTTATGACCACCCAAAAGCCAAATATTCCACTATTCAAACACAAAACTTCATCCATGTAATGAAAACACTCCCTCAGTGATTAGAAAAACATAATATGATTCAAAATAAAGAAGTTTGCAGGAAAGAAAAGCATAGTATGTTAAAAGTACAGTATGTTAAACGTAGACGTTCTTCAGTCTTAAGTTTTTTTATGTATTCCTTTCAAATGTAACAATAAACATATTTACTATACTTAATATATATATATATATATATATATATATATATATATATATATATATATATATATATATATATATAAGTATATTATATTATAGTACATGACTTCTGAATGTTTGGGTATTAATGATGTTCTTCACTCGTCAAAGACTTCCATGTATAATCTCAACAAAACATACTTCATCTTTGATTCTTCATACATTGCTTTCTTAGAACAGTCCAAAGTAATATAGTCAGAAAACTGTGTAGCTCATGCCAGCTCACAACTCCCTACTCCCTTCTGTCCCTAGTGGGTCATTAAAGTAATCTTAAAAAAAAACAGTATCTCTTCTAATATTTTAAGCATCTTCTCAACTAAATATATTTTTTCATGTCTATAGAAACTTAATGCTACACTTAGCTTGAATAATTATGATAAATTAATTGAAGGGGTGGTACAAAACATGGAACATCAGGATTGTTAAAAGGGACAACGAATGTGTAAAGTGTCTGTTAGGAGCTGCACTTTGGGATTCAGCCATTGATTTCAGAGCACAGGTTCTGTGTATTGCCCGAAAATGTCTGCTCATTCCTTATATCGCTATGAACAAAATGTCAAATGGAGCGAAAATTGCCAGCAATTATTTAATCTCTACTGTATTTAGTTCTCAGATCTACAAACCAGCAATCACTTGCTGGTGAAAAAGTTTTGAAAGAATGTAAGGTCAACAGAAAATAAACTAACTTTGTTAATCACACTAATTACTATATAAACGGCCATCATAATGGCAGGAAGCAATTTTATGGTGCTGTAGGTGATTGCCTGTATGCTAGTGGCAGATTTTGTTCTTGTTTCAGTGTTTTGCCAGTTGCATCCATGTTTTTGGCCTTTTTTGCATGCTTGTTTGGTAGTTCTAGACCAAGCCTGAGAATCTACAACAGTGTAATATCACAGTAATGTAATGTCCAAAAGAATTCAAGCTTTAGTCATTATCTGACATTAAAAGACACGACATTCGCAGGTGGAGTTAGTTAATAGTTAGCTATCTTTTAATTTCATAAGATGCAAAAATCTATAAAATGTATAAAAAGAAATAAACCTGCATTTGACTTGTGTTTTTAATATACTAAAATGTGTCATAACAAAAACATTAAATCAATGTGTGTTGTTCAATTTTGTTTTTTATCTCAACCAGAAATGCAAACAACACCAGACTGGATCAATACACTGAGAGTCTGAACAGCTCCATCTCACCACCTCACCTCCCCTAAACCTGTTCTCCCTCCTGCTCCTCCACTCATATGAGAGATCTGAGGTCAAGAGTTGTTCATATCAGTGCCTCCCTCCCTGAGGCTACACCAGAGCAGGTGGATGGAAAGCTCAGAGAGAAGAAGCCTACCAGAAAGCCTTCATTAAATTTCTTCTTACTGCTTTCTGTGCATTATTCATATTGAACCGTTGAAATATAAATGGAGCTGTGTTGCAGAATCTCTATAAGACTGTAGATCTATAAACTTTTCTGCAGCCAGTCCATCATGTTTAGTCATGCTTTTCTAAAAAGCCCAAAGAACATCTCCTCACAGGGAGCTCTGCTTGATGTTTTTGTTGGTCGAGAAGTCATTCATATTAAATGGACAAGGTTGAGGGATCCGTCATTTTTCAGTCACATATTAGTCACTCATTTGAAAAAAATCCAGTACATCATACATATATTTTAGAAACATCTAAGGATTAAAATGGAGATTTGATGATATATAGGAGATTATAATGTAATCATAAACGGATGATTTATTTTCCAAATTACAGGATGTTCACTGTTCAGAGCTAAGCTAATGTACAAATTAGTGCTGTCAAAATTAACGTGTTAATGCATGCGATTATTTTGAAATTTATAAAGTGTTAAAATATTTAACTCAGTTCAGTTTTTCCTGTTGTGGTGGACATACTTTAAACGAAGGATGAATAAGACGTAATGACGAGAAGGCACGGAGGATGGACACGTTACAGCATCGTACATCGTGTTGACAGGGGAACGCTCACTGAGCTTCTGTGAGCAATGAAAACTACTGAGGCATCACAGCACTCTTTTTTCAAATTCGGTTGCATTCGTTCGGTCTGACTTTGTGTAAAATTGAGGAAAGACAGTACTGTCAGGTTTCCATCCAACGTTCACAAACTAATGGAACAGCTACGTCTCATGTCTGTTTTGTGTATGTGTGTGCGTGCGCGTGAGTGCATGCGTGTGTGTGTCCACTGTCAAGGTATGCTGCATAAAATAAAAATATGATCAGAGTAGTGTAAAACAATATTGTTGAACAAATAATAAATATGGTGTTGAATAATGTAATGTAAGTAAGTGGTATTGGCAGCCTTGTGCCACATGCAAAATTATGGAGTCAACAGAGGATGATCAGATTATAGTTAAATTCAAACATGATTTTACCTCAGATCTAAAAGGAAGACAGCACTAATCTCACATAGCTGAAGATCGCTACTGCAATTGTTCCAAGATTTAAAGACCTAAAATTTCTTCACTAAGCAAGCTGTTAATGTCAGAGAGTCCTGGAAAACAAGAGTTTAAAGAGAACAGAAACTAACAGCCATCAAAGAAGAGAAGCAAAAAGTAAAGTTGGATGATTTTTATGGTTTATTGCAGTTATCTTGTTTGTTTTTTTTTGACAAAACCTGTGTTACAAATGAAACCAAAAATTCAATAAACCGTCATATTTTGAATTTAAATAGTTGTCTTCAATTTACATTAATTAATACAAATATATTTAATCACAAATTGTGCTAAAGCTTTAATTTGTGGAAGGTTATGGGTATTATTTGTCAACTTGGCATCTAAATTAAACAAGCATCAAACACATTCTTTATGTTTACAAAGGACACACTGTGAGTTCTTAAAAGTAATGTTCTATGTTTTTAGTTTCTCTGTGTACTTCTGCATTCATAAAATTTGCATCACAATACAGATTTATCTTCTTCTTGAGTTCCATGTATCTGATTTACTGGGGGATTAATATTTGTCATTTACAACTTGGAGAAGACAAAAGATTTGCAGGACTTAACTGATATAATGTTATTAAAGGGTCATACATTTAGAAACCAAAAGATTTCTTGCAGCCTTGTAATATAAGGAAATAATTTGTTACAATATTGATGTATGTTATTGATGACTTTGTAACTTGGTTGAGTTTTCATGTTTTCTCTACATTTACTTCTACTTATTTTTCTAGAAAATGTGTACTTTTACTCAGATACATTTTTTTGGTTAACCAGTCCATTAGGAAGTTGTGAAAGCCACAGGAGAAAACAATGCAGCATGAAAGATTTGGCGAACACACTCCTTTACTGTGTTCACACATGTCCAAACCAATGACACAATCTGACTCAAATGCACTCCAAATGACAGCAATTTAGCTTATCATGTCTGCAAATTAAACTGCAATAAATTAATTATGAATGAAAAAATACATGTGGGCTTACAAACAAGAAATGTTTTCATTGTAATGTTGACAATAAGGGGTCATTGTACAAAATGAAGTGCCTCCTGTGTCTACCTAAAGCCAGCGTAGTTCTGACATTTAAAACTGTTTGAAAAACCATTGACCCCTCAAAAACACATTAAGAAAGTCTCTTTGGTAAGCATCACATTTCATGATAGAGTTCTCACAGAATTTTGGGTCACATCAGTTTTTAGGGATTTTACTGTTCTAGTGGCCAATGCTGAGATCTAAATCCTTTAGAAGACCTGAAAAAGAAATCTCAAAACAGCAGTTGGGAGAAGCATCCATCAAATATGAATGACTTTGCAGTTTTATAGCTCCAGTAGGGAGGGTTCAGAAACGAAGTCTTGATTTCAGGTTGGTTTTTTGTTGTTGTTGTTGTTGTTTTTTTCAAAGGCGGTGCAGGCTTTCAAGTTTTAAGTTAGATGTAATTATGACAATAATTTTGCTCTGTATATTTGTGAGTTATTTGTAAATTTTTGTCAGGTTTGGCTTTTATTCTGTTTTATTGTGAAGGTTTAGTTAAAAATAATAAACATCTGAATACTAAAACCTTTACTATTGGCAAACTTTGTGACAGAATGTCGGACCACAAATGTAGATGTTTTCATTAATTTAGTTGGGGTCCAAAGTGGAATGATAAAATATTTTTTAAAAATTAGCATTTATTTTGGTTTATTTCTATTATTATTCTTCTTATTATTATTATTCAAATTTTAAACTGTTTGATTAAATGTAGATTTTCATTATTGAAAATCCAAAGAGCTGAAATATGTTCATCAAATAGGCATTTTCTGGTCAAGTCAGAGCAATATTGATATCCCTATGGCAACATGCAGAGACTTTTACTTCTTATTTCTGCACATTAAAGAATTTCCATCCTTTTCATACTAAAGCAAAACAATTAGTAGATACTTGAATAACTTTCAAACTTTATTTTCAGTTTTTAATCAATATGATTTTATATTACTTTTTTAAGCTTCATTTTGTTAAATGTACTTTCTTTTTATTTTGTAAAGCACGTTGAATTACCCTGTGTACGAAATGTGCTATACAAATAAACTTACCTTGTCTTACTTAAGTAAAATTCTTAACAAGTAATATAACATTTGTTAGTCATTTTCTAGTAAGGTATCTGTACTTTTACTCACTTTCAAGTACTGTATGTTATAATATAGTAAACCTATAAGTATTGGAAAAAAACTTTAGATGGAAAAATAAGTGCCTCTTATTGGAGGCATTAGTTTAATCTTATTTTTTTCACAATGACATAAAAACATGTTTGTTGGGTACATTTTTATCTGCCAACTGGCAGCAGAACTGTGGTATCCTGTAACTGCGAGAGTCAAACTTTCTTAGTTTCAACTTTCTTTGGTAGACAAGTTTTTTCAGGCAGTCTTTTTTCATCGAAGAAAGTCAGTAGTGTCACCTTAAATAAATGGCACATTGTCAGTTTCTCAAAGACCAAAATGAAACGTTGACTTGTAATTGGGAGTGGTTGTGTGTGTAATCAAAGCAGCACAGCTTTTGCGGTGCTTAGGTGTGGATAACATGTCAACATGCTCAGAGGAAAACACTCTGATTTGTCTTTCAACAAATCACATTCAGGCTTATTCAAACCCAATCAGTGCTTTCTGAACAGTGTTTGGGTTTTACTTACCTATACCTTAAAATAGCCTACCTTACAAAACGTTGTTTGAATCAAATCTGACATATGTTCAGTTTTATGATCTTTTTATTGTCCAAGAAAAAAAATTATCCTCAAAAAGACTATTTCTTTTAATTGATTCTTGATCTGTTTTAAAATGTAATAATGAGTAATTACATTATTCTTCAAGCACAGAACAAATAAACAATTAAATACATTAATACTAAAGTTGGCATGAAAAAAATTTCAGTCAATCCTAATCTTATCTTAATGGTTTTGGCTTTTATGAAGCCCATTATTTTGTGTTATACATGTTTATATATAAATTATTTCCCTTTTATCAGTAAAATATGCAACTTGAAAAACTTTAGTATTAGCGTAAAATACTACTTTAAAATAATGTAGTATATTGCAATATTAATTTTGGTAAGACTAGATGTGCACCAATCTGTAATTTAATATCAGCATCACTCCAATATGTCCAAAAATATGAATACAAGTGTAAGTTCAAACAGCATTGTAAATGTTTTTACAAGAAACTTGATTGATCAATTTTTGAAGTAAGGAGTATGAAGAATATCTGTTTTTATCATGTGCCAGGCAGAAAAGTGTTCTTGAACAATACATGTTCAAGCCGTTTATTATGAAATGAGAAAAACTTCCCAGATAGTAAAAAAGCTGATTGATGAGGATAAAATGATCGAGTTTTCTTTTGCTTGGCAACCGACCACTTTCTGTTTCACCAAATCTGTTTCTGTGGCTCTTAATGAAGACATTTACCACCAAAGAAAACAATTTTGTTTTGTGTGTTTTTTTAGGTGTTGTGTACTAATTTTTGATGTAAATAACCAGTTGTTCTAAACATGGTTGGTTCTAAATAGCGTTAAGTTGGTGTAATGCCACCTTAAAGGGTCTCTTTTGATCCCTATGTAGCACTGTGTCTATGATTTTTATGTTCAACCATGTGAGACTTAAACCATTTTATTGTATTGAATCAGAATCATGAGAAGGGTATTTTTAAAGAGACCAAGCTGTTTTGCTAGATTTGGGTGTTTAATTCTTCAACTTGCAAATACAATAATACATACTTTGCCTCAGGTTTTGCTCTAAATACCCAATAACAATAAATTACAACACAAAATTACATGATAACTTACCCTTTAACCTTCTATTTTCTTGAAATGGACAGGTCACCTTGAAACCCCTATTTTTCTGCATAATAAAGAGCTTGATTTTATCCTTAGTCTATTAAAAGCATCTAGCTTTTCTTGTGCAAGACTCCATTAAGGAGTCCATTTGATCTCATTACTTCAAATATGTCTTCTTCCTCACACACAGAGTAACATCTCAGCGCTTGATGAGCTCTTCTCTCAGCTGCAGCGTCTGCTCTTTGCTGGGCTTTGCCTTGGGATCGATAGCTCCTCGATTTATTCTCCTTTAGCTTTTGCAGATCTTGTGTCCCTTGTTTTCTGTGCTGCTTGAGCTCTTCTCTCACGCTGGGATCCCATGTGTATTCTTCAACACTCTAGCCTTCTATTAGTCGTTAAAAGCTGGGATGCAAGTAAATGCTTATGAAACTATTATTTATGTTGACACATCATATTTACTTGCAGTCCCCAATTTCCTGCAGAAGAATTAAGATTGTATTAAAGTCTTTAACATATGTATGCCGATCATGACTGATATTTTACTAGCCTGCAGCAAGTACAGGAAGGTAGTCTATCCATGAAGTGGAATGAAACGTTCTAAATTATGTTTCCCCCTGCTGTTCGGTAATGAAAGACTATGTATATAAAGCAATGTTAATGCACCATAAAGTTGAACATCAAAAGCAGAGATTGCCAAAGAACACACATCGGTTTAAATACAAACCATTTAAAGATGCGATATTTCCACTGGAAGTCTCATTTCTAAACAAACAGGAACCATTATTTACTGAACAATTGGCACAGGGTCAGGATTTTCACCTGCATGTGTTGTTTACCAATGACTGTGCGGCAGATGCAATGCCATTTAAATTTTATCTTGCTATTTGATGTCATTTTTGGTTATTGTCAAAACTATTGATATGGTTCAGTAAATGCCTACTCTACCTACTTGTGGTAGAAGCAGTAGGTGTGTATAATTACTGTGTAAATATATCAGCAGATACTCCTGAAAACATCGTCAGTGACGTTCCTGGAATCACTAGTTGTTTAGAATCTTTCAACATCATCCAGGTGACCAAGCTGAGGCAATCAAGCCTCTAGCTTCCATGAATCCACAGCCATCTAGATGACCTTTCTGGGATTTCAGTTAAGCTACGATTTGTTCTCCTCTACCTTTCTCCCTAAACCCTAAACTCCCAGTGGGCTGTGGGCTTTCGCCAAGGAACGCGCCACAAACCCTCCACTGGGAGGCACCTTGCTCTACACCCAGCCTTCTGACAGTCATTTTCCAGTCCTGAGTACTTTGGAAATTTCCTCTTAAAAGCTTCTTCAAAGAGCTCTTCACAGTGGACTGTCAAATCCAGCTGCTCAGTCTACTTTGATGTTTCAGAAAAGAGGACTATGTCCAGACGCAGATTTGTGGCAGAGATTTCAACTGCTGATCTAAGTCCACCAACAGCTGGCAGTCACTCGCTCTAAAGGATGCTTGTAGATGTTCTTCTGGCTGCAGGTGTTGGCGGTTCCAAATATGAAGGTTTTCTTTGCCGACTGGAGTCCTGAGCTTATTGCTTCTGCAATGGACTTCAGGACATGATCGTCTCTCCAGCGATTCCTTCCATCTCCCAGTGCAGTGTTGCAGCTGTTCAGGATGTGTTCAAGGGTTTCTCGTTTAGAACACAGAGAGCATGCTGGTGACTTAGCTATGCTCCATGTATATAGGTTAGATGGGCTTGGGAACGCAGTGGGTAGCACGGTCGTCTCACAGCAATAAGGTCGCTGGTTCGAGCCTCGGCTGGGTCAGTTTCCATTTCTGTGTGGAACATTTCTTGCATGTTCACCCTGTGTTCACGTGGGTTTGCTCCGGTTTCCCCCATAAGTCCAAAGACATGCAGTACAAGTGAATTGGGAAAAACAAAAATTGTCCATAGAGTATAAACATATTGTTTTGGCGGTTCATTCTGCTGTAGCGACCCCTGAAAAGGGACTAAGCCAACAACAAGATGTTTGTTTGCATGGATGGATGAATAGTCAAGTTGAGCATGTTTTATTTGATTAAAAATAACAGTCTTCTATTTTTTTACATAATTGGAAACAATAAAACCATAATCCAAACACAGAAAAAAAATGACAGCAGTAAAAAACATATAAGTAAACGGTCAAAGTTTGCATGGAAATGGCATGTAACTACAACATCAATGTTTATAATTCAAGCCACTGGAAAAATCTGTTATTGTTAAGCATTACATTTCAAAAGGTGATACTATCCACTAAATGCAATGCAAATGACAAGGAAAGGACAATTCTCCTTTCCCAAAGGTCATTCACAGTTGGCCTTGAACTGTGATGATTTACTTTTCACCTTTTGTGCAGTATTAATGATGATGGTGTTGGATGATATAGTTGGAGCACTAAGCACTGCTCTGCTCATCCATTTGGCGCGTGGACTGTCACAGCACTCTGAGGAGAATGCATGTAATGAATAATATAGCAGAGGACTAACAGCAGGGTAATTACAGGATAATGAATGCACCTGCGTTTTGCCCATGGTATCACCACACACACTGACACACATGCACATACACCCCTCGGTACACACAAGCTCAAAAAAAAAAAAACCTGGCAGCATCTCAGTGCTCGCCCCAAGAGTGCTTTCAGTCAGTGGCCAGCGCATAAAGATAAAATCCCAGTCAAGCTTCAGACTCTTAGACAAGCATCTGGATTCTGACTTAGAGATAATTCTCACCTACGATATGGGTTAAAATGAGAAGGATATTCAAGTCTGTAAAATGAATCTCCTTGATGGCCATTCTGCCATTGTGGCCTCAGGCAAGCCCCTTCACCCACATTGCCCTTTATGGATGTGGATGACTCTTGGGGTGTTTGGTAATGGGCAGGAGGCCTTGGACATGGAATGGCAGCCACATCCTGTCAGATTGACCCAGGCCAGCTGAGGGCTACCAACGTAGCTTTGCTCCACTAGAGTGTTAATGTGGAGTGAATGAATAATGCTCTGATAATTGTAAAGCTTATTAGAGTTTTCAAAAATGTGCTATTTAAATTATTATTACATTTTGCCTGTCCTTTGGAATTCAAGGTGCCAGAGTCTGGACGAAGAGAAGGGAAGGACAGACTCTATGCTGCTTGAGATCCAGCATAATGTTTTGGGGTGTCATGTCAGCTGCTGGTCCACTGTGTTTTCTGAGGTCCAAGGCCAACCTGGTGTCCTGCTGGTCAACTTTATGGAGATGCAGATTTTATTTTCCAACAGCTAATACATTGGAGTATTGGAGCTAATACAGAAAACTTGTTTGACCTTAGAAATTGGCCAACTGTTTCCTAGAATCATTCTGACTCTCAGGTTGTAACAGTTTTTTGTTGATGGGATATGTCAATCTCAACCATGTCAAGCTTGCTACAAGATGCAAAAAAAGCAGTATCAAACAATGTTTCTTTCTTCACACTATTGGAAAATTAATAAGGAGATTTCAGTACCAAGATATAAGAATGTTGTCCCAAAATTAACTTTTTCCATGACTAACAGCTTAATCTAGTGCACAGTGACTCTACAAGACTTTTTCATTTGATTGGAAAGCACACACTCATACACACACACACGCACGCACACGCACACACACACACACATACACAAACTGCTCGAGCCCCTTTGCTTTAACAAGGTTTGACAACATTTATTTTCAAGGTCTTTTCACTGATTACTGTCAGATTAAGTAAAGAAGACTTTAAACTTAAATATACAAATTGATTACTATTCAAGCATCACATGAATCTATCCATGAAAACTGAGTTTTAGAAGGTATTTTTTTATGTTTCAAATCTATTTAGAAGTCTCAGAATTTATACAAAAGTGTGTGGATGAATGAGCCAAGTTAAGTTTCATTAAAACATTTCTGTTAACATCTGACTGTTTATAAAAATCTCAGTTTGAAAAAGTATCTGATTCACGCTCTTTTAGGAGACGTGTTCTTTACATGTAAACTAAACATACCCCGGCAGAGTCAGGTTTTTTTTAATAATGAGGTTGTATATGTTATACTTACTTTGTTTTTACTGATGCTTATTCTTAAAAAAGGAGCTGCTTTTTCATACTGTAACGCTTTACAACAATCAAAAGTCAGAGCCAGGGGCTGTCCTTGAGCGATTGATTAAAATATTTCGCCATACAAGAGCTACATGAGAAGCTAGTTTAATGAGTTGTATGTAAACATGCTTAAAACAGTTTAATATTCAGATTTTGAGAGTTGTCACTTTGTTCTGCTCACGAAATTCACTTTATTTTTGGATTTCTTTAACTACTAAATGCATCTGTCCCTCACTAGTTATAGGCAGGCCATACAACAGGTCATAAAACGCTCGTTAGCAGAAACACTACTCAGATTTAAGTAAATGCAGAAAAAAACTAGACAAATTTAAACGCTAATATAAGCATGTTCAGGCATACATTTATGGCCAAGTTGATTTGAATCTTAGGAGCTCTTTAATGATGCCATATGGTATAATCCTGACAAAGTTGTTTCCAAGAAGAAAAAAGACTGCTGGAGAGCCCATCAATAAAATGAGGAAGAAAGAGATATAAACACAATTTGATTTTCACCATCTAAAATGCTAGTGGGCAGGTATTTTCTGTCGGTAAGCTAACATTCTTATACATAATGATGATGAGTTTTAAGTGACATGAAATTTAAGAGTAGAGGACGTAATGACATTGATGATTGATATGATTATATTTCAGACTCTCAGCTGACTGGAGAAAACGGTTTTAAAAAAAGATCATAGAAGTACTCCAGATGCAAAGGCTGTTCTGAAATTTAGGAAATTAAATAGAGTTCTAAATATAGCACTTATCTTTTCAAGGATAAAACACTGCCAGGAATTACTGGATAAGGAAAATAACCCATTTAAAGGTAACATATTTACAGTTAAATTAAAAGTTTTTATTATTTTTAGATGTATTTTTTTTTTAAAGAACGTTTAATTCTTTGCAAAGCATTTCTGATGAGAGCCTTTATGCACTGTGACATCTGATGCAAAACTCTGTTACCTCAGTACCTCAGTTCAGCAAAATTCTTTTTATACAAGTTTGTCTGCTCTGGGCTATGTTCTGGCGTTTCCTTCTTTTTATCATACTTCAAATCTCACCATGACCACTCTCTGTCTCCTAGCAACTAGTACACTTCTTCAATGTCTGAGAATGCCCATACAGAAGTGCTTTAACTATGCTTTTTTTCACTCCCACCTGAACAAAAGAGAAAAAGCTAGTTGAAGGATGTTCTTTCTTGCAATAAACATATACCCCACAGCCTTTTATTTTATGAAGCAATTCCAGAAGGCTTTTCATACATGGATATGCAAAATCCAAGAAAAAAAGACAACACAGCACGCCTTGCCGTTTGATAATCTTTTCTTGTTACTTGATTGAAGCTTCCAGTGAACTCCGCATGCTGTGCTCCTCTGAAGAGAGCCATGATGCAGTAGCTAAAAGAACTAACCTTGTCTGAGCCAATCACTCACAGCTATTGAGTGGGGTTACAAATGACAGTTGAGAAATGCTGGGCTGGATTAGGAAGGATAAATCCAGGGGGGGATTCTATTCAAGCTGGCCTCTTGAGAAATGATGGACTTTTGACTGACAGACGGACCTCATCTTAAGTTTGGGAAAATCTAAAGCTGCTCACTGCATAAAGAAATGAGACCTAATCTGTAGTATATTCAGTAATTAAGTAATTAGGGATCAGTTTCTAGTATATGCAGCATCTTTTTTCGGGAAGAGTTCTCTGATGTTGACTAACCAAGTACAGTAGAGTAATCACCAAGTCAGATGGTATACCCCTTGAACTCGTTTAGAAGATAATTCTTGAGGAAGGAAAACAAAGGGGACAAAGCTCTTGCAATAGTGGGCCCTAGCCTCTGGACTGAGCATTTCCTATGGAAACACTCTGCTCTTCTAATACTGGGGTTTTTTAAGCCAGAAACTCCAGCTTTTTAGAGGTGTGGTATTTTTCACGATTAGAGTACATTTAAATGTATTTTACATGCACCTATAAACTCTTATTTCTTAGTTTTATTATTTATTTTACATTATTTTATTCTTCCTTGTTTTAATGTTCAGCACTTTGGTCAGCTGTGCTGTTTTTAAATGTGTTATATGAATACATTTACTCACTTACTACCTACCTACCTACTGACTACCTAGCTATCTATCTACTTACCTACCCACTTTCTTCCTTACTTACTTGCTTACGTAATTGCTTGCAATGGGGTTCAATGAGCCTATCCCCATCATTTTTCACTCATCTTGCAGCTGATGTTGACCACCTCTTTGTTGTCTGTTACATTTTACTAACCATTGTTTTTTATTAGTTTCTGTTTGTCTTTATTTGTTTGTTTGTTTTTCAGGTACTGTCCGGCAAACTTTTTGTCGATGGATCTTAAGTTTGTATATTCTTTATGCTGGGAAGGTGAATATTGCCTGCCTCAGTCAGCGAAGCTCCCAGGGACCTCACAGAGGGAACTCCTATTTAATCTACCTGATCCACACTAGGACTTTGTGAAGCTACTTTAAAAACAACTGCTAAAACAGCTCTATATAAATACTTGTTTGTTTGATTGATTGATTGATTGATTACTCATTCACTCACTTACTTACATACATACATAGTTTTTTTACACTGGCTAAGACAGTTTTTTTTCAATACATTTAACAAGTTTGCTTAACTCTTAACGCACTGAATCTTAAAACACACAATTGTGTTTTTCGTTATCAAAACCCCCATTGTAAACAAAACTCTAAAACTCATTTTCAAAATACAATAATACAGTTTTCAAAACATTAACACAGTCAGTTTTCTTCTGACACCAACATTTAGTCAATTATTGAGAGAAAATGTGGTTTTAAAATGACGTTGGTGGAGATTGTGTGTAAAATAAGTTCAAGTATTTGAAATCTGTATTAACTGTATGCATTTTGAATCAAAGCAACAAAAAATGTGTTAATTCTATAGCCTACCTAGACCTAGTTTAGGATAGTTGTTAAACGTAATGCAAAATCTGTCATAGCAATTGTGAAAGATTGTAATTGCTTAGTTAATTAATTACTTACTTACTTGCTTGCTTGGTTACTTACTTACCTATCTACCCTCATACCTAATTACTTACTTGTCATACAAAAATATACAAAACAGGATAAGTTATTGTCAGAATGCAGGATACAAACAACAATGTTCCTAGGAATACGATGCAGTAAACTCAGCAATGTCGACATTGTAGATTCATCACAGAAGGAGCTGTACAAAGCAAAATAACCACAGAACAATGCGACTACAGGAGACAATATCAGCAAGACAAACCCCAGGAGACAACGGAGAAGATGACAGGAACTAGGCTTTGCAGGTAGCTAGTAGAATGCTGATGTGCAATATCTGCCTGGCAGTGAGTGACTGAGATAGCTGAGGTTTGAAGCAGTGATGTAGGTGTAGTGTAGTAGCACTAATCAAATGCTAATTATGGACTGAACAACTGGAGGGAAGTGACAAAAATTCTATTTTACAATATATATTATGAACTAACAAGATGTCACAGGAAGATGAATGAGATGATAATGAGTGCACACATCTAATAGTCACACACAAACAAAAAACAACTTTCCTGAAAGAATACCGAATCAGAAGAGGCAGATGAAGATGACTATGCAGGAGACAAAGACGAAGGAATACAAAGACGCTGACAAACAAAAGTCAAAATAAGTCAAATCATGAGTTCACTGGGGAAAACAACTGAGAATGGGAAATGTAGAACTTTCATTTTAGCTTGTTCGATCCTTGCTATTGGTTAATCGCTCAATGAGATCACTAGTGGATCTCTGACAGTGACCGAGAAAACATTAGAAACAGGAATGAACATGACACAAGGAAAACTAAACACTTCGAAACAAAACATTATGACAGAATGTGATCTAAACATGACATTAATGAAACTTATATGCCAATATTTTATCAAAGTATTAACTTCTGTAAGGTTAAAATTGGTTACTCGGTTGTCAAATGAAGCACAATTTTTTTTTCTTTGTGCTGATAAGAAGTAATCACCAATAAGTAGTTTAAATTGAATCCTACAATACAATTTTTATTGACATTTTCTATTGAAAATGAGGTAGTGAAATATGTGCTTTGATGCCTTTGTCTCCAGTTTGAATTTTGTCTAATTCTTTAATGTTGACTATGTGTTTGCTTTTTTGTGTTGCTCTCTACAGTGTCACAGGGCAACCCGAATGTTATAGTGTTGCACTGGCTTAATAAAATTGAATTTGATTGCAAAATGCATCTTCCTACATTTATAACTTTACAAAAATATGTCTTTAAAATACAGCGGATTTTGCTTTTTAGAAATAAATTACTGTCAACTGTTACTGTTGACATGATGATTTTTGAAGTGAGAATGTGTTGCTTAATACTGTTTTTAATCTGTTTTGTAATGTAAATATACTAAAGATATATTTACTGTTTTTCTTCAACAACTATTACCATTATGAAATGCAAACTTCCAATAACATTTGGTATTTTACTGTAAACACATGGTAAGTTATCAAACTCTACATTTTATTTATTAATTTTAGTTTTTCTCTGCACTGTCACCAATTAAAAATGCATAAATATCTGCAAAATTTGATGCTTTGGTCTTGAAGGTCTGATATTTAAGTATGCACAAACTGAAAAGCTAGGACCCCTAGTATTATTATAAAACATATAATTTGAATGACTGTATTTGCCTGCAACCCTGGCGCCTCGGTTTATATTTGCTTTTCTAGAAAACTAGAAACCTATACAAATGTTTTAACTGAATCACAATCAAAGAGAATTGCAGCACATGTTTAATGCAACATGTATTATGTTAATAAGCTAGATAGATGAATGTTTATATGCCCAAGACAGTTTTTATGTTTTCATCTAAATTATTAATGAAATGATATTGTGATTTAAGTGGACTGTGATCATATGCGCTGGCATCTGATAACACAGTGGAACAAACACTCTCTGGATAAAAAAAGAGCATTTGAGTATCTTACTGTTTAAAAATAACCGAGATCTGCCCACATTAGAATATTTGTTGATGCTGAGGAGGCACATCTTCTATAATTAACAGAGAAAGAGAAATTGTATATTACCATGCTTGGTGACAAGCTGTGAGGAGAGGGATACCATGTAAACAGTTAAAGTAGCAAATAACTGACTATTACTAACTAAAATGGAAAATGTTTAATCATGTGAGCAACTCTAATTGATGATCCTGAAACAGCAAACTCAGCCTCAGGTGAACCTGGATCATTATTTGTGGGAGTTTAAGTCAGTTGCAGCTGTGTAAGGCGCTAATATCCCACCAACGAGATCACATGACTCCAAAAATATCTGAGAACACTTGTGTGGATTCCATTTGCATCACTTTAGTCAACTTTTTTTATTTTAAATTTTGCAATACAACAACACATTTCTTAAAAGATTAAGTATGAAAATCTACAAATTGTGAAGGATGTTTATTAACATCTGGGTCCTACAATATACTGATCGGCAAGATGTATTATCGGTTCCTGTGATGTTTCACTGATCTTTACTTTCAAAATGATTGTTTCATTGGTCAAAGAGATGTTGTCTAAACACTCTGCAAGTGAATTCTCCACTGATGAGATGATTGGCCTTTCTTGCCTGCCTGTAGACAAGATAGTTGAAAATAACCAAAAGAAACAAATTACTAAAATCCATTGAAAAATCATTGTAAGATTACAACTGTCGTGAATCAACAAAACAGCATCAGAACAAGGGAGAATTTACTCTGAGCACTACTTGTTTTAGGTGTGTTTATCAGTAGAAAATGTATATGTATATTTTAGGTGTTTATTTTTTTTTACTATTTTACATTTCATTTTTTTAAAACATGTTAAAGCAGATATCCCAATGGTCTACAATACATACGGTTAATACCTAAGTCTACAAAAGAACAGAAGTGTACAGGTGTGCTTTTAACTTGTAGAGTCAACAAAGATAGGGTTGCAAAGATTGGATTGCTAAAGAGTTCATATGACACAGTTTAAGTGAACAATTACAAAGGACTTCTTTTAGAAATAACAGTTGTTATTGTAAACTACTTCTTCTGTCTCACTGTTTTCTATAAATAAACACAGATTATTTTGCATTAAATAACTTTTTGGCTGAAGGATTTTCTATAAAAAGACCCCAACTGCTAAGTTACTGTCCTAAAATGAGTGATATATGCGACCTAAACAAGCACATCAAACTCAGCCAAGAACGGATAATATGTCTAGTTCTCTATTCTCCTCTCCCACTGTCAGCTTAGATGTCTTGTTTCCTCCGCTCTTCACTATTGCCCAGTAGTCTCCAGGTCTGGCTCAGAAAGAGAACTGTGAATTCTCTACAGGCACCCGCTGTGTGCCTCACTCCTACGACACTCAATTACAAACATATACATGCATGTTTCCTTCTCAGTGAAACAGCTTCTGAATAAGGGTGATAGATTCTATGGCAGTGTCCCTAGCAAAGGATATGGGTTTGTGCACTATAAAGCCTAGAAGAGAATGCCTCTTCTGGCATTATATGTCAGAGATTCCCAACAAGGGAGCATCAGCATTAACTCCAAAGAAACATCGTCATAGGAGGCTCTAAAAATGATTTGGTGTTTTAATCAATCCCATTAACTTCCAAGCACTGGAAACTTTTCGGTAAACTGTTTAATTATCAAATCCTTCCATTTGACGAATACATTCATATCTTTCAATACGGCTCAAAAACCCTTTTTGCCCAGAACACCCAAAAACACTCTTTCTTTTTGTTGTTTTACCAACATGGTTCTAATTCGGTTACTCTTCCTGGTCAGTACATTCTTCAATGAGATTAGCTGCATTAGTGGTTCATCTGATTGGTTAGTGAGCAGTCATCAAGCCATTTTAGGTTCCCAAAAAAATAAAATAGGATTACACAAACATACAAGATCCAATCTCATTATGAATTTTTTATGTGGGAACAATACTAAAACATGCAAGAAATGTCTAAACCGTTGAGCTTTCATGATACGGGACCTTTTAAAAAGTTATATGTGAACCTCAAACAACTACTTAAATCTGAAAGCAATGAATTGCGTGTGCGCTGAAGAAATTGTGTAAGTGGGATGAATCGTGTAGGACCTTGATTTACACAATTAGTTAGCCTGAAATTAGCTGAGATTTTTGTTTAGATTTTTTGTTAACAGATGATTTTAGGTTAACTACTTAAAATCTATTAACAAATGCACATGGTGTATCTTATATCTAAAAAATAATATAAACATGTAAAAAAACTCATACTAAAAGTAGCAAAAAAGTACTTGGTAGTACAATCAAAGTTTTTCTAAAAGTAAATTTTCCTTCAATAGCAAATAGTAAAGCTATTTAAAGGGGTAGTGAACTGATAAACAAAAAAGCTGTAGTTGTTTTTGCATATATGAGTACATAATGATAAATTCACCGTCAAGTTACAGAATACAGTTTTTTTATTTTTTTTTATTTTATGTATCAGAGCCAGTGGCATTGTGGTCCAAGTTAAATTGCAACATCACTGACACACCTCACCAGGTATTGAATAAAGCTTGGTGACTGAGCAGCTAGCTAAATCACAGTGCAGTCATGCTAAAAAGGACTGACTTCAGATTCAACAAGATACTGCTGGACAAAATACTGAACACAAACCAAGGGCAGTACTTGTCCTCAGAGGAAGAATCGAAAGGGGAAGTGTGAGTTGATATCATGTGTGTGCATGAGTTGATCACACCAAACTTTAAAAGCACAGCTGTGAAGTGTTTTAGATGTCAATGAGGAGATGCTCAGTGTGTGGTCAGTAACAACTGGGCCCAACGGCTGTGTAATTTAATTCTCCTGTGGTCATCTGAAGCATTAAGGTAACGTAATACGTTCAGCTTGAATGGGTGACCTCTGTGTGTGTCTATAGGTGCATATTGCTCTAGCACCTTTGTCATAGTAAAGCTATTGCAGTAGACCACAGTTGAGTATTGTTGAGGTTGTAATTAATTAAGTTTGAGAAAAACTCTTCCCTGGCTGTGATTAAATCTGAATTAAAAGAACGAAGGTTGTAGAGGATGACAAGTTTGGATTTTCTCCACCTTCTTCAGCCTTCTTGCAAAGTCTTTTCATACCTTGAACTTTTATTGAATTTCTCCATTGAGTTTTTGTCTCCCAGGTTTCTTCTTGACAGTTGTAGGTGCGATATCGTCTATAACGGGCTTGATTTTTAAAGTAAATGCATCAAGAAGGAAGTCGGCTGTGCCAGCAGTGAAACTTGGTGTTTGAGATATGGCATACATAAGTATCTCGCTGGTGTTATCGTTTATGTGTCTCTTTCTAACAGAAATTGATTTTGCAATTTTGACATTTTAACGCATCTACAAAAACACAGAAGTGATCAGACAGAGCAACGTCTTGCGCAACGGTGGATAAAATATTTAAGCCCTTACTAATTACTAAGTACAGTGTGTGACGTGACTCCCTGAACGTGTTGAGTCACGTCAAAGGTGTTTAAAATATTGTTCAGTTTGTTGGCAGCATTATTATCGGGCTTGTCCATGTGAATATTAAAATCCCCAGCGATGATAAAAGAGTCAAACTCCAAAGAGATGGCTGAGAGCAGTTCAATGAAATTGAGCTGCGCTGGGAACCCAAGATGGGGGGATCCTGAAGATGTGTATATTGTTGAAGTGTGGTTATCCTCGTCCTTTTTCGGTGGTGGTGTAGTCTTTGAGATGGTGTGCTATCCTCATTCGGTGGGGGTGTGGCCGCTGAGATGTCCTGGTGATTATCCAATGTTATCCAAATGTTTATCTACACATTCTTGTTCCAGATCTGTTCAGCTGCCTACCATTTGATGTGATAAAATCTGGCTGATTCCTGAACACATTAAAATGATCAATATACTTGACAAACAGGCGTATTCTAGCCATGTATTGAGCCCAAGCAATCGAGAGAACATTTTCCGGAAGTGGACCACTTATGAAACACTGTATTTTGAGACTTTCAAGTATGTCAAATAGTTCCATAAAGTCCTTCTTAAGCAGCTCTGATTGTTCTTTCTTTACATAATTTTTCCCCACATGAATGATGAGTTGTTTTTTCTTGTGCTTGCTCAGGATATCTCTAATCATTTTGTTGATGTCAACACTGTTGCATGATGGAGACAGTATGTCGCCATAGTTTTGCTTCATAGATGCTGGATTATATAATCCTTAATAATGAGAGTCTTCGGCTCCACTGAGACATGAGTGGACATTGCTTACTTCTTGACCCCCTGCTTTCTGAAACATATGTGTGCACTGATTGTTGACTGACAGGCTGAGATTAATCGGAATCCAAAGTCATTAAAGTTTCAAATTTGTTTTGTAGCTGCACTTCCTGATGAATTGGTGTAGATGAGCCCAGTCCAAACAGAGAGCCTTTACGTCTCTCTCTGAAATTCCCAAGACTTTCTCCTCGCTGATCTGGGTTGAGAATAACATGCTGAGAAATTGTAACGAGCTCACCAACTTGTTGTTGGTTCTTGTCCAGGTCCGGTTCTTTAGAATCCCCTGTCCTTTGAGAACAAAGCGCTTGTAGTCGTGTCTCCAAAACTTCAGTTCGTTGAAGAAGTGATTGAAGAACCGATATGCTGTGTTTGAAACTTTTTTCAGAGTAGTGGTTTAAAGGCATTTTCTGTGTCTCTAGTTCAATCAGTCTTTTCGAGGAATGCGAGCTGCTGATAGAATCCCGTTTCTGTTTATCCAAATTGTTCAGGTTTTGTTTTTTAGAGCTTTCAGGTTTTGCTTTCAGAACATTAGAAATGGCGTTGTCAAAATAGTCTAGATATTTAAAAACAGAAAAAAGTGAGAAAATAGAAAAGCTGCTAGTGCGAAGTGAGGAGCACAAGTAGAGTACGTCCGAACGACAGCAGAGCAGGAAATTACAGACAAAAAGACAGAGAATACAACGAAATATGAACAATATGAAATAAGCTGTGGTCTGAAGATGCGCATATAAATAACCAGACTTTATTTCCCACCAAAACTCCGGCAATCACTTAATTTCATACACTTCGCAACTCTTATCCTCTCCAGCTGTCATTACTCACCTTGTAACCCAATCCTATTTGTAGGTTCAGTTCACAACATCTTGTACATTCAGCTTTGTCTCCTTTGGAACTGTTTGCTTGCGTTAATTGCTATTCATAATGACAGTTGAATTTATGGATCATTGGAACTGCTTGACCCGACTAGATTTGTAACACATACAAATGGATGGGTGACTAAAATGCCCACAGAAGTAAATGGTAAGTAAGAATGTGTTTGCCAAATTAGTGCCCATGCCTTTCAAAGATTGTGCTGACCCGATGACACTGTAATGATTTTCAATTTCAGAGAAAAACCACACTCTTTTTTTTTCCTAAACCTCACTGAACATTTAACTTTAAAACCTCCACAGAACATGCAATGCATGTTTCTCCACAGACAGCCATGTGTTTTTCATGAGCTTGAGTTCCTAAGACGTTTGCGTCATAGAAGGCAGCTGCTTCTTTGACTCAACACAAGAGAATGGAACATCAGAGGTGAAGAGCCCTGAAAAGGTGTCGTCTTGAGGGTGCCTGGAATCCATATTTATAGCCATTCACCAGATGTGGCAATCCCTGCACCACATACTACTCTTGACTATCCTTCCAGAAGTTCCTCTCATCAACAGCAATGGCTTTGAATGGGCTCAGTTGAAGCCCAGTCAAACTATAGTGATGAGCTTCTGGGTGTTTCTGGATTGTCCTACAGCACAGCATTAATGTGGTTGTTAGTGCCCAGTCAAACATGAAGACTTTGATGGCCACTGACACATGCCCGATTTAGTCAGGAGCCCTTCTGCTGATTTAAACAGTGCAAAGATGAGCAATGCTATAGCTCACTGTAATGATCCTCTCCGTCAGGGAATGCTAGTCAAAACTGATGGTGCCTGGGGTGCATTGTGAAATTCTGAAACTCCGAGTCTTGTTTTACATCTTGCTTGTCTTTCAGAAAGCTATAATGATCGTCATTGTGCAATATTAACCCATAGCACACTGTAGCGAGTACACTTTTAAAACTGTATTAGCTACAGTACATTCTCACATACTTAACACTTTTTATATGAAATTAGTTATGACATTTAATGAAACTATAGAGTTACTTTACAAACAATAGTTTCATTTGTCTGAAAAGGTTTTTTTTGCTCAAAAAGTCTTGAACTGAGAGATGCCATAGCAATGGAATTGATACTGAGTTCTATTTTTTATATTTATTTCAATATTGAAATGGTTTTTAAAATAACAATTCAGATATAGAATTTACTGCTATATGAAAGCTCATTGCTGCCACTCACATTGTCTCCACTCAAATATCTTGTAATAAAAAGGTCCTTTCTCATAACTGCTTAACTACTCTTAACTACTTAATATGTCGTAAATATGACTTAATTATGTAGTTTTTATGTGACAATGTCTTGTTATTACATCATATTGTAATGATATGTTATAAAAACGAGACTTGGTATATCACCATTGTACAGTGACTATTTTCAGCCATTTCAAAGTGAGATCTTTGAAGAGAGAACATCAGTCATAGAACAAACCAACCAGACAACATGGATATTTTATATCTTAAAGCCTAAAAAAAATTAAATAATTATGTCATTATTACTACATTACTATGACATTTATATGACATAATTATGTTGTGACACAATTAAGTCATAAAATTGAAATAAAGTTGTGCTTTTGTTCAAGAAAAGATCTCATTATTATGACAAAAATATATATGAGTGTGGCAGCAATGAGCTTCCGTACTGATCTACAAAGGATTATACAAATCTATTTTTACATTTTGTTTTACTTTGTTTTTTTCTTTTAGTTTTTTATATTTATTTAATAGAAGTTTATTTGCAGTTAATTTATTTTGTTTTGACTCCCATGTTTTTAACTTATTAAAACAAATATGTAAAAGAGTGCTTTGGACTTGATAAGAATGTATAACTTTGAACCATTATTAAATCAGTGCTAAAAATAGTTTCAACAAACTCAAACATTGATTATAAAGAAGATAAGATCTTCTTGCCGATAATACTGTGCATTATTGAACCAAAGAACAGTAGCAAAACAAGCACGAAACTTGCATGAATACCTCCAAATTCTTAAGCATCATAAATTTTGGTTATTTCAATTAATTAAACTATAATGTTGACTAGTTATGGTGTAAAATGAGCTAATAAAGTTAACTCAATTAAAGCTACAAAGGCAGTTCCAAATTCCAGTGTAGTGTTTAAAATTCAAGCACAAAAGTTCTCAACCACATATACAACAGAGAAAAGTACTTTGAGAAATGCACATAATGTTCAACTCTAAACAGATGTGTTGTGATAGCTCATTTTTACTGCAATGCTAAGCTTCCTGCATTTAAATGATCATAAAAAGCTTCTGCAGGGCACCTGCTTCACAGCACTGATGCATATTCATGAGATGAAGTCAATTGTTCCTTACTCAGAAAGGCCTGAACGAAGCCAATTTAGAACTCTTTCAGTTAATCTGAGTACGATTACTGCAGTTATATTCCCTCTGGGTGTGCAGGCCTTTAATTTGTCCTCTGTGTTTCTTTAAATACTTTAGATTAATGTGTTTTCATGGTCATAGCATACAAGTCCATTCAATTATGAGTTCAATTATGAAAGTTGTAACAATTAAAATTCTATATGAACGACTTATTTTAGGTTAGCAAAGCAATGCATTCTTTTAATTTATGAAGAGACTCACTAGAATGCCAAGTCATGCAAATCGTACCTATCTGGAGGACATTTTGTAAACCTGTTTGTTTTTTGTCTGGAATCGTATAATTAAAGTGCTACAGCAAACCTGGATACAGAGAATAAATACTATTACAAGTAAATCAACTAAGCAATAGATAGATAGATATGAGTCAAGCCTAGTGTGCAAAGCCTCCCTCCCTCCTTCTACCATAAAAATAATTAATAAGCAGACATACAAGATGAATGAATAAGGTATTTTTTATCATTGCTATTGCTTCAACAACCTTGTAGACTTCATAGGCTTTATTTGTTAATACTAATTAACCACACAAATTAAGAATAAAGTAGACCAGAACTTACTCAGTTAAAAATTTCAAACCTGGATCATTCTAAAAATCTTCAGTGTGTTTCGAAGGTCCAAAAGAAATCAGTGAAGGATGAGCAGATTTTGGTGTAAATATAGTGTTTAGAGTGAATCTTTTGGTGGTTTTATGCATGAGTGTTTTTGGGGTTGACTCTTTTGCAGGCGCTCCCCTTGCCGTCTCCTCTCAGCTGCATGCTAACATAGTTCTGCAATTACCGAAGAAGGATTTTTTCTGCTCAAAAAGCTTTGTAGCTCAATTCACGGATTACAGAGAGCTCTCATATGTTTGTTATTAGTGCTTATACCACAAGTTATATAGCCGGGAAAAGCGAATCTTTGAATCTGTGCACAATAATACCTCAAGATACTAAATTAATCCGTTCTGGGCTGGCCTTCGTATGCTGAATAGTAGGGATGTTCGATTTGCTAACTAATCGTTCAATTTAACTGGATCTTCTAGGTGAGCGGATGTAACCAGTTCTAAATCGTTGGAAACGGTTCGTGTTTCATCCACTAGTTAAATAAATTAGTTTTTACTTTTTAACATGCCTGACACTCCCTCTGATTCAAAATAAACAAATTTCTTGAGTTATGCAGTTAATCAATCAGTGCTTGAACAGTTGTGAAAGGAGAGCTTGTGTAGCCAGTACACTGAATTTCACTGAACACTGAACCGTTTTGTTTAGATCATCAGTACACTGACCGAGAACCATTTCTTTTGGATGCGTCTGATTTGAACATCGATGAGCTGATACTGTGCGCATGTGTGACTCATGCACCCAGTTGCCAAGTGCAAAAACAATCTCCTGGTATGACCGACTCTGTGCTAATGTGGATCACAGTTAACTGAGAACGAGGGGATCTGGAAAAGTATGTTTATAACAAATAAATCTTTATGGATTGTGCATGTGTATTGTAAGTTGAAGGTGTTTCTGATTACAATTAATTTATCTTATAATTTATTATATCCAGACTTACTCATATGATTACTGCATGTATTGTTATATGGGTGTTAGATGCAAAACATAATTGTCAGAAACTTGTCAGACCAAAATTATGTTTTGAAGTTTTTAGCTACTGACTTTATTAGAATGTTGACTAATGGCATAAATGACGCCATCAGATGTAGTCTAAAATAACTGGTGATTTTTTTTACTGGTTCTATGAAACGAACTGTCCGAAAGAACTGGTTCGGGATAAGAGTCAAACTTTCCATCACTGCTGAATAGGAGAGCAGGATACCATGCACGAACACACAGCATCACAGCACAGCAACAGGAGAGCAGAACCTTTAATGGCACGTTGAAAGCGGTCACGTGATGCCCAGTGTTGTCTTCCACACGAATGTCAAATTTCAAATATGTATTTCTCGTGTGTGTTTTTCGGTATTTTGAATTTTTTTTCGTATCATGAAATAAAATAGCTCCAGGTACCACTTGCTAGGTCTTTTTTTCTTGTTTCTCACTCATTACCCGGTTTCTTAAGGACTCGTTTCCTCATTCGCCTTGTCGAGCTATTGAACTGCTTCCATTTCGTGTGACATGCAAGCCTTCTCTTCCTAACCAATGTTGTCATGTGTCATTGTGTCTCAAGTATTTGTAGGGTCATTTTCTTCTGTGTGGTCTGATTTACAGTTGATCTACAATGGCTATCTGGTGCCTCTTCTACCTGCTGGTGAAATCCTCTTCCCTGTTTGTGCTTTTTTTTCTCAAACTTCTCAACCGCGTACTCAGGTATTTTCAAGAACTGTATTTTCCCTCTGGAGAGGAGTACTTTTGTTTCTTTAAAGGATTGTTGCTTTTTCCCCTGTTCTGGTGAACAGTAGTTTTGTGTTGCATTAAAAAAACAAAGGAACTTTACTTTGTACCCACATTGTTCTTGGATACTTTCTATCTAAGACCGTATCAGTGACACACCCCTGCACAGCTTTACTGAAGTAAAAAAACATTCTCTAGTTTACTGTTGGAAGACGATCTAGCTTTTTTTTGTATACGTACATCGTACTCACTACAGTTAGGAAATTTCTGCAGAGAGATAGTGCAAAAGAAAGCCTCTGTCGCTGTCATTGCTATACCAGGAAGGACCTGATCTGTAATAGACAGAACACGGAAGTAGTTGTGCAAATAGACTGTTTGGACTTTGAAGGAAACAAATGAACCAACATGAGGGAGGAAGAGGATCTCAATGTTTGAGGAAGGGTGGTGGACAGTCAGTGAGTTATTGAGTGCCTTGAAGGTTAAAAGAAGGATTATAATATTAATACAGTTAACGATAGTTACAGTGGTTGTTTTGATAATTTAAATTTCTTAGTTTTGTCAGTTTGGTTGTGATTAGTTCCTGTCAAGACTACAATGTTGTAAGTTAATAGTCCTGTGTTCTTCTAGATTATGTTGGTAAAGGTAGGTTTCCAGTTTTAAGTTAGTGGAGTGGCTTTCCCATTGTGAACTCTGTCCGTTCCATGTCATCTTTTGTTTATTTAGTAATAAATATCGTTAACCTGGATGTCTGATCTTTCTCCCAGACACAACACACACACACACACACACACGTCTGCAACCTCCTTAACTAATAAACACAATTCTGCTGATAAACACCAGTAGTAAAGCTAATTTACTTGCAATAACCTGTTTAAAATGTTTTTTCAGAAAGGCGACTCGCAACATTCATGACAGGGACTTCAAAGACATTTGTCAGCATCAAAACAACAAAACCAAAAACACAGTAGGTTGTTCATGATAAAAGTAAAACACTGTCGTTAAACAAGCAATTTGTTAACATCACTCGTTATATATATATATATATATATATATATATATATATTTTTTTTTTTTTTTTTTTGCATCAAGGGCTTCTTGTCTGAATACCAAATGTACACAGAGGAAAACAAAACAATCTTCCAGAAAACATTGTGATTTATACAAAACCCATTCATCTCAAAAGCTGTTTGTTTCAAGGTGCTCTAAAGCCTCCCAAACATCTCAGAGAAAAGAAGCCTTACTGTTGAACACAAGCAGCTGTTAAGAGCAAGTCGGGATAGCCGGAGGCACAACAAGAGAATGCAAATCTCACTGAAACACAGACTCTGTCTCTGCAAACATCTGTGAAGAGATGCTGTCTGTCACCTTTTGTTTAAGCAAGTGAGGAAAAGGAACCCAAACGTAATTTAAACTCTAAAACTTTCAAGCTCATCTGCGCTGGCCAATTTATCTTGGCAGCAAAGCACTTTATCTGGTTTTGTCACTAACAATTGCATTCATTGAATAGATTAGTTGAATTCTTAAAACACCTAACCTGTTGGGAAATTGTTTAATTAACACCTTTTTATGAATATTTTTTCCAAGCTTTAGAGTCAATGCTATTTTTATTTTATTTTAATTCATAACAAACCTCATTTTTACAGACCCTTGTTTAATCCTGATATTTCAGTAACAGAAAGTTCAGCTCTGAAAGTATACTATACTAGAATTCTCATCGTCTTTGAAGTACAGCTATTTTTAGAAGATAAATGCTTTATGTCCCTATTCCGCATTAAAATGCTATGCTAAATTGACCTTAAAATACAATGGGCTAAATTAAAATACAATGGGATTGTTTGGATAAGAGAAAGGAAAGCATTCGTGGTTAACACATTTTTTTTAGATATCAAGGACCCCCAACATGTAGGCTCTCAACCAAACCCCCTTCTCCAGAAATGTTAAAATAGCACATGTGTAGCTGCTGTAAAAAATCAAATTTACAGTATATTTTGAAAAGAAAATCAGTTTGTACAACTACACATTTGAGAAGTTTGGTTGCAAAACAAGATAAATGCTATTTTTAAAGAAGAGTTGGCACCAAATAAGTAAATTTTGGTCATAATTGATGAGCCAATAATAATATTATGAAGCCTGCGATAAATAATAAGCCTGTCAAAAAGAGCAGTTCATGTTTGTCACAAAAAAACACAATTCCATTCAAACCAATCAGAGCGTAGCTCCCTGAGTCTGCATCATAGAAAGTTTATTATACAAACCTTCTGTCATGTAAATAACTAGCGTTAATACCATAAAATATTTTAAAAACTTCTGAATTCCTTTTACAATCATTCGATAAATATCAAGCGATTCAAGCTATCTTAAGCTTATCACTGTCAAATAAAGTCAATGCTGAGAACTCTCCACAGAGTGATATGCAGCTGATCTGCAAAACAATATATCAGTGATAAAGTTGCGAATTATTCAAACTTTAGTGTTTCATTGCACATCTGAAGTACTTTCACTGTTTTCTGGCTCCCAAAATCAGGTCTACTGGACCCAGGGCATATAAAAGAGTGAAAACTGTTCATTCTGTACATTTATTCTGTCTTCCCACAAAAACATAAATCACACATAAAGATAAGACGTTTATATAGAAAAAGGTAAGATTGTGTGAATTAAAAGCCCCAAAATACAACAAGTGCAGCAGACCCACCAATACTGTTAACATAAAAATAATGAGCACACCAAAAAAAATCTAAATGTGACGAAATAAGGTCATAGAGCAATAAATACACTATATTTTTTGTTTGTTGGGTAAAGTAAATATCTTTTTAGTATTTTAACATAAAATGCCATTCATTTCCCAGAGCAGCCAACACTACCTGAGAAAGAATAATATGAACAACACACAAAGGTTAAAGTTTCTTAACATAAACTTGAGATGCTGACATAGAACTTTCTTTGCTGTTTTATTCATTTATATTGCTTGTATTTTAGTTGTGTATTTTGATATAGCTATGAGATGCATTATGAAATTTAGCAACATGAAAAAAAAATGTAAATCATCAAAATAGATTTATATAGTTTTGGATAAAATCAACTCTTTATTTGTTGACTGTATCATGTTGACATATCAGAAATTTAGTTTGTCAGCACAATCATGTGAATTGGAAGATGCTCCTAGTTCAAGTCTATATAAGCATTCTTTTGTTTCCTGCAAGTGTTCTATTTCTCTATGTTGCCAACATAGAACCCGACCTTTTACACCTTATTTTAAATAAAAATAAACAACAAATAAAGAAGGTCATAAATTGAGTGCTTTCTTGTATTCAATAGATTTTACAAACCGGCAGCTTATTTTGTGTTGCAAGAACATCCATAATTAGTGCTGCAAATATTTTTTGCAGTGTGACGCAATAAACTCTTATCATTTTATTTCTTTCAACTCCTGCCTTGAAAGCAGCAATGGCAGCAGCATTCAGGCAGTAATGATTTGGATAACCTGAGACGGGCAAAAAATGAAAACAGATTCAAGAAATAAAAGCCCTCTTTAAGAAGCTGAATCGTGTGTATTAATGCACGAAGAGATGACAGCTGGTAATGAGTGCTTCCTACATCCTCCAGCTTTTGACAACTGTGCCTGGAATACAAATGCGACTGAGGTGTACAAGCTGTTCCCAGACTACATGTTTTATCAGGTAGTGCAATCTCAAAAATGCCAATAATAGACCATTGACATTTGTGGGGACACAAGCAACAACTACAACAACAACATTTTTTTTCCAGACTGTTTTGATAAGCAATGCATCATTCATTGACTTGATGTTGTGTATAGAAATATCCCAATCTTTAGACCATCACCAAAATTCCTGGAATGATATCCATATTTCATGTTTGCAGAAAAGCAGATATGCTTCAATTATTTAAAGACATGTTTTGTTACAATTTTTGAGTTAGTGGTGTGCATTTAGACTTAACGATTGCTTGTTGGTCATTGTATTGAGTTGTTATCTCAACATTAATATTCAATAGAAGAAAAATGTGTAAAGCATACCTTGCATTGATCAATGTACTGAGTAAGGTTTCACATGATGTGGGTAGCTTACTTGATTAAACATTTTAATCAAGACTTTGGAATGGCTGTCTCTCGCTGGGGACCATAAAAACTCTAAACAGTTGTATATAAAATGTCAAAAAGCTACATTATACATCAGCAGTATCTTAGGATCATTTCAGGGCCAGATTTTTAATGGTGCTCATTATGTTTTTACAAGGTAGTAAAAGGTGTTGCTTTCAGTGTCTTTAACATTAAATGTTAAATATTTTGTATCTTCATTTAAACTAGGAAAAGAGTAAAAGGGGGGTGTCATTTTCATGGCAGAGAGGGACATTTTAGCTGGGCAGACATGGCTAAAGACCAGCCCAAACAAATTGATTAATATAGTCTGGCTTATACCTTGTAATCTTACAGTTGTGGGAAACTGCTGTTAATATTCCAGGCTCACATTTGAATTTTTTCAAGTTTAAGTAACCAACCTTCATTTTCTTTCATTTACAGCTAATTTAGAAGTTTAAGATAGAAGTATGTGGTGATTAAGCATGACGACGAACCATGATGATGTACCACACATTTGAAGAAGGTACTTTACTCCATGTTTTAGCTCCTGAGAGCTGATGCTTTTCTAACTTTTCAGCTGGAAATGTGTTTTACCTAATTCTATTTATGACATGGAATAAACCAATAAACCAATGCCACAATGCTCCAATGCTTAATACTGTACTGCCTGACTGACTGTACTGATTGTGTTTAATACTGTTTTATTTACTTATTTCAGTGAAACTAAAATAACAACAACAACAATAATAGTAACAACAGTAAAAAAAAGCAAATGAAAACACTGATCAACATAGTCTACAAACATAATAAAAATAAATATTACATCAATGGAGTAAATGGGAAGCTTTTTTTTTGTTCAGCCATTCTCACTTCTCAAACCAAAGACTGGAACAAAAGATTTTGTGACAAGATCACTTTCTTTTTTTATACACCCACTTTTTTTTACAGTATTTGGTAATGACTTTTTGCAATGAATGAATGGTTATGTATCGTGCATATTCATATCTGTGTTTGACACTTAAGTAGATTATCAACATTCATTGATATAAAGCTGAATTTATTTTATTACTTGTTATTTTATTTTTATTATTACATTTCATGTGTAGAAAATATAGATCAGTCACACAATTGGTTCACACCTATTTTTTTCTGTCTGTGCAAAAAAGCAGCCAAATTCCACCTGACCAATATATGTAAGGAAGTGTTCCAAAGATCCAGATGGCTACTCAGCTCTCAACATTGAACAGAAATACGTTATGATTGCAAGACAAATGTTCCCTTGCAAATCCCCATGCATACAAAACAGAAGATTAGTTGCATGAAAATAAAAATGCAATAAACTACATTTCTACAAATCACGGGTAAAATACTGTTATGTTAACTGATTACCATTATACCAAAGGTTAGGTTGCTGTATGATAAAGCCAACTAAGGTTAAATAGCATTATATATAAAAGCTGACCTTTTTAACTAGAAAATGAATCTAATACAAAAACAACCAGCAGCAGCAAGGCCTTTTCAGAATCTAACATTGAATCCATTTGAACAGAAAGAGAACGCGTGCCCTTGAAGTTTCTCAGGCTTTCATTTCATGCCACTGACACCTCGTCTTGCAGCCTGGAGGCATCTGAAGCTTCCGTGTGGGCGTCCGGGCCGCTGGAGAGTGGAACACACAAACACAAGCACAAACACACACTGTATGTACTGTCAAAGGCCCCAGAGCTTGAAGGCTGTGATCTTGGCTTGTGTGTGCTCTACCCACATGTCTTTGTTTTTATGATTCATTACGTTATAACACACTCTGCTGAAGCCGCAGAGATGTTGAGACGCTGGGAATGTAAAAGTCTGCGTTGTGAGGCGCTCATGTCATTTACAAAGCGGCCAATGGGATGTTATTGAAGGAGACAAAGAGGGATATTGAAGATCATGTGTTTTTGTAATAGCTCTGCCAAAACAAGTTTCAGTTGTTTGAAGATGACAGCTCAGTGAAATGCAGGGAGATTATGCCTCTGATTCAGAGAGTAATGAGTCTGACTGCTTCTATAAATGCACTGGGTTATTTTTGGGAACACTGTGCATATCACTCTTGCAATAATCCTATCAGGAACTGTCAACACTCATTACAGGAAAAAAAAAGAGTTGAAAAATATCCCCATTAGACTTGTGTTACAAAAATATGGCCCCTTATAAATAAGTGAATATGTCCATTCTCCATCATTTTCCCATTTCTTTTCCAAAAGAGAAGACTGACAGCTTCATAGCTTTTAAGATCGCAAATGATTGCTGCTGTGCTGAAAACTATAATTATGACAGCCTTTTGTCACAGTTGAATACAGTTCTTTTTTTTTAATCAGAAAACATCTAATGATCGCTCTGAATAATGATTTGTATCATTCAGTTCATACAACTAGAGATGACACAAAAATACAGAACATTTTCATGATTCAATTTTGAGTTTAAACTTCGGGTGGTTGTTCTTGTTTCCTTTTTTACTGTACATTTTCATGTATTGTCCTTCCTTTATTTCTATAAAAGATTTATTTTATTTTATTTTTCTCTGAGCTCTTCTGTTAAGCACTTGGAAATGTCAAGAATTGACAAAAATTATCTTCCCTTGCCTTGATTTAAGTCTGATCTTAGTAACTGTTAAATGCTTATAGTGAACAATATGTTTTGTATTTGTAAACGTTTTCATAAAAAGGCTATTTAAAAGGCATTAACATCTATTTCTTTAGCATATTTAATAGGGAGAAAAGCTTTAAATATGTGTCTTTGAAAGCAAAAAAGAAAAACCATGTCTATGAATAAGAGTCAAATAACATGAGACAGGTTAAAATGCAAATAATAAAACAAATCATTATCATAGCTCAGCCCAATGCTTTTATGTTCACTTATTACAGTTTTGTCGGATAGTCCTCTCTATTGAAACTTTTTATTTTCCAAAAAAGGAGCAGTTTGAACCTTATTGAAGAACATATATAACAACCTTTAAACCAAGAAGCAAAAGCTTGATGACCAATAAAAGATTAACAAATAGCAAGTCTTAAAATTTAAATATTTATTTTCTCACAGATTTATTACAAAAAACAATTGAGACAACTCCCATTAACTAAGTTGCATGCTTAGAGTAGGCATCAGACATATTGTTATTAATCTAGTGAAAGCTAATGCTATGATGTTTATTCTGATACAATCTCAGGGTAGTCATGGAAGTAAGCACGAAATAAAAATAAAAAATATACAGTTTTTTTACCCTCTGTAACTCAAGTAAGGCAGACACAAGCGGTTCTCTTTCTCAGCAGTTGGTTTATTTTGAAACAGTGAAAACTACAGTAAACAACTAAACAAACAAACACAGTTTCAACAAATAAAACAGACAGATAAAAAAACCTTGTTGACTGCTTGCTAAAAAAGGAAATTCTATGAGTCTTGTTGTTCTAACTGTCTAAAAGCTGGTCTTGCAAAAATGACAAAGTTGATAGTGCTTATCACAATCCTTCCCTTTTGTGTTTTTCTTCTTCCTTTTTATTTAAAAATAGCACCTCATTAATTTCCCCATTAAATACCAACTCAGAGGTTTCAAAATAAGAGAAAAAAGAGAAGAAAAATAAATAAATGAAGCATGTATTATCAAAGATAAGCAATAAAAATACGTGCTGTTTAGAAATGTTACAAATGGTCCAGTGATCATTTAAAACGGTTAAATAACCAAAAAGTAGCTTAACCTGGTGTATACAATGGTTGCTAGAACAGTCTAATTAATTTTGTCCTAGTAAAAATCATCAGAAATTGTGTTACATCAAGATATTAAACTAGGAAATTAAAAATAGCAAAGCCTATAAATTCGAAAGTCAATTTTAACGACTGAACACTTCATGAGAAAGTATGCAGTATCGACTCTCCTCCTCTCGATGGTAGTCATTACTTTGAGTGTTGATTGGATGATGTATGAAGAACATTTCCATAATGTTAAAACTCTTCTGCAGCTCATGTACTTAGACTCAGACTCTTCTACAGCTCATGTAACCCATAGTTATGACATATTTATGGCATCATTTGGCTAAGTGACACCCATTTCTAGCTAATTTATTAGCCTTAAGCACAATGAATCAGCAAAATGATAAAACGACTGCACCCTTGAGTCTTGTGAATTAGTTTCCTGATAACATCTAAAGTGGATGTCTGGATGGAGCAACTCTTGAACACCAACTTAAATCATTTCAGTTCCATCTTCCTCTTTCAGGGGGTAAGAGCTTATCAGTCACAATGAAGAACTGATGTGAAATATTCTCTGTTGATACACTGTTTCAGATCCATCACAGTTTATAAAGAAAAATCATTCAAACGAAGCATGTAAGCGGTGTGTGACAGCTGACTTGAATGTTGGAAGCACAGAATTAGGTGTTTTAATGTGTGAATCCACCAGAGACTTCGAGGCTATTGGCAGATTTTAAAACAGTTATGGCAAAGCTCACACATTAGTTATAAAAGGTAATTAAGGGCAGGGTGGCACTTTCCAAAATGAGATGGAAAATCACCTTATTTTGATCAATTTAAGTTAAGGTGACTTATGTGAATCTGTTTCTCAGACAGTACACATACCTTTTACCCTGTTTTTTTAACAGTAATGTATCATGTATATTTGTTTATTAATAAGTTTGTTTCATTTTTTACAGATAAAAAATATAGATGTTTTTTGTCTTTTTCAAATTACTTATAACATAAATTTTTTATGTTTTCAGTTAATTCACTCCTTAATTGACAAAAAAAAAACACTCCAATGATCACTAGTTACCCTTCTTTTATCATAATTTGGGGTTAGCGTTCTCCCCAACATACTAACCTACATTATAAGCACATTATTCAAGGATTTGGTTACATAACATCTTCATTATTTAAACGCTTGCCGTCGTACCTCTTTAAAAACTTGCTGATTTAATTGCTTATGTATACAAACTGATGACTTCTTTAAAACTTGCTTGCATACTTGTTTATTTTCAGGGCTACTTCCTTCTTGCTTGGTTATTGCTTTCTTAAGCACTTTGCTTGCATACATTCTTAATTGCTTAGTTGCATGCTCTGTATGCCTTTATTTGCTTACTTAAGGCTTGCACAAATAGTGATAACATGCTGTCTATGCACCTGACCTTTGCTTTTATTTTAAATGAATTAGATAAAAAGTTTATGTGGATTTGAAACATCTAAAATATTTAAAGTAGTAGTTCTCTGTTTTACTCACTCATTATTTGTTGTTCAGTGAAGGTTTTATTTCATTCCCTGTAACATTATTAAATTCTGTATAATGTAAGATTTAAATCATTTGTATATTCCATCGTAATATTGTGGCACCGTAAGTTAGAAATAACAAAATAGCTGCTTGTCATTCATTAAAAATGAACACAACAGAGAATGTTAGCTTGTCTGGGTTTAGTCAGAGAGAGATTATCGCACCATGACAGCTCTGGAGTCACAGCTTTCTCGGGGTGTTTGTATAGAGTCTGAGGAAGGCCTGATCAGGACATGCTGCATTTGAGCAGTAGCTGTGATCAGTGAAGCAGGAAGGGCTGTTCAATTAAATATTTCACCTCAGCTAGTGTTAGAGAGATAGAGACCCTGAGCTGTCAGGATCACGCTGCAACATTCATCCGCAGTGACTCTAGATCTTTGAATATGAGAGAGAGAGAAAGAAAGAAAGAAATAGAGAGAGAGAGGGAGAGAGAGAGAGGTGTTTCTTTTGCATGTCAAATGTTTCACAATTACAAAAGCTGGTGCTTTTAAGTGTTAAAAGTTGCAAGGTAATAAATGTAAGGTAATAAAGGTAAAAAATAAAAGTCAAGTTTTTTATTTTCTTTTTAATGTATTTCAAATATGCTTTTGTTGTAGTTTGTTACATAATGAAAATATGTCATTAAACATTTAAAAAACACGAGTATTGCTATTGGTATAGATGATACTTGATTTGAAATTACTTTGTATTGGATAAACAATAAAATCCTTATTAATCATTGGTATTGGTAATCATTGGTGAATCCCTAATTTTGAGCATTCATTTGCCTGCATAGCAATAATCAGACGCCAAAATCAAAATGCATTTTAACAATTCACATAAACAGAACAACAACAAAAAAACTCCACTCTGAAGCACAGATTCATAAATAAATTAAAATTGTTCAGCACTACAAAACAAAAGAAAGAAAAATGCATTGGTCAGCTAACAGTTGTTTGTAAAGCTATTTAATATTTAAGATCAATTAACAAAGCCAGCATTACAAACTAAAGTTTTTGTCCCATGACATTCATCAGAACTGTGGAAATTAACACAGTTAATAACATGGTTGAATTAGTTCTACTTAGTTCCTGATGTCAGCGACACAAAGAAGAGGAGGACATGTGTTATGTAAATGCATGGTTGTTAATTGATACAGCAGTGTAAAACATGCAGAATGCGCAGGGTTTTGTCTGAGAATGCTCTGACTCATATGATGTGCTTTTGTTTTGAGGGCTTGGAAAAGCTTTCCTGTGGTGTTTTCTTTTTTCATATCACACTGTGCCTTATATAACTGTGCATCTCTCTTGTGAGTGGAACCATTTAACTTTCAATGGCAATTTACATTTTTGCAGATGAAGGACAGTCAAATCATAAAATAAATCAAAAAGTCCACACCAACTAATTTCACAGCAAGTTAATCCTCTACAGAAGACTCACACACAGAATCTTTAGCAACTGTCTTAGAATAAAGAAGGTAAGCTAAATTATTTTCACGTAATTTGGGTCAGAATCAAAAACTTTTATCAAAATAAAAAAAAAAATTCATAAAGTGTGTGTTTGTGTGCGTGCGCGTGCGTGCTTGTGTGTTTCTAAAAATTTTGACAAACTAAACAATAACACTTTAGATTATACTGTGTACTGTGTAACTATTCATAAACAAGAAAAATACAGAAAAACAAGACACAAAAAATATTGCAAGTTGTTACCATGAAATGACAAAGAAGGCAAGGCAAGTTTATTTGTATAGCACGTTTAATACACAGGGTAATTCAAAGTGATTTACATTGGCAATAAAGAGTAAAAGGAAAGTACATTTAATAAAATCAAGCATAAAAAGTTATATAAAATCATAATTAATGATTAAAAACTGAAAATTAAAAAACATTGATTAGAACAAAGATTAAGATGTGAAGTGCAAAAGGTAAATAAAACAGATGTTCAGACGTTGATGCTCAGTCGACAAAAGCACAACTAAACAGTTGAGTCTTTAGATTTAAACATGACTAAAGTGTTGGCACCCTTGATCTCCTCTGGAAGCTGGTACCGTCTGTGGGCCGCATGGTAACTAAAAGAGTATTTACCCTGTTTGAAATTTACCCGGGTTAGATCTAATTTATTTGATCTGAGGGATCTCAGCGCTGTGTTTGGTGTGTATTCACTGAGCAAGTCTGTTAGGTATTTAGGTGCTAAGAAGGGGAAGTACACTGTTATTAGCAATAATTAAGCTAAATTTAAAGTACCCTGTTAGTACACAGAAATTACTCTAAGTACACAGTAGTTACCCTGTTATTACTGGGCTGTAATTTAAAATGTTAAAATAAATTAAACGCAAATAAATCAGTAAAAAAGCTCTGTTTAAATCAGAACAAAATCTCTACAAATATGTTCTAGTCTCATCATGAAAATATTGTAATTCTATAATAATATAATAATTCTCCCTGAAAACCATATTGGTCATGGACAACATTTGAACACACATCGAACTGCAGGAACAAAAGCAACAACAAAAGCTCACAATTCTCATTCTGTGAAGATTCTGATTCTGTGCATGGTTTCAATAAAAAAGGTACTTGCATTCTTCACATAGGAGTGAATACCATAAGACAGTCTCACCAAACTTCAAAGTTAAATTGAAAAACATATCCTTAGCACTAAAGAGAACAATATTTTAAAAAGATGTACTTTTTCAAATGAGAAATAATCAATGCTGACTGACAATAATATGTTACGTATTAACAATTGTAAAACTAACTATTTAGTAAACAAATTAAACTTGAATCAGAGTAGAAAAATAACAAATGATTTCATAATATTTGTTATTTTTCATTCATTTCTGCAAATTTACTAATGTGAATGATTTTTTTAGCTACTATTTTCTATAATCTAAATTCTTTAATTGGATATCTATTTCCCATGAGAAGGAACAGAACCTCCCTTCCCTTCACCTCAGGAAGATGTTAATCTCTTCTGAATCAATATTTTAAATCTCATATTCTTGTCGATAAACCTGGCACGCAACAGTGGCTTTGAAAACTAAAGCTTTTGTTTTGTATTTATTCAGATTTGTTCAACCACAATAAAAAGCACATAATCTTTAACATGTTTGCTGAATATACATTTCATAGTGAAGATATTCGCTCATTTGTGGTAACCACAAGGCTGATCACACTTTTTTCAGTGGGTGATTGATCATTCGTGTACGAAATGATGAAACTCATGCAGTCATGGATTACTGTGTTATTTCTGCTCTCTGGTGCTGAGATGTTGTTTCCAAAAACAATCATGCGGTAATTAAAGACACATCTTATTAGTACAATGAAAACACAAATTACATTCAGAGGTGTGAAGCTCAAGTTCCTTACTAAAACCTGTTAATTAAAAAACAGGGACTAATGACTTGTCACTTGCGCTCTGCGTAGCTCTAAAATAATAATGGCTTTATTTTCACACGTTCTTGTACCTGACCAGACTAGCAGCACAATATGAAGCAAATTTAGTTATGAAAATAACATAGATCAGTCGCATTTATAGAGTATATCATTAAAAAGAACCAAACATTGCATTAGCACTGAATATTATATATTTATACATTATAATGTTGCTGATAATAAATGCAGGTGGTTTTAAAGCAGGAGATTTTGAAATTCACAGACAAGGTTTCACTACCTTGGGACCAATAAAAAAAAGAAAAATCTTCACCCAATCATCAATATTCTTCACTGAGCCTCCTCATCATGCCAGAACAGCTGGCATGAAGATAGCCATGATGGCTCGCCCTCTCCAGTTTGAAAGAGATATCCTGCCTCGAGCGGAGAGGATTAAAGGGATCAAGTTTTAAGAATCAAAAAAGTCAGAATCCAGAGTTTAAAATTATGCACAATAAACCTCTTCTACGGTGTGCTCTGGAATGTATCTTTTATTTTGGTAGGTTTTGAACATTATCAGATCATTTCCACAGACTATGAACATTAAAAGCTGTTGACCAGTCAGAGAAGTGATTTATCCTATTTGCCCTCTAACCATTAATTTACTGTTCTGAAGACAGCATGATCATCATCATCATCATGTTGTTGTTCTCTTTAAAATCATACGTCGTGTTTATAAAAATATATAACTTAATAAGTGGACCTCAATCAGCAGAAAATGTATGAAAATCGCAGTCCATGAGTCCTAAATGTATCTTAGGGGTTTTGTTCTATAGCATTGGGTCTACTCTGCATTAGTGCTGTTAATGTACATTTTTAGGGGCTAAAGGAAGAATTGGGTCATAAAGTTCTCAGACAACCATTCAACTTACGTACACTTTTGATCATGGACCATGGGTCATAACTGTAAGATCTTGAACAGCTCTTCAATACAAACGGTTCACATTATGATTCTCTGTAGGCAAAATAGTTCATAAACATTTTTTTTTTGTACTTTAGGTTTTAAAAACTATAATCAAAATCAAAAATCAGTTGATTACAACTTGGAAAGTAAGAAACATCTGTACACATATTTACACAACATTTTGTTTGTTTGTTTGTCTTTTTGTTTGCTTGCTTGCTTATTTAGACAAAAAATTTAAGGCTTTTTAACTCTGATGCAAAAATGGATGTTATGAACATGTTTTGTTTGGTAACAAATCTTTTGGTATGTCAACTAAATAGTTGTGAAATTGTATTTTGAAGAAAAAAAAAACTTTAAACCCAGACACATTGAACCTCATGGTTTATAATATGAAGCAGTTAATTTCTATAAATTAATGTGTTTATTATGCTGGCTATCCAGGGGTACTTATTTAAGAAAAGAGAGAAGATGAAAGGTAATGCTCAGAAGAAGATGCAAGTTTGAGTTCTGAACAGCCATTAAGTACAACATGCACTCACAATAAATTTTCCCTCTAATGTTTCATGCACCTGAGCAAACACACACACTCTCTGAACAACTCCTTCGACCATTGTGAGCAACATCTCAGCAGCATCCCACTTTTATAATTACCATGATTTGGGGGAGAACAAAAATACAGCAAGGATAGCATTTAGATAGCATTTAATAAAGTGCATTTTTCTCCACTTATGAGTATAAAAATATTGTTGCTCTTGTAAAGGGTTAAGGTAACTGAACAGTACATTTACTTACATTTACAAATTTTAAAAAACATGATCATGACTTAAGTTATTGTGTCTCATCTTGTTCACGTGGTGATAACCTTGAATAAAAAATATGATTTCGGAGAATGCAATTTCATGGAGTTAGTTTTGGGAGGAGTTATATATAATTGCCAACTGGTCTCAGCTGCCGCTGTTTATCGGCAATCTTACTAGTATTTAAACAACCTAAGTATGTTTTCCAATCTTCACACTTAAAGCAAAAAACCCACCACCGACCCCTTTCACCTCTTATTTCTCATGGGGGGGTTGTCAGACCTGGGTCGATCCCAGGCTCTGGAACCCTTCCTTGGACATGTTGCCCAGTACGCTTCTTACCGCTCGCCAAACATGTTTTTGCGAATGGGCAATTGATATAAGTGAAATTCTAAATCTAGTTTCACAAATGTTTTCCTTTGACTCGTTATTCTTTATTACTTTGTTTTGGTACATCCTTTTGCCACCTTCTTTTTCATCAAATAACTGATGTAACATCTCATGTTGATGTTTTGGAAGTATAAGTAGAGCTGTTTAGTTTGTGTTGATAATAAAAAAAAAATAATTTTTTGTTACCAAGTCATTGTCATTGCATGGTCGAGCTTGATCAAGCTCAACGACAAGTCCGAGTCAGTTCACAGTCAAGTCAGATTCAAGTCTGGGTCCATGAAAAATAAATAAATAAATAATTTTGGATCCAGAATTGGAAGAATCATGTTGCACGGCTGTGATTTTCCCTGCACACATATCATGAAAGAGAGACTTTCTTTTAAAAAGTTTAAGACTTTTAAACTTGAGCTTTTAGCTTCAATGACTTTTGCTTACAAACTAATATTAAATGTTGGTTCTGTTGTATCCTTCATACTCGGCGTACATGTTCAGTAAATGTCCAGAGCACACTGCTGTAGTAACAACTGTGTCGGACTAGATTGTTTTATTCTTTCCTAATGTGCTTGTTGTGACTTAAATTCAGGTACACTCTTTAGTATGGAAGTTTCAATATCTAAAAAGTAAAAAGCATTTTCCATGTTTATGACCCACTTTAGGATTTACGACCATTCATTCATTCATTCATTCATCTTCATGTCGGCTTTATTCCCTTTCGGGGTTGCCACAGCGGAATGAACCGCCAACTCACTGGCATATGTTTTACGCAGCGGATGCCCTTCCCTGCCGCAACCCATTGCTGGGAAACATTCACACACACATTCACACTTTAACACTATGGGCAATTGTTCTTATTCAATTCACTTATTCCGGACTTGTGGGGAAACCGGAGCACCCGGAGAAAACCCACGCGATCACGGGGAGAACATGCAAACTCCACACAGAAATGCCACCTGCCCCAGCCGAGCCTAGTGACCTTCAGTGACCTTCTTGCTGTGAGACGACCGTGCTAGCCACTGCGCCACCGTGACGCTCTGATTTACGACCAGTGTTTGTTTATTTGGTTTACTGTCAACAAATCAAACTGTAATGTTTTGTTATTGTTTTGTGTTGTCTGCAATTATCCTAAAAACTTTCACTCTGTGTGAGGTGCTACAGAAATCATATGCCTCTCAACCCTAAACTGGTTAACACGTTTTCAGTACAAGCAGTAATTACAAGTGCAAAAAGATCTCAAATCAATCTAACAAGCAAACGAGCATTAATAAAGAGAGAGGACTATAATTAAAACAGTAATTAGTTTTTTTCCTAATGAACCCTCAATCAACAATGAGAGATGAATATAAAAGGCTGTGCTGTAATATCACCCCTGTTCTACCTTGGATCCTCATGGGTCAGGTTGTATTGATGTCTGAAATGCTAATGAACTATTTAATTCAGAGTTGTCTAGTGGGACATGTAAGCAGAGATGAGGTATAAAAGGATTGGAAAAACCACTTAAAAGAAAATCAGAGTTCACACGAGGGAAAGAACCGTGCTCGACATGAAACACTGACAACATGGTGGTCGTCCTCTCAACGGAGGAAGAATTCTACGAGAAAGAGAAAAAAAATTATCAGCAGTGAGAAGTAAAGCTTCTGCTTAATGACACTATTTATCATGAATGATCGTAGGAGCCATTTTCTACACTTTGTCATTGCTTGTAAATTAGGAGGCATAATTTCATCATCCTGGCCTTGACAGATAATAGCCCAAAAATTGAAAACTTCAAATGAAAGCTGTAGATTTACAGTGGTAAGTTACTGTCTGTATATATATATATATATATAGGAATGTTTAGCTGTATTTGTAAACAATTATGAACAAGACAGAGAGTACAATAAAAGTTTGCTGTGACTTACTGTGTATACGTATATGTATAAGGTATATGTCCAACTTTGCTTGCTTTATCACATTTCCCATTATGCCAAAATTAGATAAGAGTGTCACGCTGACCTTTTTTTTTTACAGTTTTTTTTTCGTTCTATTTACTATAAAGTGTGAGTTTTACTGTGACATATTTATTTATTTATGTATGTGTGTGTGTAAATATTTATTTATTATATTCGTTTATTACATCCAATGAAATCACTGATTCAATTCCATTTAAATATTTACTGTCCTGGAAGCAATTTTGCACTGCTAATTGAATTAGCAAAAGGATGTTTAGAGCCTGTATTTTTGTTTGCATCAGTCTCTTTTTTCATTATGATTTACTCTCTCCAAAAAGAAACCAATCAACGGTGGATAAGTTGAACTGCCCTTAGTTTACAGCGAGATCAGAGGCCAGAGGTAATTAAGACATTGTTATAGGAAATTAACATTCTGTGCCCCACAACAAGGATAATCTATTCCTGTGCAACAAGATAAAGCAAAGGATATGAAGAAACAGACTCAATCACCGACCACACGGAAACAATCAGGTGAACTGAAATCAACAATCCAAACCGGCTCTACACACACAATCTGTAAACTACAAATTTGTTCAAATGCAAACTCTCCGGTAAAAAAAACGGATGAAGTTAAGATTTTAAGAACGAATGAAATGGATGAAAAGGTAGTTAGAAAAATATAGAGAGAAATTTAAACCTGTTAAAAATAGTACAGGTTTGTCTTCTTAAATGCACCCTAATGGACTCGTTTCACTGTCAGAAGAACTAAATCAATGTTCCATCAAAGACACCATCTTCAAATCCTCCTCTAAGTAATATATTCATTACAGAGGGCAGTTAATTTTTAGGATGCTCTTCCGCACAGTATTAGTCATTTAGGCCCCTGCATTTCCCCAGCGTACAATGTGATGTATTTTCCTGTAATCAGCCCTCTATTGTAACATTGTGCTTATACATCAAAGGGCATGTAGGCGGTTCATAAAAAAACCCAGAGAGTTTGTTCCTGTCATTAAATTGGATTTCATCCATTGCGGAGATGGAAAAAAAAGCTATCTGAACATTGAGTACCACAAGCTAATTGCCCCTTTAATGCAAACCACAAAAGATTCCCTGCTGCATGCCCAGGCCTAATGGAGTGGATTTGCAGGGATAACTCTAGTGTTGCTTTCTGTTTGCCTTTTACTGAAGTAAATACTGCTGTTTGATCTCTGTCAACCATCACAATAATACTAACTCTTATGATCCAAAGAGATTTGTTAGAATGCTAAAAGTGAACCAAATTCAGATACGCGAGTCAATTTTTATTTGAGAATTTGCACGCCTGATGCTTGGAGGAATTTTTTTTTTATTGACCTTAATATGTGGTAAGCTTCTGTTCCAAACCAATCTTTGCACACATGCCAAACAGAGAGAAACCTGACCTAAAATACCAGTGAGGCACAGAACAAGTTGAAACGGTTGCTCACTCTGATTGATAGAACAAGCCGTGATTTCCCCTGAGTTTGAGATGGACGGCGATGATAGCGCTATCTACAATCAATCTGGATGTGTGACTCTGGCCTTCAAGAATGACTGCAGATCACTGGACGTTCCTGGACACATGCTCTGCCCCTCCACAGCAACACCTATCAGTGGTGTTTTCTGGCAGAAACCAGAGCCAAGAGGTTTACCTATATTGCAGTTAGTCTTTGATCAAGTTCATATATGTTTGTTTTAAGATTAGTGATTGTTATTTTATTTTGAATCTGCATTTGCACTGTATGTCTTTTTAAATAAAATTGCAGTTACCATCCAATCAAAAAGTACTTTATTGTGCTTTAATTATATTTATATTTCCGATTGTATGTTTACATTTTAACTGCAAAAATTGTACTGTTTATAAACATACTTGCATCATGCTCTCAAGCTAACAATTTTAACACACTTTGAAATAATTGCACTTTATAGAAGCATATTAGTTTAAAATGTATATTAAGTGAAATATATAAGTAGTTTCTAAAGTATACATATTTCATATTTGTTGGGGTTTTTTACATATTTTTTTTTTAAGATTCTATGCTCAAAATTGTCACTGTAACATACACTGAAAGAACATTTTAAAAGTATAGATTTTAGAATCAATGCAGTAATATTGAGTTTAAGTGTATTCATTTAAAGTCATGTACTTTAACTATATTACATATACTATAAGTTGTTACACTACAACATATAAGAGCATATAAATACACTTAAAATGGAGGTTTTCTACAATTTATTTACAATAAAATATAATGCACAAATTAGTTGTTGCAGAATATCTTGCTTCATGTTAACTATTTATGAAAGCTATTGGAATGAAAAAATTATTAGTGTAGCTTTAAGTACACAATAATGCTTAATGTTAAATTTAACTTAGTATTATTTTATTTTTCACCTGAACAGGGCTACTTTAGGTATGGGTAGAGAAAAGTGATGCTGTTCAAGGCCAGGGGGAAAACCAGATTATTGATAAACTTCAGAGGTTTTAATTATGATGCCTATCATTTTCAAAATGTCCAATTGCGATTGCAAATTGCTAATGAACTGTCTGTATGGCAATGCAGTTTAGTGAATTATCTTGTACTTTTTTAATACTAAATGATCAGTAAGATTGCCAAAAGTGGAGAAAAATAACAAAATGTATATGCAAACACTTGAATACTTTCTTTTTATAAATGCTCTGTCATATTTGTTTTAATTTCCATAAATATGTGGCAATTTATGTCATCTGTCATAAATAACTAAAGGTACAGAGAGGAGTAGAGTTCAAGTACTGGATAAATCCTATACTAATCCCCAAATGACAACCTGATAAAACTAACAGGGATGGGGAGACCCAGGGTGTTGAGATGGGACATGGCACTGGTGCTCTGCATCGCTGGTGAGTCTTTTACAGATTAATTCACTGGAGAAGCAGCCATTTGACAGATAGTGGGAGCTGAGCAAGTAGTGTGCCGTAGCAACATTGCCAGTCTGAGAGCTGAAATGTAGTGGATGGCACTTGTGGGTGAATGAGGGGATGGAAGGTTTGAGGGCACGAACTAAAGATGCAGGATAAGGTCTTTGTCGAATCAGGGCTGGAGTGACAAGGCAAAGTTTTAATGGAGCTTTCAATGAAAGAGTGACAAGTGGAACCAGGGGTCAGATTATCGACATTAAAAAGAAAGAGTAGAGTGGTGGAGCTGAGTCTCAGGTTCCCTGGGGCCAGATGAGGATGAGGCCACCTCTGAAATGTTCTTTATATCCAATGGAACAGTTCGAGTTCATATCCAATGATGACTCTGGCTGAATGTGAGGAATGTTAGCTGATGTTAAGATGTGGACTGGCGTTATGAGCCGAACGGAATTCAGAAACAAGAGTCATGACTGACATTTTTGTGGGCAAAGAAGTACAGGGAACTATGTGGGACCAGCAGATCAAATGTTGGAAGTTAGGGGGGAAATAGTCACTTCTCAATGTTAATGAATGTATTATGGACAGGGTTCTTCCCCATCACCTAACTTTTACTCCTGCTCCTCAGAGTGTCAGGGTTCTATGTTTTATTATTATGTTTCAGAACTCTGTCATTATCTTTTGTTGTGTTTCTCATTCAATCCTGTTTTTTTCTCTGTCTTAGTCTATATAGTCTCTTAATTAGGTTTTCATCCTGTCTTGTTTGTTTTAGTTGCTGATCAGGAGTTAAGTCTTTGCACCTTGTTTTTTTGCTAGTTCTATTTTAACATCAAATAAAGCAAAACTTGAGCAAGTGAAGTTATCTGTGCTCAGCTGGAAAAGTACCAAAGACATCACTAATCTTCTTTTGCAGCCTTGGTTTTTCAGACGTGAAATGGGAAATTGTTATCTAGGTGAAATACTAGGACTTACTTGCTATTCTTTAAGCAACTAATCCACTCGAACTATTCATGTGTTAACCTGATGTCCCACGTATGGCAAGGACTGATGCAATAATCCACCACTAAATAGACATGCACAAAAAACATTTAATTGTGTTATATAACATAAAAAAAGATGTATTTTGAGAGTATCTGTTGAGAGTACTGGTGAGCTGTGGTGTGGGTTAGTCTTTGCACTATAATGAGATCTTCAAACATTTGTAACAGCATGGGTAATTGAACCAGTCTCACTTTAATTGAATTAGAGGCACTGAGGGAAAACACCTGACCTATAAAACACCACAGTTTGAGGAGAAGTCAAACGTATAAGTACAGCATGCAATCCTTTCTCTTTCCACTATAATTATAGCGACTGACAAGCTGCTATTAAATAGCATGTGGGGTAGAATTTGTCTTCCAGTTGATAGTCAACACAGAATCCTTATGAATCGAGGCATAAATATTTCTCCAAAAACATTTCTGTGAATCAGAAAGAGAGGAATCTTGTGGGGGGATTTTAACAATCTACATCATTTTGTCAACATGGATCCCGTTCTGTAGGCATGTACACTCTCTGCTTTCATGGTTTGCACATTCATCCTGCTTTACTTCAATGCAAAATGCAGCAGAAGAGATGGCTACTCTGCAGACCAATGTATTACATTAATAATAGAGGAAATGTTTGCACAAGACAGAGATGTAAGATGTACTAAATGTACTGTTCTTGAGAAATATTATTTGTGCTTTTGCATCTGAATAAATTAACATTTAAGAAAAACTCACACTTCAAAGTATATCGCGATAGAAAACTATGTACTTTTCAGTAGAAAAGTGTTTTTTTTCAGGTCACACCTCTATTTTTCAAACATAGTTAATGGAGGGAGAGACATTTTGTCCTCATTAAAACTTTCAAATTAATATTACAAAAGTTGTAATTATTTTCTTAAAAATAAGAGCAAAAACTATTGATTTGCCTTATGCTCTTATTTTTGAAGTTTCTACTGTTTTTTTTTTAGTTTTTTTTTTAGTTTTTTTACATTCTGGCTGTTGGATTTTTTTTTACTATTGATTAGCAACTAATAGTAACACAGCTCAAGTGCACCATATTTAAAACACTGAAATCAAACCGAATCATTCAAAAACAGAATCTTTATACCTGTAGGAGAATAGCTCAAACTTTTAAATCCATGGGAATTGGAGAATGAGTCACCTCTAAAATATTTAATGTTCTCTTAAGCCTCAATTTACAGTTGAAGAATTAACTTAAAATTGAAATCAGGAAATGTTTAATGTGTTCCTTAAAGTTGTCAATAGATAAAAGTAACACAAAAAACTGTTAAAAACAGAAATAATCTAATTATTGTCTTGATACTAACAAAAAATAAGATTTTCACAACAAATAGGCATCTGCTGCTACTTTAAACCTATAAAATGTATTTCCTCAAAAATATGTAATCAAAGTGCGTAACTGAGTCAATTTGTTTATTTGAGTTGGCTCTTTTTTGTTGAAGATTTTTTTCATGATTTAATGACTAAATCAATATTCAATTGAATTTAAAAATATATAAAAAGTGTTGTGTCAGAGTGATGTTTTGAGTCATTTAAAAATGTTTGTTGATTCAATTTTAGCAACACAAAAAGTAAAAAATTATCGAGTGGAGTCAGATTATGTCGGTGTCTGTCTGTTTTTCAGTTTTGCATTTTTGGTTTTCATTCCCATATGCCTCATTAATTGTATCATTGTGTTACATGTCTGCTTGTTTAACCTGTTTGTTCCAAAATCTCGTTGTTATTAAGTGACCTGGTTGTTAGTTTCAGTTGGTTAATGAAACAGTTGGTTTCAGGATTCACTCCTTGTCAGTTGTTAGGCTTGCTCCATGTATTCCCAGTGTTACTACGTTTGGTCTTTCCCTGCTCCAGATTGCATTTCCAGACAGCAGCATTAAAGGGCTGTGACACCCTGTAAACATAAGATTTGGATGTGTCGAGCATTTATTAAGACCATTAAAACAACTTTATTGTCCACAAAACTGGGTATTTTTTATCTGTTATTCTCTTTTCCTGGATTTCTATTTGAAAATGCATATCCTTAGATGTGACGTGTGATTTACTGTGACATTTTTATAATTATTAACAATCTTAACACTTGGCATGTCTTTTAAATTTGTTAAACAGTGAAACACGGTATTTGGAGCTCAGAATAGGGCGTAGCTATATGTATCTATGATGAAAATGTTCTGAGACGATGCATGATTTTTCTTGTCATGAAGGCAGAACTAAACTCTAAATTCAAGTAGTTGGTTGGCCATCAAAAGTAGGCAAATCTAAACTCTGGATTTTTTGTAAGAATTATTCTTGAGAGAGACTGGCGAATGGTGATCTTGGCTTTGTAAATCAATGCAGTTTGAGTTTGTCTGGCAATGCTGTTCCAATGCAGGGGACTTATAAATCACTGCAATTGCCAATTGGGGAAGATTGATCCCTCTTACATATTATAGAATTAATTAATAATTCCATTCATTCATTCATCTTCATGTCGGCTTGAACCGCCAACTCTCTGGCATATGTTTTACGCGGCGGATGCCCTTCCAGCTGCAACCCATCGCTGGGAAATTAATAATTCCAATGAATTAATACTTTCTAAGTTATTAATCATTCTAATTAGAATTAACATTTGGAGGGGATTTTGTAGCAATAAAATGGATCAATTCACAGACTCACCTGTGATGATTCAGAGCCTTACTTTAAGCCTTTAGCGACTTTTTTTCTGCCAAAAGTAATAAAATTAGCCTTGGTAATAAATCAAATAAAATCATGTCTCATCTCGTCTCGTCTTCTCCCGCTTACCGGGGTACCAGCAGTCTAAGCAGGGATGCCCAGACTTCCCTCTCCACAGACACTTCTTTCAGCTCCCGGGAGGGATCCCGAGGCGTTCCCAGGCCAGCTGGGACACATAGTCCCTCCAGCGCGTCCTGGGTCTTCCCCGGGGCCTCCTCCCAGTGGGACGTGCCCGGAACACCTCCCCTGGGAGGCGTCCAGGAGGCATCCGGAACAGATGCCCAAGCCACCTCAGCTGACTCCTCTCGATGTGGAGGAGCAGAGGCTCTACTCCGAGCTCCCCCCGGGTGACGGAGCTTCTCACCCTATCTCTAAGGGAGCGCCCAGCCACCCGGCGGAGGAAGCTCATTTCGGCCGCTTGTATCCGGGATCTTGTCCTTTCGGTCATGACCCAGAGCTCATGACCATAGGTGAGAGTAGGGACGTAGATCGACCGGTAAATCGAGAGCTTCGCCTTTTGGCTCAGCTCCCTTTTCACCACAACAGACCGATACAGCGACCGCATCACTGCAGATGCTGCACCGATCCGTCTGTCGATCTCGCGCTCCATCCTCCCCTAACTCGTGAACAGGACCCCGAGATACTAAAACTCCTCCCCCTGAGGCAGGAGCACTCCACTGACCTGGAGAGGGCAGGCCACCTTTTTCCGGTCGAGAACCATGGCCTCAGACTTGGAGGTGCTGATCCTCATCCCAGCCGCTTCACACTCGGCTGCAAACCGCCCCAACGCATGCTGCAGGTCTAGGTCCGAAGAAGCCAACAGGACAACATCGTCCGCAAACAGCATAAATGAAATCCTGAGGTCCCCGAACTGGACCCCCTCCGGCCCCTGGCTGCACCTAGCGATTCTGTCCATATAAACTATGAACAGAACCGGTGATAAGGGGCAGCCCTGCTGGAGGCCAACGCGCACTGGGAACAGGTGACGCCAATCCGGGCGATGTCGCGGGATCTGTTGTGCTCATCATAAGGGGTCTTCTGAACCTCTCTTAGTCTGACCCGTCACCTAGGACCTGTTTGCCTTGGGAGACCCTACCAGGGGCAGTAAGCCCCCGACAACATAGCTCCTAGGATCCTTCGAGCACGCTAACCCCTCCACCACGTTAAGGTGTCAGTTCAAGGAGGGGATAAAATCATGTCATCACAATTTGTTTATTGAAAAACATTGAAGTTTATGGATTAAAAAACACACAGAATACACTAACAAACTCACTAAATAAAGATTAAAGGAAACACACACACTGTCTGCACACACACACATACACGCACGCACGCATATGCACACACACGCACGCACACACACATGTAAACTTAAAGTTACAGATGGTGAAAAAATATTTTGAATACAATTAAATATACTTGTAACACATAGCCTTGAAGTAGATTGCTTGGATTGGATCACGTGTGTCTCATATGATGACTCTCTTTATCTTGATTTAAATAACTGAAGTCAAAAAAGTAAATGGTGACCGTTTATCCACTGATGATATCAAAGTTTCTTTCTGAGTGAACAATGCAACATTTGCGGAAGTCCTGGTGAAGCTGTTTTGAAATGGACTCTTCCTCCTACACCACAATAGTGCAGGGGTGCACTTTATTGGCTACAAAATGTAATCATATTAGTCAAATCCAAATAAAACAGCTAAATAATTTGAAATCACATCTCTATTGTTTAGTTATTGTTGATCATGTGATCATCATCATAGGTCATGTGTTTTGGTGCATTTTTTTAATCTCTGGTAAAAGGTTAAACAGGTGGGGCCCATTTTCCCCAATCAGATCCTGTGAGTATTTTATATTTTTGATGTGGTGCCAAAATAGCCAAGACCCACTGAAAGACAATACATTATTAGAATTAGCAAATCGATTTTTCTGAGATCTTAACACAGACCTTGTGTGTTTTTTTAACAGTTAAGATGGAATTCTGCATTCTGTGCACATGCTTCCGAATCAGCCATTTTACAATATGGTAGTTATAGAAAGACCAGAAGTTATAAGACACAACAGAAGAAAGTCAGACTCTTTCAACTGTGAAGTTACAGAGCTTCATTGCTTTAACTGTTTGTTCTTCACGCTTGCTTTGTGTTAGAAAAAATGCCTGTCAAAGCCTAAGCTTTCTAGTTAGATTTTCTAACAATAAGAGTACTTTTTCTTCTGTCATGTTCAATGAATGGCAGAACTTGTGCTTTGGGTTTCTGGTTCAATGGAAATGAGTGACAGATTATTTATTCATGAAAGTAATATTAAGTAAAATTAAGTATTTTTTGTAAACAGTACAGGAATAAGGAAAAAATAACATAAATTACATGAAAAATGAAATCTTACAAGAAAAACTTTACTCATGAAATAGCAAGAAAATATAATCTTTTAAATCAAGATGGTGTTAGACTGTCATATAAAGCTGCAATGGTTGAAGGACCTTGAGTAGGAAGACATCTATTTACATAATTAAGTGTAATTAAGTCATAACCTAAAATTGCAACAAACTTTTATTCAACTTTAATTGAGCTGGGTTCTGAAAATGAAGATTACAACCATATAATACCCACAATTCACATCAGTGAATGAAAGCTTATAAACTGAAATAACAACAACTTGTTGATTTTGGACTTGATTTAAGCAACCTCATTTAACAAGAAAATGACCCTGAAGGTTTTTGAACTTATGATGTTTTCTGTTTGTTACATGCTTTTTTGGTTCATTGGTGATCTCAGACCTTGCTCCCCCCACTCTTCCATCAGTAAAGATTGTCAGCTCTCTAATACTTGTGCAGTTGGGTAGGAACTGACTCAAGATGTAATCTGTGCAGCTAAACAACTGATTCAAGCATTGGACTATCTAACATTAAAAATCTTCAGCAACAGCAGCGCTAATAATCCTAAGTAATAAATGAGAGACAGAGGGTAACAATATTCTGTGTCTCCCAACTAGAGACCAGAGGACGACTCCTCAGCTCCTGCAGGTGCTCTTACCTTCACCCACATCCTCCTCTGAATAATCTGTCTTGGTGGATCTTCCTCCTGTCTGTGCCTATACTAAGGAAGCAAGCTAGCCTCTTGCACACCGAACCACCCTTACACGCTCTGTTTCTCACTACTAGCTCCTAGAACCACTGAAGAGGTTTAGGCTAATGTAAAACTGATCAGTGTCGACTTTTACAAAGATAAAATTTCAATGGGTCAAAAAATTTTGATTTTTAAATTTGATGTAAAAATGCTACATCGGGTCACGAACAACACAAAGTTAAAAAAAAATTCCCTAAGCACTCAAACATTTAGTTTAATGTGAAAGACATTTTTAGCTAAAAAAATTAAGCACACAAACTACTGGTTTTGAGACATATTATTCCCTCAAGACTTCAGTGTTCTATAATGTACTGAATAAATGTCACTCTTATGTCCATGAATTACAGCTCTTTTGGACTAAAATCAAGCTAAAGCAAATATTTGCCATTAAGAGAAAGTTACAGAAGCTTTTACAAAAGTTAATGTATTAGTTTTTTTTGGAATGCACATAAAACAGCATGTATTTACTGAAACTTTTGTATGAATGAAAAATTGTTCATTTGCAATCATCATTTAAAAATTTCATCCTTGAAAGTAGATTTCAACTTGTTTTCATATGTCTACTTCAAATGGATGCTGACATAATTTGCTAATTGTGCCTGATTTGCTAATTATTGGTTCATGCCTTTTGATGTTTACTAATTAACATTTATGCTCCAAGTGATATTTTTTAAATGTCAGAGATAAAATCTTCCTGTAAACTGACAGATGAGTTGGCCTGTTATGCTAAGCTGTTTCTCCAGAAAACCTATGGGCTATGTAAGTGTGCATTGAATCAAAAACATCTGTTAATCATTTTAGTGAAATTGTCTAAGCTATTTAAGTGAGATGTAAGATCCACATTTCTTTTCTCCAAAATATATTCCCTAAATGTCAATGGAATTTGTGAAATATATATCCTTCTGTTTTTCACTGAAAATTATAGAATCAGGCGCCATAGGCTAACACTGTCCCCAAGAGCGATTGTGTGACATATCGGATGACCAGCCAGTCAAACAAACACAAATCATAGCATTGCCTTTAGCTCTAAAGTGGTTATAATCTAATTACATCCAACTGTCCAGAACTAATTCAGCTTGTGATTTCATCACAGTGGATGTTCAAAAACATGGCTATGAGCGAAATTGAATGTATATGCAATTCCAACACAAGAAAAAAATTAACAACTGCTTTGAAAAGTGCATTGTCAACAGTGTATACGGCACTCTTCATGACCCCCATCACTTATGGTGACAGGCCAAATTGATTGTGGTGGAAATATCCTAACTAGAAAAAAATTAGCTTCTCTGTTATTGCATTTCTGGTAAATTTCCCTTCCCTGCTGTTCTTCAAGGAGAGCTATGTTCAACCCTTGAGATTCAGACATCATTTTTGCTTCTGCTTTACAAAGTTTCACAAAATTTAACAATCCAAAAGAGAGACAAAATAAGTCTACTATTGCTTCTACTTCCTACATAAGTGAAATACTTTTTGGGATCTGTTTTTGATGACATTTAGCACAAGCCTATAAAGGTGCTATTTAGATTATTTTTATATTTATTTGTATATAAATATTTCACATAGCTCTTTTTCCATCAAATGGACCAGTTGTTCTAATTATTACTTTTGAAGGCTTTTCAGATCCTCCGGTGCAAATATAAAAAAAACTAAACCATCACGTTTTGGACTTCTTTATCAAAGTAACTAAATTGTATGACTAAATGGAAGTATGGCTACTTATGAGAAATCAGTATAATTACATTTTCCATTATTCTGCTGCCCTCTTTCCCTTTACTTGATTCCAGCACAAAGTGTTACCTTGATTAAAGGGCCTCTCTACTCAAAATGTGACTTTTTCTGTCTTTAATATGCCTTAATTTCTAAAAAGAAAATGAAAAAAGTATGATATTCACTATAATAAAATAGTAATGAAGTATTGCATTCCTTGCCAAGAGTCTAATTGTTTAATGTAGGTTTCATTAGTTTGCAATTGTCTTTACATTATTTTCCCCTTAGGAAAAAACTAAACAAAATCTACAGGAAAATCTATGTAATAGCTAGATTTTCTGCTTTGTATCTATTCAGATCAGAAGTAACTAGAAATTAAGTACTTGAGTGAATTTTGTTTCTTTACTTTTTACTATTACTCAAGTAAATATTTGATAGTTAGTACTAGATAGTACTTTTTCTTGAGTTCATTTTTGGATACTCTACCCACCTTTACTCAGTTCTGAAATAATCATTATGTGATATGTCATTGAATACTTCTGTTTGCTTTAATTTTGTTTAATTTGCAAAAACCTGTTTTACAACATTGTGTAGGCAATAAAATGCAGACAAAAAAAACCCACAACCCTTCACTTATGATATTGTGAGCGATGCATGGCTAACAGAATTATGCAACCAGTTTTTCCATTATGCCAGCAATGACTATTTGTTTCAATGAAAAGACTAGATGGAGAGAGGCAGAGAAAATGACTGCCTGATCAGACAGCATATCCGTTGAGTGCCTGGACACATTTGCATAATAGTGAAAGGGTGAGGGAAGAGGTTAAGATTGTCTTGGATACTTCAGCATACTCTATGCACCGCTTCAATATTCAGCTCTTTCACACAAGCATACGCAGAAATCAGACAACTGTCTTGAAATCTATTTAACCTTGTGTGGAGGGAAGGCAACTCTGTTGCCTTTCAATCAAACATGTTCAGCAAATGGAAAAGTAAAATGAATCTGCTGATTTAAATTGATGAAAATTCACACAAACAGGGTTTCTCTCTGGTAGGGCTGATTGCTGTGGGATTGACGTGGACTCTGCAGTAGCGGTTTGTGCTATACACTTGAGGCTGGGGCATTTAACAGGGCCTTCACTCAAGCCTGAGCAGCCCATCATCACGGCGTCCCCTTTTAACACACGAGTCGAGGAGCTTTGACACCTCTTCTTCACCCATGCACAGAGGGCGTCAAGTCGCTCAGCCAATTTTGCAGTGTAAGAACTTAAAGGTACAGACAAGACAAGCGCATAACTGTTTGTTCAGTGTTTGTTTCTATACTTATCAAGGACTCTATAAACCTTATATTTTTGTATTTATGTTCAGTTGTGGCTATTATAAAAAATTCATCTTTTATGAGGTGTGTTAAAAAGTTTTTTTTTGTCATACAAACAATTCTGAGCTGTTTTTAAACAGATAGATCAAACAATCAATCAATCAAAATAGCAGTTGTTTCAAAGTAACCGTATGAAGGCTTTATGTGGATTAAGAGTTAAATAGGAATTCAAATTGGATAATTATATGTGGTATAAATAGAACTATCATACACTGCTATCAAGATGCAACATCTTACTCTCCTTGTTGCCGTGCTTTAAAAAATAACTGTAGTACCTTTATTTGCCACAAGGAATAAGAAGGGTTAGAAGTGAGCAGGTTCTCATTTACTTCCATACATAACTTTGGAGGTAAAAAATTTTTTTTTCAAACATTCAGATCACTAGTTTTGAACTTCGTGAGCACTATGAGGGGGTAAATTATTTTTGTATTGCTTGTTTAAGATATATTAAAATTCAAACCATTAACCAATCAGATTGGCTACGCTTATTCTGAGCATCCTTTACCCTTCATGTTATATACAGTCAATGACTGTTATCGAAGATATTGTAAAGTTCCTTCCAAGATCAGAAAGTAAAATTATCCCAGTTCAGTAAAATGGGAAAGTCTATTAGTATGTAGAATCAGTCTATGAAGTGTAAGCAATTTGTGAAAAAATTCTTTTCCACCCATGTTGATTAATATTGAATCCACTTCTGGCTTACAGTCATGAGTATGCTGTACTTGTTTGGATGCTGTTTCTCACTGGAACTTTCCCACTTGTTTCCTTCGGTAGAGATCATCACACAGTCAATATTACCATGCCCCTGATGGATTTAACTCTTTGAATGGTCCGCCATCACATCTCCTGTGGATTAGAACTTTTATGGAATCTATATACGCTCTGATCTCGTCCTTTTTCAAGCTGCAATCAACTGTCTGCTGATCAGCTGTTTGAGTCATTACCATCGGCAACCCTAAACCCTCATCTTATCTCACATGGATTAATGCAACACCTTCTAGACTTTATCCACTCTGATCTGGAGGGCTTCCAAACAAGTCGCAATCCTCTACCTGACTCATGTAATTCAATATGGTCAGTATTGCAGTTGACATTGTACTTGTGCTGCGCTGTAAAACAATACAACAAAAGAAAACAGTTCAACAAAAGTGCAAGAACAACAGAGATAAATTGAATAAAACAAGATCAAATTAAGATACATTTAGTCAGAAAAGGATAATAAAATCTATAGGTAAAGCAAAAAAAAGTAAAAACTTGTCAACAATCATAAGCCAGTTGAAACATTATATTTACAAATAATGTAGTTTTGTGAATTCCTGTGCTCACCCAGAAGAGATTTCCACAGTGGCGGTGCATAGAAAAAGCCCTGTTTCCATCATTTTTAGCACGAGTGCATGGAACAAACATAAGCTTAGACTGTGAGGAGTGGAGCATACGATTAGGGGTGTAAGTAATACGAGAGCATGGAGTGCTTCATATGAAAGGGTTAAAATCTCTAAATACACATGGAAGCAGACAGGGAGGAAGTTGAGTAACTTACGAACAGGTTTGATGTCTTCCCATGGTCTGGTCCCAACATGAGCAGCTGAATTCTGAACACACTGCAAACTGTCCAGAGTAGACCTAGAAATTTTGGAGAGCTTTGCAGTAAAGCAGACGAGATGCAACAAATAAATTGATTAGTCTTTCAGAAGAGAATAGCAGCATAGGACACAGTCCAGTTACATTTCGCAGGTGGCAAAATGAAGGCTTGACCATGGATTGGTCAAACTTGAAAGTCAGACATTGATCAAATGTTACACCAAGGTTTAAAATAAGAATGACAATTTTTTGGCTTAGAATAAATATCACGATTCTTAGACAATTCTGGAATTTTTTATGTTCATTTATTAATGTTAATGTTATTTTACCCGGTACATTAGGTCATCAAGTAGTAGCAAAATAAGACATAATACTCTTTGCTTTAAAGAGAATACACATAAAACATTTAAAATTTTAATGAAAAAAAATGTAATTATGTAATAAAAAAAAACAATCACCATTGAACCATTGAATAGCGTGTTTCAATCATCTGAAAGAGTTTTTTAAACTTGTCTTTTTCAACCGTGTTCACGGGAGCCACGTCTTCAGGCAGGTGAAGCGCGATTGCGTCTGTTATTTCTTTGTTTCTGGGGGAAGTTGTTTAATATTATTAATGTTGCATTGAATAAAACAGCACAAAACTGCCCAAAAATATGGCTGCGCATCTAGACATCAGATGAGTTTGACAAAATCGCATAAATTTTGCCGGATTAAGATCGCAAGAGGGGGTGGAATTCGAGATCGTGATCTTTTAACGATTAATTGTGGAGCTCTAGCCCTGATGGTGATGTAGGAAACCAATCGGAATGTTTTGCCACTGTTCAAGCAAAGGTAGTTCTCATTCATCCATGTCTGAATGACAGAAACACAGTCAGTGGTTTTGACCTTCATCATTGCCAGTGGGAAAAGCAACTGAGGAAAAGTTTTAAAGGCAAAGAATTTTAACTAAAATTGTGTTTAGCTGTGCTTACTTTAAAGGTATTTAGGTCACAAGTTTAAATGTAAAAACAAATTGATAATACATTTTTCCTTTGCCTGCATCTGGAACTGGATATTTTATAGCATAATTTCATTCACACCCCCTAAAAAACATTTTTATCAAATAATTAAAAAAGATCTAAATTATTAACTAAAACTTAATTTGCAATGTTAAGGAGACCCATAAGATTAAAATCATGTTAAAGGTACATACTAGGCAGCCTTTAAAATTATTTAAGACATCTTTCATTTTGGGTTATCATTTCCCTTAATTGTATTCACATTATAATGCTTCTCCTTCTCCTTCTAAATGGGTGAAATGTGTAGTGATATATTTAGTCTTTAAACATTTACTCATATATTTCCCAGAGATGATAAATCAAAGGCATACTTATTAGCATATGAATTAGAATCCTCTGGTGTGAGTCACCTGATAGGCCTTCATTGGCTGGTTAAACGGCACTGTTGACACAGCTCCAGACTGATACAGTGTGCGTGTGTACGTGTTTGTCTGTTTATTTGCAGAGAACTGGCGATTACACAGAGGAGATGCATTGCTGTTGTCAAACTGTTAACTCACAGATGGAGGCTGTTGGTCTGCCTGCTTTCTTGGGCTATTAATAAGATTAATAATTCATTAATTACACGTTGTTTAGGTTCCATGAGACAAAACGGAAAGATTAATGGTGCTGCAAAATTAGACTCATTGTAAATGGGAATTAACAATCTAAAACCTGGAACATCTCATATACAGGTCATCATTTCACTAAACAAATTCCATTGGATGAAATGTTTAAATAAATCACAGATCATATTTAAGGTCACTGAGAAAATGTAAGCATCTGTCAAAATGCAGAATAGAAGTAACAAACAAAAATGTTTTAAAAGAATAAACTTGAAATAAGCCTCACAGAAACAGTACAACAGAAAAAAATGCTACCCTCACTCAAAACTAAAATGAGCTATAATTAGAAATAATAATACTTTTTTTTTTGCAGGGTTGGGATGAAGTCTGTTCAACTTTCAGTTGTGTATCTCTGTGGATGACCCATATCTCTGGATTAATTTTAAATATTGTTTTAATTATTATTGGACTTCATAACTAATAATATTTCATAGTTTTTATTTCATCTTTAATAAAAAAATATATATTTGTTGGCAAGTTTATTTAAAACATACTTGCTTAAGTGCTTCTGTTTATCAGAATAGTTTTTCTGTGGATATATCAGATTGAAGACAACGATAACACCTCTGTTTTTGAGAAAACAAAGCAAAAAGTGTCAGCTGTGAAAGGAGAAGGTGGAATCCCCCATAGACTCCAACAGTATCACTGCATCTGTGATACCAGTTAATTAAACTAAGTTAAGAACGGCCAATTATGAGGAAAAAAATAGATGTGATAATTAAAAGTACTTTCAGAAAACTTTGTCTTACACAGCTTGTAGATTTTGATGTAGAATATGATGCTTTACATATGGAGATGATACATACTGTACTGTACAGACTACTAAGTGTTTCCCTACCATTACATGGGTAAACAAGCAGCTGCTCCACCAAGAAAAAATCTATACAATTATTTCTGCTATTAATATGGTGCAAATAAAGTACTGCTTCGTGCTGCTCAGAGTCTCAAGGGATTTTTAGATAAAAGAATAGGATTTTGTGTAATTATAATTAATATGATTAACCTTGTGGGTTAAGGGGATGGTTAAAATCAGGTTAAAATCTGGATAAAATTGGGAAATACTGACATTCACCACACATTGTAAATCATTTTAGATATACACTTTTGTGAAGTGCATCCTCAGCATGTAAACATGCTTTTAGTGAAGAGCTGGTGGTGATTCAGACTTTGTAAAAAATGTACAAAAAAAGGTAAAAAATGCTAAATATGCTAATAAATGCAACAATAATCTAAAGTTACAGTACAATAGCTTCCTTTAAGACTAACAACATGATACGATTTGAGATTAGGTTTAGAAAAGTGTGGTGCCACTTAGTGTCAACTGATATATTGGTGTGGTTTATATGTAGTGGTGTATATGAAGATAAAATGCTCTGCCTGTTAATTTCACACACAATTATCTACTTAATAAATTAATCAGATATGGCTTACCCAGAGCTATAGGAGAGGGAGCTTTAATAAATTACTTCATTTAAACCCATGCATTTAGGTTGCCCTTGACAACCTATAGTACTAGTACTCCTGTACTACTGTTATATATATATATATATATATATATATATATATATATATATATATATATATATATATATATATATATATAAATATTCAAAAACATTTATCTACACCCAAAAAAACACGTTCTTATTAGTTCTACATAGAATCTATTTATAACTTGCTATTTGTATCTGTGAATTAAAACATGAAACCACTTTAACATATGTCACACTGCATATAATACTCATAGACAAGTATGGTAAACGGTTAAGTCATTTAAATAAGATGTGTTGTCACAATTGGTGTTGGATTAATTTGGTTTTTACCACCACTATTTCAAGAGTTAATTGCACTAGTCATTTCTTATAATCAGCATTTTTTAAGTAGTAAACTGAACTACAGCAACAAAGATGTTATGCCATTATAAGTTGCGTGGATAATTTCTGTTAGTCTTTGAGTACAAAGGGAATATTTTCTCAAATAGCCATGTTAAATGATTTCTTTGTAGACGAGACAAGGATATCCGCCAATCCAAGAGTAGAAAGTGACACACAGTTCACAAGAGAGGAAGCTACCTAATAAAGTAGATTCTGAAGCCGCGTCGCTATAGTGGATATATCTGGATGATGGATCAGGCTCACAGGAATCACTGCGTACCACAAAATTGCCATGTGATTGGAATGTTTGAACTTTATCTTGGAAGGAGCACTTTTTTTAGCCTGGTTATGAAAGAGATTTGACACGTGAGTTTGCGAACGGGTTGAGAACAAGAATTCTATGGAACTAGAGATCTGTTTAAATAATCTATATTTAAATGGTGTTGATTTGAATGATTGAAAATTGTAATTTAATGAAACTGATCATTACATGCCATGAACATAGATTTTGAACTTGAATTCCCTAAATTGAATTTTTTACTTGAAATTTTGAAACAACTGTGATTTTAATAAATACAGTTTATTATTTATTGACAGGCATAATTATTTATAACAGTAAAAATAACTTCAGATTTTTCTGCAGATCCTGTTTGTAAAAATACAGTTTAAAGTTTTTTAAGTTGATATTCAAATCAATATTCTAAAATTCAAATTGCAAAATTCAAATCTGACACTGATCATGTATTCTTCCCTGGCAATGACCCCTGACCTACTTTCTGTGAGATCTGGCTTTCACAATCTGAATTTTGGAATATGGAATTTAACTCCAAATTTCTTCATCTTGAAATCTTGAATTTTTTTTTATTAATAATTCTACTTTTAATAGCTTTTAATAGATCTAGTGTCCTTTAAACAACTCTGAATGTTCTTCTATTTGGTTGTGAAAGGGACCAATCCTGTTTCCGTCGATCTTCCTTTAACTGTTTCTCTGTATACCGCTTTAGTTTAGAGTTTATTTCCAGAGTTGTCTTTGAGAAGGCTCTGATCTGTTCTGCATGAGATCAAACCACTCAAATCACAAAAGAGATGCTTTACTTAAGTCAAGCTAGGCTACTTTGTCTTGTTTAAGTATACTACAAATATTCAGGATCCTTTGAGTGTGCGCTAAGGATTGATTTCTTTACACAAATTGTGAAATGTTGTCACGGAGGACGGGATGTTAGAGAATAGCACAGGTACCTTTCAAACAAAAGTGTTTACTGTTTTCCTCTCCATAGGTTTGAAGTGGAGGAAAAAAGGCTCTTCACCTGTCTCTTACTGTGACTGAGCATTGAGTGCTGCATGATTGTGTGGGTGAGGACAGGTGGAAACTGTTATTTTTGCATGAAATGTTTCAAAAATGTAGATCTCAAGCCAGTCCATTTTTTGTTAATTTGCTCAAATTTGACAACTTAGTCAAGTATGGCACCATGGGGTTAGAGTCTCACAGGGTACCCAAGGAAGCCTATCGCTGATTAAATAAGAGTTTATTTGCATCATTAAAAATGTTACAGATGATAATCAGCAGTGCTCAGTGTGTCAGGCTAACACAACTGTACTACATTGTTATTCAGATAGCATTGACTTAATGATAGGGATCTAAACAGAGCACAGATTTAAATGCACTCACATCCACTATTCATCTACTACGTGGTCAGACCTGCTACAATTCTATCAAATCATTTTCATGAGCTAACTCTAAGAGAATTAAAAAATATTGATATATCAGAGCAGTGAGGATTCAATCAACAGTTACAAAAACAGACAGTTAAAGGAAAATCTTACAAAGACTTCTGTTTTGTTGTGGAAATATAAGCTGCTATACTTCTATTCATTTACGATTAGCTCCAAATTTAAAGCAATATGCTCTGTCTCCGTCACCGCTGTTTTACACCAGAGCTAGAAAACAAAGTGTAAAAATCTGGAAGACAAAAAAGGTTATGCACAGCGAGACTAAACAACTTGAAACCAAACTAGACAGTATATAAAGTCTAGTACCATATTTATGGCCTCGAAAGAAAGAAAAATATTTTGTCAAATCATTTAAAAAGCTCTTTTTATAAGGACCATATCTTAACCGTCATTAGCAGCAGAGAGTTAAATAAAAGTTTATTCTCAAATACTTTGCAACTCTTACATGAATTAACATTAAAGAGATAAGATTAAAATTAATATAATTTTTGTCACTTGTGAGGTTAGGTGCGGGGCGTTTAGGAATGCCATAGTACAAAATTGTACTAAACTATTACAGTGCATAGTTGTTCATTCGTCTACTGACATATTTTTCTCAGCTCCGAAATACTATTTCACTTCCTGGAGATTAAAGTATTGTTCATCTGATTCTAATGGATAATTTATTTCCATTGATTTGATTAAAGAGAGGTAGTACTCATAAAAAATGGTTCTGTTCATTTATGCTATTTAACAATTTTAACATATTTAAACGTTATGTTAGCATTACACTTTTTTGTCAAAAGAATGTACACACAGCTTAATTTAGTTATTTATTTTAATTTTTTATTAACAAGCTCAGGTCTCGATGGAAAGAGTCAGTTGTGATCCCCATCTTGAAATTTCTTTGCAGGGATGAAACGTGGATTTCCAACAAAAACTTTATTCCTTTCTGTCAGAGGTGAATTCATCTCACATCAACTGGCACTGTGACCTCTCCTTTACAGAAATAAATAAATATCTCTTTTTGAAACTAGTGTTCTGCAAGATTTTGAAAACAGTCTATTCTGCCCTGTTCCATATGAAACAGTCAGATCCAGTGAAAGGTCTGATACAAATCCCGAGAACAGGAGCTCAGGGCACGCAGGGTGCACATTCATGTTTAGTACTCTCAACACGTCACAGAGGAGCAAAACAGGCTAGATCGTTGGAATCCTTAATTTGTGGCCAGTGAGATACCAGATCTAGAGATAAAAACAAGAGAAGGCACTCTTGCATGCACACTCATGTGCTGGGAACATGGACTGAATGATTAAGCACAGCCATGGGCACTACTTAACCCCCGGAGTCTGACTTTGAGCTCACTAGAAAGAACACGGTCGCTTTTGAAATTCAAGTAGTTCATGGAAATTGTAAACAAAGTTCATGGGTATAGATGGTTGTGGATTTTTATGCTGCCCCTTATTTTGCTCTAATAAGCGTAGAAGTATACAATGTACAAAAATATACTTTGGTACGAACATGCTCCAAATACGCTAATCCACACAGCAGTCATCGATGTCTAATTTACTCGTCACTGTAATGACTCTACTACATTGTAAAATATATAATCCGAATTCCAGTTAAGAATGCAGTGACTTTAAAATCGAGTACTTAAAAAAGTTAATGGTACCTCCCCTCATATGTGTTTGGTTTTTGTTTCTAAATAATAGCCCATACATTTTGGACATTTTTGTTAAATTATTATGAATGTATTATTTTACAGACAGCTTGTGCACAGACTGCCCAGTTAAGGTTGACTGTTGCAGCTTCAATCAACTTGCCACATTCCTTTCACTCAGAAGCTGCTGGATAGCAACCAGACTACATTTGGAGTAGCCATTCCCTTAAGACTTTGTACATAGCACTCACAAAAACCAATGCTTTTCATTCTGGTTAATTTTTTAACTGTTAAATAAAACATGCCAAAGTGAAACTTAAATGTAGTGCATTTATATATTGGACCAGAAACCATCCAACAGAGATTGACAGTGCATCAGACTATGTGAACACATGAAATATAAAAAAGATCAAATAGTCAATAAAAACTGTACAATATTTAAATACAAATACACTTTATTCATCGTCACAATGCATAGTTTGAAATTTAAACTAATTCAGACAATGTGTTGACTTCTTCCTCGAGGTACTTGTTTAATTCAAAAATAATTTTTTTTTAACCCAATGTAGTGTAGATGCAGGCTCTTTGTCTTCTGTTTTACATACAGTCTTGACACGCATCTTGTTTAATCCAAGGTCTTTATTTTGCTCACACACAGATACATCATGTGGTCAGCCTCTGCTTAAAATAGGCTGTAAGAACAAACTTTTAGTATTCTTTCTTAGTTACGTTTACTTTGTATTTACGATCAAAACTTGTGTGTAGGAACACATTCACCTCAACAAAACATTCATTCATTCATTCATCTTCATGTCGGCCTTCTTCCCTTTCGGGGTCGCCACAGCAGAATGAACCGCCAACTCACTGGCATATGTTTTACGCAGCGGATGCCCTTCCCTGCCGCAACCCATCGCTGGGAAACATTCACACACACATTCACACTTTAACACTATGGGCAATTGTTCTTACTCAATTCACTTATATCGCATGTCTTTGGACTTGTGGGGAAACCGGAGCACCCGGAGAAAACCCACGCGATCACGGGGAGAACATGCAAACTCCACACAGAAATGCCACCTGCCCCAGCCGAGCCTAGAACCAGCGACCTTCTTGCTGTGAGACGACCGTGCTACCCACTGCGCCACCGTGATGCCTATTCAACAAAACATTCTCAATTCTAAAACACTTCTCCCTAAAACAAATGCATTACAGCTGGTGCTCTTCAATAAACAAGATACATGACGTCATCTAACATGTGCAACAAAATATCTTAAACTACAATCTGCAAATGTATACAAAGAAATTAAGCAATAAACTGTATCAAGAATCAAATAACAATACTACTAACCATAAATACATTGATGTTAAATAAATAAGCTGATAAGCTACACCTAAGTTATTTGCAAAAATATGTGAAATATGTTCATTTTAATGTAATACCAGACAAAGTATCATAGTTTTTTATGTTAAATTTACATATTACAGAGAACAGCTCATTGTATAAATCCCATTAAGGGTACTTGTTGTTCATGACCACTGTATATATAATGTGTACATGTATACATAATTATCTTTCTAACTAGCTTTATTTTCTGAACTTCTCCGCTGTCAATCCATCTGCAGTCATGTCAAAACATCAGATGCTATCATTGTGTAATTTGTTACCATTAGTGGCTGGTTGGAAACCTGACAGAAGTCTGGAAGGCTGATGGTTCAGAGACAGGTCTCCAGTGAACCGTACCTCCTCTGCATCTAATATTCTAGCACTGGTGATCCCGGGGCACCTGCCTCTGCTCTCTAGTGGGTTACTGGCACTCGCCCCCGTCTGACAGCATGTAAAATATCTGTTTACATTTTTGCCTGACAACAGAGCCTGACATCCACATTTCCCCTGTGCCAGCATGAAATAACCCTGTCAAGAAAAGTACATTTCAATCTCCACTTACGGCTTTTTACCAGGCTCACTCGAGCAAGGTCAAGTGGGTGACTTACGAAGGGAACTGACTCAGTTAGCATATAACAGCAAACTGCTGCTTCAGGACAATTTCCCCAAGTTGAAATACAAGGCTAAATGGAGCTCTGCCACAAACAAACCACCTGAAATTAAAAATTAAAGAAAGTAAATTTGTTTCCAATTTTGGGTGGGGAGAATTTATTATACGAGACTTAAATATTGTCAAACTAAAATTATTTTATGTATATGCATTAAATGCAAGGATTCCAGCAATGGAATTATAAATATTATGTATCTGTGAAACACTACTTGCCTCACGAAATTTACTTTAAAGTTGTATCTACCTATTCATATTTTCATGATTAAACTAAATATTTAGAAATATTCACTTTTACAAATGCAAGTAATTGGACACTAAAAATCGAATTGCTCATTTCCACCTTCAACACTGTAAAGTTGAGACCGTCAATGCTTTAAAAAATAGTGAAATATTTCTCTCACTAGAAAAAGCTTTTTGTGAAATCAGTACATGTAAAACTAAAAAGGAATATATGTCTGGCAGTAGGATTCTAGTCATTATATTGTTCCCTAAAAAGTATATGGATCATTTTTTTTATGTCCAATTAAATGATAGTCATGAACTGTCCGTATTCAGTCATGTATTTATCAGTCTTGAGGTGACAGATTCTTGACAGTCCTTCCCTCATCTCTTTGTCTGTTCCATTTTCCTATTGTTTGTTTTCTCCAATCATGTGGTTCAGATCACATGACTGGCAGTGGTCATCTTCATTTTGATGTTTGTAGCACATGATTGCTTTCTGTCTATAGTGTCCTCACCCTACTGGAGTCCTTGTTAAATCTTTAAGCTAGTAAAGCTGGATTTCCCCTAGCACACTATTATTAGCCTCCCTATATTTTGCCCCTAGTTGTTCTGATCCTGGCAATATCATTATGTGTATATCATTTCTGTCATAAACATTCATGAGCACCATCACACCCTCTGGTTTATCTGTTCTTTATTTTGTTGTAGTTTGCATTCCAGACATTCTCCCTATTGTGGGTATTTTATGTCCTCCCTGTTTTGAGTTGTTAATCGAGGTTTTCTTCTTTTAAGAAGCCCACTCTATTGTATTTGAGAGTCCGCCTAATTTTGGTAAATTTGGTTAGTTAAATTGGTCCTTTCTGCGATCTGGGTTGAGCCAAATTAAAATGAGAAGAATCAACAGTGTTTCTAATTTCAGCCCTTGAACCATATTAGTACATGAAATTACTACTCATTCCTTGCAACTACAATCTTCAAAATTCTGCAGAGTTTTCTGTGAATGAACAGAAGACATTCTTTATTGGACTGGCAAACAGAACACGGGCAACAGCAACAAAAAAAACCAACAAGGAGATTGACAGATAAATTATTTAGAATAACTGATTTATTGTACTAGTTAACACAACACAACATCTCATTTAAACAGGTTAAATTTGTAACAAAAAAGTAATCTTTCTCACAACCAGTAAAACCATTAGATTTGTCTTTAAATCAGTGATACAACTAAATGGAACAGCCTGTACATGGAATGTGGCAGAAGAAGATTTAAAGAGTCTTTGAGATGTCAGGGCATTGGCCCAGTTAAAGAGCACAAAACCGACACCATCTTTATAAATCAGTGTATCTCTTCTCACCAGCAATACACTGGACAGAACTCGGTTTGTAAGTACGAAAGCAGTTGGTAGAAGCTGTATCTCTACTCGCTCACTCTCTCTCTCTCTCTCTGATCTCTTTCACCTTGCCCTTTTAATGTGCCATGAAACTCTTGTGTCCTTACAATCCATTTTGTTCTGAAACAATGTGTGACAGAAGCCTTGAGTCTGTGTGTATTACATCTCACGCCAACTCATCACTACACCTTGTAAAGGTGCCCGGAGAGAGACAGGGACTGTAGCGAGGTAGCGGGGTAGCGGGGAAAAAACCCAGCATTCTGACTATTTATGACATTTTGCCAGCCGCATTATCTTCACACTAAATCTCCTTGGGGTAGATGGAGTGCATTGAGCAAGCTTTTCTTTCCATGTTACCAGACATTGCTTTTAGGAGCTGGCTGTTAACAGAGTTGACAATGGTCTTTCTGGCCTTCAGATTGAATATTCCCAGAGTCTGTCTCAGTCCAGGCCATGTCATTACAGCTGATAGCACCAGTCTCCGCTGGGAGGGACATCCTAGTGTATTTAATGGCATGAAAGCTTTTATAACCACTCTTTTGGTTATTTTTAGTGCTCTGCTGCATACATGCATGCTTGCTTGCTTTCTTGCTGCATGGTATGAGAGATTTTGATGGCGACTTCAACAACCAGTACAGGACAAACATTGAGCAATTAATCATTTCTTAAACATCAGAGAGTAGAACATTTGTGTCATTCATATTTTTCTTCTTTTTTTGTCTGTCATAGCTTAATGAAATGCTAATGATAACAAAGGAATAAAGAGGTTTATATCAGATCTACGATATCTAAACTCTACATGAAAAGAGCACTTATTGGGATGAAAGTAGCTTTTTAAAATATAATGCTTCGTCCTCTGTATATACAAAAGGAGGTTGTAAGGTAGACTTTTGGATCCTCCTAATGATTATTTAAGTTAACTTGTGTGAAAGAAAAATAATTGTAAATGAAATGAGCAGATCAGATTTATTTGTTTTTTGCTGCGAACGGGGAATACATGATGGGTCTGGGCTTAGAACGTTCCTGCAGTCACTTCCAGCTTAAAACAGGCCTCATTGAGGTGTCCTCAAGACTTAATCTGGGCCACAATGCAGCTTATTCAGCCCTCAAAACACTACAGGCAAAGAAGCAGCTAAGATGCTGATGTTGCTGTGGATCACTCCCCATGCATGTACTTTCTACATAATTACTTTAAGCTTAAAATGCAATTAAAAAACCCAGCACATCTATTTACAAATGTGGGATATAATTATAACAATTTGTGTATAATGTATTTGTGATGCTAGCATTCATAGCATCATAAACTCACACAAAGGAAGATGAAAATCCTCAAGATTGACGTTTAAACATGAATTAGCATTGTATTATTTTAGCATATTTTAATGCACTTCAAAATCAATGTTGCGATTTTGTTATGAAACCATTGCACAGGCTTATCTTTCTTTCTGTCTATTTAATTCAAGAAACATCCCACAACACATTTGCTACATAACATGTGAGAAATAGTTGATTCTTTTGTGAAATCGTAATAAATTGTTGGATTTCAAGGAGCCAATAAAAAGCCCTCACACTTTTCCATTTGGAATAATATCTGTATTTTTAACAGAGACAAACACCAGTTGAGAGGACAAGGAGCACTCTAATTTAAAGACATGACATAACAGGTGGTTAAAACAAGCATCTTGTAATTTTCCGCCAGTGTCTTAAGATCATCTGAACCTAAAGAGTTCATGAAAAAAACTAAAAGAGGGGTTATGTGTACCGAAAACAGAAATAAACTAAAATAATTCTATATTTGGAAAAAAACATATAATTTGTTATTGGTTAATACATTTGTGACTCAGAAGAGAGACAGTGTAGAAAGCGAGACAGTGAAGAGTTATGACACAACAGGGTAGTCAGTCTCTGAGTGGAAAATAAACATGAAAGGGCAAAACAACATAGGAAGAAAAGGGAGGCAAAAATGGAGGATGAAGAAATCCAAAAATCTAGTAGAAATTACAAAAAAATGTGAAGTAAAGCAGTGAACTTCAGAAGAGCATGCTATTTCAGTCTGTGTTAAATTTGATTTGAATGCACTTGTACAGCAATTTATTTCTCATTAACTGTGAAATTAACAAGATTGATTTGAGTGAAAACTACTTCCTGACCTTTTTTACAGTTCAATGTGTTTAAATCGAAACCAGTCAGAAATGTTTGCATTTAAATTCTCTTTCAGTCCAGATCTGTTCTGACATTTAATTATTCAGTTATGATGCTTTCCTCTTTTTGGTGAAAAGATACTGTCTTTTGCTTTTATCCTCGCTCAGCATGATCACACTCTTGATCAGTGAGCACAACATACAAATACACAAACATCCACCATTCCTTTTCAATTCTATAGAGTTCACAGTAAGATATTGAAAACGTCACTCTCCACTTCAGCAAAAACATCATCTGGTTGATTTATGTACTGGGTTTCAACGAGACTCTCTCATTCATAACTTTATATTATCTAAGCTTGCTGGGAAATTCTCCAATTGGTGTCATCATTTTGATTTATGACTGTGGTATAACTACAACTGAACACTTCTAGATAATGTCAAGTTTTAGCTTTTCTTTCTGTTCATTCAAGAGAAGTCATTTTCACATTGAAGACTCAAGACCATTTAAGAAAATGTCAAACATGTTTAATGGTTGGGTTTCATTGTAAAATCAAAATGCATACTTTACTAGAGAAATACTATTATGTTTACTTGATTTTTACTCAAATGTTGAATTTTCTTAAAATATATTTTTTTAAATAGTTATTATTAAATAGTTAAAATATTAAAATAGTTTTGGTAAAATGTTTGAATAAATATTTGAGGTTTCCCAGCAATGGGTTGCGGCTGGAAGGGCATCCGCTGCGTAAAACATATGCCAGAGAGTTGGCGGTTCATTCCGCTGTGGCGACCCCAAAAGGGAAGAAAGCCGACATGAAGATAAATGAAAATATTTGAGGTTACTAATAAAAACCTAAGTAAAATTGCTAAAATTTTTACTACATGTCCTTGGGCATGCTCAATGAAGTACAACTCCCCTCCCTCATGTATCCAAACCTTGCTGAAGCACATGGCCTAAAGACATTACATAATTACAACACATTTGAAACTGTTCGCTGAATGTCAATATCTGAATGTCAATATTATGCACTTTAGATCTGTACAGACTGCTTTATTTCTGATTTTGGGTGACCTATGGTTGTCAGCTCCTTTCCGTTATAACTGTGTTTTGTTGTTTAATATGTTAAAGTTTCTTGTCTTTCTGACTTAAGATTAGTTCAGTGTGCATTCATAGTTTGATGATTCTGTAATGTTGTGTTACCCATATTTGGTTTTCCTGTGTGTATACCTTTTATCGTCATCCTCTCTAATTCCTGCACTCCTTGTTATATTGTTATATGCCTTGATTGAGATCAGCTGTTTTGGCGATTGAATCCCTCTGTATTTAATTTGTAGTTTTCTCCTGTGGCCTGGATCTGGCAATGTTTGAATCTCTTCACTGTCTGAGTTTTGTTGTGCTTTGCCTTGTCAAATAAACAAAGTGTTTTGTATTATACTCCTCTGTCTTCTCGTCTGTTTGCCAGAGAGACAAAGCTTAAACAGTTTTTTCAATTTGGAACCTTTTCTTAAAACTCAGTGTCTAAAATGTTTTTAGATTTTATGGGGCAGCTATTGACGCTAGTCAAAGTCCCCATACTGTTTAAATTGAAACATTGCGTCTATTATAGTTTTATTTGCACACGTTGTTCTTAAATCTATCTTCATTGTGTAATAAACTCTATCTAGACTTGTGTTGAATGTCTTTTGTTCTTTCGGTCAGCAGTACTTAAAACGAGTTCATGTATTTATTTAAAAAAACTTAGGAAACTGATTGGACTTAGATTTTTAATCAACATTAGTTCAAATTGAACATTATATTACATGAACTTGAAATAATTTGATGTAACACTATTTAGCATTGAAGTAGATTAACTTGAATTTACATATTAACAATTTTTTAATTTGTAAATTTACCCAAACATAAATTATTCAGATTAGCTGAATTGGTGGTATCATTACCATATACATACTCTAATGTAATGTAATGTACATACTCTAAGGTTTTAACACCTCCCACACAGAGCAAATCTGTGGCTTTGCTTGTTTTGTTTTTTTTTGGCGGGTAATTTGAGCCGAGTTTACTTATTAGACGAGGTGTTAAAAAGGTCTACTGAAGATGTCATAACTCTTCGTTGTGAGCTGTAAGAAAAACAGAATTATCATTAAACAAGTCTTTTCTTATTGTTGCTTTGGCTCTTATACATAAAAAAATGTCAGGCTCTTCTTGGTTCCTTATGACGCCCCTTTAAGGTAAAATGCAGTTGTAATAGAATATTTAATCATTGTAAGTAATTCTCAAATAAGATTGAATTTGTATGTATACTTGGGCGGGAACAGGAAGTGACGTAGAGAGGCGGGATTTATACTTAAGGGACTCTCAAGGGTTTAGGGTCTCTCTCTCTCGCTCTCTCTCTTTTCTACCCTAGCGAGTGGACGTGTTTGCGTGGCTCGTGTCTTTTTCCTATTCTTTCCTCTCTTTCCTCTTTCCCTCTTCTTTCTCCCTTCATGATGCTTGCAATGTGATCACATTCTTCATTGATATCAAGGTATGAGCTTAATTCATGTTTGGAATAAGTAATAAATTGCTGTTTGCGATTGTGTTAATAAATCATGTCTCATGAGTATTAAAATTCTATAATACAGTGTAAAATTAAAACATATTATTTGAATAAAATTTTAGATCAATTGGGTATTTAGAGTACAAAATGTTATTTATAGCACAAATTATTAGATTATTTTGACCCTTGGGTATGATATCTAGGGGGCAGCAGCTTTAACAAGATGAATATTCACAGTCACTTCATTTTGTGTCCCCATTTATTTGCTCTGGTCCTGAGTGGCACTGCACCATGTGCCGTAATGACCTATGGCACTTCATCAAATGGTTTAGCATTTGAATTATTCAGGTGCTTACACAAGACCCCAAAGCCCAAAATTAGAGCAGTGCACGTTTGGCACAAATCAGTATTGGATTTATTCACAGGGTCAGTAAACAGTGAACCATTATTCTCACAGTGAATTAATAATATGTATGTGCACATCTATCAGGTATCAGGAGCGCCCATCAAAACAGCCTCCATATAATGATCTCATGGCTGGAAGCTTGCTGGAAATTAAGGATTTTACACAAGCAGCTCTCTGCTGGGAATGCGTATAGCCAATTAAATATTCTACACAGATAACTGTGGATCGATTGCTGGAGAACAGACCTGAGGTAATTTTAAGGTCACAGCCCGTTGCTATTCTTCAAACTGTCAGAACCCAAATTGATTTGTGCCTCTTGATGTTGGGACCTCATCGTGAAGATGTGCCCACTAAGCCTTTCACACCACAAGCAAGCAAATAGAAAATAATGTGGCTGGCGCTTTTAGATTAGACTATAGCACTGATCCAGGTTGGAATAGAGAAAGGACAGGTATGCTGAATCGGGCTTGAATGAAATTTTCCTCAACAAGAATATAAACCTTAAAGTGATTAAAACGTAGATGTTTTTTCCTCCTATTAAATTCGATGCATTTTGAGAAAATATTAAAAATAAACTTGTTTTTTCTTTATTATTATTATTTTTTTTTTTATAAAAATGCATATTTCCCTTACAGATATTTTTAAATAAGTTTTTACATGTAACCCTTGTGTGGCCTTCGGGTCAAATTGGCATTTTGGAAACAGGGACATCTAAATCCAAGGCAAATATTTCATGCAAATAAAACAAAACAGTCCTCAAAGAGATTTCAATCTGTGAAGCTTATCTGGAGCCTTCAATCAGAGAAAGTTGGTGCCAGATTGATGAAGACTATTTGTCGACAGCTCAGAGATTTGTCGAATGCATCAGAGAAGCCAGAGGTGTTATACAAAAATACTCAAGAGGTTTATCTTTCATGATTTGATTTTATTCCCCAGAATAAAATTATTCCATAGTTTTTCACTACATTTTGTGTTTTTTCTTTTCAGCTGGCAGTTTGGATTGATTTTTGTGATTAGTTTATTCTTATTTCATGTTTTGGATTGGCAAAAGTTATGAAATCTTCCAAATCTTTTGCCAGGAATTCTAATATAAATTTACACAAAAAAAAAAAAAATCTTCATAGAGGCATTTGTACGAGCATTTTTTAAAGATAAATAAATAAATGTAAAAAAATAAATGAATAACACCAGATCATAAATGTAGTGGTGCCATCCAGCTTGACTCGACTGGCAAGAGAGGAGAATGAATCCATGGCCACGTATTTGTTTTATCTTTGCACCTAAGCTGTCTAAAGCATCTGCCATTGATTTTCCAGAGCTAATGAAATTATACAGCTCTCAGCCAATCAATGGCAATCTCTGTTGTTCCGCTTTAGATCTACTGTGCTGATGACCAATACTCTTCCACTCAGTCCGGAACCATGTGATCCTGTCAACAATTCTCACAACAAACAGGCCACAAAACACTCTTGTTTATAGTTATCTAATTTAAGTGAGAATAAGCTCAGGTTTTAAGGCAGACTACACAAAAAGTAATTTGGTAAGTTAAATCAACAGCACACTTTGTTTTATTTGACTAGAAGTCCTGCAAACAGAATCAATGATTGTTTACCAAACCTTTAAACAAGTTGTAATCAAATGTACCACATGGACAAAATCAATACCAAATTTAAATACACACTATGTATTTAAAAGAATTAGATAGCCCTGTGCATCCATCTTCTGCACCAAAGACAATTTGCTAATTTAAATTTTAGCCAATAGAAGGATTTCAACGTTAAAGAATAATTAACCCTATAGAACACATCAGATTTATTAATACCCTTTCACCTTCAAAATACATACTTGAAATGTATCATCCCCTGTAGCCAATAGTGTTCCCCACTTTCATTTGACAACTCAACTGCTCTGTTTGTTTGTTTTGGCCTGTTAAGGGGAAAGCAGATGCAATTTCCCCAGTTGAATAAATGCATTATGGTTTTATAAAAGTTTTGTAACACATAGAAAAGAGAGATGATGAGGCATGATGGCTGGGTTACTTGTGATCTAGTGAGTGGAGAAAAAAATCTTATCACATATGATGGCATTATCCACGATTTAAAAAACAGCTTGTTTTTAAAGTTCACTAAATATTTGTAGTAGTTAAAATTTGATGGAACTTGATCAGTTTGCAAACAATCCTACTCAAATAACTGGAAAAGTGAGGTTTTAATAGATAGTACAATTTCATGTTAGATGAAGGCTGTAAAAATTTAATGTGTTAACGCATTAATTTAATTTTAGGAAATTAACGCATAATTTCTAATGCAATAATGCAAATGTATTGTTTGCACAACATTTACATTAAAGTGAACCCTGAGTGAAGCTTGCCCATTGGCTGTATATTAATGTGTGTATCTTCAAAATTAATACTGCAAGATCTTTGATTGGGCAGCATGGTCAGAAGCTCTTATTTATGAGTTTCATCTCAACAATTCTTGAAACAGACCAACATTACCCATGAGAGTCAGAAGAAGCACAGAAATATAACCATTCGTACTGTTTTTCTATACTAATAAGCTATATAAAAGGTTATTTTCTATATAATAAAGAAACCCATTAAAAGGTACTTCTGTTTTAAAATAATTGCATTTTAAACAGATCAACAGAGAATTACAATGACCAGGCTTTTATCCATGGCCATTAACCAAGAGTAATCTACTGGCTGAGGTCTGGCCTTCCATTTCTGAAGATTAGTCAGCGACGAACATCCACGCTAGAGATTTAGCCACAGGATGTTTCATTAGAGATCAGAGAGACTTGGTTTTGATGTCAGCTAGAACATGTGCAGCTCTTGTTAGTGAAGAGTGGAGCCTAATGAACACACCATAAATGCATCTCAGAGCATTGTGGGTGTGTTTCTGTTGCATTGACGTTCGAGCTGACCACCCATTAAAAATGAGCCCTGAATTATTGAGCAAAGACTACAGGAAACCACTTCATATGAAATAATCCTCAGCAGCTCTGTGAAAACAGCCATTAATAATAAACAGTATTGATCCACCATGTGCCAGACTCAATGAACAGTGCTGAAAGCGTATATAAACAAAAGAGTTAAACAATGGCTATATTCATAATGAAGAGCATCTTAGAGGAAATCAGTGGAAGAAAGCTGCACATAAAACTTAATTAACAATACAAAACTTGAGGAGAAGCTGGCGTGAGATTCATTTGATTCTGCACCTTTGGGTGGTAAAAGATCTTGAGAAAACTGATTAAACAGTACCAGACGTGCTTTGCACCCTGGATGGATTTTTAAGGATACAAGTTTAAGACAGATAGACAGAAACAAAATTCACAGCAAGTTAAAGAGTCCAAGCTGGTGGGTTTATGGAGAGGAAACAGTAATGTTGAGCCAGATTTGTCATTTCATGAGTGTGTCGATAATAAGTTGACATTCTGTGCTGGGATTTGTCATTTTTAATGTTTTATTGAGTGATGGTTGTCAAAAGCATAAGAAGAGGTGTCTTCTCTTGCATGATCTATGTCTTCATTATTTTTTGTCATGGTTGCAGAAAATCTGTTCAGGAAAATATACTCATTCTGACTGACAAATCAACAATACAAAGGTACTCAGTTTAAAACCATACAACAGTTCCAGAGGTGAAAAGTAGAGTAGAGTGTGTCCTCTACTTTTTGAAGCTAATTCTCTAAAGTTAAAATCAGGTTCTGTTTTTTGAGTAAAAAAATGTATTGTATGAAGAAATTATATAATAAAGTAATGGGTGAAAGTGGCCTGGAAACCAGTTTTTGGAACAGAAAACCAACACTCACTGGATGGGTATGAATCCAAAGCGAAAAGCGAAATGCCTTAACCATCTATGATTAAGCTGCCAGATTCACTTCAAGATCAAGACTGATCAGCTTTATTCGGCAGAAAAATCTGTGGTTTTAACCAAGTCAACAAAACAGCCATCAGACCAATAGCTGACTCACTCATGTAAAACACATTTGTTATTTTGAATCAGATCGAAACACTTTTTCATGTTCTTTTTCACCCGTTGTTATAAACACCAGTCTTAAAAAGCAGCTGATCATTTATTATGCCAATGTGATTTGTAGTTTAGAGCATGCGTTTGTCAATACCATTTATTGTGTTTGAGTGCCACCAAGGAATGTTTTCTATAACTTTTGTAGATTCAGGCACCTAATGAAATTATGACCAGTCTCTATTATCACTCTTTTACTTGACTTGGCATCTTTGCATAGTCAAAATGTTTTGCTATAATAAACATACTGTGTGGACATTTTTTTTGTATTTATTATATATTTATTATTTTTGTTAGCAACTTTTAAGCATCAGGTACTGCATATAATACAACATGATTCTTTAAAATTTTAGAAGTCTACAAAATGCTATAGACTTTGATTTTTCAACATAGTCAACCTTTTCAAATGGTACATTTTTCTTTTCTTTTGTTTTTACTTACTATTGAAAAGCAATTGTTATCTATAGAAGTGGAATTAATTAGAGCATGGTTAGTCTCCCTGACAGTAGTGAGATCAGGATAAACCGGCTGACACGGTCTCCAGTTTCCTTTTAAAATAAATCTGTCAGTATACCTTGAATTTTGCTGACAGCGATGTCCTCAGTGAAGTGTGCCCTGTTTTAATATTGACTTTTAAGCATTGGGATTGTTGATTATTATTAAAAAGTCAAGCCACGTCTGACAGATTTTGTGTTTTAATTATTCTGTAAGATATTCATTATTCGTGGGAAAAATAGTGATAATGATAATTCTAGCCATATGAATTTATGATGAAAACACAATAACTACAAACACTGAATAGCATTTGGTTAGCAAGTACCTGTCACAGATAGGACTGGGGGGAGTGGCTGTGTCTATAAATAGCCACTTCCATATTCATGACTTGACAAGTTTTCTTAGAAGTTGTTTTATGTTTATGTAAATTGAAAACAAATCTTTGCTGGAAACAGTGCAGATCTTACATTCACTATAAATACATGTAAAAGAATTTTAACATAAAAACCTGTTTGAGTTTAGAGGACATTTAAAGGGCAACGTTTATAAAAGTCTTAGAAGGTGTTAAGACATAAATCTGTTCATGAAAAATGTCAAACTCCTGTAATAGTTTATATAGTACAATTTCAAAAGGCATAATAGGGGACCCATAAGTAATTCAAAACTTAAAATTAATGGTTGAACATTGTAACTGGACAATTTTCAAAGGTTATTTGCTTTCATTCATTTGTATCCAATCTAGTTATTTGCAAAGTATAAGCACCCCCCTGCCTTCCTTTATGTACCTCTGCAAACTCCAGGTCAAATTAGCAAATATTTGTAGTATACCCTGCATAGATTGTTGTTAAGCAGTATGAAAACTCTAAAGAGTCGTTTAATTTCAGGATCAGATGTGAGCAGCTTCTTAATGTTGTTACTGAAACAAAGAGTGATAACATTATCTTTATCATAATTGTTATTATTATCATTAGATCAGGCATAATTGTCCCCGAGACCAAATTCAGAACAAAGTAACGCCCATACACCTAATTGGCATTCACTGATTTGTATATGTGGCATAGCGGTAAATGTCACACTTAGCATGGCTAATGTGTTTCTGGTTATCAGCTGATGTTTGTGCAATTGGGTGCTGAGATTTACACACAGGATCAGTGAACGGCTGCCACTCGAATGTTCAAGTTCAAACAAGCCTGGTGTAACGAATTGCGTGTGGCAGCCACACGAGCGAAAGATTCACCAGCAATGGCTTCCTTTGAAAGAGAGGCTCATTAAAGCACTCCTCTTTGTTTTGCTTTCACCATTAAAGCTAGCCGACATTCCTGCTCCTTATCGCTCTGAGACTGTGCTTGAAAGTGTCATTTTAATTGCCACACTTTATTCTTTTTCTAGTCTTCTTAGGTTTTTATTTTTTACCATCAACATTTGGATTACTGAAGTGGCATCTCTACTTGTCTTGTCAATCTCTGGAGGGACACTGGTGTGTGAATATTGGGATGCAAACTGGGCTCCTAATAAATTGTAAATGAATGTTTTGGCACGTTGGTGATATTTACAGACACTAACTCATTGCCCAGCGACCATGTTGTGAATTGAAATACGAAGGCCTTTAATCAGATTTAACGTTTCAATGGTTTCCAGCAGCAAATCATTTTTGCTTGATCTGTTGCAGACTGCTTCTCCGGATGCTTATTTGATAAAGGTAACCACACTTAGAAGCGTGTGGTAAGCGTGTAATCAAATATTTTGGATTAATAGAGATTAGTTTAACTCTGCCTTTCGCAAACCGAGAGCTGAATATATGTGCCAGCAAACCTAAAGGAATGTTTAAGAAGCGGATGCATGAGTTTAAATTACTCAAAGAGGACCTTTGATGTTGACACCAAAACTGAGGATTTCACCAGCAGTGGCATTTGGAATTTTTTTAGATGGTGTTCTCAGAATCTTCTGGATCATACGATGTTAGTAAAAATTATGTAAAAAGTTGATGACATTTATCCCAAAAGAGTTGGGTAGCAACTAGTTACATTTACTTGAGTACATTTTACGGTGACTGGTGAGTACTTTAAAAAATGTGTGCTTTTACCCAAGTAAATATTTTGTGAAATATCTGTCCTTTTACTTCTATTCTATCAGATGTAATTCTATCAGTTACATCTGACTTACATTTTAATACAAATTTTGTTGTGTTCTTCCAAAACTATATCATGGAAATAAATCTAAATGTAAGCTATTTTTGACATCAGTAAGTGTCATTAGATATTAAAGAGGCTGATGCGAGAGTGTTTGACAGCTACTTGAGTCAACCGTGGCAGATCAAGACCGTCCTCACAGCAGACTATAGCTCGCTGATGTCATAAAGCCATAGCCAACATGCATGCAGACAGAGGACACCTGTGCATATTAATGTGAATTTCATCACAGTGTACCTATTCTGTAAAATATGAAATGTGATTGTAGAAATCTAAAAGTATTTTTGTTGTGTGCGTAGCGTTTGTAATGTAGATTTGATTATAGTTTGCAATCAACTTTAGATTATTTTACCCTAAGAAACAAAAATAATTTTGGGGAAATACTGTCTAATAGCTAGTGTTTTTGCTTTGTTGCTCTTCAGATCAGAAGAAACTACTAACTAAGTACTTGACTACATTTTGTTTTAAGGTTTTTTACTCGTACTCAAGTAAATATTTTAATAGTTACTTTTACTCTTACATGAGTCAATGTTTTCACAAGTTCTTTTACTTGAGTATATCTTTTTGGATACTCTACTCACCTCTGGCAGCTAGAAACTGGAAACTATTCATGTGACGCTGAAAGTATTGAGACAGGTTTAGCGATATTCTACCAAAGTCTGTCAACACAGGGTAAAGAGGCATGTGGCTTTAGTAAAGGTGTATGCAAAATAAATATTGGAAATGTGAATAGCATTATGTAAACAAAGGAATAAAACTGGGACTGATATGTCCTTTCAATAGAGCTACTGGAATCTGTTTGAGTTAACTCATTAATTGTTCTATAGCATACAAATTTTGTTTTATTTTGAAACATTTCGCAGTTTTTTTACATGTTTGTTTGCTTAAAATAGTTGTTCGGACATTGGTGCTCAGTCGACAAAAGCGCAAAAATCATGCGGGTTTACTCCGGGTGCTCCGGTTTCCCCCACAAGTCCAAAGACATGCGATATAAGTCAATTGGGTAAAAATAAGTGCGTGTGGATGTTTCCCAGCAATAGATTGCGGCTGGAAGGGCATCCGACGCATAAAAAATATATGCCAGCTGGCGGTTTATTCCGCTATGGCGACCCCAAAATGGAAGAAAGCCGACAAGATAATGGATGAATGGATACTTTATAACTTAAAAATAAAAAACGGATGTCCCAAGTAATCCGAATAATTAAACTAATTTCAACTAGCATTTCTAAAAATACATTTCTGTATTCTGTAAAAACAACACTTCTGAAGATGTTTCTTTTGTTAACGGCCAGAATTTAATGACCCTTGGCTGCAATACTCAATGAATACAGCACCAACAAAGACATTTTCTCAAAACATGCAACGTCATACAGCTAAAGAGAACACTACATAAAATGGATGCAATTTCCTTCAGCAACTGAATAGTAAAAACACATAATGGCGAAAAATGGACATATCATTCCATGAATGTGAGTGATGAGAGCTTCTGGGGAGAGATGCATTCCCTTGAATGGTTTGTAAGGTCTAGAATAGTGAGAGTGACCTGCATTGACATTTTGAGCTACATAACTCGCACTGGTCCATTGATAAAGAATGCAGCGCATAATGCAACTCATATAGCAGAAATTCAAAGCACAAAAAATATAATGCAACATAAGGCATTGGCATGCTTGTGAAACAGATTGCAGCACAGTTTTTCATGCATTCTTTAACAATCCTGTCCAGGTGTAACTGCTAGGTTTTGGTCAGAGGGAGTTATAACACTACCCTATTGACCTATTGATTTGGTCCATAAATGTAACTGCTTTATTATATATAGAAAAAATGGCAAAAAAAACTATATAAAATGTGTAAATGTTATAACATGTAATACAATAAAATGCATTCTTATAATAGAATTGACATTTAAAATTGTCTAGCTAATCTTACAAAGAAAACTTTAGTAAAGACAACCTTTGAAGATCCATGCATTAGTCAGTCAAGTCAGTACAAGACACAAGGGTCCAGTTCTAAGCCCATTTTGGTCTGTATGAGCCGGAATAAAGGTTCAGCTTTAAGTTTCCGCTGGATCTACGCAATCTTCGTGAGGTTAATTATATTTGTGATTTTGATAATCAAAATACATTGACGGCTTTGCTTTTCCCTCTGATTTTTGACTCAAGAGCTTTTGTTCTAGCACAATGTAAAATTCAACAGTGAAAAATTATCATAAATTAATGTCATGTAGAGAGCACAGAGAGACCAGGAAGGAGCTTGGAAAGGGTAATTACAGCAGATTGGTTCCCATTAACCATTTGTGCAGATGTCCCCAGCTAACAAACCAACATAGAGAATTAAACAAAGTAACAAAACAATATTGAGCACACACTAAAACTTCAAAAACAAAAATAGCTATCAGAAGCAAAAAAACATGACACATTAAACTAGCACACTTTGAGGGGTCTTCTTAAAATACAGGCCTTTGGCAGACCAAATCTAATTCAGCAGATTTCAAAACCCCAACTTAACAAACTTCATTGTATAGTTTCACACACCGCTTTCAGTTTCTTCCACACTGAAAATTCAAATAAGTTCAGTTTACTTTAAAAAAAACTTTGGAAATGAACTGTCTTGTTTTTTTTTTTTTTCAAATCCAATTTAAGAGTAAAATCTAAGTGAGGCTAATAATAAGCTACAGCTAAATTGAATTAGCTTAATTCAACCATTTTCTTGTCGGCTTAGTCCCTTTTCAGGGCTCACCACAGCAGAATGAATGGAACTCATCTGGCATATGTTTTACACAGTTTTACGGGTACCGGAGTAAACACACACGATCACGGGGAGGAAATGCAAACTCACCCTGCTGAAGCTCGAACCAGAGACCTTCTTCCTGTAAGACAACCATACTACCCACTGTGCCATCATGACGCCTTAGCTTAACTAGTACAGAATAAATAATAAATGTTTAGTATGTTTATATTCTTTAATGTTACATAAAATACTTAGTTAATAATTGGACTGCAATCTCTTAGTGTTCTCCTAATAGCTCCAAAATATTAATTTAACAGCACAACTCTTGAATGCTCAGTCAATTGTATTAAAAACAAACATTCGTGTCTAAAGTTTTTCACTCTAGTGGAGTCTCACCTTCCACAGATCATTTACTTTACAACGGAAAATTCTATCATCATCTGCCTACTCAGAAGTCTTTTTCACATCAAATAAAGCTTGTACGACTAGCCTTTCTCTTTCTACACACCAACCAAACATGAATCAAAATATCTGTTTTCAAACATGTGCTAAATATGCCTTATTTCATTTAGAACTGCATTAACAGAAACAATTCACAGATGGACAAACAGATAGAGAGGCAGGAAGATAGACTGATGCGGGATAATGACAGACACATGGGCAGATAGATAGAAACGGATCATGGATAGTCCAAAAACTCTATAATTTAAATGCAAATGCAAGTAACACCAGGGGAAATTACAGTCAGAAGTTACCGCTGAATGTTAAAAGAAACAGTATGTTCTTCCTTTAGATCAGCACATCACCTGGCCATATCAAAACTCATGACTGAAGCCAAACTAAACAAGTGATTACATTCCTGACAGCTTCTATCAATCATCCGAGAAGTGGTATCCAAGTCAATGAGGATGAAGAAATAAAAAGGGAGAGCATTTCAAATTTCCATGCTCAGATGTTTCAGCTGCTGAATCAGAAGTGAGGTAGGCAGCACCGTTTGTTATTTTTGCGGTGTGCAGCGTGTGATATGGGGCTGCAGGAAAACAGCAGTCCATCAAAAATGTATCTTGTCAATCCCCTGTGCGTTTTGGCATCACGTCGAAAGCAAGGGCTTCTTTGTATGCAGGTGCTGAATGGGATTAGACTTCTACAGGTTTCTGTCTCCTCTTGGGCAGGAGCAGCACAGTACTGAGAGTTGCCATGGTTTCCAGCTCACTTCTGCTTTCTTGCATCCCTGACCCATACTTTACTCTGGTTGTGTGTTTAGCTTTACCACATCCATATAACAATAATCAATAAAACACTTCTCAATAAAACACATACATGGAACATTTTTGGTACCACCTGGTTGAGAATAAAACACCAGACTTTGTTTAATACTGTAATGAAATAATAAATCCCTAATACTGTCAATAATATCCAGACAATACGCCCACCCACACATGACCCCAGAGGGCTGCTTTCCAATATTTATGGCAGCTGCTTTCAGCGGTTGAGCAAAGCTATATTTGCGTTATTTTTCCTTTGTAAGCTTTGTGACAATCATGTGAAGGGGAGTCACATAAGGCATGTCTGGTCTGACAGAGGCACATCTATAGAAGCCACCCAATACAAACCTGAGTAAGCAGCACAGTAAAAGGGTTTATCGCGATAAAGAACATGAGAAAAAAGCTAGTTTGTGACAACTACTTCCCTTAATTAAACTAGATTGACTGAAGGTGGACAAGCCTCTATGAATCTGTGAGCTGAACATTGAATAGATATATAGATATATGTGCAGCAAGAGTGAGAGTAGACCTACTATATGTTAACTTGAATGTCATGGAAGGCTGTAAAACAGCGGGTGATAAAATGTATTAACACACATTCCATTAATTCAACAATTCTCTTAAAGGGATCATCAAGTATCTGAGGTGATGGGACAAATAAAAAAAAGGTTTCAGAAATCATAATTAATTATTTTTTTATAGGAGGCACCTATTTAAAAAAAATTATAGTAAATACTCCTGAGACCCAATCTATTTACTTTTGTCTTCTGTAACAGACATTTGTTTTTGGTCTATATATTTTGACTCATTTAAGCTACCCTACTAAGTCCTGGTGTGCTCAGTAGTGAGCATCCTTGCCTTGTGTGATTATGTGGGACTAAACTGCTGAAAATCTAAAAAAAAAAGTTGGACGATATTTTTTCTTGGTACTCAGGATGTATTATAGATGTGGCTCCAGATGTGGCCTTTGAAATAAACGCCAGCTCCACAATATGTGTACAACATTTGTCATTATACAAAAGTAGCTGTGCCATAAATTGGTAAACATGTTAAAACCTGCTTTTAAAAAAACCTAAGAATAATCGAAAAACCTAAGAATAATCCATTGCTTGAGGTTAGGGCTCAGGACTGTATGAAGAGGCATGACTGAGAAAAAGAAAGTGATCCATAACAGCAATAATCAAAAGGCTGTTCTCACATGAGTTATGCCCTTGTGCTTTTGACACCAAAGTATGGTTGTTTGACTAGTGTGTGCACTCTTTTTGGGGTTGAAATTAAATATCTTTTGAGTATTTGAACATATTTTTTTTTTATCGTGGGAATTTAAACCCCCAAAATACAATGGGTCGAGCAGAACTTGCCAACACTGTGGAAGTATATATTAATAAAAAATAATAAAACCATCCAACAAGAATTAGTATTTGTTCCCTACTGCCTTTCGATACATGTCAAAACTACTACAGTACAATACAATACAATACAATACAAACTAGTCTACAATACAATTTTTATTATAAAAATTTTATTATAAAAACTTTATTCAAACTTTATTATCTTTTCATTATTTAATTATATTTTCTAACTTAAATAGGATTTAAAAGCAGCTTTAAATCTTTTTTCTGTTTTCATTACTGCAAACCACTCATTCTGAAATGTGTGTTTTCAATTCACATTTTTAAGGACAGACGAGCATGGAAAAATCATGAGGACTCAGACTCAGTTGGGAGCCGCATCACACTCTTAAAGCAAGTGAGAAATAATAATCTCTACACTATTCTCCCTAAGACTCCACCACCAGCTGGTTGCTAATATACAGTGGGAGAATGACCCGGTTCTCATCTGCTTCCCTGCTGGCATAATAATGACTGAGGAAAACAGCAGCTCCTCCATCAGAGAGCTTCCACCAATGATCTAAACACTCTGTAACTAGAGACGTGTTGTTGTGCAGCTAATGAATCTGGATTGAGCGCTTGTTTGCTTTTATCTAGGGCTCAGTTAACTGCTGGTAGACAGTAATCACCTGTTGTTGTCTGTTTAATGTAAGCAAAAGTAAAGAAGCTCATGCCTCCTCAGGGTCTGATTCCACCATCTCTGTTTTAATATTAATGTAAGCAAGCATTTCATGCTTAGGATGTTAAAACTGATACCAGTTATAACCTATTTTAAAGGTTATTTTGTCATAAATTCAAAGAAGATTTTTATTGAATTTCTTTGATTTGATTTAATTCCTTTTTATTAAGCCAGTATCCTTTTTATTTTAGCTGTTTTGTCCTGTTTCATCTGGCCCTCATTACAGCTCCCTTCGTTCATTATTTTCTGCACCTGTATCCTTCATCATCTCTGGCATTGCTGGATACTCTGGAACTCTTCCAGAACTCTTTGTCATTACTATCTGTTATTTTGCCTCTCGTCCACTGCTACTGGTGACTGCAGCGCCGGTTACAATTTCCCGTGTGCCAGAAGATCCTTTCCAATTTCTCTCATCTCAGCCAGTTGCCTGTGGAAGCATCCTTTTTTGGAGTATTATGTTGTGGCAACCTCTTGTTATGGGAACTTTTGTTTCATTAGAACTCTGATGTATAGACTGCAGATGAAACATTGGTTGTAGTTTCTTGTGTTAACCCTTTTTATTTTTAATAATCTTGATAATTGTTATTTTTGTCAGAGATCAATGTTAAATCAATGACACAAACACAATAAATATTCAATCACAATAATAGTTTATTAAACCAATACTTTTAAACTGAGAATGTTGAAATTAGACATGAAAGGTATTCCCTACCAGATCTGAACATAAGAAAAACATTAGAGTTAGGTCCCTCTTCAGTGGTCAAGGTAGAGGATAGTGGCAATCTTATGTAATTAAAATAAAACACAGGATGAAACTCAGCAGGACCAAAACAAAACGTAAGTCAGAGCGTAAATGGATGAAAAAAAAATCAACAAAAAAACTTGCACTAAGCCAGAGAGAAGCACCTTAACAGTAAGTCTGATTATCAAGTGTAAAATGGTGAAATCTTTCAAAGTTCATGGCATGCTGGAAAGTGACTCATAAAACCAAGCTGAATTTTTAGAACACATACAAGAAAATAAGATGGATGACATGAACAACAAATATTTGACATGGCCTTAACCTCCTTCCACTCCTTCCACTCTTGCGCACTCGTACAGAACTTTATGGTTTGTAAATAAATCGATTGTAGATTTTTGAAACTATTATTGAATGTTTTGCTGTATTTCATCAACAAGTCTTTTTAATGTATATTCATCAATACTTCTATCTTTTTATGCATTCTTAATTAGCATTATCTTGCAACATTATGCATTATTGTATGTGTGCTATGACTTAAATAGTAAGTTAAGAATAAAAAATAGTAAAAGGATATTGTGTGCAAAATAAAATGTTTAATGTTTAAAAAATAATGTTTTTATAACAGGGGTCGGGAATCTATGGATCACGAGCCAAATGTGTCTTTTTTGATGGCTGTATCTGACTTGGAGACAAATCTTTAATAAATGTATTTATTTTCTTTAAACATATGAAATAGTATCTCAATCTGTTCATTTCCTTCCACTTGTGTTCATTGTCGTGGGTGGCTGGAGCCAATCAAAACTGGCACTCAGACAGCACAACATTTTTAGTGGTTAATGATTCCTAACTGCACACTTGTGGACACATGGACTTGAACTGTACGGTGTCCCGCCTGTCATTTTTACACTATGAAGTATCCTCATTAGTGCCCTCTATACACCCTTTATTCAGTCTTCGCCTAAGCCTGCATAGGCGCAGGCATCCAGGACCCTTACAAACCAGAATTCTATATAAAGCACTGAAGTGATTCATAGAGATTTATAAAAACATTTAACTAGTGTTACATTATTTTACTATTTAAGCAGTAAATAAATGACTATACAGTCCTAAACATAATGTGTACCAAAATAGAAACTTTGAGCAACATTTATCCAAATTCTTTTTAGAGTTACAGGTCTTAATTGTCTGTGCATTAACAATGACAAAAGTACAACAAATTTATCTTTGGTGGCGCTAAAAGCCTTTTCGGAAAAACTGTGGTGAATTCGAAGCAGGTAATGTCTTTATTCAAGTTGAATCGCAGGGTTAGAGTAAACACCAGCAGAGCGTTTCCTTCTCCCTGCGTCCCAAAATATGACCACAGAGCACCCTCGTGGACTTGTGTCAAAGGCCCCAAGTGTCTGGCCTTCAAGACATCACCAGAATATGGAGTGTGCCATTTGGGACAGGGCCAATGTGTAACGGTGTGTATGTAACATTGCATGCATAATGTTGTGTGCTTACTGTTACATGCGTGATGTTAGTGTGTAACGTTAGCATGTAATGTCTTCTATCCTTTTAATCAAGTATTCAGATAGCAAATTGCTAAACCCCCTTCATCAAAGAGGATGGTTAAAAGAAAAACGACAAGGCGTATCATAATGGACAAAGGTATTCGTTTTTGTCTAAAAAGCAGGTTCTGCAGTGTACCCAAATTGCAAAGATAAAATTTCATAGAAGAATCTTTCAAATGTCAAAAGTGTGAGTATTGTTGGCATTGTTAGTTTTTAATAAAAATTAACACATTGTGTATGTGATATTCATGGCTCTCTCAGCCTAAAAGGTTCCCGACCGCTGATAGATTGTAACAAACTCACTACATTAAAAGGGTTATACATTAAATACACCTCAATAAAACACAATACAAAAAGTTTAGGTAATACTATTTGTCAAAAATCCTGCAAAATAACAGATCTATGAATTACTATGTGATGAAATGGTTACAGCATCTGCAACAAAAGAGTGATAACAAAGCATTTGAGAAATCCAAACAACATTTAGATTTTTGTTAATCAACATACCATCTGTTAAAAGTTACACATTTTCAAAAGATCCATTAAAGGAATTTCCATTTCCCAGTTTTTTTTCTGCTGCTGTTTGTGCAAGCCAAATACTCAGTTTACAAGCTACAAAATATGTTTAACAAGTTGAAAACTAAATTTGCTTAATTAGTCCTGCTTTTCCTTGTGGAAAAGGATTACTGGACTTAAGAAATCAAAACGCTGAGTCTCAGTTACATGTCCAAGAATTAATTGGTTTAAAAATTAAGACAAATGACGAAACAAATTGGTGTAATTGTTAAAAATGATTTTTCACAGAAAATAATTGTATTTATTTTTTTGTTACTATGGTTGAGAAACAAGCTAACTTTGGCTGGTGAGTGAGATTCTAGTTAGGTATTTTTCTCTGCTAATCTCCAAAAAAATGATAAGGACATAACACAAACTGAGAAAGTAATAAGCGTATCGTATGTCGTCAGTGGTTCAAGTCTTGTTGGCTGTGAAAAAAAATACAACTATTCAATTTTCACTTTCCCACACACACAAGGGTGGTAAGATGGGTTTAGCTCTTCAAGGAAAGCAAATTATTTTGGGAGAAAGAAACCTTGTGATATTTTCTTTAGCAAACACTGATTCAAGTTGTCAGTCCCAGAGACGAGACCTGCAAGTCTCCTGATACTTTTCCTCTCCTGATCCAGTTTTCCCAGAGAAGACAATCATCTTTCAGATTTTATGGCTGAAAAGTCTGTTGCTGTCAGCTAAAGAAACTCGCAGCTTATTAACAAACCACATAACGCCTGTGAGAATTAGAAATCTGCTAAATAACAGCTGTTTGTGTGACACGAGTTCACATTGTAGTCATTTTCTTATAAATGTAACTACAATGATTTCAGACATTTCTGGAAAGCATATCTTGCCAAAAATCTAATGTAATCGACTAACTCTATTAATAAAAAATCAAGGAATGAGTCTAGATAAATCTAGTTTCTTTGTTCAAGAAACACTGTTCGACAAGTGGTCAAGCCATCTGTTTGACTAGTCCCTCTCTCAAGCTCTCTTTGTGTCCCAATTTGCACAAAAAAAAAGTCTTTCAAGAAAACCACCAAAGTTCCCTGTTTGCCCTGGCCCCATGATGCTTTACTGGGTGAGCACATTCACCAGTAATGGAATGAATAAAATGATTTATTTAGTTTGTGCTTCCAGGATATTTGATATGCTTGGCTACATTTGGCCCATAGCCCCATCATAATGAAACAGCAAGCATACAGAGCAGCAGTAAGAGCCAGACAAGCTAGTGCCTCAGGCTCGACTAAATGATGCTCTCTATTCCAGTCGCAGTCTTACTTTCTAGCCATGCCAATACCTCTCAAAAATCCTGATTGGCTTATTGTCCATTTTTGCATTAGAAGCATACATTCTGTTTCTAAACAGCTAGAAAGAGCAGCTCTGAAGATTTCACTTTTCTTCCCAGGTATTGGCAAATGTGTTTCGATTGAATGCCAGAAAAATATAAAGTGATGTGTTACTGTGGCTCAGGCACTATGTTGTTTAGCTACCTGTAAAGCAGGGGATGGAGCTGTCAGACCCTGACCTCAAGTCACCCAACATTTTTCTTGCTCAGTGATGTAACACAGATTCAGGTGCTGAAGTTGGCCAGATTTTGGGTCAGATAGGAGAATGTGGTTGCTCTAATGTGTCTCTGACAGAAATAGTCTTGTTTTAGCACAAAGGCTAACTAAGGTCTGTTTTGGCTCAAGTGCTCTGGTGCTGTAAATACTGAAATAATGTATTAGTCAGAACGAATGGCTTATTGAATTGAGTAAAGCCTACAATGAAATTAAACTCTTTCATAACTTGTTTATTGGGGTAATGTATATGGTGAAATGAGAGTTTCACTGGGGTAAACACACCTGAACTAAAAGATGAAAATATTCATGCATTACAGTATTAAACAGCTTAATGAACCAACAAACACCAGCTTCACCCACAGGCAGCTGAAGAATGTTTTGTAAGTTATATAAGTTATAGTTAGTACTATAAAGGAAACATGTATTTATATAGGGTAAAGATATTTTATTTTTTACTGATGGGTGTATTATGCCTTTCATTGACCATATGAATGGAGTCTATAATGACCAAGAATGGTCATTGAATGTGTGTCTTGGTACATATGTCTTGTATGCAGTATATGCATGTGTGTGTGTTGGGAGGTAGCACAACCAGTAAACAATGTCATTCTGAGAGAACAAATATAAGGAAAAACTGTGCCCAGAAAGAGACAAATGCTAAAATAATAAGCTGCATTTTTCAGTCACTGTAGTTATAGTGTAAATTTCAGGCTTCTGTCAAAAAAGTGAACAAATAGCCTAGTTTTCTCTAATTGTCTTTTGTTGTTTCCCATGTACAAATCGTTCTATTTGTTCCACTTAGCTTTATTCACAAAGTTACAGTTCTAAAGATGAAATATGCTTTGCATATACTTCAGGTATGAATTATATATGAACAAAGATTTGCTAGTGGGCAGAATCACAAGGTATGAGAAAGGACGATGAAATCTTTCCGCTGTGATGTTTGTTATATTTCCATTTTTTTTTTCTTTTGGAAGGAAAAAGATTAGATTAAAACTTTCAATGGCCTTCACTGATTAAGAGTGTGACTTGTCATCTTACATTTGCCTCACGTTAAAAACAAAACCAAAGAGCACAGACAGGTCACGTTAAAACAGATGTTATCATCAAACACACATGCTATTTCAAAGATCTGCCATCTTCAGATGTGCAGTGAAATAACAGAAATTTGACACCTGCTTTGGATGACACTCATTGAATATGATGAGCCAAAGAGAAGACGCTGCTTACTAGGCATGGCTGATCATGATTACACTGACCCTTTGTTACTCCAACTGACACTTTAAAACCACCCATCACCATTGTCAATTTCCCAGCTGCCATGTGTGTTCTATTGGGCATTAAAATAAATATAAACTTCTGCTAGCTCAACCTGTAAACAAATGATTCACTGTTAAAATGGTGAGATCTGCATACACAGTGATTGGTGATTGGTGTTAGTTATAGGTTGGAGGGCATTCAGGTAAGAATGCTTTGAAAATATAAGAAAGTTTAAGGAATCATTAAAACAATACACCAGTGTAATACTGTCTACTGCAGTTATACTGTCTTCATCTAACTGTTTGAACTCAGGGATGTCTCAAGGTTAACCTCCATGAAGTCAATGTCTCCTGGTCATGAGACATTTCTGGTCAAGAATATTTTTTTTTACAATTTGTTTCCATACTTTCCCAGAGAAAGGACAAGATAATGGTTACACAAGAGGACAGGCCTCAAGTGAGGCCAATGTCCTCTTTGGCCTTGCTCTCCTTCAACCTCCTTTTCGTCACTTCTGCTCTTGAATTTATTCTAAAGAGCATCAAAGGAAAATTTGCTGAATGACCCAGTGACTTCAGCTACAAAGAAAAACAATGAGTTGTATAATATGTATTATTGAGCTTAAATGTGTTTGTATAATTAGAGTTGTGATACACTTTGTTCTGTTCATTGGAATCCAATTTAAAAAAGTTTTAGGAGTGGGTGGAACATCTCATTCAGTAGTCTTCAGTGGCTTTACTTATTGATGAAGCTTTCTTTTCACAAAACCCTCATCCAGTTATGCAGAGCAAGGGAAATAGGCAAGGCAAGGCAAGGCAAGTTTATTTGTATAGCACATTTCGTACACAGGGTAATTCAAAGTGCTTTACATTGGAAATAAAGAGTAAAAAGAAAGTGCATACATTAAAATCAAGCATAAAAAAGTCATATAAAATCAAACTGATTTAAAACACTGAAATTTAAAACATTGATTAAAACAAAGATTAAGATTTGAAGTGCAGAGGTAAAATAGTTGTTCGGACGTAGGTGCTCAGTCGACAAAAGCGCAACTAAACAGGAGAGTCTTTAGCCTGGATTTAAACGTGACTAAAGTGTTGGCACCCTTGATCTCCTCTGGAAGTTGGTTCCATCTGTGGGCCGCATGGTAACTAAAGGAGTATTTTCCCTGTTTGGAATTTACCCGGGGTAGATCTAATTTATTAGATCTGTGGGATCTCAGCTCTCTGTTTGGTGTGTATTCACTGATCATGTCTGTTAAGTATTTCGGTGCTAAGTTATGTTTGGACTTATATACGAGCAGCAGAACTTTAAAATCTATTCTGAAGGAGACCGGCAGCCAGTGTAGAGACTTAAGGACTGGAGAAATGTGTTCTGACTTTCTAGTTTTAGTTAGAATTCGAGCCGCTGCATTCTGAACGAGCTGGAGCTGTTTAATGGTCTTTTTGGGAAGACCGGTTAAGAGGCCGTTACAGTAGTCCAGCCTGCTGGAGATGAAAGCATGAATCAGTTTCTCTAAATCTCGTCTGGAAACAAAGCATCTGATTCTTGTGATGTTTCTAAGATGGTAATAAGCGGATTTTGTCATTGCTTTTACGTGGCTATTTAGACTAAGATCAGAGTCCAGAATCACTCCAAGATTCCTGACCTGATTTGTAGTTGTTAGGCCCTTTGCATTGAGATATGTGTTAACCTTAACAACCTCACTTTTGCTTCCGAATGCAATGACTTCAGTTTTGTCCTTGTTTAATTGAAGAAAGTTGTTTTCCATCCAGTTTTTAATCTCATCAAGACATTGGCAGAGAGAGTTTATGGGGTTGTAGTCATTTGGGGAGATAGCTAGATAAATTTGTGTATCATCAGCATAACTATGGTATGATATCTGGTTCCTTCTCATAATTTGGCCCAGTGGAAGCATGTACAGGTTAAATAGTAAAGGAGCAAGGATTGAACCTTGAGGGACTACAACGAAACCCCAAGTTCAAACTTACTTAATCAACTTACTTAACTGAAATGCTATTCATCTAAAGACTGTTCAAAAAATGTAATAGCGTCTCTCTTGGCATCACAGCTTTCACAGTGAATGAGGCTGATTCATGTGTTTGTCCAATCAGATTTCACTTTTAACGAACTACTCTGGCAAATGTGCACAAGATCAACCCTACTGGCCTTCATTGATTATACACTACTTGGAGTACGTCCGACTTAAGAACAGAGCCTGCTAGCTCCTTCTACTCCATCTGTGAGTGTGAGCACCAACCAGGCAGAAAGAGAATAAGCACACAATAGTTGTAGTTCATAATATCAGCACTCTTTCTGCTTGAATTTGGAATTCCAGCCTGAAGCATGTGCATGTGTGTTGCTTTTGCTTATGGGACTCACTGAATACTTTACCTACTTAATGCATGCCCTGCCTTGCCTCAGACAGGGCCAGAACTTGTGTTGCATTACCTTAGGCAATGTTCACATCAAGTACTGGGTATAATGAAAAAAATCTCATCCACATGAGAACAGGTTTGAAAAACTTGAAAATTCTAAAGAGTGTATAGAAATTCAAAATATATTATTATTTGTCATTCAAAAGTTTACAAATTAGTTTTTATTATGGTTTCTCATCTGTGTTTTCATCCCTCCAGTGTGTGGGCAAAGCAGCTAACAAAAATAAAGTAAAATAAATAATAAAGACTTCTTTGATAAATTAATATTCTCCCATTCTCTTTACCAACAGCTATTTTGGTCTCAAAATATCCCATTAACGTAAGATTCTACCGGGTCTTGTCCCAAACTTGTGTTGCATTGATTCATTTAACCACTGGAGATTCCATCTTCTACAGAACGACTTAACGTACCTTCAAAGGCTCTGCCTTATAGTCAACTGAATCAATAATGTTTCCTCAGATGCAATCTTGCCTGAGCATTACAATAGGATGCATTCAACCTGCTTTACCTAAAGTATCCGTTCATGGAAACAGCATATGTTCATTTCAAGCTCAAAGTATTCTCCACTTTGGGTTCTCATTAAAATCTTCACCCAAAATTTCCTCACTTCTTATCTAAGAAATCTTTGTTAGAATTCTCATCTTGTCAAATATTTTTTTTCTGGACTGCACAGAGTGAATGCTTCAAACAACACAGAAATGTATACAAATGCAGATTTGAGGGATTTAAGAGGAAAATTTCCTATTATGCCCTGACACTTTCATGGCAAGGCTTGAAAAATGGAAGCGTGATGTGCTGCTCCCAGAGTAGCGCTTTCATTCCTCCAGGGTCAAAACAGCAATTTTTTAAAAGCTTTGCTTTATTTACTGTACTGTTGCTGAAGTTAAAGACAGCCAGAGAAATCTGCTGCACTTTCCATCAGGCCAATAAGAGCAGAGGCTGCTGTGACCTGATGAAAGGACCACAAAAAAAAGGTTTCTCTCCTTTTCTTTGTTTAGGCAGTCAGCTTTACACTATCAACCAAATAATCCCTATACAACATATCCCTATACAGGTTCCTTATTCTGCTTTTGGAATTTCAGAAATAAGAGGTCTGGTACATTGTTGCATGATTTTACAGAGAAACAAACTTTGTGTATATTTGTCATTGAGTCTTTTTTTGTAGTTGTAGTGATCAATGGTTTCATTCAATGTATGCAGCAATTTCCTAACAACAAATGTAGACAGCTTTGTATTTTATGTGTAAATGAATGGCTTGATGCCAGATTAAAAGCACTAATGCTTGTACAGAGTTTGTTAGTAAAGCTGGCGCTTCCTTTGTTCATTAGGGAAGAAAAACAGAATATTCATCAACTTGACACAAACAGAAGTGTTGTGTTGTGGCATAATTAATCATATGCTGACAGTCTATCACATTTAATGAGCAATATAAGATTGTAAATAGCTGATAATGAAACACTACTCAAAAATCTATATTGGGAATTTTTTATAGAAATCAGATTTATAAGTAAAACACCTTAAAGTTTAAGCTTCTAGAAAGAAGGAGGTGGTTTGTTAAGAGAATGAATGTACCATTACATCCTATGTCATCTCACACAGTATTTCCTCTATCTCTCAAAAGGAACTCTAAATATTTATGCTGTCAAATAATAGACAATATTTATGCTATCATTATCCAGCAAATAAAGTAACTGGGATTCTTTTCTCTGCAAAAAAAATGTCTGCAGCTATTTTGTGTGTCTACACAATTTTATTTTACCTCCTACCAATTGTTGTTAATTGCAATGTCTCGGTCTCGATGCACTTCGGTCTCGGCTAGGTCTTGGTCTAGGTTAAGGCAGTCTTAACTACTAGTATATAAATACAAGGTATATAATTACATTAAATTACTGCCGTTCATATTTTTTTAAATAATGAAACGGAACACAGAACAAGCATGATGGGTCAAAAGAAGCATTTATACTCAGTAAACAATGTTATTCTTTGTTGCATTTATGTTTAATGTTTACATTTTAGCACTTTATTTTTGTTGGAAATAAAATATAATATAATCCACTGCACCTGAAAAATGATTGTAGCTAACTAAGAGTTTTGTAATCTGAGCAATAAACTGCTGGAGACAAGTTAATAAAACTGTCAACACTGTGCTTGCTTATTTGTTTACACTGACAGAGACAGACAGACAGGGGCAGGCACACAAACAGACGGATTAACTTATATCTTTAAATGTTTAAAACAAAGTGTGGATTAGTAAATCTTTAATTAACTATTCAGATGGACAATTTTATTCAGCGTTATCATACATACAATATTGTGTAGAAACGTTAGGAATTCAAACGTCAAAAATTATGTCATTTTCAAAAAGCAATCATATATATATATATATATATATTTTTTTTTTTTTTTTTTTTTTTTTTACTTGAACAAAGTAACAACAAGTGACAGAGAAGTTTATCACAATACTTGTGGCGAGTCTCTAAAGATTGGATTTTGTTGTTGGGAGTGTTTGGATTAACTAGCCAGCTTAAGCAGACAGAATGATTGACACAAATCTAAAGAGAATTCTCCAGGGTGAATTGTTGAGTGAGTGAGGAGACAGAAGAGAGAGCGGTGTTTACTGGATTGTGTGCTCTGATGGATTTACAGCTTTGAGTCGAGGACGAGCTGAAAAGCTGTATATACCCGAATGAGATGCACATACACTCAAGTCCCACAGACAACCTGCCAGCAATCACAGCATCCCGACACTTGTCTGGTGGCACGACGAAAGCTCAAAGCCCAGCTCTCTGAACCCATGCAGAATCAGCAAGGCTTCTTGAAAAGCTGTCTGAGAAACCCAAGCATTCAGGACATTTTTTTGTGGATTTTGGATGAAGATGAGACGCGGGTGTTATTATAATGAGTTGCATTAGACCATCAAGGAACACGTCCTGCATTTAGTTTATGGTCAGTGTGCCATTAGAGATAATTTTATTCAAAACAATCATAAAGAGTTATCCACAATGGACTTGGGTTTTAACATGTCAATTTTGGATATACATTAATCCAACAATGTAGAAACATTCAGTTGCCAACATTTTGAAACTATTAACAAAATACCTAAAATCAATGTTTTTATTACAGTTTAGAAAACTAAATCAATATACGACTTTACATTACATCTCCACCCATTAAATTAATGATTATTCATCCATTGTTGTGATATAAATATTAAAAAAACTTACCAAATTACATTCAATATTCATTTAACATTGACTTTCACACCTTTGAAGACAATACTAAATCAGAAAGTTTCAGTTTGAAAATCAGTTTGAAAGAGGTCTTTAGAGTTATTGCTCTACCTTAATTTACTAGATACATTGAGGCTGCTAGGAAGGGTTTTTAATTACAGACTACATTTCATCTTTTTTAAACCTTTGACTTTAGTATTTAAGGTTAGGCATAAGACTGTTTTATTGTTTGTATCTGAATTGTTTACATAATTCGAATTATCATTAAATGAACCACAAAAACATATTTTTTCTCAAACAACTCTTGGAAGCATGTGTTAGAATGAAAGGAAGTAAAAAAAAACTGTTTAAATGTTTGTAACTTTCGTTAATTATTTTTTGTTTTAAAGTTGATAGTGTGTAAAAAATTATATTTGTTGCCATAATTTTAATTTACAACATGAACACTGACAAACTACCTGACACTTAAAGGTTGCAAGTTAAGGTCTGGACTTTATAGGTTCCCTATGATTGACATTTTTATACATTAGGTTGACTAGGTATGAAAAATGCATGCATTATCATTCAATTTAAATATGTTATCAATAAAGGTGCATTTTGTACAGTGTGTTTTGTTCAAAACTCATTTTAAGGAGTTTAAGTTGGAAAACATCTCAGACAAAATTAGACAAATACTGTTGATAAAAAGATATAACATATCTCGATTTCTGTAGAGGCAGCCTCAATTTTCACATAAAAGCTCTGGTCTTACAACTTACAGCTTGAGGGGAAGGAAGAGACTAAACAACACAAACATCATCAGCTGGACTTCTGGATAAGCTAGGCCTCCCACTCTCCACTGAGATTCAATCCTGCCAAATGAAAATGTCTAAGACTCCCCAATGCATTAACAGGGATGGAGGGGACTAAAACAAGACAGATGAAAAGAATGAAGCCGCCTAAAGCTAGATACAGCAAGAAGCGAGAGACAGACCAAGAACAGGTAACTTGATGCAAACACTGTTTTGTTGAGCAGCAGAAGTACAGAAAATGTATTCACCCTTGTTATTCAACCTATCTTGCCTGTTGAGATTTGAACTCTCAGGCTCTACTTGATTATCTGTCTTTTATACATTCAAATTGACTGCACTGAACGTTGCCAGTCTAAAATAAGCAAATGTATTTTCATTAAACAAGCTATCATTACATTTAACTCATGATCTACATTTACGATCTTTAACTCACATTTTACTCATACATTTTTGGTGACTTTAACTGAATCAGAATTTTTGAAATAAATTGGGGTCTCTTGGAAATAAAAGCGTTAGAAATATGGAGTGTCTCAAAGAAAACTTTTATGCCCCATACAATTCTCTATTTCTATGCTGTTACTTAGCCATTTAACAATGAGACAAGACATTACCTTTCACTTTTAAGGGGCAGTCACCGTATTAAAAAATACATCTACTTGAATGGGATTGCATACAAAGTTGTGAAACCAGAAGGTCCAGACTTCTGGCTGAAAATGCATCAACTTTATTTTTCAATACCACATGACATTACATGACTACAAACGCCAGATTGGGGAGATGAGCATAAAAAAATAAATTGTTAATTTTTTTAGGCCTTCAGTGTTGAAGTGATATAGTTTAAAGTAAGGCTTGTTAATGCCATATTTATATTTGGAGCTTTATATTTATGAAAAGTGTTGCCTGGTGGACATGGTCTTAACTACCCTCCCATCCAAAGGCCCTTGGAGCTCTCAAAAGCAAGTGTGACCGGCCCTTTATGCTGTAGGTACTCTTTATCTTTCTGCAAAACCAGATGATGTTTTTGAACTAGCAAAGCTAATTTAATATGTGAAGAGAAAACTTCCTCATGCTGAAATCACTTAAAAAAAATCACTTACTAGATAAAAAGAAAAAAAACACAGACTCAGTATTTTTTAAACATTTTACAATTTAAGCATGGTCAATATTTTGAAAAAGGTCTTTTTATATTTTTTTTTATCAAATCAAATTAGTGCCAAGTCCATTGAAATCTTTTCAGATGGGCAACATTGAGTGTAAATATTATCTTTTTATTCATTTGAAACGCTGTCACTTTCTTACTGGTCTAAGGTTTCGAATATTCACGTATTCCCTTGAGTTACAACCTAACATGTGTATGCAAGCATGTACAAAATGCATACATAATACACACATAAATTTGACTTTATATTGTTGTTGGAAATTATACTGATGTAGTCAGCTTGGTGGAAAAAAGCTGTGTGTCAGCTAAATCAAGCTACAAGATCAGAGGAGGAATTCGGAGGTGTTTTGCTAGTAGGTGAGTGTCTCATGATAAGACCTACTAAGAGAGCTCTAGCTATTTAAAATGTCCACAAGTTTCATCACTGCACAGGCTGGTCAGTTTGAACCCCTTCAGACCTGAATGATTATCTTTATAATACTATAAACTGGATTTTTTTTTCTTAAGACTTTTAATTTAATAATATTTACTATTAAAAAACAAAAACAAAAATATGAGAAAAACACTGAAATATTGTCTTGTGTTTGGAGAATAGTGCAACTTCATGTTTTCAGATTTCAAAAAACAAACTTGTGTTAAAGCAATGTTTCTACAAATATAGATATATGTGGAAAAATAACAAAAAACAGAGTAATGACTTTGAAAACTCAATACTTTTTTATGTTTTTAAGTTCATCCAAACATTAAAGATTACACCAAACAGACGAGTGTCATGGGCTTTTTATTTCCTGTCTAGTCACGTCCCCAGCTCCATCCTCGCCCGAAGAACAACATTGTTATTCCTTTCAGCGCAGCCAGCAAGAGAATGTCATTGTTCATCGTTAAATGACACTTGACTTCTGCCACAGTGTAGTTTGCCTCGTCTACTTTATTAATATTTTGTCAGGTAGTGACCACCCTTCTTTCATATTGCCTTTTTGTCAACTGGCACCCACATTCCAGGAAATGAGTTATGCAAATAGAATGCTGCAATACACTGATACACGTCCATCCCAATAAAAAGCAAATCACAAAGAAAAGGGTCAGTCAGGGAGCATTGCTGGAGTCAAATAAGAAGATGTCAGCGAACGATGCCCTTCCTTTCCTAAAGATAGTAATCTACTGTAAATCAATGAGCACCCAAACCAGCTGCTCAGCTCCATGCTGACACAACTTAATTACTGACCAGTTCCAGCCTTAAATCAGATGAATGAGATCAAATAAATAATGGCCACTTTAAGTGCCACAGTCCAGGGGTCTCTGTCAAAATCGGCAAGTGCAAATTAGTTGCAAATTTATGGAGATGCAACAAGCTCTAGAGTAACATCCCGCATTTGGGCTGACAAATTGAAAGAGGGAATGCACAGGAACCATGTTTCTTGCTGCCAAATAGGACAGTTAATCTGCACACAAACTCCTTTGCTGCTTAATTCCCTACACAACCAATAAAACCATATTTTTGCTGCACTCACACCCCTTGGAGTTTTATTTGGAGGTCTCAGTTGACAGCCAATACAACAGGCCAGTTTTCCCTCCGCTGCCAAATAGCTTGCTCTCTGCATGCAATAAAAATGAAGAAACATCCTCTCGCTGTCTCACCGGAGTGAGATGATGTTTTTGCCATCATAAAAAGGAATATGAACTGTTTTCAAGGAGAACAGAAGACATTAGACGGAGTTTCACATCTGTTGAGTCGATTAAAGGTCTGCTATGAAATTCTCTCGGATGTATATTCTAGCATGATGGAAACCTGTTGAGGAGTTCAACATTTTTAGCTCCAATGGATCTTGAACACTACGTTTGTCTATAGAGCTGCAAACTGAATTTAACTCATTGTAGATTTTTTTAGTGGGAAATTATTTATGGGTACTTCAGTTACTCTAAAATAAAAAATGAGAAGTCAGTGCATCGCATTGCTATTTATGATGTTTGTTTTTTTGTTTCTTTATTTTCCTGCACTTTTCTTCTGCACTTCTAAGCACATGTTGGTTACTGAGAATCAATGACCTCATAGTCATAAAAAATGCCAATTCTCCCTTTTCAGGGTGTCATAGGTGAAAGCTACTGTATGCCCTATTAAACAGAGAAGAATGTTTCTTCCTTTCAGTCCAATAATAAGTCTAATAAACCATGAGACATGAAACAATTTTATTTTTATAAAAATGACTATATGGAGGAAATGTAGAAACAAAAATAATAATTTAACTATCTAGAGCTGTTTTGCTGCCATGGGGAGCCAGTGAAGAATGATGAAGAGGGGAGTATCATGAGCTGACTCCGGTTCCTAGAAGATAAGTTGAGCTGCAGAGTTATGGATCATCTGCTGAGGTTTGAGCGTGTTTGCTGGAAGTCCTGCTAGGAGAGCATTGCAGTAGTCCAGATGGGAGAGGACCACAGCCTGAGCCAGGAGTTGAGTTGTTGCTCAGTTAAGAAGATCCTAATCTTTGGACGCTTGAGTTGTCTTGGTGATGTGTTCTTTGAAAGACAACTGTTCATCCAAAATCACTCCGAGAATCTTGACTGAATGAGAAAGTGTGATTGTAGAGGATTCTACAAGAGGTGAGGTTGTGATGAACCATAACTTCATGTTAATAATATTGTTGGGTGAGAGTAACTTATTTCTACAGTGTAAAGATGGCTAGGGTTTCTTTTGATTTATTTCACAAGTTCACAATAAAAAAATTGCTCTTTACTTTTTTCTTTCTTTCTTTCTTTCTATCATGCTAGCACCCTTTAACGTTGGGTTAACCTTTGTGGGCTATTCCCATTTTAAAATAAAAATTTTACTCCATAACACATTAACATATATGACTTATCTCAAATTCAAACAATATACAGAACATATCTTGAATTATTGTAACCATTTCCTACTAGAAAAGAATATACACTTGTGAGATTTTTATTCTTGTAAAAATTAGAAACGGGTCAATTTGACCTGAAGGCAACACAAGGGTTAAATAATACATTTTTTATTGGAGCAAACCATTTAAAAGAAACATAGGGTAGATAATACATACTTAAGTAGAACATACATACTTCTAGTAGAACATCTGTAACATTTGGAGATAATCCGTTTAGTAGCTCTGAAACAATTGTTTATTTTTGGGTTGAGCCACTACTGAGGCTGAGCTGTAGCTGTTAAATAACTAGCTACAATATTAGCACCATTTCATTTAATATTCTAGTTAGCATATTCCCTTTTTTTCACAAAGAAAAACTGTAAATATATGAACTGACTGGGCTAAGAAGGAGTGATTTACCTAATTCCAGAGTTCTCCAAATTCCAAAAACACTTTAAATAATGACATTTCAGTAGCTGTTGTTTTTGTTGAATTACAAAAAATTTATAAAAAATCTATAAACAATTTAGATGGCGAATCTTCAGATTTTTTTTTGTTGAAATAAACACACTGTTCATTCTTAGATCACTTTGAAACTTTCTGGTGGAAGACCTTATATGCAAGAAAGCATATCTCATGAGATGAGAAAATCTCACCCAAAACACACTAAACACTCTCAAAGGCTGAAGTCAAACATAAAAAAAGCATTAATAAAATCACCATATTATTCTACCAAGTATACGTAACCACATTGTCACAAAGCTTCTAACGGAGAGGTCTTGTCTCAATCTGCTTTAACTGTAATTAACAGTTATCCTTGTGCCATGAATGACTTTGACAGTCGGGACCTGAACACAACGACTCTGGAGTAGCTGTGTTTAAAAATGATTTGAGGTAACTAAAGTGACAAAGAATTCTTGCTAAGGGACACAATGATTCATCTTCCTTGAAAAGGCAGAAGGACTGAACAGCTGTTTCCTCTCAGGAGCCAGGAGCTCCATGTGAAATCAAAGTCTCTTTTGTACACTTAATCGTAAAGAGGACCAAGAATCCACAGTCAGGGGACAAATGACCCCTGTCCGAGAGAAGTGCAATTACCACATCCTCACCACAACTCTTCTCACCAAAACACTTGACCTGAATTTTAAAAACTAAGCTTTGCTTTCTACTCACTATTATTTTCATGCCAACTTTCCAGTGGCCCATCATACATAAAAGGAAGCCATGCTGTAAGGTAATATCCAGCCAACACAAATACAGAGCACTCAAAGTCTTTTCATCTGCCCTGTGGGTCATTAAATGCTCATAAGGAAATGCCTCTGCCATGCCCTCATTTAATCCGTTAATCCGCTTTAATTAATTCCCTTTCATTTACCTTGTGTTAGTAGGAATCAATAGCACAGGTTGCACTTAATTTGACAAATGTTCTTTCTCTTAATCCCAAAGTGACTTAATGGATTCACAGGGGTCTTTCTTAAAAGTGTGCTGCCTTATTAATGAGTTTGGCCATTGATCTGCTTTAATTTACCAAATTTTCCTAATTAAACTGTTAAGACATGTGCATCTATAAAAAAATAACAATATCCCATGACACACACACAGGAAAGTGTTTAACTGCTGATTTAATGATTTTGGGATGGATCTCAGGAAACAATCAGCCAACCCAGTTTGACTGAACGGATTAAATCGAACTGAATTCATGGCTGATCGCATTACATACAGCAGGAATGTAGTACTGTAGCTCATCTGACTTAATGAGAAACAAAAATGTGCCTCATAATAAAAAGCTGAAAATAGTCTAAAGGGCTGTGTTATTGGTCATCAATTTTGGTTTGTCTAAAACAAATTTGGCATGACTGATTGGTTAGTGCAGTTCATTTTGATATGCATGAACGCAGCTACCTAAAGACCAGTGCATACCAAACATTTGTTTTTTTGCAGATATTTTGTCACATGGTGTATCAGTAAAAACAAAAGTGTACCTACAATCACAAAATGAGTTTGTGTAGTGTTTATATCACGAACCGGGTTGGGATGTATCACCATGCCTTTAGTTTCACTACCTTAGGGGCTAAAAAAGGTTGTAGCCAATCATCGCCATCATGGATGTACATGACTTCCTGGTAACCAAAAATGGGTCCAGAGAGGCTGGACATAGGCATAGCTCAGATGTCTGATTGCCAGAAGGTTTTCATTTTAGATATCTTATTCAAACCAATTTAAACATTGATTCACCTCCTTTCATGGTGTTCATGAAGCTAAAAACTAGTGATCTGAACCAACAAATCTGTTGGAGCCAGGGGTTGAAACATGTTTTGTCAGCTCCAAAGTTGGTCAGTTTTATCATTGGAGTGAATGATAACTTCCCTTTCGGAGTCAGCCTCAAGCGGCTGTTTGGCGATCTGTAGTTCAGTCACTTCCTATTACACCTTGAAAGGGAAAGCCCTCCCCTGGAACTTAACCCTTTGTTCTGTCTTCCCCCCAGAGCCGCAGAGTACAGGACTCGATTCCCAAAGCAACACAGAGTAGAGCAGAGGCACGCTGATTACGGGGCGAGGCTAAAACAAGCATCGTCCACTTTGACTCCTCTTATTTATGCAGGCTACAGCACTGCTCTTCAAGTATATTTAACATGTCATTGAAAATCATATAACATACAATACATTCAGTTTGTAAACACAATGATTACAACCTTTTAAATCATCAACTTTCAATCAAAATCACATCAAATCACTTCAAAGGAACAACTAGTTGTACAGCACAAGTCTGAGCCAAGTGTGTCGAGGGGTAGATGAGCTTAGCCTGGGTAGTCCTTGCTAAATGGCTTTTCTCTCTTCTTGTGTTTTCTGAATCCTGTGAGTGAAAATCCTCAAACACAAGAACCTGATGGTTGGAAATGTGACATGATTACTCACCTTTGGGTTTACACCAAACACCATCAGCATGCCAGAACCACACCGAAGCAAAAAATAAGAAGACCTGCATCCTGATTGAAATGTGTTGTAATAAATCAACCCTTGGGGGAATTTTCAGTTTGAAATTTAACTTTCCATGACTCATTCGCCCTTCGGCAAATATTTCACTGTGTGTCTACATATTAGCTGGATCATATGTATTTTTTGTATCAAGTGAATAAGAAAATGTAACTAATCTAAACAAGAGGGAATGTGCCCCAAAAAAGCAATGATTTTTGTAGAGTAGTTGTGAAGTAGAAAAGTTTTCGTATTTTAGAAAAAAAAGATACACATACTACATTACATAACTACATTTCACTACTACAATATACTAGTATATAATAATAGTACATACTAATATATAATAATAGTATGTACTATTATTATATATTAGTATGTACTATTATTATATATTAGTACATACTAATATATAATAATAGAAAAATGACTAATAATAATTCAATAATATTACATTAACAATAGTAATATTATAATTTTAGCATTAGAACTGAAAGAGCCAAGCACTATAAATATCTTTTATATTGTTGTTGGCCAATCAGAAGCCTCTGTGGTTTGAATAGCTCTGTATTCAGATCATCTCCTCTCTACGTGAAATCATAAGATTTTATCAATAATAAGTAAATTAATTAATTAAATATGACACTTTGTCCAGAGTTGCACTGAATCAATGCAATATTTATTAGAGGAACACATTTTTAAATATCCTTGCACAACAAGCAAAATGTAAAACAACAGGTATGCGCATATTCACATCAAAACTTCACCCATAGGTATATGCCTCAATGCACCTTTTTCACATTTTCTTAGATAACAGATGTCTGTTGTGAAGGGTGTAAAGATAAAAAATGTGGGAAGTGGTTACTGCAAAGTTTAAACACACTATATTATTGAAACACTGGGAGTCTTGAACTTTAAAGTCAAATGATACACACCATCATTTTTAAATGTTATTATTTAAATAACACACAGGCATCTTTTTTGTTATTAAATTGCATATTTAATAAATGTTTTGTTACTCAAGCTGGCAAATTAACCTTTGGAAATTATTCAAATATCTGATTTCAAACATTATTTAAGCATATATTCATTTTATAGCTATACTAATCTCACCAATCTTGATTGTACTAATCTAATTGGGGTCAGAAGGGCTCCGTTGGTGCTCATTCCAGACAGATATTGATCACATTATTGGTCCATTACAGAATCTACCTTGTAATGTTCATACAGTAGAACTTAAAATAAGTGCAATTTTTTAAAATGTCAATTTCATAAGACAACAAAGGCTTTTGACATAGATAAATCAAATACATTGATTATGTCTGGTGTTTTCATATATATACTGCATTCTCAAAACTTAAACATCCAATCCCAAAGGTTTCAATTAGGAAAGCAGGAGGCTTCTTAGTGTATTCAGTCTAATAGTAAGAACTGGTCTCCCGAGTGTTAGATAAGGGCACCGCGAGTAGTGTTGTTCTGTCTCTAACTTGGGTTAATTGGGTTCATCTCAGATTGAACCAAAGAGAACGAGAAGAGATGAGGAAAAATCCCCTTATTGTGAGCTGAACTTGTTACCCAAGAGTGGAATTCAAATGGGTATTTGTCAGTTCCAGATGCGTGCCTTAATTTTTCCATGTAGGCTCAATGTGGTGTCAGATGCTCAAGCCTGAGAGCTCAGCCGCTTGTTGACGAGCCTTTTGACCATTTTTGGACTTCATTATTTCTCTGTGTGAGTACACAGAGCCCAGGCTAAGCTCAGCTCAGACCCTTAAGGAATGCCACTTTTAAAAGTGAAAAGAGTAAGTTTTTACTGGGAGACTTCATCTGTTCCTTGGTGTTTTGTAGTAACATATTGGTAGTAAAAGAACTGTATCCTGGCAGATTTCCGAATTCTATACAGTCATGTTTAAGCATAATGATCCTTGTGACCGAGACCAACAAATTGCTATTGTTTGATGCAAAAGTAAAAATATGGACAGACCACCAATTTAAAGCTATTTTCTAGCATAAACTGTGCAAAGAGAGAGCAGTCGGATAAATAGACATGAGACATTTCCTATTTAATGGAGGTATACTAAACAGTGTCCCAAAGCCTGAAATTTGATCTGCACAAACAATGCCATCTGAATGAAGCATTCAAGAAACATTGGTAATTTCTGAAAATGATATTAAATTGCAGTCTGTTCTATAACTGTCTCTGAACTATGGAAAAACAGTTTTGCCTCATTGTTGTTTCAGCCAACTGCACATCAGCCTCACTAATAACATCACATTTTAGATCCTTGTGGAGATAGTATCTGGTAAGCTAAAGGGAAGTAGTTGGTTTTCTGCTATTAAAGTTATTCTGAAGTGAATGTTGTTTGTATTCTGACATAAACCTAGTTTATCCACCATAGTTACTAATGCTTTTTTTCTTACAACCCGTTTTCATAACAGTATGACTAGACTGCTTTCAGGACTAGATGAACTGTTCAGATGGGGTTCCATGAAGTGGGTTAAGTCCAGCTGAAACAATACTTTTACCTTTTAATTGGAAAAAACTGTGTGAAGTGACATGTTATTCGCTGAATGATCAATTGCTAAGCTCACAGATTGGTAAAACAAAAGCATAGAAACCAGACTCTCCTGCACATTTTAAAGGTTCTTCTGCCATCATCTGTCTTTAAAAAAACCCTTTAGTTTGAGCTTTTGAAGTAAAATATATTTTCGCGTTTCTTTTTTGGCAAAGCGTATTTTTATGGCCATGGCCATTCATTCTCCTCCCCTACCACCTCCTCCGACACTTCAGCACAAACTCGAAAAGTACGGGTCATTATTTTTCATTTATTTTATCTCTTTTTATTATTATTTATTAGATATATAATGTGAACCTCAGGTTTGAGCAGTACAAAACCACTAAAACATAACTCAGACAAGGCATTTAATTTACTTCATCAAATAAAGAGCTCTTTAAAGGAACCTCAGAAAATTGTGCAGTTTTATTTGTTGCAGGAATTTTTATAAAGCATCCTAGGGCCTTTTTTACTTTTCCAACTTACATCTTAAGTAGATATTTGGTGGCACAATAGTGTTTCAATCAATCAACATCTGACAAAGCAAGAATCTCTACAAACATAAATACATAAAAAAAACTAAACCCCATTTTGATGTAATTCACCAAAGGCATCAAGAAAAACAACCGTTCTCCTGCAAGCAAAGACATGACTTGACATCCATCTTTAATGCATTCTCATGATTAGTATGGGGCAGAGGCATGGCAGGTTCTTTGGCAGGCACTGAATTAAAAGTAGATGGGAGGGTGTAAAGATGCTCCAGTCTGAATAACTCCGATGCCAAAAAGAGCCAAGTAGAGAGGGAGGCATATAATCTAAGTCATTATCAGACCCAAATGGACAGAATGCGCAACCTTCTCAAACGAACAAAGTGATTTCACAGGTCGCTGATGCCCTTTTCTAGGGATGGCAAATAAATGAAGCCACTATAGACATTTCCCCCTGCTGTGACCGTTCTCTGTAGCACAGTTATACAGAGAGCACTGACCCCCCATCAAGGCAAACCAATCATTTCAGACTGCTACTAAATGGAGTTCGGTGCTGGAGCTAGTGCTAATGAAATACAGACAGTGGATTTTGTTATCAATAAAGGGATCTATGAGTATGATGATAGCAAAGGTGATAATGCGATGTGCATCGAGTCATGTGCATGAAGATTTTCATTTTTATTTTGTGAAATCCATTTTTTTTCTTTCACAATACAAATATATTTTTCTACTATTCATCTTGTGTCTGAATAAAATACAGCTCGGAAGTGACACGCATGTACAGAAGAAGAAACTGTTCCCCAGAATGCACTGTTATAGACATCAACATTGAAGCGCATGCTATCAGGCACTTGGCTTTGTTAACATAAATATATGATCAGAGTCAACTTTATTAGCACTACATAGTATTCAGAAAGAGATTGAGACAGAAAAAAACTAATATTTTGGAATATTGACAGAGGTGGATTTGAAAGTGCTGAGACAACAACCAGTACCTAGATATGTTATCCAGTGACTGCTTTCCAAGAGAAACCTTGTTTAAGTGCCTCTCTTGCTGTTTTCAATCTTTCAAGTTCGGCTAACTTACTGCATTTTTTAATAACTGCAAGTGAATCACTGCAAGTGAATAAGGTTGTAACCAGTAGGCAAGATTGCAAGCATTTGTCTTAAAGCAGCAATAGTGATTGTCAGTCTTACTTGCATACAATTTTGAAAAAGATTTAACTTTGTTATATTTTGGATATGCCTTAAATTCTCTCATGAATTTGTTATAAAGTTTTTATCCAGTCAATAACCTGCATGCATTAAATGCACACAATGTTAGTTAGTGAAAACAGTATCCAAGCGCGTGACACTGACTCAAGAAAGGCATAAAGTAAATATAAGCATAGAAAGGTAAAAAAGGAAATAAAAAAGAAACCAACATTAAAAAGGAATGCCAAATTCCTTATTATATTATCATCTAATATCATCACTGGTAATAACAGACCATGATTTCAAAGAATTATCAAATGAGAAGCCCAATTATCAAACATAAATGAGTTTTCAGAGTAATATCAAATTTAGAATACTATGTTTTGACATGTTAATGAGAACAAATTTAATTTGCTACAACACCACATATAATATGCCCTAATGAAGCTTTATTGTTTTGTAAAATGAGAACAGGCAACGCTACAAAATATTTCAAGAAGAAATTAATTCTTCAGCTTTGTAAAGAACTTAGCAGCTTCTTTAGTGCTTCACGGGATGGTTGCTGCGGGGGTGTCAAGTCTTTCCCAGATGGCCACAGCCCTACATAGATTGTCTTAAACCAGCAACTATATCACATTAATTAAAACCCTCTTGGCTAGTACGCATACTGATGCAGGGTTGTGTCTAAAATGTGCAGAGCTGTGGCCCTCCAGGACCGACTCTGGTTGTCCTTGTAAAGCTGTGAATGATAAAACTGCTTCACTGCTCAATATAGGAATAAAACACATGAGGGGTTAAGCAATCCTTCACTTAGCCAAGTAGCGCTGCATGTGTTTTGTTGCACTAAATATTGATTTCCTCCTGACATCATTTTTTAAAGTGGTTTCTGATCCCTTTTGTCTTTAGAGCCTTGCGTCTCAAAGCTTTCAGAAACTGCCAAACACTTTTTTTTCAGGGTAGAGTTTAACACGTCTACTGTGGCAAAACAAAATGTTCATGTAGAATTCCACTCTTTCACTAAATATGTATTCACACTAAAAAAGGGAAAAAAAGCCATGCAAAAAGTTTTTCTGTTCACTAGCTGGATGTAAAATCTAGACATGTCTGTGGCTTGAAAAATCAATAGTAAATAACATTTGCAAGTGAAATGATTTCATATGTGGAAAAAGCTATTTAGATCATCAGTTTGATGCATATTTTAATTTTCCAAATTCTTTTTGTATCAAGCCATTCTTTATTTTTGTCTCCATAACATTTGGTAAACGTAGATACTCTTAGTTGCCTTTTTCACTGACCTCACTCCCATCTACACAATTAACCAATTTGTTTAATTGTCTAATACAAGAGACGTGTCTCTCCACTTTATCATAATTCTTTACTTAATGACATCAATCAACCTTCAATGAAAACAGTTCGTTTTTGAGCATGCTTTTTATACAATGTAAAAAGTGGGTAAAAAAGTGAAAATGTAACCTTATGTTCTTACAAAGTTTTCATAATTGCCATGAAGAGTCCTATCAGTCGGTCTTAATTTACCCTCAATTGTCCACTTTCAACATCTTCTAAATTAATTTAACAAGTTGAAAATTATCAGCAATGTTGTTGCAAACCTTCTTTTCATCCTGGGAATATATTTTGAGAGTTTAAAGACCAAAACCAAGAGGCAGGAAATTCTGTTTGTTTGCTAATCAAAGCCAACTTAAGTCAATGTTTTAACACTTTTGTGTTCTTATTAGTTCTCAAAGTTCATAAAAGCTCCTGATGGCCAATGGAGTAAGTTGATGATGTTTTTTAGACTTTTCTGGAACATTGACAGGTCTGTCTATTGAGCAGTCCCCTGCCTCCATGTTTTGAGCGTAAATGCCTTAAAATTGTTTTTCAACCTGTAACAAAGCCTTGCAGGTTTGGAACAGCATTGCACTAGTGATTTATAATTATTTTAGGTTGATAGGTATAATTTATTTTATAATTGTTTATAATAATCACAATATTAGAATAAAATTGAGTGCAATCACTCTTTTTAAAGCAGACGTTCCAAAAAATTCCAGTGAATACAAATAGCTATTAACTTTTATATATTATTATCTAAATCACACTATTGAAGACAGTTTAACTGTTACAGCTAAATAACTGAAAGGTACTGCTTTAAAAGAAATGCCCAGTGATGTAATGTCTGCGATCCAACAGCAACATTGTAAAACATCTGCATCTCTGGGTGAGTCACACCTTCTTAACATTTAAAGAGCAGGCCAATGCCCAGCAAATGGCTTGCTATGACTAACGAAAAAGAAAATATTCTATAGGAAATGATTGTGTCTTCTCGAGTCTGTTCAGAGTTCATTTTTCTGCAGTTTTACAGTAGATGATTGGATTAGCCATACACATTTCATCTCCAGAGTGTTCACATTCCACTGTAATTAGTCATTTTGAAGAGACAGGCAGCAGAATAAAGCCAGAGAGCCACAGTCATCACAGCTACTCTTATCACACAAGTCACACCAGTCACAGGGCTGGAGGTCCTGCTTAGCCTCAGACTAAATGGAAGACAAAAGGTTTTCGTTGTCATGACAATTAGAATGAGTCTCAGCACTAAGAAGGATTTGATTGCCTGAAGTTATTAGCTGGTGGTAATTAAGTCTGCATTATTCTCTTCTGACTGCAGTTTTCCTTCAGTTGTATTCGAACCGCACCCGATTTAAAGAGCAAATCCCTTATCCTGATTAACTCATTCAGATTTTTGTTTCACCCTTTCAAGATGTAAAGGATGTGAAGAAAACTGCAACAAAAAAAAAGATCACTAGGGTTATGGGCCCACCCCAATGAACAATAAACTCAACTTTCAATGTTGACATTCGCCAGAAACTGAGCTTTACATGTGATCAACTAAAACATACAGAGCAGATTAGACTAATATTGAAACTAAATATTCCAGATGTATTTGTTTATAGCTGCTTGTCTTATGAGGAGCTAATATATTTTAAGAACATTTATAGTTTTTTTTATCAAACAGAGTGCAACCATTTTCCTTTTTAAATATGGAAAAGTACGTTAAATCCAGTAAAATGCTTTTAAAGAAATAGCATATTCACTCCTTTATAATGACCAATTAATACCGCTAAAATATCAGTTGTAAAGTAAAAAAAGAAATAACACCAAAAGACTTCCTACCAGAAACTATTTAATTTTTCCTGTCAAAAAATTCAGCAGAACAGACCTTGCTCTCAAGGACACCACAAACAATAATTGGAACAAAAACTAACTCCAAATGTCTTTCTAGAAACCACTGAGCAAGACGTTTTTACAGGGATACCTTGTGCTTTTACAATTACGAGACAGGAGTTAGTCTGGAGAGCTTACAAACTACTCACTCACTGCTAGATCATCAGCCCTCAGGTGAAAAAAGAAAAAAGTGCCAGGGCCTAGATTACATTAATTCAAGCAACTGGTGTCCTCTCATTTTAAAAAAGGGCACAGGGAAAACACTTTTCCAGCATTTAGAGAGACAGAATGAAATAACATCTCTAGTGCAAATCACAGTAAGATTACACATCACAGGCTTCAATAATACAGGGACGAGTGTTTCCATCATCAAACAGAGCGACAGCAGTTAATGCACACAGTCAAAACGTCAACTGGTTACTCCAAAACACCTTTATTGTTACCATCAGTTTGAAAAGCGTGCTTTGAAGTGCCCCAGATGGTGATGTTAGTTATTATTCATGCTTGTGGTTTGGGTAGAAGCATGACCTGTAGCTACAGCTTTGCGGTGAGCATTCACAATAAACGCGAGAGTTTTACTTTGCAACATCAAAGCCCCTGAACATCTCAGTACTCAGCCTCTCAACCCCTAAAGAGTTCATTTGATTTTCGCCCGCTTCACTTTTAACTGCAACACAACAACAAGCTTACAAGAGCTCTGTATTTGCATGGCTGAGTATTTGTTCTTGTGTAATATTAGTATTTTAATATTTTTAAAGAATTGCTTTTTTTGCTTACTTTTATGATGCATGGGTTCTCCTATTATTAATGATTTGCCTAGCACTGTTTAGTCTTTTAATCTGCATGCGGTTTCTTTTGTGGATTGAGGGATTTCCTGCAGTTAACTGCTTCTGCTCTTTCAAGCAACATTGTACCAGTTAAGGCAAATAAATACACAGCACGCACTCAAACTTGTTTATGGCACCAACTGATCAAAAATTTCAACGACTGGCTGATTTTTGATGGCAGAACACAACATGAGCTATTCATTTTATGGTCGAAAACCAGTCCTCATTAGTTCGCTGATGCCCTTTTGTTCCAGGGCTCTTACAAAAAAGATGAAAAGACCTCTACTTGAATATAACTGACTAACAATGCACACAGTTTGCAGGTGTGAACTCAAAAGTAAAGTCAACATCACATTTAAACCTTTTACACATTTACAAGAAATAAGAATAAATTGAAACAGACTCTAAGGCTACATTCAGACTGCAAGGCAAAGTGATAAAAATTAATTCATATTTTTGAACATATGTGACTTTATTTGGAACACAGCTTTGATATGTAGTTGTACATTAGTGTGTGCGAGTGTGTGTGTGTGTGCGTGCGTTTGTGCGTGAATGTGCGTGCATGTGTTTGCGTGTGCGTGTGTGTGTGTGTGTGTGTGCGTGCTAATGCTTTGACACATGAAATATCTTTATTGTAAATTGATGCAGAGGCCCAAATCTCAAAGTCACAACAAACTAATCTCAGAAATCAGCTGATGCTGTACATCGATTAAAAAGAGAAAAAATGAAAAAATATGAATTCATATATAGCAATTTTTGTTCAAGTGTAAATAATGTCAATGTTGTTATTACTCCTACCTCACTATTCCAGCACTCCTGTCTCCAACTCCACCTTTCCTCTGTAAGACCCTCTACTTCCAGACAGAATGTTTACTATCCTACCTCAATAAGTTATAATCTTGAAAAGTTAGATTCAGATCTAGTTAAACTTTGATGGTCTAAATCTCAAGTTGTTTCATGATAATGTATTTAAAAAACATTTTCATAGGTTTGGGTCACAAATGATGTCAAGAAGACAACATGTTTTGCAATGTGAGGGAACAGCGGTTTTGTTCCTATTTAGAATGGCCCTGCTTTAATCTTGTTTGATTTGTAGTGGCATTAGGCCTCTTCCTCTACGTGTTATCAAACCCCAATAGACTGAGATGAACTAACAATTAGCATCAGGTAAAGGAAATGTTTGGAAAAATGGGTAGTTTTATTAATAACTTGTGAGTCATTATTATAATCCTGTTAAAATAAATGCAGGTTGACATTGCATGTATGTTCAAAACTAAAAATATCAACTCTTTATTCTATATTATAATTTTATAATATTTGGTTGCAAATATGTTGGGACAGATAATACAATAACTACAAAACCAAAGAAGCACGTAGAAGAATTGGAATTCGAGAATACATGGATTCATATATGGGTCCGGGCGTCACGGTGGCGCAGTGGGTAGCACAGTCGTCTCACAGCAAGAAGGTCGCTGGTTCTAGGCTCGGCTGGGGCAGGTGGCATTTCTGTGTGGAGTTTGCATGTTCTCCCCGTGATCGCGTGGGTTTTCTCCGGGTGCTCCGGTTTCCCCACAAGTCCAAAGACATGCGGAATAAGTGAATTGAGTAAGAACAATTGCCCATAGTGTTAAAGTGTGCATGTGTGTGTGAATGTTTCCCAGCAATGGGTTGTGGCAGGGAAGGGCATCCGCTGCGTAAAACATATGCCAGAGAGTTGGCGGTTCATTCCGCTGTGGCGACCCCGAAAGGGAATAAAGCCGACATGAAAATGAATGAATATATGGGTCCCATATTCCATTTATGCATGAGACAGATATATATTTTGTCTTTTGAAAGAACACCTAAACTGATTCTTTTCCAATAAAAACCTGAATTTAGATCTAACAATATAAAAGTCTGAATGTGGCCTAAGATTCAATATGTGAGCGATAAGTAATTGCCCTCCTTACCCCTTGACTGTTAGCAATAATGGAACTAATTGTAAAGGTCAAACCAGCCAGACACATCACCTGCTCTCTCTAAAAAGACTATGCTTTTAGACTCCAAACCTCCTCTTTGAAGAACTAATACAGAATGAGTGAACGGTCAGGAAAAAATGGAGCCAAGGGGCTGCTTTCATCGGCAGCTATAAGAAAAAGAGGTTAAATACCTCATCCTACTCCACTTATTTCCCCTCAGAGAAAGTAAATACATATAGTGAAATTGATCCTTGTGTGTTCATCCAAATATGAGATTGCAGACGAGTGGTGTTTCCAAAAAATCAATTCAATTAAAGAATTCAAGTCACTGTGTATGCTGTAAACCCCTTCTTGATTTATCGAACAATTACATTTATATAGCTCTGAAACTGTTGGAATGTAATAAGCTTCCTTCTAATTTCTTTAGAATGACCCCTCACACTAGAAGATTATTCTGAAGTGCTCACAGTTGGGTAAAAGTAGCTGAAAAAAATTAAATGAGGAGAGTCTGCTTCCATAAACAGAGTATATAGTTGTGTCACAGCAAGGCACTCATGGTACATAATGTATATTTAATTCTCTTTCATGGGAATAATGTAAAGTAAAGAATTCTCTTTCCTTTTTCCAAACTTCCACATCTCCGAAACACCAAGCTGAATGACCCTGATGGTTCATTTTAATGACACCTCACTGTCTATGGGTGAGAGGGTTTTCATTAGTATCACAATGGATTCAATCTTCTAGCTTTGCTATTCTATCTTCAGATCCCACGGAGACCAGATGTATTTTTCAGCATAGCTGCAGACTATACTACCTTTTTTCACCACTTCTGCCAAAGTTCACAATCAGAGCTCCCATTTGACATCTTTATCCAATCTTTATTATTAATGGCATATCGCATATCAATATTTCAATGACTTATGTAAATGCTTTTTGCCTGATGTGAAAAAAAGTTGTAGGAGTATATTAAAGAGCATTAGGAAGAGCCATGGAAACCTTGGAATTTCATTAACATAGATGGAAGCGTGGTGTCTTGGCTTTCATTATAAGTCATGCTGTGTTGAGTGAGTTGAGTAACACCAGGCAATTCAGTTATGAAGGCATCCTAGGGATTTCTGGGAGAGGGCTAATGTCACTTCAGATCTATCTTCACAACCCAGATGGAAGACTCCATCTTGCTTCATTGGCAAGACCTTAGAAGCAACATCAGCATGAGTCGATTTCCATTTTTGCTTAGGCCGAGTACTTTTATATCATCAATTTTATTTTATGTATAAAAAAGATACCATACTTGTATGCATACTATTCATTTATTCAACTACTGGCAGCTACATTTAAAGAAATTGAGAGAAAATTACACAGTTAATACTTTGGCACAAAATAATTGTGCAGGACATTAGCAGTGCTTGCTGTCTCTCTGTGGCAAGGATGAGATAAGTAGCCCTGCCATGGGGTTCTGTCAGCAGGGTAAGTGTGAGTGATGACCACAGCAGCGCTCGGCAGAGGAACATCTCCTTCACCCCTGGCTCTGTACCCTCTGCTGAGCTCTGAGATACCAGAGCACTGGCCTCATTTGGATGCTGGTTTTCCTTTCAACTTCCTTAACAATTGCTCACAGTAATCCAATGATGGCGTGCAACACCTGCCGTTAAACATTTAGAAACGTTTAAAATGATGCGTTAAAATAAATATGTAACTTTTTCAAGCATCCACTAAGATGAGGCCCATGCAGTTTGCTCCCTAATTTATATTTGAATTGCATCAGGCCAATCACAAAACTCTATAACTATATTATTTTGGAAACTGAGCATTTAACAGCTCTTTGCTTGTTTGTTCCCTTCTGACTAATGTCACAATAGTTGTATATATTAAATTATTGAAAAATTAAATAAGAAAAAAAAAATTCTAAATAGAAAAAAATGTACACAAGTTGAATAATAACAGCTAAAACTTAACTGAAATAAAGCAACAAACAATCATATGTTTGCTTTTGTAGAGGATCATTTTCAATCAATTAAAAATATTTCCTTTTTTAAATATATGACTTAAATTATAGACTTCAAAAGTTGCTTAATTAAATCTTTCTTAAGCACCAACAACATTTTATTAGAAGTGATCTGAAAGTTAGGCTTCATGAACTCAAGAAGGGCTCATACTCTCATCCCCTGATTTGATCCAATTAAAAGCTTTGATGAGGAAGCCACCTTCAACTGACATTGAGGAAAGATAATGGTTTGGACTTCTGTTTATAGCTTAACCGTCCATTTTTGGCATGCGGGGGCAAATCATATTTAATGGTGTATTAAAGTGTGGGGAGAGTTAAAAGTACGATGTTATTAATTTCTTTTTTGCCATCAAATTCACACAAGATGTTTGCTGCAATACAATAATGAAGCACTTTGGTCTTAAACAATCAGTGAGTACAGAGAGAGACAGATGGACTGATTCACAGCATGATCACACCTTTCTCAGCAGCTTAAATTAGACCCATCACACTTAGTCCTCCTGTGTGGATGTGTCTCAGGAAACAAAGCATAGCTAATTCCATAAAGAACACAATTTTAAACGAGCCGGAAAATGTAATGCATCTTCCCAAGACTCTCTGGTAGGAGTTCATTCCTTCAAAAATGAATTAAGGATTTATGTGACCATTTATGTATTCAACGTCATGGCTAAAGGAGCAAGGCCCTGTTCTATTACACGAGTTAACACTTTTTTGCAGATCACCTGAGACCTTCCTCATTCCCATCCCCCGTTCTAGTTCGCCTGATCTCCCTCTCTTACCACCTCTTGAGAGTGGGGAATGCTTAATTTTTCACTGACAAGATGATCCCATTATCTATGGAAATTTGTGACTGATAAATACCGGCAAGTTATAGGTTAACAGATGAGTAACAGATGGTTCAGAGAGAGAAGGACATACATTACATTACATATTCTAACATGTGCATTGTGTTTTGTGATGTTTTTGCTACAATATGAGCATGAATGAGGAGAAATATCGATGGAGGTTAATTACAAAATCCTGTTGATCCCAGTTACCCTGAAATATCAGTACATTTTAAAAAGAGAGCTTTTTAAACTGCTGATGAATTTGCGAAAAAAAATCTGTTTTTGAGTTGAACAAACCAGGGCTTCAGCTCATCAGATATAGCCCTACAGACCCTTAATAGGGTACAGAGGAACACAAGACACCCTGTCTAGATTTTGAGCTCAAACACACTGCTTGCCTTTGGTTCCGTGTACATTACAGGCCAAGGAAACAGATTGCTTCAATTACCACCAACCTCACGTCCTCAAGTCCCCGATGGCAGTAGCTGCATCCATGCATTAGATGGGGATTTGGGAAGCAACACATGGCAAAGAAACTCTGTGGACCAACACTTTCCTGCACTAATCTATATTCTGTTTGAACCCTGAGATGTCTCCAGTGTATCACCCCTCAAGAGTTTCTTCTCAGATCAAACATCTGTCCATAAATGCTGATTTGTGGATTCCCACTAACTCTTTAAATGAGAAGCGAGATCAGTCCATCCACATCTGTCTCAGCAAGACACATTATCTGAGTAAATCTTCCTGCAGTAATGTCAGAGGATTTATTCTAAAATTGTGATGACCAACAGAGTGCTGACATCATCTTTATGGAGATGTTCTTCGCTGAGCCTCAGAAATATGTTTAGTATAGACCACAAACAATAGCTACTTACATTCCCCCTTTGCTTGAACTGTACATTTGTGTACAGTTCAAGCAATGGGGGATGTAAGTAGCTAAATGGCATTGTCCATGTAACACAGGCAAGACAAAAAAGGGCACCTATTATGTCTTTTTACATGTGTTATACAGCTTGTGATGTGATTTATAGCAGTTCGAAATACTCCTAACATCATTTATTAGAATGTTTTAAAAAGTCTAACTTCAATGGTGTGTCTAATCTACTGTGTTTTTATAGGATGTGGTCTTCACATGTAAGCAAACTGAGGCAGACGAATATGCTTTTTTTTCAGAATGTTCAGACATTTTGTTCACACGGAAGCTTCCACATGAAGCACACCAAAGTGTTGTCATAAAACTCACAAAAAAGCTCAAATCACACATTTTCCTCAATAAAAACACAAAGTGATGCATTTCCAGATCCTGAAAAAGAAATCTAAATCTATGTTATAAAAAATGCTTATTAATATTGTGAATTTTGATGGGAAATCAGTGTACTAATTTCTACGTAAAAGTGCTAAACCATATTTCTTGACCATCAGGGGCTCCCATAGCAGCAAAAAGTACCAATGCGTAATTGTGTGTTCCTGAAATTACACTTTTATGCATTTGCATACACTTGACAGGTAAATATTTACCCTTCTAGCTACTCAAACAAAACGGTACAAAGCATGGCAAACCTTACAACATTTCCTTTAACATGAGAAAGAAATTATTTGACAGCTTGCACTATAAACACACAAAATTATCCTTTACATACATAAATGCCTTTATGTAGTTCCTTCACAGCAGCTTCGAAAATTACTGTTATGACCATTATAAATTGAACAATTCTGATGAAATTCTGATATTTATGCCAGAATTTAACTGAAAGATATACCTATTGAGTGTTATGACTTCTACAGGCCATGTTACATAAGAGATATAATTATTTAAAGGTCCTTTATTATGACTGTTTCAATGTATTAGAATAAATGTTGGACCACTTTAGACTAGGACTGTACCTTTCATAGTTTTCAAAGTGCTCTTTACACCAGTTTCGCCCAAGGCCATACTTCTGCCACACCCCCTTCTGAGCAAACTTCACTTGGCGATCAGAACTTGACTAAAAATATGTGGAGACTCTCCTTTAAGTTGTATTAAAGCTAGTGACAAGCAAAAACACACTTTCTCTACATTGCTGGTCTGCTACTCTTACACTTCCAGGTCAGATAGCACATCCACTCGTCATTAGTGGTTCATTTGTTTGGTCAGTTGGTCAGCACTATAACAATGAGTTGCGCTATCATAATCTAGCTGTTTTGAGCTTCCATAAGCAACATATGATTACACAAACATCCATAAAGGAATCTAAATGCAACCTGAGGTGTGTTTTTGATAAGGGAACTACGTTAAAACATGGTAGACATGTCCAAAAAGTCAACTTTATATAATAAGACATGCTATATTACTTTTTTATTTATATATGAGATTATAAAATACCCTTCTGATATACTTGATTTGATAAACAGCTCATCTTGCTTTAGAGAATGAAAACACACACTGTAGTAACATCTCCTTACAAAAATACAGTTTTTAATGATTTTATGTTCAAATAACAGAAGCTTTAATGAGACCAAAACTAACATGTGAACATGAACACATAAATGCATGCTCTCTTTAAATGCATAATTTAGAAGGGTGTCATTTCAGAGCAGAGATGAAGCATTACATAATGTAATATTTAAATGTACAAGCTTTATTCTAATACTTCATGGAAATCACATCTGGACAGCCAGCAGCAGAACAGAGAACCAAGCCACTAATTGCAGGCCACAGTTGAGATATTGACTAATTGATCAAGGCTAAAGCTGGATTTCTTAAGGCAGTGCAGTGAGGCTGGTAGAGTCTTGGAAGGTTCATAGTGGATCTGATACAGAACATCAGATCTCTGCGGGCTCTTTTTCAGCATGGGGGACGTATCATCTGCACCTTTCCTTAGCCCTTCAGATCTCCCTCTAAATCAGCATTAGGAAGGTTAGCCCAGTGCTGATAGCTTGCCACAGATGATTCAGTGTATATGTCAGAGAGCCTCTCTGTATGAAGCCACAGCTCCCTGTACACCACAGATGTGAGGGGAAGATGTATGACTGTGCCTTAATGAAGGCGAGAGGGGAGTGTTAGCCGCTAAGGAAGCATCTCTGTTGTGCAGGTAGAGGGCAGTTAGCGTACCCCTGAGTGAGTGACGGCATTTGTGATGCCTGAGGCGGAGGACAGATATGGTTGGTACAAAAAGTTCAGAAATACCTATTCTGTTATTAATACTGTCAAAAAGGCTGTAAAATAAGAACATAGAGTTCTTCCACTGTGGAATTCAATCAGTTGAATGCAGCATTACTGCAAAGAAAAACAGTCAAGAAATTTCAGGAAATATTCAATCAACAGTGGTAACATACAATAACTTGGTAACATTTTCACACACTTTCAGGAATGTGATTGAGTCTTTTAAACATTCATTGGTTCCCATCCAATACGGAGAAAACATTGGCAGATATACTTTGGATACGCAATCTCTGCAATTCTAGTGGTCAATGTTGCCAGGTTACACTGAAAAGATTTGTCTTAACTTAGTTGATTAGTATCTCCAATATTCATGAAAATACAGTCTGGAGCCTAATTAAGATATGCTGCACAGTGAAAATAGCAGTCTTCAAAACATACACAACCTTTGCAAATTAAAAATAAAGAAAAAGGAGCCAGGCTGTAGAAACACAGCAGATTAAAAGTTGGATGACTCCCATGTAACAATCCTGGTTTAGAGTGTTTGAACTCCATAATAAGCTTGCTTCAGGGCAGGTCAGTCAGGACATTCATTCATTCATCTTCATGTCGGCTTTATTCCCTTTCGGGGTCGCCACAGCGGAATGAACCGCCAACTCTCTGGCATATGTTTTACGCAGCGGATGCCCTTCCCTGCCGCAACCCATCGCTGGGAAACATTCACACACACATTCACACTTTAACACTATGGGCAATTGTTCTTATTCAATTCACTTATTACGCATGTCTTTGGACTTGTGGGGAAACCGGAGCACCCGGAGAAAACCCACGCGATCACGGGGAGAACATGCAAACTCCACACAGAAATGCCACCTGCCCCAGCCGAGCCTAGAACCAGCGACCTTCTTGCTGTGAGGCGACCGTGCTACCCACTGCGCCACCGTGACGCCACCAGTCAGGACATATACATTTAAAAAATGTACCATATTAATTTTATAATGTATGTAAAAAAAATGTAGGCATTTCATTTTCTTTGCAAGACTTTTTAGACAAATGTCTTGCTAGAAGAGTAGAAGGCCATGTTAAATTATACCTGTTTCCTTAGTGTTGTTCAAAAGAATATCAAAACATCCACACCCTTTATTTTATAACAATAATGTTTAGTTGTTGTTGAAAGCTAAATAAATAAAGATCTTAACAAACATTTGACTGACAATAAGACTATGAACAAAAAAAACTATTAATTTAGAAACTAACATGTAGTACTAAGCACAACATTTATTAATAATCTACATTTTACTTTATTTACTCATTTACTCTTTAACAAAGGTGCTGTATGCAAGTGGAAAGTTTGAACCCCAAAACAAAAACAAATCCTTAGATCACTTCTGTTATTTTATTCTAATTGCCCTGTCTAACAGAGCAAACACTTTTAAAACAATTGATAAATTATACAAAAATAAAAAAACACTTAAAAACTAGACCAATTATGTACTTGCAATAATTATTTATCATTAATAAGCAAAAATGTTCATGTTTCAGATCATTTGATTTAACAACATTGATTTTAGTACTACCTAATTAGATCATATGCTGACTGATCTGTACAGTATGTTTGATGACAATGAACACCAAAAAACTTTTTTCATGAGAAAACAAGTTAGTCAGTATAAAATTAATATTCATATGGATGTCATCTCTAAAACACTCAGAGATTAAAAAAAAACATACAAAAAATCACTTCAGTTCCTAAAAGCCCTATTAGCATAAAAAAACTGTCGCTGTCAATGTATAAATCAGAAAAACTGTTCTAGACTGAGAGCACCCATGAGGACTTCTGTAGATAATAGAAAACAATTAAATGCCAGGCCTGAGAGGTTGTAGGTTGTATAAAGAGCTTATGAAGAAATGATCCTTTAGTCGGTTTACTGATGGTTCTTCAGCTTCTGCTTTCTGACGTCCCACAATACAAAATGATTATGTAGTCGTGATTTAAACAGCTTGACTGCTTAGCATGCAGATACTGTTTGCAGGTGAGGTGTAGATCAGAATAAAATATTTATCTGCTAAAAAAATATTCGTAATGTAGCGCTGATTTTTTTTTTTTATCACAAGTGTTAAATGTAAGCATCTGTCAGCATGCTGATTTCCCATAATTAACATTTCTGGTTTTGCATTTACTAAGCAAAAAAATTTACATATTCTGTGTACATTTAGTAGTTGTTGTACACTCCTTATGGTTTAAATAACCATCTCATTTACACAATCACACTTTGATTTGATTGTTTTATTATAATGCAATTTGATCTCACACTGACAAGTTTATGTGTCGTTATAAGTCCCATTTTCTTAATAATTTGTGGATATGTTTACATATTCATATGTCAATAAAAAAAATTATACAAAATAATAATATATTTTATTCGAGGCACCTTTCTGAACGCTCACGGTCACCTTACAACAAGTTAAAACAAGTACAGTACAAGTCAGCATATAACAAAATACAATTACATTAAAAACACTTGTGTAAATGAAAATGATTAATGATGGTTTTAAAATGAGCAAGTGTTGTGCTATTGCGCACTGAGTTGGGGAGCCTGTTCTACAGCATGGGAGCAAAGTGTGAGAAAGATCATTTAAACTGGTAGAGAGCAGCAGGAGGGAAGTTACTGGTGGATGGCTTGGTGGATCCGTAAAACTGCGTATCATCCACAAAACAATGGAAACGAACTGTGGAAAGAAAAAATGGGAGATTTGATATGGTTCTGTAATTTTTCAAATCAGTGGGGTAATGCCAGGTGTCTTCAAAACTGGTGTGATAGTTGCTGTCTTCAGAAAGACAGGAACAAAACCAGTTTGAAGAAAAGAGCATGGGTTCTGATAACAAAGCAACATTCACGTTTCAGCATAACTGTGTATTTTTGAAAATTCTGGCCACAGTGAAGTTTTTTGTAAATGCTACAGATTTGTTGTTGTGTAGACGATGTAACCAAGTTTATTTTGTTGACAGACATGGTTTGAAGAGTAATAAGAGCTTGTTATTGATGCAGCAGCATTTGTACACAGAGTTCCATATGACGAATGGGGTAATTGGTGAAAAAGTAGCGGTAGATTTTTTGTTTGAAAAAGACAGAGATCTTGTCTTTGTGTGAGCTGTTTATACCAGTCATTGAAAAGTAGCGCTCGAGAGGTGAGAGAGGCTATCTGATTGGTCACTATAACCTCAGGGTTGAGGAATCTTCCCTCTACTGGATTGACTTACTCTTTACTGCATTTTAAGAGCGAGTTTTTTTTTTTGGACACTATTTGGACACATGTGGAGACAATTTTTTTGTAAACGGAATTAGAAAAACCAATGTCAGAAAGACTCTACCCTGAAAACTTTCTTGCCAATGCATAAACTCCTACCGAACATTTCAACCTTCAGCTACCACCAACTTTAAATAGTTAATGATATAAAAATAATTTATTCCATACTGAACACCCAATCAATCATGTTACTCCTCCCTTGTAATATATCCACCCGCTTTGGATTTGTTCCAAACAAGCAACATAATTTTAAACACTTCACTGAACATGCAAGAACATGACAACTAGAGACGCGTTGAGATGTATCGCAGCTTTTAAATGATCTACCGAGATTCAGTGCCATTACTCCTGCAGTCTACTTGACACATGAGTCAAGCACAACTAATAAGATTCAACTCCGCTCGGGGTCCAAACGAGACCCTGTTTCAGCCGACAGAGCATATGACAGGCACAATTGCACTTACGCACACCATAACGTTGCACGGCTGAAGAGCTTTTCAGAAACAGTGAGGAGAATAAGTGTCCAAGAACAGTGTTTGCTGTAAAACTTGGCACTTCTGTCACAGGCCATCTTCCTCATGTGGCCATGATGTGACCAGGCAGCTGGCAGCAGCAGAAAGCAAGGCAGGTCACAGGTGCCAGAAGAATTATCAATCTCTCACTCCCACAGCAAACAAGCACAAACGCTTCCCCTCCCACATGCAGCCTGAAGACGGGAAAGACATTCACCCCGGCCATGAGATTCTTGAGCTGGAGAAGAGCAGGCTCTGCGTAATAGCGAGTCAAGGTAACTGCTGACCCAGTTGGAAAATGGGCAAGAGTCCCAAGGTCATACGCCCACACGCCCAAAAGCCTTTGTTTGTTCACAAACTGCCATAAGCCTTCTTTTGCAGTCCTTATGCCAGGTGTGCACTAGAAATGGAACTCTCCGTGAGGAAATGTAGGCAACTGCTGGCTCAGTTCAAGTTATATAACAGAGCCTTGTGGGATGTGTGTGATTGTAATGAATGTTGGCTTTATTTGTAAATTGTGTTGAAATGAAGTGGTGTATTGCACTAGAACAAGCATTAGTACTTTTTACTTCCAAAATATAACAAAAACACATTCAGAAACTTCATCAGAAAATTGCAGTTTTATGATTTACAGGATATCATAATCATATAAAATTTCATTCATTTGTTTCCTGTTAACTTTTTGTCCTGATTAGAGTCACAGTTGCCTTTATAGGGCCATAATCACTCACAATTCCATCTTACATTCACCACTGAGTAGTTTTTGGACTTTTAGAAAGTCCAAGAAAACATGCAAACAGACAACACTCTATTGACCTTTACCTACCCTCACGAAGAATTTCTAAACGTCAGTTTCAAAAAATGTTTGTGAAGCTACCAAAACATGATTCACATTTATTTATTTCAGCAAAGACTTAACTACTCACATCGAGGGTTTCTTATACCAAACTGTAGTACTTCTATATTTCCTTCACTTTTGCTTACTTAATCTGATGAAAAATGTTTTTTTTACTTTGATTAGTTCTTAAGTTGTCTAAAACTGTCTTACAATTTTAATGAAAACATACAAAAGCATTCATCTGTCTCTTTTTGAGCACTTTTGTTATGCTTCTGATTTTATGCATATATTCACGATGTATCGTTTACATTATAAGTAACTCATTACAAAGTACTTAAGTGTTTTCCATCTGAATATTTTCAATGAATTAAAGCAAAGTGAAAGTAGTCACAAGTGTTCAGACTGCAGATTAAAATGTAATGAATTCTTAGTAAAATGTGTTTAAAAGGTGTTTAGTTGCAACTAAAGCTGAAAGAGTTGTGTTGAAGTTGGAGCTATTCTTCAATCACTCACCCCTGCGACTGTTGGTACATGTCAGTATTTGTTGTGAACTACCCCGCTTCAGACTACTCTGCCCGATCAAAGACTTGCTCCACTTTTAACTATTTAATTATATACAGTCAATTAAATAAACTACAGTCGGTGTTTTATATACAGTTGATGGGCAAGCCTCAGTTAGGGCTCACCAATGGTGTAAATGCTGAGAAAACACTGTGGTCACATGCAGCCTCGAAATTTGGCAAAATAATGCAAGTGCATCAATTACATTAAATATAATGTAGGCATTAATTGTGTATTTATCATGTTTGTTTGTTTAATTAAATCCAACAACTCGAATTTTCATTGCACTTTAACAAACATTGTAATTAACACAGTTTTTATTTTAGTTTTTTTAACAATTCCTGATCTCTTCACAGATTCTATGAATTACCACTGAAAGCAGATTATTGATATATTATTGATATATGTTTTTAAAATAAGTTCTGATGAATCAGAAATTCACTCTACTGTTTGAAAAATGACAGACAAATTAAATTGATTAAAAATTGTTGGTTCCATACATGTGACACTGAGAAAAGTCATTATTATACATTGAAATGTCTCTTTTCTCTTTCTTTCTTTTTTTATTTTTTATATTTAGTTTTTGTAGTGCCGTACTGATGCAAAAGGACCTGGGGACATTACTGCCACACTATTGCCCTCTGTAGGAAATTTAGGTGAATCTTGCTCAGAGTTTCAAACAACAACTTGGAAATATAGCCATCCAAAAAAAAAAAGCTTAGTTTGAATTGTTGTTATCACTGCCATAGAAATAAGCGGTGTGTCTTACAATACTCAATTCATTTTACAAAGCAAGAAAATCTAAGTTTTCTGAATTAACAGTCAAACACTCGCCAGCAATTAATTCTGATGCAAAAATTGACCAAAGGATTCACCAAGCTGTATAAGTAATTCTTGCAATGTTCTTGTTCTTGATTTCTTTTTTTCATTATACCTAAATTTGAAGAGTTGGCAATAAATAGAACATTGCATGTTTTCAAATACTACCACCTGGTGCCTGGAAGTATATATTTTTAACATGCTTTTAGGATTATGCACTCTGTTTTTCTTTTAATAACAATTTACTAGCACATCAGAATAGTCATCTTATTTTATATATAAAATGTAACTTGCAGATAAAATGGCATACAATTTTATAATGATTGAGAACCTTCATGAAATGGTGAAGTCCTTTATTAATATATACATTGAAGAACTGAATACTTTACAATTGAGTAGCATTATTTGAAAATCTTCAAATTTGGCTTGTTTATATTGTGGAACAATTGCTAAACAACAAAAGATCTGAGAATGTCATTTGTTGACCTCTGTTCTTCACAGTTCAGTAGACAAGATCCTTTTCAACATAAAACATAATGCTAAATGTTTTGACAGTCATGTCTGACATATAAAAAGAGGTAATAAAAGGTGACTTTTTTAACTCCGTAAAAATTTGTATGAAAATGAAAAAAAAATTGTAAATACCAAATCCTAAAAAAAACTTTCACAATTCCTCACCTACTGTACGCAAGCGATACCATTTAATCAGTAAAACTTAGGTTCATACCAGATCCCATTGCTTGAACATTAATCAATATATCCATGATATATTTTTTATGTTGTGCTTTTAAATGTATACTTTATAGTTGTTGTTTTTTACATCGTTCAAGTTTGCAAAACAAGAATGAATATTTGAGACTCAAAGCAGAAATGAATATGACAGACACTCTCTGTTGACCAGAAGCTAGCTGACAGTAAACTGTTTGCATGGTGAGTCAAGGCCCTAAACTGTCATATTCATTCCTGTGATGTGCTTATCACTAAAAATTCTCTCAGCAAACATTAGTGTTGGTGTGAACAAGTCTTAAGATCTTGCTGACCCAACATGAGAGACTCGGCCTCCAGACAGCAAGCTTTTCTGCTGTTCTGTCACTGTGAAGCACTATCAAAGCTCTCTTAAAGCATTCTTCCACCAGTGACTCATGGGATTCCCCCCGCTGTTACTCAGAGTGTTAATGAAATCCGCCTGCTGATCTGCCATTATGACAAGCCACAGTCCAAGCAGTTAGAGTCAGTGGGGCATCCGTGACTTTTCTATATGCTCCTCACAACTGCTACTTACCCGTCAAGTCTCAAATCCAGACTCTTTTATTGTGACTTGTTAGGAAAAGAGAATATATGACATTCAAGAACAGCTCCTGGTTCTACGAAGAACATGTTTTTTATTGTATTTAAGAAATGTTAAATCCACAAAGCTTTTATTCTAGTAAAATTATTCCTATCTAATACAGGGAGAGATTTGTCTTCCTGCTGATTTAGATTTTGCTCAAAAACGACAGAAATCAGCAGTCCTGAATTTAATATTAGGTTAATTTCAGCATTGCGAGACAGAATGAAAATAAGAATATACAAAATTTGCAAAGTGTAGGATGGATTTATCTCTTGTAAATATGTTTACATTTCTCTTCTGTGACATCTTTTCGTTACAGGTTGGAGGTGTACAGCACCTTAAGCTTTATTTATATAAAGAAGTTATACAATTATTTGACAAATATTAATAGACCGTAAAGTAAGACATTTTGTAATTTCTTTATTAATTATTGTGCATTTAATAATAATTAAAAGTTTTTGTTCATTATTGCAAAATAATTGTTGTTTTACTGAAGTGCACCGGTCTAATGGATTTCTGTTAAGGCTTGCCTGACTCACTCTGGGCTCAGAGTGCTGAAAGGAATGCCCCTCAACCAATTAGTGCTCCTCTATAGAGTGAAGAGGTACAGTGAACCCTTTATTAGTCTAATTAAACAGATCAGCCTATTACATTTCAGTGATAGCACACTTCTCGCACACCCACCGTTACTCAAAAAATGAGCACCAGCCCCCACTTGTCCTCTTTGAGCAAGTGCTTTGTTCATCAGTCGATAGAAGGGAATTTCTCTCACCTTATTCATTTTTATTCAAAAGAGATGTTCTGATGGGAACATGGCGGTTGAGGTTTATTTCATAGGTCAATCCAGAAACAGCTGTTTGACGTCTAATTAATGTAAAGTAGCAGGTGTCACCTGCACCCCAGCGGTGTTGAGGCACACCTGCTTGAATTAATTTGATTGAAAATGAACCAGACAGGGCTTCCTGTGTTCTGGTGTGGCAGTCAAACTCACATTAGGCCTCTAAAACCAAGCACCTGCTTAGATGTAGTCTCAGAAGCAGTTTCTGTAATGGCAACGAAAAGCCTCTTTATAAAAACCTGAACTGAATTCAAAGAGTTATGGAGTGGAGTAGCCCGTTTAAACTGTTTTAAGGTGTTCAATTAATTGATGTGGTAATGATTGCTCCTATATATTACAACTGTAATACTGTATTTCATATAATGTATTAAACTATACATTTAAAGCTTAGATTGAACGTATAGGTTAGTATAGAAACTATTGCAAGTATCTGTCAATGGTTCAACTTTGCAGTGCATCTTTTCTAATAGGTTTCATTATTAAGATTGAGCAAAATCCAGAACTACGTAGCCAGTTGTGAAAGTATTTGCCCCTTAAGCGTTAGGGTTAGTTCAACCCATCCTCAACAGAAACCCCAGCAATTAGTTATTTTTGATCGCTTGCAGTGCATCTGTTCTATTGCTTTATACACATTTGTACTCTCTTACCTTTGCAGATTGGTTGTAATTCTACCACATTGCAGGGTACCACAGTATCTCAATTTAATTTAGATGAAGCCCATTCCCATCCAAAGAATTCAGATGTGATCTTGCTGATGTGTTAAGGATCGTTTTCTTGCACGTTTTCAAACCCACGTTTTCTTTAGCTAACTATTAATTGCTCCATGTATCCTACAGTACCTGAAGCACCAAATGTCAGCGTTTTCTGGTCAATCCAGAGAGTTTTTCCGCAAGTCTTTGAGTCTATCACAATGTTTTACGACTTAATCTGCCTTTATGTCATCTTAGCCCAGCAGCAGATTAAATATATTATATGAAATATGTTTATTTAGGTGAGTCATGAACACAGAGGCAAGTGAATCTTTTGAATGTTGTTGTGGGGTCTTGGATACGCTGTCTCTGAGCTCATGGGGTAATTTCAGCTGGCCATACCTGGGAAGGTCATCCACTGTTCCATGTTTTCTTATAAACATGCCATTAAATCTTAACGAAATCATTTGTTTTTGTATTTATTAATGTGAATCTTGCAATAATGTCTAGCTTTTGAGGATCTTTTGTCCACGTCACTTTGCAAAACTGGTCTTATTTGTGTGATTTCTTGATTGTAAAAAGAAAAATGTAAGTCTGGTGGGACAAAGAAAGGTGTGTTTTGGGATTCTTTCCTCCTTATTATAACAAACTTCCTTCAAAAACTTCACAAAGTGTTAAATTACGTTATGCTTTACTAATGATTACAATTGTTTGATCATTGACAAATAAATTAAAAAAACTATTTTACAAAATAGATTGTCTTTTGACTTAACATCCAACATTCATGTTTGTTACTTTAAATGTTTTGAATCTGAGGAAATAGCGAAATGCAAAGTCATACACTGCAGGTTCGTCTGTAGACACTATGAAGCACAGGTTCATGAAACGTGTTTACTCATTTACAGCTGTACCTTTCGTGATTTCACAGAGCGTTTAACTTTAGGACCTTCATTTTTCACCTCAGCAGGGCTTTTTCCTTGTCCATTAGGCCCAGCTACAGAAGTTTGCAACCCTCAACCTTTAATAGTTTATACATAAACTGCCTTCAAGATGCTCAGGGGCACTGCAGTGGTCATTACTTACATCGACAGGCAGCACCATGAACAGAGCACAAGGATGCAACCAAATGATTAGTGATAGGTCGAAACATCTTGCGAAGACCAAAATTTCTGACCAGATTATTCTCGATACTTTTTGCAAACTAAATGATTGTTGGATCAAGTTAGAACAAATCTATCAATTCTGCCACATGATTAAGTTTATTGATGTCGTCATGGAGGTGTAACATCACCCTGGTATGAACGCTGTGTCGATTAATCTGAGGTACAGCCTAAGGAAATGGTGTACATGCTGGTGCGCTAGAATCCTTTGTCCCACAATAATGCATTAATTTCATGACTCAACAGGCTATGACTGGCGGCTTATGTAGAACTAAACAGTGTTTAATTGGATTCTGATCCACGGCAACATGACTGCAGGGCTGTTTGCGTTTTAGCTTTTTTCATAGTACCTAAAGCATAATAGAAGTCATTACTTGCCCCCTCTAGTGGTTTTAGTATTCTGAACCCGTGGGAAAGCGCTGTTTACGGTCACACTTCACCTGATACACAGAAAAAGCTCCTGGCAGAGGAACTAACACCGCTAATGCTGGAGCTTGCTGCACTGGCACTGCAGAGGCCAGCTAGGTGCATTCTGGAGATTAACCTGAAATTGATTTCGACCACAAAAAAATCATCCCCTGCTGAGTGATGGACTTAGAACACAGTTCATTTCATGACTCAGGAGAAATCTCCTAAATTGTACAAATCTAATCAAGATGTTAACATGCAAAACAATCTGAATCTGTTAAGTAATAATTAATTGTGTTTTATTTTTCAAATTCCTCTCAGCAGCTTCTTTCCGTTTCAGTGAGTGCTAAATAATTTGAATGAAACACGAATACAGATTTGCTGTAGCTTTTACTAATAACACAATCTAATTTCTTGTCTTTGATTAACAGTGTTCTCTTGGGTTCTCTTTGTATATTTAAAAGTGGGATCACCAGTGTACAGCATTCATCTGGATGAAGTGATATCTGATATTCTATTCTAGAACAAACGTTCATAGGACATTTTGTCTGAGAGGTTAAACTAAATCCTACTACCTTTTTTTAACAGTGTCACCATCACTGCACTAGGAACCACCCAAATTATCTCACGAGCACCCCCTTCTGGGTCATTTTACACTACTTCTCACAGCATGTGATCTCCCATTAAGGTATTATCCAGGCCCATCCTTGAGCTCCAAGGTATTGTGGTAGAGTTTTTGGTGACTAATTATTCTAATTCTTTTGAGAGCTAATGGATCTTTTCCACCATGTTTCCTGAGTTTTTGAGTCTCTCCCATAACAGATATGATACTAAGATGATTTTGACTTGATGTGTTTTTTTATGTTTGGGTGCAAGGGCCAACACATAATAAGCTAATAACAATCATCAGGTGCTTTAATAATATTAAGCATAATAACAGGAAGTGCCATTGGTCCTAGGGGTGTGCTTGTTTTGGGGATCTACATCCACAGAGAAATCAGAAAGTGCTTGCTCTATTGACATAATTAAGTCGATATAATAATGAAAATTGTCATGAATCATTAAGAATAAATTATCCTTAAACAAATGTGTACTTCATTTTCACACACAGTGTCTAATTTGGTTTGTTGTTTATTAAAAAAGGAAAAGCTAAAAGCTAAAAATATTTTTGTACTTATGGATAAATCTGCAGAAAACTGACTGGGAGTGAAATAAATTATATTACAGTGGTGAGGAGAACTTAATCAGGAACAACATAGCAGGAGAACATATTCAGGTTTGCCTTTATTTTGGGATCAGTTTACCAATGGTGCACAATTAATTGTATCAAAGTTTTCTTTATATAGTTGCTAATTCATTTGTTATTGAGATTTTTAAACAAGCATTTTTCTGATCAATGACAATGGCATAGAAGGTTCTGAAAATGCTAACTAAGAGCAGTGATGGTTGTTACCAAAATGAACTTACAAACCAACTCAAACCTGTTTGAAGAATTGCCAAGATAAAATATATTTTATTTTTACAATTTAATGAATATGTTAAAATGTGGCAATAATAAAATAATACATGTGAATAAAATAAAATGTGGCAGTTCTAGTGGTCCTTTGTCTTTTGGCATTTGGCACGTTATTTTAAGAAAGAACACTTAACAATTTAAACAAAACCATCAGAAGATAATCTGTCATTCTGTTGAATTAACAATTGGAAAGTGTGTCAGCTCTTATATTAATCTTTTAATGACAATAATAACTTCTCAATAACTTCAGATTTAGTACAATTTTTCTGTGTGCATTCAGGGACATTAAAAATAATATTGTAAAAAGAAAACACGGTATATCACTAGATTACCAAACATTTTTTAGAAAGTATAAGCATCTTTTAAAATCTAGATTAAACCAACTAAAATAGCAGATCACATTCCTACCACAAAACAATCCCTCAGCAAAACCATGAACCTGGCATCTTCTATTTAGTTCAGTAACAATTTCCATTATCCAGATTTTCTACCCTCACAGAACAATACATTTTTAATGTTGCTAGAATTTAAGGTTAAGGTCAGGTGCTATTCCAATACATAATTCAAGCCATTTTTCAGACATGCTTCTTATTGCTTCTGTTGCTCAAGCATGATTCACTGCATCAATATTTCATAGTTGTATATACAAAGCAACATGCATAATAAACATGTCTGACACCAGCTCCTATTGTTTAGCTTGCTGTGTATCTCTTAATGAGATTCAATATCGGGATCATAAATGACCTCAAAACTTTTATAGCAAATAATTCAGCAGAAATGTACAGCCAACCTAAACACCCCTGCTGAGAATGAGGAGGGTGAAGGACTGAAGTGTGCTTGGGAACCACCCAGCAGGTGATGCCAGTGCTGACATACAGACAGGCTTTATCATCATCATCATCATCATCATTATCATCATCAAGCTCTTGACCTTCAGCAACCCCCCCCCTCCTCCTCCTCCACACCCCGCCCTCACTCACACACTCACACTCATACACACACGCACACACACACACACCCGCACGCGCACACGCACACGCACACGCACACACACGCACGCACGCACGCACGCACGCACGCACACACACACACACACACACAAACCCAACTGTGTGAGGCTCATTTCAATAACAGGGTCTCTTTTCCAGCAGAGTCTCCAAGCCTTGACTAAAACAGTATGGCCTCCTCTGAAGAGTGATTCATGCTCACAAGCGTATCTAAGGTCATATTAGTCAGCAGTCACATTCAATATGATGCTTTTTTTAAAGAATTGCTGACAATGAAGATTTCGTTTTGAAAAGAACTAGGTGAAAGAATTGTTTGCACAAAAGGTTGTAATACAAGTTGTTCAATTTTGTAAAATCGTTGAAATACTAGATGATACATTTGACTGTAAATGAACAGAAAATAAGCATTAAATTACTGAAATGTACAATTATTCGGCTGCATTTTACATAGCAGAGTTTATTTTAATGGTTAAAAAAACTGTAATTTTAGTGCAGTTTGACCTGAAAATTAGAGCGTAATCATACAAGAAGGAACTGTTATTTTATTTAATGGTAATCTACCGTAAAATAAGCATTTGTATGCTAATCATTAAATACACACACACACACAAGCGAGAAATGTGATAGAAAGTGTGATAAAGCAAACTTTTTTGTTTAATCACAAAATAACACAGCATGAGCACAAAACCGCTTTGCTGCCTTTCCTTAGACCTACCTTTTATTTTACATTTTGAAGGTTTTAATGAATTTATACTAGGTTTTTGAAGAATATAAAAACCGTACAATATTTTTCATAAAGGTTTTGAAACAACTTGATTGTTTTTACAAGATACTGTGCATTCTAAGAATGTTTTAAGTATCAAAAAATACATGAATATACATTAGATATAAGATTATAAAACAACTATAAATGTATTATCAGATGTCTATGTGCTTTAAGGTTCACATGAAAAAATCCTAATAATTTTTTTGTAATAGAAATGAATATAATTCAAAATAAAATGACAATTTCCTATTTAACTTTTTTTGATTTTTCATTTTTCTAAAGGACTGCTGATAACAAGTCATATTTGTTTATCAAAATACTTTTTTTTTTTGCAATGTGGTCCAAAAATCTTTAATTTATTTAAAAGTCTGGTGAAGCTTATTCCTACTCTGATTCAAATGAAGCTAGGGTGTTTTTGTGCTGGGTAAAGCAGCTTCCAGCTGAGTTTCAGTCTGTTTCCAACACTAAAGATCAGTTTTCCTCATAAACCAAACTAACATAGAAGTCCGGTAACATAACATTTTTGTGGGTGAAATCAAGGGGGAATAAAAAAAAAACAGGTCATTGCCTCCCAATGTCCTTCCCAATTCAAACAGTCAATATTAGCTACTCATTACCTTCTCTAATTCTGCAGCGATCTAATCTGTGGCAAGTTTGTTAACATGTTTGTTGACTCTGGAGTACCATCAAGGGTGTTAAATGTTCATACAGTGATTCGAAATTCATTTTTTCTGTTAATCTATTTTTGAATATTGTGTGAAGATCAATGTTTGAAAGCTTGTTGGCCACAAGTTGTCTATATTATTGTAATTATAATTATAATAATTATTATTATTAGTAGTAGTATAAGTATTAGTATTTATTAATTAATTAAACCAATTATATTATTATAGACGCTATATTGTTATTCTACTTCTGTTATTGTGGATTTTTATCGTTTATCGTATTTTTATCAACATTAAATGATTGATAAAAATCTATTTTAATTTAACATTAAAATTATTAGGCTGTTCATTTTCAACGAAAAGTACCTTGAGTAACAGCAGAGGAACATAATTTAGCGGACCATTTTTTGAAGAACATGTGTTTCCAACCGGAAGTCAGTGACTGGTGCATTGCAGTCAGCAATTGACATATGTCGATTCTTTTGGCGTTTTATATACTTATTCAAACTTTGTAAATTATATTCATGTATTGAAATTGTTGTGAAGTAATTTGGGTTTTCGCAATACTACGAGCGGCATTATCTCTCGCGGGCAAGCAGAATGTGTATTTGTGCGACTCTGTCACTTTATTCACTCGCACATAAGACGTGAGGTTATAGTTGATCGGACTTTATCTGGTTATGGCTCAGCTATGGAATGAGGTTCGTGCTGTTTTGCCAGCTCGTGTTACCGAGTTCCCTCTTTGCTTCAGTGAGAAAGTAGAAGCCAGTGTGTTGAACGTTCTGCAGCATAGCAGGGACCAGCTTTATAAGGAACATGAACACCCACCTTCCGCCGATGGGGCACAGCTCATTATTGATTATTCCTGGGAGAAGCTCAACACTGGCACATGGAGAGATGTAGACAAAGATTGGAGAAGAGTTTACTCGTATGGCTGCTTATTTAAAGTCTTAAGTTTGTGTCATGGAAACCCATCTCAAAGCACCATTCAAGAGATCATCAGAACATGTGACATGAGTTTATTGATGGGAGCTGGCATCATGGACAACGTTGTGCAAAGACTTGTGGGCATCATAAGTAAATATGTGAACATGAACTGTATAAAAAAGGAAGAGAAATGTGAAGAGCCCTGTGTGAAGGTGAAAGATACAATAGTTTGTGTGCTCTATTGGTTGAATTTAGAAACAATCCACTTAATGTCTGTTTTTTTCTCATTGTTTTTAATGCAACACAGCAAAAGGATGAAATGCATACAAAATCACATCAACACTAAATTTGAATATTATTTGATTAGTGGTTATTAAAATAAAACATTTCCAAGGCTAGCAAAAGAATTCAAAAACATTAGGCAGTATACCTAGACATCTGTACCTAAACAATATAACAATTCTTCTGAAACAGAAAATGAAGAAAGATTACACTTCTGTGCGTGTAAATGCTGCAAATGAAGTTCCTAGAATCCATTGCCCATCTCTGGAGCACTTCCGAAAAGAGTTTCTTGATCCACAGAAGCCTTTGATTATAGAGGGAATAACCAGACACTGGCCAGCCTTCACACAGCATCCATGGAGGTATTGATACCATATTTGTTGAACCCATCAAAGTTCTGCACGATAATCAACTTTACACTCTCTTCAAGCATTGACTACTTGCGGACTGTTGCTGGCTGCCGAACAGTTCCTATTGAAGTTGGTTCCAAGTACACCGATGAAGACTGGTCACAAAAGCTCTGTACCATGAATGAGTTTATTGATCGCTACATAGAAAAAAATGTAAGCTGACGCTCTTGAGAACAAAAATGACGAGTTATGATGAGTTATATAAGGAGTGCAATTTTTAATTGGATTTGTTTTTATATTTAATTACAGGCAGAGGGTGGAGTTGGATATCTGGCCCAGCATCAGTTGTTTGATCAGGTAAGTTACTGATCCACATTGTAGCTGGCCTTTGTTAACCACGCAGGCGCTGACTGTAACCTCTTTTGTGCTCAAGAGCTTGATTGTATATCAAATCTGCAATATGTGAAAAGTTGATGTAGTTTATTGTAACTTAAAATACATAAACTTGTAAAACAAAAGGACACTGGCATGCTCAAGTTCATGGTCAAAGTCTGTCGTTCTACTCTCACACCCTTGACTACAGCACTTCCAATATATAGTACATTTCAAATCAATATTATTACAAATACAATTTAAAAATGGGCCCCTAATTGTATTTGGGTACAGAATTACAACATTCTTCACAAAAGATAGTTTTCTTATTGTTAGTTATCCTCATCTACTTATTCAAATAACAAAAATAGTCTTTGAGAGAATGTAACATGTAACTTCATAATTGGCAATTTATACAGTCCATGTATTTGTTTACTACAAATAGTACTTTTGCAAATGCAGTATTATCCAACAACACAATTTTTTAATTGGTCTTTCCATGATGCTGTTTGTATTCTTAACTTTCCCAAATATTAGTCCTTTATTATTGAGGTATACCTTAATTGCTCTTCCTAGTACCCAGGAATGTGTAGTGAAGGAGGTCCACTACTAAAATGAAGTCCTCACATTGGAAGTTTAGTTTCTTTTTGTTCCATTTTTGTCATACTTGAAGTAGCGGTATAGTAAATGTTTACAGAAAAGGTTGGCTAAATATTGTACCTGTCTCCATCAAAGGTTTGAGTACATGTCATCACTGAATGCACCAGGAGGTAAAATAGCTTTGGCTCCAAGTAGAAGGTCATTAGGTGTTAAAGGTTGTGGGTCTTAATGATATCATTGTAATCCTTCCTCATCCAGTAGTTATTGTATCAGTATAGAGCACAAACATGTCTTACAGATCTTATCATCCTTTCCCATATTGCAAATTGGAATGTCCTAAAATAAGTAAAAATCAAGTAAACTTTTGCAATTTCTGAACATAACTTACTGACCATGATCGATGTTTCAAAGATTAAGTTTCAAAATCAAATTATTTATCAAGGAGCGTTATAGAAAACAAGATATCCACAAGTAGAATAAGAAAAAGTGATTTTTGGGATCCAATAATTATAGTTTTATTCCCAATCTAGTGTTTTGGCTGGACGCAGCATCAATCAACAAAAGCAGTAACTTTACATCTTGTAAACTTGGTAGATTCCAGAGCTGAAAGAAGATATTCACATCCCTGACTATTGCTGTCTTGGAGAGGGTGATGAGGAAGACATAACTATAAATGCGTGGTTTGGGCCTGCAGGAACAATTTCCCCTCTCCATCAAGATCCTCAGCAGAACTTCCTAGCACAGGTAAGCCAGAGTAGCATGCATGTGATCGCTTTGAGACACTTGTTTTCTTGTGTAATGTTCTCATTTTGGATCAGGTGGTTGGAAAGAAATACATTCGGCTCTACAGTCCAGAGGAAACTCATAAGCTGTATCCACATGAGTCACAGTTACTGCACAACACCAGTCAGGTAAAAACTCTTTTAGTATATAACAACACATAAAGATTAGAATTAGGTTTATTATTTGGCCACCAGGTGGAGGTGGAGAACCCAGACCTGGTGAAGTTCCCAGAGTTTTGTAAAGCCCTTTGTCAGGAGTGTGTTCTGGCTCCAGGTGAAGTCCTCTTCATCCCGCTGAAGCACTGGCATTATGTACGCTCTTTAGAGCTCAGCTTCTCAGTCAGCTTTTGGTGGTCTTAATTTCTACTCAATAAACCAGTGTTCTCTTCCAGTGTTGTGTTGGCTACTTATAATTTCTTTACCATCTCCATATTTTTCTATGATACAATAGTGTCTTTAAACAGCCACGACTGAGAGGACAGTTATGAGAGTCAGAGGTGGAGACAATGGCGTTCTAACAACAACAAAGATTACAGAGAAGTAAAAGGACTTGTGTTTTTATTCCTTTACTTTTGAATGAATCACAAATAAGACCTTTTAAAAATAATTTAAAGTTTATATTTGTTGTACATTAATCTGTTTAACCTTCAATAAATTAAATGCAGGCGCTGTTTCAGTCACATAAGTATGCATAATATACGTGCTGCTGAAAGTCCAAAATATATGTTGAGCCCTGTCAGATTTGTAATATAAACCAAAACAAGTCTGTTATTTTCTACAGTGATGTCATGTAAAAGTATTAAAATATTTTTATTTTGGTATCTCATCTTCAAAAAATTACTTTTTTTAACATAATTCTGAGATGAAAATGGGCCAAATAATAAATACTATTAGAGCAAACTATGTGAAAATTGTATTAATTAAAAATTCATAATAAAAGATAACACTTAAAGGAGAATAGCAACATCTAGTTTTGAGTTACAATATTCTATTTTGTGTTGATGGGCAATGTTTCCCATCCCAAAAGAATGTAACAAGAGGTGCAAAATAGGTCAAAAAAAACAACACAAAATTAACTTTGTTTATTTAGCCAATAGTAGCTAACACTTTTATCCTTACAATAGCAACCTCAGCTCTGCAACCTGTGATGTTCTCTGGATAACTATCCTAAAGTAAATTAAGTAATTAAAATAAAAACTAAAATAATATAATCCAGATAAAGTCAATCAATCAGATCAAAACTTCAAGATTCTTGGGTGTGGTTTATTTTTATGCCAACGCTTCATTAGACATATAGCTAACGCTCCATGGGTGTGACATCTGAGGCTGATGCGAATATTAAACTAACAAGGTTCTAATATTAAACCAGTAATGTTACGTTTCTGAATAACACTCGACTAGTATTTCCTCATACATTTGTTGCTTCTATAATCTTCTATAAAGATTAATTAAGGGTCATTGGTAGCAGCAAGTATGTGGGTGAGGCTGATGCGTCTCAGAGGATGTGTGGGCTACACCGCTAGTGTAGGGAAGTGGTTCCCAACGAAAATTTGAGATACATGTGTGTGTATTATTAATATATAATGTGCAAAGTAAATATAAATGAATGTGTTAATTAAATGCATACTTAATTAATGTATTAAAATTAATTAATGCAATAAAATGAATTTTATTGAATACACAGGCATTTATATTTTAATTGTTGCTTTTTGTAATCTGTGCATGAACATATACTTTACTTGTAACACTGAATGTTATAATAAACATGAATATAAGCATTACTATAGCTGTGCATTTACTTTCAAGTGTAATGGTATTTTGACTTTGCAGAAATTCCAAAATTGTATCTTGCAGTTCTAGAAAGCCAGCAGCGCACCTCCATGTGCAACCGGAGACTTTGGTGAAATTGTGACAGTTTGTAACTGTAGTTTGTTTCGAGTGAGCGCCGGTATGAAGGTATTGTGAGAGCAAACAAGATCTTCTGTGCACACACATAATTTACACTCAAAATTGATTTATGCTGCCTCAAAATAAAATTTTCTACACGAGAAGAACATTTCGTTCACAAAACGCAGCTCACACACGTGCAAATAAACTTTTGCGCTATCAAAATTGGACTTTTTCGCTCAGAATAGTGATGCTAAATAACCCCATATTGTCCTTATCCACTCTCCAGGTTGGAAACCACTGGTGTAGGGAACTTGGAATAACTGATTTATGTTCTGGAAAAAAAAAAAATCTGAAACAAAACAAAACAAAGGTGATAGGGTTTCCAATACACCTTTGCAATCAACCAATACGTGCCTGATTATTTTTATCTTGTTATTGTGCAAACCATTTGAGATCATGTCCACCACCCACTCATATAAATTACTCCATGCATTAAAATTATGTAATGTCCAACTTGTTATTCAGCATTCACTATAAAGAGAAAATGTAAATTTATAGGGTCAGTAATGCTATGTTTGTGTGCAGGCTGCAACATCAGCTAGCTCAACCACAGGAACAGTAAACATGAGCAAAATAAATAGGCACAAACTTTAGTCAGCAAAACTTAACATTTCAAAGCCAAGTATTGGGGGAAAAAAAGTGATTCAATATAATGGAGGAGATGTTTATGTTCGTAACAAAAAAAAACATTCTTCAAACTCAAATTACAAAACTGCCCATGAAAATGTTGCGTAGACATACAATATATAAAATGCAACAACCAAGATTTCCATACTTTAGACTAAGAGCTTGGATCTTGACCAAACAATAGACACAAGCCAAGAAAACACATTGACGTTACAGTCGCCTTGATCGGCGTGAATGCGTGGGAGCTGTGCTCTCTTTAGAAGTGGAAGGGAGGCTCTGGGACTGAGTGGGATTTATTTCTGCAAACCAGACACAATAAACATAACATTTAATAGATGTAGGATTTAATTTGAAATCTTTCAAGTTTTTTGATCCTAAGCTGGTTTTTAGTACTATGTAACACTGAGTATATGATCAACCACACAGTTTATTTGATTTGTTAATGACATATTTAAAAAAAATCTTTTAGTAGTGCATTTTGCACCAGGAACTTTTTTAGAAGTTGTTTCATTTCTAATTTTGCATTCAAGAAATGAATAATGTCTAGTGGTCTTAGCAAGACAAAAATAATCACTAAAATATCAACTGTCTTGTGGAAAAATATTTGAATCCCCATTAAAACTGGACTACTCAATGAGTATCATCTTTGGATGTACAATAAGTAACATCACACAAAAAGGCACACTTTAAGAACGGGTAATTATTTCTAATTTAATAGCCATCCTTAGCTCCGGTGAACAAATATCAATCAAGTAGCCACATACTTATCTATGCATCATTTTAAGCCTTAACAAATAAAAAAATGAGTACAAAAACAAAGTCAGGAGTTTTCATAAAGCTCGTATGTAACTAAACAAAGATAAATCAGTTTGGAACAGGCTGTAACATGTTTTATAACGGTGTAAAGTTGGATTGGGTTAGTGACAATCAAAGGAAATCTCATCTGACCAATTCTGACACTAGCCACGATTGATCAGATGAGTTATTGCAAATCAGTCACCTCTGTATGAACTTTCTGGGAAAAAAAGTGAGTGGTTCTCTTTTTGGCAGTTTCACAACTCACTGTGGTTTTAAGTGTTAGCTAAATGTATAAATGTGCTAATTACCAGTAGGGACCTAGCTTGAATGTTGTCTTAACATTAAGTAAAAAAGGTTCTGCCAAGTGAAAAATTACTCACCTGGAATTTCATGAGGCCAGCTTTCATTGCATGATGGGCACTTTGGGTTACTGCGGGCTTTGAAAAATCGAGCAGCGCATGGAAGGTGCACCTTGACCCCACACATTGCGTTTTCACAAATCTGACACTAAAAAGAAAGCAAACTGATTATATGGGAATAAGTTGTCCTGTTACATCCACAGATCAGAGATGAACATATGGTCAATAGTTAATTATAAGCTCAGTTTGTTTTCTCGACAGAGTGACACGGGCAAAAACAAAATCCACAAATCATATTTTAAAAACCCCACAAATCACTCAAATCAAAAAATTTGTTTCACTATTTAAAAAGAGGTAGGTCAATTCCAGGCCTTAATCACTCTGAAAAACACTACATATATTTGTACATATAAACTCTCTTATTACATGATAAAAGGACTCAAGTATTGCATACGAGGTAAACTACAGGAAAGATTATTTTTCTTTAAAGATCACCTATTATGAAAACTCAAACTTTGGATGATGTTTAGATGTAAAGTTGTGCATGAAAGGCATGAGCACTGCCATGTTAAAAAGGTTTCAGTTCTTGAAGTCTATTTGTCTTGCTGTGTAAGATTTCATGCCGTTTTATCTATCTTTGTATTTTAGTTTCTACTACTGTTTCTTTAAATGTGCTCCATAAATAAATGTTGATTGATTTTTTTAAAGCGACTTAATCAATCAAAGTGAAAAGTCAACATTTCTGAACTGTTTTCAGGCCAATCACTAATGATTGACAGTTGCATAGGTCTTCCAGGCAATGGTTAAATCCTGTTAATGAAATACTCAAAACAAGCAGAAAACAAACAATCGGATTATTTCAACAATTGCTTTAGCATAGCAACCAGTAAATCACTTTCTCTTAAAATGTTAAGAGTTTTTGATTATAGACTTTATAGAGGGGCACAACGGACAGCTCGGGGTCCTGTGTCAAAAGGACAAGAAAAACAAATAGCATATCCTGGACTTAAAAATGGTATATTTCTTTACAAAACTTTGAAAGCAGATGCTTTTTATTTTACATTGATCATTTTGGCAAAAATACTTCAACACAGTTTTATGAGTTTTCAAGAATACAAAAGATTGTTATGCAGTTATTGAGATTATTGTACAGAAGATGTGTATAATCCAACCATGTCTGATTCTGATTTACTCTACTGTGCAAGTATTACATTAAATATCCTCATAATGAAAGCATTCTGAAGAAATGTGATGAAAATGCCCTGATCAAACATTGTGAATAAGACACATCTCCAAAATTGTATCAAATATTAGATTTGTATTTTTAACTTAAACTTAACTTGGACTGTTCAGGAAACCCATATAAAAGATAGTACATCATGTTAAAATATCATAATTGGTGACCTTTAACCAATATTTGAAGAGTGTTTCACCTGCAGGGCAATGTTGTGACAAACATGACAGACTTTGATGGCATCCTGATATATGGTGCGCATGTATGGCTCCATCTCCATAATACTGCGAACACTTAGAGTGTAGTCACCATCTTTCTAGCAATAACAAATATCATATTTTTTAAGAACATGAGAGACTTTTAACAATCAATTCAGTAAATATGCTGTTGAGACATTTACCTCATTTAACCATTTGTCCTGGACGAATCTATTTAAGACCAGCTCTGTTTCTTTTTTCTTCAGTTTCTTTGTTTTTAGACTGTCGCCACAATTTAGAATATCTGTAGAGGAGGCAGAACCATTCTCAGAGTCCACGATCAGATCCATCTAAACTCAGAACAAAATCAAGACACATGTCAATTATGTACCAAGCCAGACACTTTAATTAGCATTTACATTTTAGTATTTAATGTTTTTAAAACACCTTTTTATATGTCTTCCCAAAACTACAGAATGAACAGTTATCTCAAAAAGATTACTGGTCAATGATCACTTTCCTTGATGATCATTTACATTCCAATAAAGTTTCCACTGATAGATTCAGTCTTGAATGTAGGTGATAGAAACAACGGTCTTGGAAAAGTATTCTTTTTTCATACTAATCCAGACAAAAAAGGTCAACAGAACAGATGTTCAGTCTCAAACTGAACAGAAATGCCTAATGAGGCTGTTCCTAAAGGTAATTACACAATGTAATAAAATCCCATTTTTGTTGAGAAAATCTAGCACTGTTCGTGGCAGAGCGGTAGAGGATAGGGGCAGAAAGATGGTGCAGTGATGGAGTTGGATGTGTTTTGTAATCGGAAGGTTTGCGGTTCAATCCCCGCTAAGGCCATTCTGCCATTGTAGCCCGAGCAAGTAAATTCACCAGCAATGTCCTGTATGGATGTGTGGTGTGGGGTGTGTTTGGTGGTGGGCAGGAGGCCGTAGGTGCAGAATGGCAGCCACTTCCTGTCAGACTGCCCCAGGGCAGCTGTGGGCTACCACAGCTCCAAGCTCATCACTACCAGAGTGTGAATGTAGAGTGAATGAATAATTGTAATTTCATTGTCTGATAATTATAAAGCATCATCTTTGAGCGTCTAGAAAAGCACAATATAAATTGAAACCATTATTGTTAACCTGACAAACTTCTTAATCTAAATAGAATTGGGTTAATTGCACAGCCCTAGGATGAAGGTATGAGTCGTTTATTACCTTGGATGAAATGTGGAGACCAAACAGCAATTCATTAGGCTTTTTCTATTTTTACTATCTTTAAGGAAGTATTTAAACTGAAAGAGATGACCATGCAATGAATTTGAGTGGAAAGTTTTCCCAATGTACATGGATATAGGTGTGTTAAGGTTAAAGTGAGCAAAGCGAATGCTCAGGAGGAGCGCCTCAGTTCCTGACAGGTTCACAGACACACACTCTCGGCCAGGGGTGTTTCTGGCTGACCTGATTTTGGGTTTTGAATAAAAGCTTCACTGATTTTTACAAACCAAATTACTAACAGACAAAAATGGTGTGTGACGTGTTTAATCATATATTTTCTAAAACTGATACAAAAATGTATTTTAAAAGCAAAGAACCTCAAAAGATCAATAACCTTTTTTATTCTTTCAGCTTACAATCCTTTTAAAAATGTGAAGAAACTATAGAACTAGCTTGTTGCTATAAGTCCTTACCGTTTTTCTGAATAACTCCAGTTCGTTATCTGCATAATCAGATGCCATTCTTGTTATGTCCGTCTCAGCTGTGTTCACCTGAACAACAAATCAGAACTGATATACTGGTTTGACTTGCATACGTACATATTTTTAAATCAAATCAGCAATCTTGTACATGTAATGTCATTTTATCAACTAACATAACAGAATGCCGCAAATGATCTCTCTCCTAAGACATAGATATGATTCAACCAACCAGAGCATAATATTCAAGCCCATCATCTTCAGACATTCCTTTACTTATGTTCATGAACAAAGGCTGAAGGTGACTGTTGATGACGTGTATGAATTCATCTAATCTGTTGGCTGCATAGTTTGCTAAAATTGTAAGACAAAAGGACACAGATTTCAGACATATACAAATCAAACACTTGGTCTTACACTTTTGATTGGAAAGTGAATGTGAAGTCCCGTATCACCAAGCATATATTTAGTGTGAAGGAACCCTTTGTACCTCCGTGCAATTCACAGCAATGTTTGTGCAGAACTTCAACCTGAGATTGGCTGACAACACCATTTCTCATCATGGCTTGCAAGAAACGCCTGTGACTGTCTCCCATTGGTTGTGACATTCTGGGGGCTGGAAAAAAAAACATATATTTATACATAAACATAAACTGCAGTCATATAAAAGAGAAGTTCCAAGTTTTCATTTCTACTGTGAATGTTCTTCAATGTAACTTTCAATGTAAAAAAATAAGACATCTGTACATACTGTATTATGGACATTACTTAAGCCAAATAGTTCTTCTAAATAACATAACATGTTGTCATCAGTATTTATAAAAGAATACTAAAAGTTAAGTCATTGATGACAAAGTTTCAATTCAGTATTCTTTTTTAAGGATAATTATCCCTTTATCTTCTATAATTTTATTTTGGTGTGTCGGCGTAAGTAAGCTGCATGTGCGATTTAGAACCTTTTAGGGGCGCTCTAGCCAAATAAAAGAGCGAGCACAGACCTATATCTCAGAACAGATGATCACCTGAAACAGACTGTGTCTTATTTGCTCGTTTATGAAGTCCAGACGCTTTAGAGCATTCATAAACTTGTCACGCAAGCTAATGTTACATCTATCACGAGTATTTGTTTTCTTTCGGTGCTCAGCACACTAACGCTTCACTTATCTTAGATCCTAGGATCCCCGTGGTAATTTGCATTACTTTGTCTTAATTCTGTCTTATCTATATATTCTGTCTTATCCTATAAATAAATTCAGGAGTGTTGACGGTTGATGGACATTGCCAAAAATCAAGTGTCCAAGAAACCAAATAACGTTATGCCTAAAGCAAGCTCAACACCACTTCCTTAAAATGCGACTTCACGTATAGTACACACTTTTTCAAATAAAAAAACATTCAAATACAACACCAGACTGAGGGAAGCATTGATATATGAAATAGTTTACATAAATATAGGACTTGGTTTTCAACTTACCGCTTGTCAACTTGTGTTACATTTTCGGGCTCCGTTTGGAAACCAAACTTCCGGTCACGTCACGTGTTTGCTGAACACCGTCTATCTATGGTCATAAAAAAATCTGGGTTACAGTCCTGATCCCTTTTCTGAAAAGTCTGTATGTCTATGTCTTACTACCTGATCCTGCTTTTTTGAGTCAATACTGTTAAATAATCCACTTAATTTTATTTTAGTCAAAATACATACATAATTGTATATATCTGCATGTATGTCTGTTTATATATTTTTTATCTTCCTCTCATTTTGAGCTAAATCATTTGGACTTGAGTTTACCAAGTTTATTGTCTACTATTGTGTAATTGTCCTCCTCGTAACTTCACTCTGTGCCAAGATTTACACTCGGTGAGAAGTAAGCTGTAATCCTCTACGAGAGTTTCTTTTGTACTGAATGTTTTACATCAAAAAACAAAATGTAAAAAAAAATATCTGGGTTACTAGTCCTTTTCAACATTTCACAAAATTTCGATCAATATAACAAAAAAATTAGGGTGAAGTTTATTAGTAAAGGGCTAAACGTTATGAGAAGGAAGACATCTGGTGTTATTGTTACAGTATATACTGTGAATAACGTACCGATTATGGATATTGATTACGGATAAGCAAATATTTTAATAACATTCGTCGTGTTATATTTAAAGCTGAAATAATAAAATACATGTTATGTATGTATGCATTCATACATTTATATACAATGGAAGGACTATTACCCATGGGAGGATTTCCACAGAATTGAGTTTTTGAATTTTTTGAAATTGCGTTCTTTACGGAGGCTCGTTTTGAGGGCTCTGGCAGGTCTGAGGTCAGTGGAAAATAGCGCTTCTGCGCGTATTCCAGGAAAGTTCTTAGCACGCCCTTTTCTTAGTCCATGGTTCGTTTGAGAAAAGGGAAGTAGATTCTCGGCTGCCTCGTCAATTGGAAGGCATTTTTCATTATGGTTGTAATGAAAAGCGCCATTCTTATTTGGATACAATATATTAGAGACATTCGTTTATTTACTTTGCGGACGGAGAAGACAAAGCAAGAAACTTAAAATGCTCACAATAGAATAGATTGTATACCCTCGTTATATACTTTAGAATGTGCAAGATTTAACACAAAAGAAAATGTATCTGCATACAAGACCAATTATGTTTTCGTCGCGTCTGCTCAGCCAAATTATCTTCACCCTCGTCTGCCAAACATTTTGTTACGGTAAGACTAAATGTTGTATTTTTTAGCTACTTTATAATGTTGATGTTACATCTGTCAATATGACTCATTTGTGTTACAGTTTTATAAATATCACAATGTACTATTTATTCTGTAATCTTTTTTATGTAATTTTTTTTACTGGTAATTAATCAAATCCAAATATTTTGAGCTTGGACGTTTATGTTAAACCTTCCATTGTTTTATTTAATAAAAAATGTAACAATATTTCACTTTGAATAGCATTCAGAACCATTTTCTGAGCTTTAAGTTGATTTAGTTCTGATCCTCATTAGAATTCCTAACCCATACCCTAACATCATGTTAATTAAAATAAATTAAAATTCATTATTAAATCCAACACAATCTCTGACTTTTTCCAAGCAATGGGTAGTGGCTGGAAGGGTATCCGCTGCGTAAAACATATGCCAGAGAGTTAGCAGTTCATTCCGCTGTGGTGACCCCGAAAGGGAAGAAAGCCGACATGAAAATGAATGAATGAATGAATCTCTGACTTCAATTTGAAGGAAAAATAAATAAACAAACTTCCCTCAACACACTCCAACAGTTACTTTACCAGATCCACAACCAAATGTGATCTTATGCAGAATTAACACCTTTTTACTGTCAAACAACTTTTGTTTAGATCACTTGTTTATTGGTTTTATTCATATATTCTTATAGAACCCTGCGAAAAGAACTTGCAGTGTTTCAATGACTATGAAACAGAAATGAAATGCACTTTCCCATCTGACATCTTAATGAATTGTTCTGGATACAATCTGGATGTCAGACAAAGAACAGAAGTGAAGTAAGTCTCAATGGCTGTTGTTCCTTGGTGCCAAAGATTATTAACAAGTGCACTTATTTATTTTGCAGGCTAATACGATATTCATGCCTCTTTGCAAGAAGTCAACACAATGCTACATGTGAATGTAAATTCCAAGTAGAAGGCTTTGTTACTGAAGAGATATTTTCCACCACGCTCCAGAAAGGAACAAAGATTTTATTGAGCAAAGACTTCAAGACTGTAGATTGTGGTGAGTGAAAACATTGGTTTGCAGTTTAAAGTATCGTTTAAACTTAAAAAAAAAAGAGTTAAAAAAAATTAACATCTTTTTTTTCTGCAGTCAGACCAAAAACACCAATTTTATCAGTGCAGAAGACAGAAAATGGCAACTTTAGGGTTACCTGGAATGACAGTTATAAGACAAACAAAGTCTTTAAAGAAAGTTTGGACCTAAATCTGACCTATGGGATTAACGAGGGGCATAAAACGGTAAGGAAGAATGTTGATATTAACTACTCCTATAGATATTAATTTTAAATATCAAAAACTAATTGTCTGTACAGGTGACCATCACCATACCAAACAATGTCAGAGTTTATGAAATAGTGGGCAGTAATCTGCAGCCGAACACTGAATACATTCTGACTGCAAAAATGTGCACAAATTACCAAGAAGGTGAAAAGACATGGAGTGACCAGAGTGAGCCTGTTCTTTTTACCTCCGGTAAGTTTCTGTGTTTGTCATGTAATTTGTTTATTTCCTTTGGGTTTCCTTACTATGCTAATGCTCCGTACAAACCACAACCACAATGTTAGCAGGAGATTCCTTTGACTCTATGAAGACAAATGTCATCAATACATTAATTGAACTATATTTAATTGTATTTAGCATGCTGATTATCTGTATTGGCTCTGCAGATCCATCTCCAAATGAAGTGGTCAAAATTGTGGTTCCAGTTTTGTGCATTACACTTTTTATCATCATTTGTGGTGCTTTCGTCTGTGTTTTGAGGTAAGACTCTTTTTCATAATTTTGTGTTTAATATATGTTCACTGATACAAGTTATTACTTCATTACAGGTTGAAAGCTGATTGGTGGGACAAGATCTCCAAGCCAAAACTTAATGTTTTTTTTGGGGACGCAAAGGTTAGTCATTAACTAGAAATAGCAATTTCATATTAGGAGATTCAACAGGGAAATCGATTGGTGATCAATTTAGGTTGCAGATTGATGGTGCGTTGGTGGAGTTGGTCGTCTTGTAACCGGAAGGTTGGCAGTTCGATCCCCACTAAGGCCAATCTGACGTTGTGTCTCTGGGAAAGCCACTTCACCAACAATGCCCTGTATGGATGTGTGAGACTGGTGTTTGGTGGTGAGCAGGAGGTCATAGCTGCGAAATGGCAGCCACGTCCTGTCAGACTGGTTGATAATAAAACAGTAAAAACCAAATCTGTGTTTAGGGTTAGGGAAAAGTTTATTTTAAATATATTTGGGGCCTGTGATTTGGATTAGGGAAAGGCTAATATTAAAACATGATGCATCTGTGGTTGGGGTTTGGGAAAGGTTGTTTTTAAAGAAATTTTGGGGCCATGGTTAAGGTTAGGAAAAGGTTAGTCTCAGCCTCAGACGTCATGCCCAAAGAATAATGACTTAACGTTCGGTAAACTTAATTGGTAACACTTCAACAATTTTGTGGTGTTCAATCAAATTCTTGATCTGATTGGTTTAATTTATTTGTATATCAGAAAGAAGTGAGTGTAAAAAATGGCGGCCATTTTATCGAGAAAAATAGTTGTGTCTTACTTGTTGTGCCCCCTCATATCGATTATGGAAGATTGTTCTTCTGTAATGGCAACATTTCCACACCCCGCAACATGATGAAATGCTAAGTCTCAGGGCATTGGTTGTTTGATATATTGGTCAGATGGCTTCTTGGACAGGTCTTTGCCAACAAAATGGCCATTAACACTAGACCAATCTTAAGGCCATGCGAGACTAGGGAAAGGCTATTAGACATTTTGGATTTGTGGGTGAGGTTAAGGAAAAGATGTTTTTAAATACACTTTGGTTTAGGAAAAAGTTGTTGTTGTTAAAGACTGCACTGAATTCATGGCTGCTGACTACTATTGTATGCACAGTGTTTTTGATCGCTATTGTATGTGTGCTTAGGGATCAGTTAAATGCAAAGCACTTCCTAGAATGGCATATCCTGACCATTTCACTTTAATAATATGTCATGTTTTTTTTGTTTGTTTGTTTGTTTTTTTTTAGGATCAGATTTTACCTAATTCCTTCAATGCATTCTCTAAAATCCTTGTGGAAGATCAAAAACTGGATCTTCAGGAGGAAAAGGAATTGTGAGTTTGTTTTTGGCCAAAATGTTCTTATGCTTACATTATGCTTACTTCCTCTGCAAAAATTATGATCAGTATTTTACTGTACATTTTACAGTTAAACAATTGATGTTTTATACTGACAAAAGTAGAGACACATTGTAAATCTGTAAATTTTATAAATGTATTAATACATTATACAATTAATATAATGAAAAGACACATAAGATTTAAATATTTGCACTCAGTTTATCTTTATCAAAATGTTGTGTATGTCTTAAATAACTGTACAAACATTTTGATTAAAATGTATAATATGTATTAGGCCTGATTCTAATCTGCTACATAATTGCAAAGTAATCGCTAGTGGTGTGAAAAAGTAGTTTTTAGTAATTAAAACCAAATTGTTTAATAATTTACTTACAATAATGTCTTTGGTTATGTTCTATGCCATATTTCTGAATTTCCATAATGTTACTGTTCTTGACAGGATCTCAGCATTATTTGTAGACATAAACAATGAGAGAAGTTCCAAAAGTCTTGGATCTACACCGGTGGACAATGGTCAGGCTGTCTTGGACTCAGGTTTCAAGGTTAACGAGATCCGATCTCACATTGAACGTGCTATGGTTAAGGATTTAGAAGTCCTCTTTTCCACAAATATCAAACCCAGCTGTCCACTCACTACAATGGAATACAAAAATACTACTGACACATCTTCAGAAGAAATAAATAGTAACAAAAGAGATTCAGGAAATTGCTCTGTTTTATCTGTATTTAGCAACCAATCGTATTTGGAATCCTTAAGGGACAATTCTTCATTCCTGGACCACTTGAGCATTGATCATTCAGACAGTGGCAAAGATTCTGATGTTGATCTGAAGTGGGAAAACTCTAATGTCAGAAATAGTAACTCCTCAACTGAAGATAATGTGGTTGATGACTATCAGCCCTTAACTGCTGTTTTGAACAAGGAAGTCGATGAAGAATTTTGTGAGGAGCTTTCAGATCCCATATCACACTCAATTCCTCTTCACCCCCTTGTAATTAAACATGAGGGACAACTCATTTGGGATGATGCACATCAAGCTCTTCAAGATGTCTCAAAGAAGAATAAGGGGCAAGAGTGTACAAGCAAGACCTCTGAGCACCGATGTGAAACACTGATATTTCCTCAGAGCTTCAATCAAGAGGCAATGCAGAATTCTTGGGCCTCTTGTTTGCATATGCCTCCAGTTATTCAAATGGACAGTTCATATCACCCTGTGTAACTAAGACATTTCAATGTTTTGCATAAGGCCTATACCCTTACACCACACCCATCATATTCCAAGTGGCTTATCATGCACACAGTGATGGGGACATAACAGAACAAATTTGTCCAGTAACATAAACTATGCAAATGCACATCATTTGTTTAAACCAAGGGCCTGCGTTTGCCGATCACTATGTCATCCAGAACTTATATTCTACCCAGCACAATTAACTTTAGTGGTTTACATAGAAATATTCGTGGTATTGCTCTTGCAGTTTTTACTTTGATTGAGTTAACTGAGTGGAATTTCAAAACTATTATTTGTTGTGTGCTCCATTTTCTTTACAGAAATCCGATTTATACTACAAACTAAAAAATACATTTCTACACTACTGACCCAGGCATGGCATGTGTTTTTCCCTGCTGTTTATATTGTGTTTTAGGGGATGCACTAATACAACATTCCTTTGATAGATATAGAGTATATGTAATAGACCTTAATTGTGCCGGTAAGGTAACTCTGGTTATTTTCAGAACTTCATTATTTTTTTCTCTGAAACGATATTCAATTAGAAGCATCATGAATTTTTGTGGCATTTTATATCTAAGCTGCACCCTATTTTCTCGTTTCAAGAGATAACCCTTTAAGATACATTATTACCTTTTTTTTAAAGGTCTGAATATATCATTTCAATTATTTATATAACCAGACGGATGACATAATTGCTTCTGCTCTTCTTTAACACAGCATTTACCTGCTGTGCAGATGTCACCCTCTTTGGGTTTCAGTGTAGTAATATCTGAATATTTTTATAAGTAGAAGTACATGAGTCAGTGATATATCAGCCCATCTCTATTCTATTTGCGTTTTCAGAAACATAGACATAAATGTAATTTTTAACTAAAACCCAAGCACTTTAAGGTTCATTTTAAACCTTTACACAGGATTGTAAAATATATTTTATTATGCTACAAACAGCCAAATTTTTTTTGTTTACACAACCAGTCAGCCCCTCATCAATATTATTTTTTCTAAATTCATGATAAAGCGTTTGAATATAATGTTGACATATTTATAGGAGTAAGTAATTGTTCTGATTTTAATAGTCTTTGTTTCGGTTTCTGACGTCCACATAAACAGGTTTTTACTTGACTTCCTTGTTATCTGGCTGAAACAGGAAGTGAAGTTGTTTTTCCTTGGTATAGAAATTGCATCATAATAGTAAACCAAGTTATACTGGGGTTTTTTTTTTACCTTCCTGTTGTGTTAAATTTTAAACGCACCCCATTATCACTTACATTTGTTTATTCCACCAAGGCTTTTGACTTTGTCTGGAAGCTCTATTAAAAATCTTTTTAATATTTTGTAAAATGCTGTGAAATTATGATGTTTTTGTTGTTAGTGTCTGTTTCGAGTCAGTTATGATAATTAGAGCCAAAACTGAAATAATAAGTGTACTATCAGCTTAAACTCTGACAGACAGCTCCTCTTCTAATCATGGGATTCTTATTTTGCATGGTTTTCCCCTATATCTCCAAGGCAACAAAACAAACAACAATGTCCCGTCATGTGAGATAAACTCACTCATTCAGTGATCATTTGAGAGGGGTATATTTACAACCACAAAAAACACCCCAGAGGCTCTCACCAAAACAATATTTTCATGGTAGCAAGCCTAACACGGTAAACAAGAGATGAGAAACAAATGGGATGATAGCTTATTGTTTTAGTGTATTTTATAGTAACAGAAAGCAAACACATGAGGAAAGTTAAAATGTTATCCATTTAAATGTTTCTCACAAGACAGATTAGCTTGATGGAGACTTACTCTGTACCATACAATCAAGTTGATCCCAAACAGTTCAATGGGGTGCATATATGGATATTGGCCACTATACTGAAATGACAAACACTTATTTTTTACATACCTATAGTGATTAATCCCTACCTCCTTTTAATTTTAGTTGATAGGTCAGCTGTCACAACTTCTGTTTTGAACTGCTTAATAACCTTAGTGACAAACTGCATATTGTTCTCTATTGTAGTTGCTTTGGAGTTGAAGCGTCTGCAAAATATAAATATTTTATGAGTATGCAAAGTAATCGCTAGTGGTGTGAAAAAGTAGTTTTTAGTAATTAAAACCAAATTGTTTAATAATTTACTTACAATAATGTCTTTGGTTATGTTCTATGCCATATTTCTGAATTTCCATAATGTTACTGTTCTTGACAGGATCTCAGCATTATTTGTAGACATAAACAATGAGAGAAGTTCCAAAAGTCTTGGATCTACACCGGTGGACAATGGTCAGGCTGTCTTGGACTCAGGTTTCAAGGTTAACGAGATCCGATCTCACATTGAACGTGCTATGGTTAAGGATTTAGAAGTCCTCTTTTCCACAAATATCAAACCCACCTGTCCACTCACTACAATGCAATACAAAAATACTACTGACACATCTTCAGAAGAAATAAATAGTAACAAAATAGATTCAGGTAATTGCTCTGTTTTATCGGTATTTAGCAACAATTTGTATTTGGAATCCGTAAGGGAATATTCTTCATTCCTGGACCACTTGAGCATTGATCATTCAGACAGTGGCAAAGACTCTGATGTTGATCTGAAGTGGGAAAACTCTAATGTCAGAAATAGTAACTCCTCAACTGAAGATAATGTGGTTGATAACTATCAGCCCTTCACTGCTGTTTTGAACAAGGAAGTCGATGAAGAATTGTGTGAGGAGCTTTCAGATCCCATATCACACTCAATTCCTCTTCACCCCCTTGTAATTAAACATGAGGGACAACTCATTTGGGATGATGCACATCAAGCTCTTCAAGATGTCTCAAAGAAGAATAAGGGGCAAGAGGGTACAAGCAAGACCTCTGAGCACCGATGTGAAACACTGAAATTTCCTCAGAGCTTCAATCAAGAGGCAATGCAGAATTCTTGGGCCTCTTGTTTGCATATGCCTCCAGTTATTCAAATGGACAGTTCATATCACCCTGTGTAACTAAGACATTTCAATGTTTTGCATAAGGCCTATACCCTTACACCACACCCATCATATTCCAAGTGGCTTATCATGCACACAGTGATGGGGGCATAACAGAACAAATTTGTCCAGTAACATAAACTATGCAAATGCACATCATTTGTTTAAACCAAGGGCCTGCCTTTGCCGATCACTATGTCATCCAGAACTTATAGGAAATAGGAATATATTTTTTTACCATTTTCAAATCTCTGCCTCCCCACATTTTTATACTTGTCTATACAAGCAAAACCCACCGTAAAACAACATTTACATTTAGCAGACGCTTTTATCTAAAGACACTGAGCAGTTAGTTATAAAGGCAAATTCTGATTTAGGTAGTTAGCTCATCACAGCTGTTCATCTTAACATTAAGTAATACAGAGCCCTTTACAGGCCATGTGATCAAATAATTTCTCCTGCATTTTGGAAAGGTTTTCCCTCATTCATTTAGACCATTTCAAATGGTTTTTCTGTATACCAGCAACCCAAAAGGTCTGGCTGTTGTGATTTCGGCTGCAGTAATAGATATTTATTAATATACTTACAAACGTCATCATTGTTTACAAATAGTAAAAGGGTCTATAGTGAAATAAATATCCAACATTCAAGGGATCTTGAACAAATTATATTTGCAATAATTCTACTCAAGAATAATTTGAAGCTATGGTTTCAACAGATCAAAAAACATCCATGTCATGGTTGTTTCATTGTTCAACTATTTGTACTATTTGGGTGTGAATAACATACAGTACGTTTCTACATTGCATCATCATTATTTTGGATCAGACATTTGGAACTTCCATGCCATCTACTGGTCATAAAGACTAACTCAATGGATTAAAAAAAGGGTCTACTATAAAAAAGGATGTAATTATTGACCTAATTACTGACTCCACCAAGGCAACAATAGTATTCCTACTCCAAAATATTGTTAAACCAGAAAAAATCATTATAGAATAATGGTTAAGGTTTTAAATGTCGATGTAATAAACAAATTACTTTTTAACAAAGTTGAACAGTTTATTTATTTATTAATAACATATTTGACAAACTACTTTGATTTATTGTATTGTCTAAAGGTGTATACAAATAAAACTGACATGAAATCGTGAAATGCAACTCATTTGAATAAAACCTACTTTTTCCAAAACTATCAATAATTACATGTGTCTGCACATCCTATTTTCAACAGCCTTACTAGAAATGTTTAGTGCCTTCCTTGTCATGTTTCCACAGGTTTGCAAAATCTTTGGGGACAATTTTACAATAGAGCGCTCGTAAATCAACAAGATTTGTCTCTGCTGTGACTGCAGTGAAGCCCTTGTTAATGATTTCTTGTTTAACTGGTTTTGCTCAACTTGTGACCAAGTCGACTCCTTAGGCCAAATAAGATCACATCCTAACATTTCAGCTAACATACTGACATTCATATACAGGCTCTTTGAGATGGAATGAGACAACAACTTTAACATACGACAACTTAGTGTAAATATGTTCTGTTGTTTTGAAGATTAAAGCATCAGTTTTTCAGAATAGCTTAAAAAATGTTAGAGGAGGTAGTTTCTCAATGTCAACCAGTCCTTCTGGTATTTTGGTAGTTACAAATAGATTTTATATAAAAATACTTTATCTCTTTTAACTACTATTTACTATAAAACCAAGTTTGTACATCATTAATCACATTAGAAATATATATTTGGGTGATACATTTGTATTTCATTCAGAATTTGACTTGTGAATTATTTTCTTTTTACTAAACTGAAAAACTGTCCAGTATAAAGTTCCTATTTTTGAATACGGAAGACATATATGAACTAAAGTTTTTTAGGTAAAGCGTGAATTTGTTTTAAAACAAAGAATGGAGCAAACAGCTCATGGAAATTTCCACACCAGAGTCAACGAGCCCAGACCATTTAGTTTTATATGCTACTACAATTATAGCATACCTCTAGAGGTCAGTGTGCTTCAATGGAAGACACACTAGTATAAACAACATAAAATTCCCCTTACAAACATGCCATGCTATGTCATGTTCATAGATAAAAAAAGTGAAGCAATCTTTTTTTGAAATTGACATTATCTGTAAAACACAGGAAAAAGACAGTAACGTAAAACTGTTAATTCATAGGATATGCTTTGGGTGTATCTGTCTAAAATGCAATCAGTAATCAAAAACATTACCGAAATCTCATAAAATACGCTATAACAATTCTTAATTACTGTAAAAACTTAACCTCATAGAGCTATCTTTAAGTTTGAATCTTTAAAAAGATGATCACGATCATTTGTTTCATGACTTGTACAGTCAAGACACATTATGCATAAACATCATGTACTGACACTAAACGCCTCATGCAATATTTCAGAATATTCCATCAAAGCTTGTAGAAAACAAATAAAATGTTGCAAGAACTCCTGGTCTCAAACATTGAGGATTATAAGCACTGTTTAATAAATCACTAGTGTTCCTTCATTTTAATGCAAACAAACATAGTGCAAGTAATCCAAACCACAGTTCCTGGAAACATGTTCATTGAGGTTTCTGTAAAAAAAATTTTGTGTTACAAAAAAGACTATTTGCAGAGTCGTCATATTTAAATGTGTTTTCACAAACTTACATTTGACTTTGCTTTGAGACACTCCAAAGAAGTTAAGTTAGAGGCAAAATGACCTTTCAAATGTTTTTGACACTAAAAAGGAAATGTTGGTATGTAAATGTGAGTACATGTTTGGCTCTTTAACTTTGAATTTGAGTGGATCCTGGCTCATTATTTGAAGATACTGTCATGGGGTTTTCATCCGTTACCTAATATAAATAGAACAATGAATGGGAGGGATGACAATTGCTGTCAGGTTACCCTTTGTCTGAATAAGAGTCATGCTACTGGATACAGGCATTCTGGCCCAACGCTCATCTCAGTCAATAGATTCTTCTCAAGAAAAAAAAAACCCTCAAGAACAGACAACCCAAAACAACTACCGAGACTTTCAGGGGGCCAAAGTAAACTGACTGGCCTGTTTGTGATTCAGAATGGAAGATTTTTTTTTACCATCATGCATGATACATTGAAACGGAAAAACACTTCCATTAGAAGTCTTGCAAGAGCAACTTAAGCAAACCTGCTTCGGTTAGACCAATCGTGAGTAAACAGAAAAAAAACAGTTAATTGTTGAAAAGCTGAAGTCTTAGGTCGTCAAGGAGACAACTTTCACCTCTAATGTTAGCCAACTCCATCCTAAGTAGCATAGTGGCTAGTCCTGTTTTCTTCCAAAAAAATAACAGTTTCTGTAGACAATATAAGATTTAGTAGTGATGCTTCTTTTTATCTTAACAGGATTTGAAATAATCATTCTTACTGGAAGGACAGAGCAAACCACTCTGCCACAGTTCTGCTTGAAGTTTTTTAAGGTAATTGTTTGCAATTGTTTACATTACAAGTTTACAATTGTGTGGATCATAAATTACCAACCATACTATTGTGACAGTTAAAATGTATTTAACAATTTAAGCTCCTTAAGAGTGGTGACAGACCTTGTAAACCTCATGTGTTTTTAATCATATGTTTATACCAATATGTTACCAAATTAAAATGATACCAATACAATACCAAACAAGTCATACGAGTGACGGAACAAAAAAACAAACCTCTACCACAACTTCTTTGAATTGTGTTCTAGCTGTCAACTGTCCAATCTGCAACACATTTTTTGGTTACTGAAAACCATGGAAATGTTTACTTTGTCATCAATAACATACATTTTTAAGTCAGCATGTATATAATATTAACACACAATTTCACAAAACTGCCCAACTTCAGTTGAGTTATACAAAAAAATTACTGAAATGTATCCTGAGCCTAATAACCTAATAGTCCTGCGCATCTGCTGAGGCGTTTTCCATTCTCTCCACCATGAAGAAGCACAGGGTACCTATGAAGCCCATGATGACCATCACTAGGAGCTGCCAGGTCAGCAGTATGTACCCGCTGTAGAAGAACGCCAACGCTGCACAAATAGACTGAGAAAAGCTTTGGCTTACTGACAGGCAGAAGTGTTAAAAACAACTCTTAATTTACAGAACAGAAAGCACATACAAAGTAATAAGTGCATGTATTGCACTCATGTAGTACATTTACTTAGGCCCATACTTTTTACCTTTAGGTTGTTAGGGAGTAAACAGCAGTAATTAAATGATCTAAATACCATGTCTCATCAAGTAATACTGTACAGTACATGTCTTTCTTTAGGAATGATGGTGTTGAAGTCAAAGATTTGCACTAAATTATGTTTTTCTTCAAAAAGTTTATGCTCAACCGAATACTTCTATTTTGAAGAGAAAATGTATCTTCCTCACAGGTGTGACTCATTCAGATGCTGATAACAAACCATGATTATTCCACATGTGTGCCTCAGGTTTGCCACAATAAATGGCCACTGAATTTTGTGCAGGGATCTAAGGAAAGTGTGGGGGGATATGCGTGTTGCATTAAACGAGTCAGTCACAATGACAACAGAAACTAGGAGCTTATTTCATTAGCAAGAACACAAATAACCCTTAACTAAGTGTTAAACCATAAAGCCCTCATAGGGTATACTATTTCACTTAACAAATCAAAAGTGAAAATACACTTTAGCTACATTTAGACTGCAAGACTTAAAGACCGATTATTAATAACCCGATCATTTCAACCAAATCATATCGAGAAGAATACAAATAAGAACTATTTATTAATTATATTACTTCCTACCTATGCCTAGAAATTAGATGTTTCTTCCCACACAATGACGTAAAAGTCTGTTAAATGCAACCTGATAGCTCAGAAGGATTAAAAAACAATAATGAAAGTGACCTGGGTTGGATTTGAAAAAAAAATCTAAAGTGAGCTGTTCAGACTGTGTTGATCAATCAATCAATCAAGTTTTTATATAGCGCTTTTTTTAGCAGTCGCTTTCAAAGCAGCTTCATAAAGTCCTAGTGTGGATCAGGTAGGGTAAATAGGAGTTCCCTCTGTGAGGTCACCTCCCCAGCAAAAACAACATACAAATATAATATGAATGACAATATCAGATACAAGTCGCATATGGGAAAGTATTTACTTTGGGCTGCAGTCTGAACATAGCCTAAGCAGGAAAGTGTGGGTGGATCTGTGTGTTCACAATGACAACTGTAAATAGGAGCTTATTTAATTAACAATAACACAAATAATAGTGTAATAACCAAGTGTAAAAACAGAAAAACAGGGTAGCGACCTTAAGTTAAGGTTTAACAGAACAAATCAAAGCAGGTAAATCAAGAATCATTATATTATATATAATATGTAATAGGTAATGACATGAGAATATAAAGGGAAAAAATAAGCTCAAGCAAAGGAAAGAACAGGTAACAGAACTGATTACGTAATGAAAAAAAAAGACACAAAACCCAGAATAACCCCAATCAGGGATCAAGTATGTTTTTAAATTAACATCTTTATCTGCCTTACCTGTGGGGCAAATAAATTGCTTCAGATTTCTCAAGTCTAAAAACTCACATGTTGATCAATGTACTATCCTAGACATACATTTTTATTTTAATACACTACATTTTATAAATATTTTTCTATCTAAATTAGGTTACATGCACAAACTCAGCTCTTGTTCTGTTGTATGAAAAACATGATAATAAGTGAAAATAGGAAAAAAATTATTTAATCCTCAATATTTGATAATACATTGATATGATTACAACTATGCCTCTTAATCTTATAACGACCATTGTAAAAAAAAAAAAAAAACTAAACAAGAACAAATATGTGTTCTGATTTCAAAAAGAGCTTTAGTTAAATTAACTACATGCTTGAAATTCACCAAATGAAATGTTTTTATTTGACATTATATTGAGCAGTTTTCAACCTTGTGTTTGTAAACCTTGTGTATGTTGTTTGCTGCTTTGAAGCATTTGCAATTACATTTTTTATTTGCAAATAAGGCCCTTTCCTGTTTAAGCCGGAGTCTTACCTGTATGAATTTAAAAATGGCGAAGGCTGGTGCACTCTGCTCAGCATAGACTCGTCCTAGAATACTGTAAAGCTGTGTGTTGAAGCAACTGTCACCAAGACCCAGCAGGAAGCTACACAGCAGGGCAATTGAAATACTGGAAGAAGTATAAAATAATTAACATCACACAGCTATCTTTTCAAGAATCTTTGTTAATTCAAATTAATTTCCTTTTCCCAGATTTGAAACAATAGCAAACCCGTTTTACCTTGGCGAAAGATACGGCTTATGTTGTGTGCTTGTTTGAAAAACCATCGGTGCATCATCTGGTATATTAAGGAATATCAGGTAGAATGCCACGAAGTGCACGACCATCCCTAAAAAGACGACTGAAGTGCGCCTGAACCGATTGTTCTTCATCACAAGGCCAAACATTCCTCCTCCTGTAGACAAAGTCCATCAGTGATTCTGAAATGCTAGAGTATTATGATCTTTCAAAGCTCTAGTTTACATACCGACTATTTCACCGAATCCCACAACAAGGCCTGAAATACCAACTAAGCCTTTTGCTGCAGCACCAAAGTGTGTTGTAGCTCCAATGCAGGTTCCATAAACACCACTGTAAAATGAAAGCTCCAAACCTTAAAAGAAAAACCAGGAATCAAAACATGTTGACGACCTCTGTATCCATCCTGTATTGATTTGCTTACCGCTGTATGCCATGCAGAAACTTAACAACAATATGGTTTTTGTTTTGAAGACTTCCACAACTGTCTCTGCAATTAAGACCGAAGACATTTTACACCATAATGAAAGATACATGAGGTATAATGTGTTTTTGATGTTGAAAATAGATAATAATAATAATGATCGTGCGGCACATATGAGGTGAAGCTTCAAGAACTTACTTAACTCTGTTTTAGCTTCCATCACAGCAGATGTCGCTCTTTCTTTGTATCTAAAATAGCATTTCACTGAACGTTACATAAGCCAAATTAAAAAAAATCTAAGATACTAAAACATCATATCAATGACAAGACTTTCTATTACTTTTATAGAATCATAAAAAACACAATTAGTAAAATAAATAAATACATTTCTGTATATTACATTTTTAATACAATATGATAGAGTTAAAATGAAAAAAAAAAAAGTGATCAGATCTTTGTTTAAACCGTTGTTCAGATTCTAATGTTCATATTTTTAGTTGATAAAAACCAATCGTCAACTTGGGGAAAATAAGTACAAACGGAAATAAAAAAAAAACACCATCACACATGGTTGTGTCCTACTTTAATACCATTTTGTTTGCTTTTATCACATAATAGTCTGTAGGACACACAAAAGGATCATAAACTGAGAAAAACGTTTACGCGCCAGACATGTCCTTTGTGTAGAGGACAGCAAAAAGCTGTAATCATTCAACCTGACAGCAGACGTACCCTGAGTTTTTGTAATTTAGCAGCATTGATATTCAAGACCTCAGGAGTTTTTAAACATTATAAACCAGATTGAATTGGATCAGATGGAACTTTTTTCAGCTGTAGAATTTATGATCTAAACTGAGAGAGTGAACACTTACATTAGTCTTGAAGACAGCAGAGACTGCCCTTCTTCCTCAGACTGAGCATCTCCCAGCTCACGCACCTTCCGTAAGGCTAGAAAAGTCAGAGTGCCAAGAACCGAGATCACCAGAAGAGCCGTGAACATGACCTTTCTGTCTGTGTCTGTCAGACATGAGAAAAATGTGCATGAACATCACATAAGCTATAATGTGGCACCATTCGCAATATTATTGTTATTAGCATGTTAGTACAAAGAGAAGATGTAAAAGTACAGATTAAGCCATGTTAAGGAATTGAACACAAACAAGCTTTAATTTAAATTACTTTGAATTCATTTTACCTGAAATTTCACTTTTTCCTTTCCAATCAAAATAAATGTACAGATTGCCAAACAACATACTGGAAAAAAGCACAAAAATTAGCTTTTTCATTCAGGATTCAGGTTATTGAAAAGCTGGTTAAACATTAAGAGATTAATGATTTGCTAAGTAGAAGTTCCCATACGTTTTCCAATGATTTCCCACAAAGACATATGAGGAAGAGTCGCAGACAAAGACATGAGAACGTAAATAAAACTTTAAAATATTTTATGTTCAGTGGATGATTTATTGTTCTGACACTAAACATTAGTTTGCAGCTGATTCACATAATTTCTCGGATTACAGTAACAAATATAACATCAGACAGATTGAACTTGAGCAATACTTGTTGCTGCCCCTTTCTGTACCTGCACTGTAGTAAAGCCCAAAACACTCCAGTGTTCCTGTTGATGGTTGAGGCATCAGAGTTTTCCACCAGAAAAAGTCCCTGGGCTGTCCAGAGCACTGAGAATAGAAATGAAGTAGGCTACACAAGTTAGAGAGAACTTGTTTTATTAGACTAAAGCCAAGAACAAGAAAGTGGGACTGAAGGTAGTAGGTAAATTTCAAAGTGAGAGACAGCTGATGGATAATGAATGTAAAATATTTCTAAAATGAATATGATTTTGTTTTACTGTACTTACTGGCTGCTCCAAAACCAATTAGCACTGAAGTGAAATAAAATGACCATGTGGATGGAATGATGAATACAGCTATATAACCACTGTAAAATACAGAATGAAAGATATATAGTAGCACCATGTCTGGAAATTAAACACACATTTCAAAAGAAGAAATCTGAGATACTCACCTATAAAAAATTCCACTTAAGAACATTGTGAACTGGGCTCCAATAATAGCCACAATTGTGGGAGCCAAAATATTACAGAATGAAAAAACTCCATATATTATTCCAAGACTGTAAACGGAAAAAAAGGAAATGACCAGATATAGATTTAACATTTTATTAGATATAATATATTAGTATAATGTGCTGGTTCAGACAGAAAAAAATGCTTATCTGATCAGTTTTGACTTGCAATTTTAATTTATTTTGTTAAAGCACAATATTTCTTACCACTTTTATACAGACGTTTTCCAAATTTGCATGCTGATCTATAAAAAGGCACTAGCTCCCTGCATCATTATTGGACTGTTTTTTAAGATTAATTAAGAGAAAAATTTGGTTTTATTCTTTAGCCCCATAAGTTACCATATAGATCGGAGGCCTTTAGGACAATTTCTTAAACCTAAAATCCCCTACCTTGACATCACTATTGATTCTGATTTTAAAATGGATAAACAGGTCAATTCAGTTGTGAAGTCTGCTTTTTATTATATGCGGCTTTTATTTAAAATTATGCCATGTTTTAAAGATTTTGAGCAAGTATGCTTTTATCAATTCACGTCTGGACTACTGAAGTAGTGCTCTCTACACTGGGACTAATCACAAAACGCTTCAGTGCTTACAATTAGTACAGAACACTAAGGCACTCTTTTGAACCAACATGAGTTTGCATATCATCCTTTGCACTGGTACATTTTAGGATTGATTTTAAGATTTTATCATTTGTTTTATGGTTTTAAATTGACTGGTCTTAAATCCCTCAATGAACTCAGAGGGTCAGCTCCAAGTAGTGACTTAAAACTAGGGGGGTCATAACATTGTCTGTGGTGGGACCAAAATTGCGGAATGTACTGCCTCCCCTTGTCTTCAACCCCATTCTTACTCACTGGCTTTTAACTCGGCCGGTGCTCGTGTGGTCCTCTGTGTGTTTTATTAATGTGTGTATTTTAGTTCTAATTTGTTTTTTTGTATTTTACCTGTAACAGTCATTTTGATTCCTTTTTAAATTATTTATTTGGTTAGTTTTGTGCAGAACTTTGGAAACTTTTCTGTTTGTAAATGTGCTTCAGAAATGAAGTGAATTGAATTTGAAGTTTTAATGGGGAGGGGGGGTAATCTATTGCTAATTTCATTAGTGTGCACTCATGAATAGGGGTTTTCCCCCTCACTATTGTTACCCACAAACATGGATGTTGGGAGGAAATACAATTATGGAGGAGTGAACTTGCCCCTAAGGTGGATTAGCAATCTGGATCGTGAACACCACTGCCTTTCATCTAGTGTGAGTGGTACAGTTACCAACAAACCATGTGACATAAATTAGGTCTAATATAAGGGTCTGGATCACAAGCTTTGAAACTGCAATCCTGGATATCTAGAAGCTCTACAAATTTTGGCTGCAACCATAGTGTAACGAATCTGATAAATCATATTACCTACTTTTTCAAAGCTACAAGTCTGTGTTAAAGCACAGTTGAAACTAAACGGTGCAAAGCTTTGGCTCTTCAAGAGTTACATTTGTCAACCAATGATCAGTAATATTAGGAAGGTGATGATGACAACATTGAATGAATGCTACAAAACATTCTTCAAAATTATGTTCCTTTGATGTTAGTTGAAGCAAGGTTGTGTTTATTGTCATATTTTGGAAAAAAAAAATGTTTTTAGGATTCATACACAAATTGAAATAGTTGCATGATCAGTTAGATTTTAAGAATCATATTTTTTTGAGAATTTTAACCACTTTAAATCTCATAATATTTTTTTGTGAATCTTACCTATGATACCCACTCCCGGTGAAGTTAGTGTTATTCAAGCTTTTCACCACAGTTTGCTAAAAGAAAAAAAGAAAGAAAAAAAAAAACATTATCTGGGTGTAATTTAAGTAATAAAAGTGCCTATTTTGTTTTATATTAAAAATCCTGTTAACAGTTACATTGGAAGTTACAACCTGTGATGTTCATATCCATGAAGACGTGCATTTCTTAAAACTGATTAGTGTACAAATGAAGCAAAAAAAAAGCTCATTTCACAAATTGCGTTGATTTTTTTTTTTTTTTTATGTCTGAGGTCAGCATGAGTGAGCCCAGCGTGACAGCTGAATTGGTTCCAGACATTAGTCATGCAGGACAAATTCTTAACTGATGGAGGGAAATCTAAAACACGAGATTCATCTGACCCAGATTTACCTCAACTACATGCTTTTATTACATTATATTAACCCTCCTCAAAAATCAAAGACATCCCATGCAGAATAAAAAAATGAAATAAAAAAAGCAAAGAAATATTAATAATTTTACAGTTGTGCTGCACACAAATAGCAAAAAATACATGTTCAGTCAAAGAAAACAACTCAAAAGACTCTGATAACTACAAATATTTCAGGTTTAGAAAACACACATTTTCAAATAACATTCTGCAATACTAAAAATGATGACGAGGAAACTTACTTCAATATTGCCACATGTGGTGAAGGCTGTGAAAACCAGCAGAAATCCTATTCCCAAAACCACAACGTTATAAGTCCTAAGATCAGCCATCTTCAGCTTCTGTAAATACTCATGGAAGATGTCAGAGTTCCAACAAGTCTGTCTTGGTCCATTAACATAAGACTCTCCAACAGAGCAAACTGTGAGAAATGAAGTCAGTGAGGAGTTATTAATGTTACTGTACTCTGCAGGAGTAACACTATACTACAGTGAGTAAAGAGACGCTTTTTGTTAACAGAACTGCATGTGCCTTGTGGTTGTAAAGCATGAGGGGAAAGTTCCAGGAATGCTAAATCCATGTGATGTTTCTGTGATGTAATTTAGAGTGCCAGGACGTTTTTTTTTGTACTAACGTTAAATTGAAGTTGAAAATGCACACTTAAAGAGAATGTCATTTTATTATCTGCACAATTTTATAGTAATACAATAATTATAACATAGAATAAAAAAAAATAACACCTGAAATTTATTTTGAATGCCTAAAATATATATCTGTTGTAAGATTACAATTTTTATGAATAAAAACTTCCTGTGTTATATGTCAGTTTTGCTCAATGATACCACAGCTTCGTGCTAACGTTAGTTGCGCATAGAGTAGTAAACTTACCAGATTCACAAAGCTAAACTCACGCAGACGCTGTTGTGGCTCCTTTACAGGTAATGCGCGCAGGTTAAACTTGTCTTAAACCTTATATCCCCGGTTACATGTTCATTGAGGTTTCACTTCAGTGTGGGCTGAAAGTTCAGCAGCCCTGTGAAAGTTGGGCAGGGTAGAGTTGGTTAGTGTACGGTCAGACCATTAGTAGATCTTTACATCATGTGTATAATCTTTACACCGATGCGGCGGTCAATTTACGGTTTAGAGATCAGAGGGAGGTGAAACGTCATATCCGGTAAATGCAGTAAAGAAGGATTTGTATACATAAAAATGAATTTCAATCAACAAATAAACAAACAAAAATAAATAAATAAATATGTTTTAGAATGTGCTTTCATTTGTTGAAGTAAGTTAGTAACTATGCCTTTTATTGAACAATAAAGCCGCACTTAAAATAAAAAGAATATAGCTATCATAGTTTGCATCACCGGTCAAAATATCTGATAGAAGTGGTACAAGGATTTAAAAAAAAGATGTGTGAATGAATAAAGAAATAAGTCCAAAGAAAGAATGTATATACGTAAAATTGGAAGTTCTGATTCAAAACATAGTTAACCTTTTCAGTTCATCGGTTTAACCAGATTTTAAAATCGCAAAGTCACTACGGAAAGTCGCATGGATCATTCAGTGACAGCACGCTCTTTCCCAGAAGCCTTTCCTTATATTGTACACAATCATCATGGCGGCGCAGGATGGTAGGTAGCATGAAAATGTATCTTATAGCCATTTTCGTTAATTTGGTCATGTATTATATTGGCGTATCACAAGAATTCTAGAAACGCAATGCGTTTATTACAGATGTTAGTCGCCCATTTACATTATCATTGTGGAACACCAAAAAGATTTTTGAGTTTTAAGCAGTCATGTCTCGAAAACTTCGGATGTGTTACAAAATTTAACGAGTTGAATACATCGAACCCGTTCTTAGTTATCACCATGCATGGAACCTATCATGCGAACCGTTAAGCCCCGTTTTAGATGCGCGTAAACGTCTGAACCTCAACGCGAGTGTTTCCTTCTAGCTCTTGGTCACCAAAGCAGCTGTCTAAATAGGCACTTCAAGGGGATTGAGACACACTCTGTCTGTATGCGAGCTCGTGAGTATTAGCTCTATGGGCTAAGTTAGCTACCAATGAGGCAGTCGTGTATGGTTTCAGCACCGAGAGTCAGTTAATGTTTTTACTTAAACAAATTGGATGCAGAACCGTTACCCCTAATGGAATTTACTAGATGTTTCTGCACATGTGGGAAGAACCTAGGTAGTTAGTTACATTTTTATATAGTACACACAAGAGTCCTATACATTTAATACTCACTAAGTAGTTTTATTAAAAATAAATACATAGCCTACATGTATATCCCAATTGCCTCTGCCAAATGCGTTTTATTTTTAAGTTAAGAGGCATCACTGCAGGCTGTCAAAAGGTTGTTGCTTGGAGCCCAGCCACCTAAGTGCTCCAATGTTGTTTCATTGTCAAAAAACATGCCTCAGGAGAATTAACTCTCACTATTCGTTAATATAATAGTGAATAATATGAGTGAGCTGCTGATCCACCCAGACTGTACCCTGCTTGTCATTAGTGATTCAACAGTAAAAATGTTTCACTTCCGATACCATTCTAATACAAAGTTTTCCAATATCAGGCCATGCAATTAAAAATTTTTAGCTTTTTTTTTGTTATTTATTATTTAAACCAACATCATTTTATTTTATATTCATAGTCTTTGTGTTTACTGTAACAATTCAATGTAATATTTACTTAAAACTTAAATATGATATGTAGGCTCTTTTTTTTAATACAGGAGATGTCAATTTAATTTTTTTTCCAAGGAAGTCATGCATTGTTATTTAAATCATCCTAAGAGCTAACAGTAGATAACCTGTTTGTACATGTTTGATAGGAAACAGTAAAGCACAAACCAAGGGAGGCATAAAAAACACTAGTTCAAAATCAGAGACTAGAACAAAATAGTAAACTTGATCCTGCTCACACTTTCAGGACTCTTGTAATTGCTTCAGCAATACAGTAACAATTTTGGCATGGTCACAAATCCTCAACGGCTGGTGCATTAAAATATTCTACATCAGGCCCTGTCAGAAAGTTAGAAAGCAAAACCTAACCAGGATTTGGGTTAAAAAAAAAACGTGTAATGGGTTTATGCCAAACCACTTTAAGTTTAAGTCAATCACTTCAAGCTGCATTCATGTCACCCACACATTGCTGCTTTTTTATTCCAGAAACCCTTGGCAGCAATTAAAATTAGGAATTACTGGTGACTTGTATGTCTTGTATTTGCAAGGAGCAAAAACTATGATTTTTAAAAATGGTTCAAAGCATTACAGTAAAACACAACAACCTATGCTGTATCCCAGTCGGAGCAGCATTTACACTGCACCCTTAAAGTAGATACTCATTTTTAGAAGAAAATGTACATACTTTTTAGTGTGTAAGCCGAGAGTTTGCACGTTCTGGGACTTAACTCCAATCGTCATTGCGCAGTAGATTGTGGGTAAAATTTGGTTGAGCATTCATCGATCTGCACTTCAGAATCTAACCGGAAAAGTACACATCCGTGACCCTCTCAGACAATATTGCAAAGTATGTTATGGTTTGTTACGCACTAATTCTCACTTCGCACCCATAAAAGTGTGGATAGTGTGCCGATTGGGACGCAGCACTAGAGTCTTCTACAAGCCCATCAAGGATATCTGTAACAGCAAGTAAACAACTTTGTTTTAGTGGTTGGTGACGTCATGTACCCTGTCCGCAGTCTGCGCATTGTAACGTCAACCTTCATGCAACACACATGATACCATTTTAATGCTGCATTTCTAAATTGTTCCTACAGGAAGTGAGGTAGCAGAAATGGATTTGGAGGTCACGCAGAAGGTACCGGAAGTGTTGTGTGAAGCGGCAGGAGATGAAGCAGGAAGTGAACAAGTGTCTCTTACGGATTGTGACGGCACATCAAATGAACCTGCTGTGGTCAGCAATGGAGAAGAAAGTGAGGAGGGGAAAGAGATGGTGGACGTGAAGATCATCTGGAACAAAAACAAATACGATCTTAAAATTCCTTTAGATTGCTCCGGTGCCAAGATGAAAGAGAAAATTCATAATCTCACAGGTAATCTGACGAACAAGAGGTTTGAGATTATATTTTTGTAAATAATTATTGTTTTGTTGTGATAAACTCAAAAGATGAATGTGTGAAAGAATTGGAGTTGACAGACAAGGAATTTATTGGAAGATGGAAAATTTTTTTACTTTTACATATAAAAAAAGAAGTAAATGCTGGGTGTGTACACTGGATGGGTTAAATGCAGAGCACATATTCCTGTTGTGGGTCACTCCATATCTGGCCAACTGGTCACTTTCACTTCACTTTCACTAACTGGGCACATCAAATATCTTATTTCTTACCGGCATGAGAAAAAAGAAATGACAAAGTACAGCTTTTGCCTTTTTTGTGTTGTTTTTTTTTTGTGTATCTGAAACTCAACCTAAAATTTAAGCAAAAGAAATTCAGACAAATAGTTTTTTCATAACAATATAGGTAATACATTGTCGAAGAGTTTAATAGAAAGCCCTGTTAACATTTGATTCATTTTTTGCTGCTGCTCAAAATGCAACACCTTCATATAACCTTACAATAGTTCACAGTTTTACATGGCCAGTTAGCACCTGCAGAAAATGAACGTTTAATACTTGAATAGAGATAAATAATTGAAAAGTAATACATTATTAATTTAAGTACCATTTCTTTCTACTAACAATTTTTAACAAGCGTTTAACATAAATGAAGTATTATAAAATGAAGAAAGGAGGTCATAGATTAATGAAGATGGTGTTCTTTCAGATCATTCTTTCTGATTCACTTTTTTATTGTTGGTACTTTTTTTCCAAGACATTGTCAATAAGGTACATATTTGGCTACCACTCACGATTGTGTGGTCCTTTCCTCTCACAGGGACTCACAGAAACACATTTTTTTTTAGATCAGTAGAAAAGAGAAAGCCTCAAAATTATTTTTTTCAGTGGTGACTCCTGGAAAGCCTTTGCTCTAAAGTTCCTTATACATCCAACACTGATAAATCCTTATTTGCCGCTTGTCTGGTGAAATATGTTTAAACATCTTTGTGTCAGTACTGATAGCTACAACACATTGTGCAGACCTACAACTGGCACCAGTTGTCCTTTGCAGAATCTTCTCCATCTAAAATATCTTGAAAAAAGAAACATCTTTGTGTTCTGTTAATACGGTTGAATAGCTGACAATATCATATTAAATCATAGTTGTTGGCAGGTTTATTGAGATAGCTTTGATTTAAAAAATTTGCCATCCATCTTTATTATTATGCTTTATTTTCATGAATCTCAGTGCTGCAGTTATTTAACTGTTATTTAGCTTCTAATAAATAACATTACATGTTGAAACCATGTATTATATCAGAATAAAACTACTAATAGTCTTTCATGTTCTGTCGCTAGGTCTTCCACCCGCTATGCAGAAAGTAATGTATAAAGGACTGCTACCTGAGGACAAGACGCTTCGAGAAATAAAAGTTACCAACGGTGCAAAAATTATGGTGGTTGGATCTACGATAAACGATGTACTAGCTGTTAACACACCGAAAGAAGCTATTCAGCAAGAGGTTAAAGCTGAAGAGAATAAAAAGGAACCATTGTGTAGGCAAAAGGTGGGATACGCACAAAAATCTTTAATGCATGCATGAATGAATTTGTTTATAGCAATCTAACTTGTGGACTTTGTTCTCAGCAACACAGAAAAGTTTTGGACAAAGGAAAACCAGAAGATATCATGACATCAATCAAAGGAGTTAAGGTGTGTTGAAAAGAGTTCCTAGATCTGTTTAGATTGTACCAGTTTTTACGTTAATTTAATTTGTAAATGTGTTTAGTTTAGTTAATGTATGTTTAATGTATGATGTTTAATGAACGCTTTTGTGTGGTGTACATTTTCGATGGCCTAATAATTTTAGATGACCTAATAATGAGTATGGTCCCTCATGACCCTACTGTAAGGCTCTCATTGAGAACACAGAATGAGTTGCATGTGCACACTAATGACTACCGAGTGATCTCCTATTTGTCAAACAGGAGCGACTGCCAACTGTGCCTTTATCAGGAATGTACAACAAATCTGGCGGAAAAGTTCGACTGACTTTCAAACTGGAACAGGATCAATTGTGGATTGGAACTAAAGGTGAATCTTTTTTTTTTTAAGTCTTACTTGTTGATTGTACTTATTAGTTTTGATTTGTACTCATTATGATTGCTTGTGCCCTTCAGAAAGAACGGAAAAAATCCCTATGGGTTCCATCAAAAATGTTGTGACTGAGGCAATAGAGGGCAACGAGGACTATCACATGATGGTACGTTAATGCAAGATCTTTATTAAAACTTGCATTTCTTAGCCAACCAACCAAGAATATAATCAAGGCTGTTGAAAAATATTGGGTTTATTTATAGTCTATATGGGAAAGCGTTTCAAACAACGGGCAAAATTGTGTAGAATAGCACTTTCCACTCTAATTCCTTGTGGATTAGTGAGATTTCAAAGAATATTAATTATGCATGTACACCTTAGAAACCGAAAGAAAGTGTTAAAAAGCTGTGTTCATTTTGTGTTAGATTAGATCTAAACACAGACTCATTTGATAAATCTAAATAATTATTCGGAGGTTAAAGATAGATTCATAGTTATGTGTAAATGACAGCATTATAGTTTTAAATAAACTCACATTTTATCCAAAAAATCCAACATTTTCATTGATTGTTACTTAGTTTATGACTCTTTAAATGTAACTGAAATTAGAAATGGCAGCAACTTTTTTTAAACCCTGTCTTCGAACATGTTACACTATAAAACTATTTTGTTAAATGAATTCTAATAAATTAGAACCCACCTGTTGTTGAAGAAATCAATATGTTTTGGGGTAATTATTAAAAAAAATCATAATGTTTAGATCCCTGTTCCTCTCATTGTTTAGCAAGTGAGTTTTATTTGTGTTTCACAGGTGAAATTACTTCAATCGCTACTGAAACATTTGAACTAAACCAATGTAAATGTAGTATTTACACCAATTCAAGTAAACATGTTAATAGCAAGTAAGCCTTTCCAATGTAATACTTTGACTGTAATGTATCTATGTAAGGGTTTTCCAATTAAATTGAAAATCACAACTAGACCATATTATTTTGATCTATTATGGTCAAAAGGAATACAAAGTTGGGCTACAACAGTTAATCAAATTAAAAATGTTGTTATTTAAAAAAAAAATGTAAAAAAGCTTTGTTGAATAAAAATACCAACGTCTGGTTTGTATAATTTATTTTCAAAGCGCCATTTATGAACATCTACAAGACACACAAGCTCTTAACACTTTGCAGAGGGAGAGTGAAGATTAAAAGCAAGCCTGTGAAGGCTATAAGAAAAAGTGCCAGAAGTAATCTCAGACGCGGGATCATTTCACGCTTTAGCATGGTTCAGAGCATATGCTGAAGACGAGCTAGCATTTGCTCGATATGCACGTCAGAGTGTAGAGCACAGAAAATTCAGGTGGGAAAGCCTTTATTTTCTTCATTGTTTTTCATTTGTGAATGGTGTAGCACGTAACTCTATTGTTACGATGTATTTTAATGTTAAGATTAGAAATCCTTTATCATTTCAGATGTGAACAGCAAGTTTTTTTTCTTTATTCTTAACTAATGTGCTTTTGAGCATAACTAATTTAGTTAAATATGGGAGAGGGAGGCTCCCTTTGAAGAGAAACAGAAATATAACACATCACAGACATATAGTAACTTTAAAAAGTCCTTTAACCTTCACACTATTCATTTCTTGTCATAATAACAAAATATAAACATTCTTCTGAGGTCTTACTGTATTTTTAGATACATATTTTAGTACATATTGCTTAACTGTGTGAAATATCTACAATGTGTAAAATAAGCATATTTATATTATTAGACACTGTGATTTATGGCATATTGAAAACTTTTGTGGCAGTCTTTAAGATTAGCATATATAATGCAACAACGTGTAATACATCTTATATTAAATTCTATACACTTTTTACTTGTCTGTAATGTGAAATATCAAGCGATGGAAAAACTGAAAGAACCTACTCTATTAGCCAATTAATCAATTCCTTACAGTTGTAGGTTAATCGGTTAATAAAACAATTGATAGCTGCAACTCTAATACAAGGCCTTATAGTTAGAAGCCAAAACCTCAATTTTCATCAACAATTGACATATAGCTTCAAATAAAAAAAATTATAGACTAGACAACAGGTATGTGTTAACATGACACACAAGAATGTTTGACATCGTGTTTTGTTTGCATACAGAAGATATATATATAGAGAGAGAGAGAGAGAGAATAATGTGACTCATCTTTCATGCTAATTGGAATTTTCCATAACAACCACAGATTTCCATGCCGATTATAATAATGAATGTTCCTGAGTCCAAAACATACTTCTAGTCCGAGTTAATACAGGATGTGACGCTAAAGCAATTGTCACATACACTGTAAAGGCCATCGTTATGTAACACCAACCTAAACATTTTTTTTTGGAAAATATGAATTCAAATCAAATAACTAATAGTTGCTAATGTTAATGAACCAACAGTGATTTAAAAAATGGGATATTTTTTGTTATCTAAATGCTCCTGAATATACAACAACAAACAACAGAAGCATTCAGTAAAACTTGTACATACTTAACATGGCTTTGTTTGTTCCTCACAATAGGCATTTCAGCTGGGCCCTACAGAAGCCTCTCAGTATTGGGTCTACTGGGTGCCTGCACAGTTTGTTGATGCAATCAAAGACACTGTTCTTGGGAAATGGCAGTATTTTTAATGTGCCTCTATAGAGACTGAAGAATTTTTGAAAACAGTAACTGGAGCCAACATAATAATTTGAAGAAGAATTTTTTTCCCCGAAGTATATACGGAGCAAGCCGAAGGATTGCTGTTGGATGCTATTTTGGGAGTTTTTTTAAGTGCACTAAGTGTCAGGATCCCATTTTTTCAAACTGTTTCACCTCTGAATTTTTTTAAAGCAATCCCAAGTATAAAGAGAAAATTGTACAGATTTGTGTATACATTTCTCGTAGTAATTCTGAAAGAAATAAAAATTATTTAAGAAAAATGGTCAGTGCCATAAATCCACTTTACTGCAGAATTTACCTAATTTTAATGCTTGAAATTCAAGAAAACTTTACAAAGTTTTTTTTTTTTCAGTGTTTACCTTGGCACCAAATTCTTGAGAATCTGCAGCAGTTTAGCACAATTATGGTTATGGTTTTGGTAAAAAAAAGCAAAAAAAAAAGCAAATAACACTTTAGTTTAAGGGTCCTTAGCTTGATACATAGACGTTGGTTAGTGCTTAACTTAGTCACAACTAAGAGTTAATGAAGTAGTAACAAACTATTATTCAAGGACTAATTGAGTCTCTAGTTAAATATTAATTTTTAACCCACAGTTCAGAGTTGGTCAAGTTCTAATACAATGTTATTACATTTTGTCTGTGTATATTAGTTCTACATAAATAATATTTTATTAGTCATTATCAAATGAATAAATGATTTAAAATGAATAAATAAGTACTTCAACTGTTATCTATGCTAAAATTTAGTTCATTCTTAATTAATTAAGTTTTAATTGTGAGTAAATAACTTAAATAAAATTTTAATTTACTGGATAATAATACATTCAAGACTCGATTAATTGTGTGTCTGTACTTAACAAACTCATAATTGTTTATATAATTAATTGTAAATCAGCCAAAACTTAAATCAAATATATATTTACTAGATAATAATAAATTAGAAACTTAATTAAATTAATAAATTAATTTTAATGTTTTGTTAGTACTTAACTAATGCTAAGTGTTGAGTAGGTTGAGCCTTAACTGATGCTTAACAAATACATTACCTTTTAAAGACTTCTTTGAATTAAAAGTGCAGTTTCACTTTTATTTTTTAAAAATACACTATGTATTTTAAGCCTCTAGAGGTCACCTTTCCAGAACAAATAGGCATAGCCATGTATGTGAACACCCGAACAGGACCAAGAACAAAACTGAATGTATTTTAAACTAAAGACTGGCGATAGTTATAATAATTTAATCTCACATAACCATGATTACTAACCGGTAAAAAATCAGTGATTTAACAACTGATTGAACTTATCTGAAACTTGTCATGGGAGCTTTAACTAAGTAACACATTTGAAAGATTAGTAAGTGAAGAACAATGTTTGATCTGTAGAAAACCTGTTGTAGACGAAAACAATTTATGCTGAATTTTTTCAACTCATAAAAATGAATTCAACTCTCTGAATTTGACTCTACTGCAATAATCAATTGTAAGAAAAAAAATAGTTAATGGCATTTAAATTTTTACTATACATTTAAACCACAATCTGATATAATTCATATGTATTTATTGCAAAACTTTATTTGTTAAAATCTTGTACAATTAGAATCTTGTACAATTAGAACAAACCAAATTTCTCCTTTTTGACATTATTGTATTGATTTATACAGACTTAAATGCATTTACGTATTGTTTAAAGTTTTTGGATACCACAGGCAACCTTTTTTAAGGGAGCTTAAACTGCATTCCATGCATGTAATTTAGGTTGTCTCATTACAGTTTCAAGGTTAATCATTATTTTATAACTGACCCTTTCTGAGGAGCAGGTGATTTTCTTAAAAACATGAAAAGCATACCTGATCAGACTGAAATCCGAAACCAATCACAAGCTCCTTTGCAAATCAAACTTGCAGTTTTTGCTTCAAAGTTGTTTGCTTGCAGTCTTTTGTATTACAATTCCCCCAAAAGTCCTTTTTGTTGTGTAAACAAATTGTTTTCCATTTTGGTTCCCTCCAGTATCATAGGGTCAAATTGACTATGTAGACTATATGACTTTTATCTCAAATTCAAACAATATAGAGAACATATATTGAATTATTGCAACCAGTCCTTAGTAGAAAAGAATATACACTTGTAACATTTTTATTCTTGTCAATTTTACCTGAAGGCCACACAAGGGTTAAATAATCTGATAATAAATTGTGAATTCCAATAGAACTATAAACTTAACTATTTGAAAGGTTTAAAGTCAGACTTTGTGTGAAAAAAAATTGTATATAACCTCTTTCTCTCAAATAAGACATGAATCAGGTGTTGCATGTTATTCATGTTTTGTGAAATGCACCTGTATTGCATTGAAGTGCTTGAAACCAAAAAAAATCACATCAGACATACAAATGCTGATTAATTACAAAAATCAGTTGCAGTGGGAGGTAAAGGAATCTTGCATCAGTTTATGGCTTGTCTTTGTAGATTGATTTAAATGATTTGTGTCGATGCATCAGGCTGCTCAAATTTTTGGGGATTACAAACAGAAACGCCTGTAGCTCTATAGTGCACACCTCTGTTATTACATAAACAAATAAACACACCTGAATAGAACCATTGAACAAACATGAAGCCACATTCTCTTGTTGATGGGTCTGAAGACAAAAACCCTGTGACAGAAACATATAGAAACATTTTTGGCACAGCAGACAAGATTCGAACATTTAAGACTCGTTCCTGTTTTACAGATGGATTTAAATCATGCTTATTTTAGGTCCCAGGGGTCTGTATTTTCTAAGATTCATATGCAAAAGAAATATTTAAAAAGTCTGTAGCAAACATATTTTTGCTTTTTTACAACAAAAATCCCACTTGTATATGAAAACCCTTAACATACTTAACGCATATTTCACAAAATTGGGATGCAAAATCATATTTTTGTTACAGGACTAATGAACTTTTATGATGTTAAATTAAGATTCATGACCATACTTTGCCCGTTAAAGGTTTAATAAAATTGCAATGTTTAATGGTTAGAATCGAATTAAGTTAGATTTTATGAAGGAAAAGTTTACCTAAATTGATGTGAAAGTGTTTAGAATTTTTTTCTTTACTATTTGTCTGAAATGATCTAAATGCAGTGAAATCCAATCCTAGCATAATCAACTAAGTAAGATCAAATAATAATAAAGAATAAAAAAAATACGATTTATGATGAGTGGTGTAGTGATTAGTTGTGAAATGAAAGCAACTTTTCTTAAAAAGGTTTAAAATATGGCTTAAAAAGGGTGTAATTGGGTGTAACGTATGGTGTAAATTGCTTAAAAAACTTAGAAATGCATAAAACACAAAGATAATTTAATGATCTAAATTTTGAATAATATAATAGTAAATATTATAGAAAGTTTTTTATTATACTTTTATAATCCTTGTGTGTAAAATGTTTACTATTTAGTCAGTAAATTCACGTTTGTCTTAATGAAGCCATTTCAAACATTGACGTTTAGTGCATAGAATCTTTTTAAAGAACAACTTCTGCCCTTTATTTAGTAAACTATATGGTTATTACACAGCTTTTAGTCTAAAACAAGAAACTAAAAGCCTATGAGCACCTCTTTTATGTAAGAGCTGTTTGTGAGAAAATGGCTCTACAGGAATGTATATGTTAATAGATACTTTTATTATTGTAGGCTAAAGAAAGAATCCAGAAAGTCAGCCTGCCTAATCCTCTTTTGCATTTTTTTACTCAACAGTGCTTGAAGCAGTTTTACTTTCAACTTGAACTTACAGAAGATGTTTTAATAAACTAGAAATACATACTTTAAAACAATTTATAAGAGAATACCTACATTGAAATATGAATTAAATAGCCATGAAATAACCAATGATGTTGTCTTGGCTATAAACCAACAAACAAACAAACTTTCAACTTGAAGGCTAAAACAACTCATAAAGTCTTGTTTTGCAGTGCTGAGACTTCTAAATTCCTTTTTAAATTAATGGTTTGCTCTACAACATGAAATGAATGACAAACTGTAATCTGCTATTCCACATGTGTTAACTCATAGTTTTGATGCCTTCAGTGTGAATCCACCATTTTCAATTTTCATAGTCATGAAAATAAAGACAACTTTTTGATTGAGAAAGTGTGTCCAAACTTTTTGTCTGTAAAAAAGTTTGGTCCAACCTTTGGTTTCTCTATATATAGAAAACCTGAAATGTGGTGTTTACAGCAAATAAGATTATTGTGAGTTTGCACTTAATGCTGATGAAAACATGTTACATCAATGATTGAATTCATTCAGAAAAGAATTTAGAATTTGGTGTACTTTCAAAATCCAACAATGTCTTTTTGAATTAAGGAGATAAAGAATTTCTTGCCTGAGGTTATAATTAAATTACCACATCATCCAGTCATTGAGGCTGATGATTGTCACTGGTGGTTTCCCTATTAGTGATGACTGACTTATTAAGATTTTTAGATCATCATTCATGAGTAGCCATCTAGCCTGAAAACCCCAAGAGCCGATGTGTTTGGTGTATACAGTGTAACCTGCCTAAAATAGCTGTGTTTTTGTTAATGTACCTCTTTAGACGTTGCGTGCTGTATGACTGACACTAAATCGGTGCATTGGTAAAATGATTATTAGAATATATATATTTTTTAAATGTCCAGTATAAGTCTTTTTAAAATTCTGAATTCCTACATAAAAGTAGTGTTGTTTACATGGAAAATGTGTTACATGAGTTACCTATCCTTATTTCAAGTTCAAAAGTGTTAATTAATTATAATAAGTTAACACATACATTAAAACACGCTTCATCTTTACTTGAAACATCTTAAGTTGAAAACATCCTATTTAACATCTTAAATTCACTCCTATTTCCAAAGCCACCACCTAACTGTGGAATGACTTTTCACAGTGTTCTTTTCTGCTGCCACCTTTGGTTTTAGTTGCATTTGGTGTAAAAATTTTCTGGAAATTCTACTCTGGAAACATTCAACAATGGGACGAACTAAACTGAAGCATCATTAATTGTTAAGTAATTTGCTGATATCTACTCCGAACTAATCTGATGTTTATCCAAAAACTGTTAGATCTTTATTTCAGAGTTAAACTGATATTTGTGGCTTAAATACAATGTAGCAAGAGCAACCCCATAAATAAAAACAAAGAATGCAAGGGTTTCTGTAACTTTAGGCCTTATAAACTACTTGAATTAACTGTTCTAGGTCTTGTCTTATTTTTCTGCTATTGTAGTTTTAGTATTGCGTTTTAAAAAGTTTTGACAAAAATATCCATGTAGTTCTCATTTGACATGTTTTTATTTAGTTTGTTTTTTGCTTTTACTTGGAGTTGCCAGGGATTGAGTAAATGGTGCATAAAAAAATTTTAAAAAAAATAATAATAATTTTGTGCACTCAACATGATGGAGAGGGTTGCCAGAGTTTGAGAAAATGCTGATAAATGTTCAAAATCTTAAAAGTGAGTTAGGGTTGCCAGATATAGACATAGACTCATTAATGTAAAAAAATGTAAATGAGATACCCAAGGTTGCCAGAGATTGCAAAAATGTGCATAAATACTCAAATGTATAAAAATGACTGTTAAAGTTTAGGAGTTTTAGAAAATGCTCATGAAAGCTCAGCTTTGTAAAAGCTGTCAAAATTTTATAATTGCTGAAAATATTGATGGTTAAAGGTTCAAACAATCTATTTGAAGACAAAAAAGTTTTGCATGTGTTTTTATATAGGTCTTACACTGGATTTTTTTTAATGTAACCTTATGAAATAGGGAATGCAAAGAAGGCACAATTAAATTTAGTTCGACCAACTAAATCAGCTAAAGTGTAAACTCAATTTCTGCTATATAGTTATAAGTGTGATGTTGTTCTGCTGCAGCCACAGTGCCAGTGATTGGCTTACCGCTCACTGTCACATGCTTGGGCCTCCCCAATGATCTGATCTTATTTGTTTTTGAAATTAAACTTCAAGTTATAAAAGGTTATATAGTATCCCTCATAGTGGAGGACGAAGAGCAACAGTTTGAGTTCTCCATCAACAGAACTGTTGAAAAATAAATTTAAAGGACAATAAAAGCCTGGGTAAGAAGTTATGCTGCTTCTGCCTGTAGGGCATGCTCATGAGTATTTCATCTATAAAATTATATTTATCTTCACAATCAGGAGAGAGTTTATGCCTTTTATTTCATTAATTTCCTAATCCTAATTCATTTAAATTTTGTCTCTAAATAAATGTAGAATAAATTGTCTGGAGTTTCTACTTAATTTGGTGTAACTATTTGCATATTTGAGAATAATCTGGCAACTTATGCATTCAATTCCATAGTAAACAACAGATGTGAAAAAGCCAACAAGTTTTTCCAGAACTGTCTGGGCTTACCCAACCTTTTAAACAGGTCCGTGTAGAAGAAACCCTCCCTCAAATGTCTCTAGTTTCCATCACAATGGACAGAAATGTCAAGGAATTTATTGTAGAAACTATCAGCGAAGAATGCAGATGCCTGTGGCGCGTTATCATCATTTGTCCTTTCAGTCAGGGACCCCGACCCCACCCAACTTTACAACCATCATCCCATCAAGTGCAGAAGGTCTTCATTTTAATTTTCTAATGTAGACCACTTTGTGAACCACTGAAGGTACTGTTCTGTTTTCTTAAATTAACTATTATTTTCTTGATGAAAATAGGTCAGTTGTTTCCCATTTATTATTTACAAAATATTTCCAAATCCTAACCTTAAAATCAAGCCTGTTAAAAGTTAAAACTACAGCACATTCTTCAGCTGTCAGTAGCATTTGCCATCATTGTTAAGGATTTAATGGGAAAAAAATGTCTGACTTAAACAAATGCAGCTGCCCAGGATTGAACTTGAATCCTTTTTATCAGCTCTGGTAGTCAAATCATAATTTATCAATCTCTGGGGAGATTCCACAGATAACTGACCATGCGCTCTTCAATGGACGGTCCGAGCGAATGACTCCAATGTTCGCGGATACCAAATGTTTCTGGACTTCACTTCTTTGAGTATCGTCAGACTGAAGCTGCCAGCGCTGATGGCCTTTCTCAGATCTGCTCAGCTTTTTTAGTTCCGTCAGGGGCCACTCCTCAACCACTTCCAGCTTTTCCCCAATGCTCAAATCACATGACAAAGACAATTCTTTCAAGCATCTCAGTAACCCTAAACAATTAATCATGTTTGCATTGAAATCGCAATATGAATAAACACAGTTTCATTTGAGTGTTTAACAGGCAATCACGTTTTACTTTTTATTTAGTCTGTCTAACAACATTAATCGATTGTTTAAAAAAACAGTTACTTGTCAAGACAACTTTGAATACTTAAAATACGGGAAAGTTACGTATTTGAATTTTTGTAAACTACAATTAGTTTTCTTTACTATTGACTTCTCTTTACATTTATGTCTGGTTTTCTATGTGTAGAAGGCTGTAAGTTTAATAAATCAATAATTGTAAGACCTTTTGATAAATGTTTATTTTATTCATATTTATATCATCACATGATTTCACACTATTTATGTTTAGTTCATTGAAATGATGATATATTAAGGCTAAAATGATAATCGATGAAATATAAATCATAAAATACTTTGCAAAAAAGAATTGCAATACTACTATATATTTAAAAAAAAAAACGCAGTTCAATTGTTTTCAAAATTGTTCAGCCTTACATCCCAGTGTCTCTCACCGGTAATTTTCTGGCATTTTTATGGTGACCTTGAAGAAAGACTGGGATGTGCGTCACAATGCAAAGCAGAAAGATGCAGAAATTTTGCTCTTAACGATTTGTTTAAAAAAAAACATGTTTTATTCAAATACTGCTGATGTGGTTGATTACGTCAGATTTGAAGTGTTAGACAAAATAATAAAATTTCTCCCGGATAGTTTTTTGTGATAAAATCAAAGCTTCGCTTGCACAGCATTTAAAGCTGACCTCAGATACAGGAAGATTTTCAGATACAGGAAGTGTTTTCTGCTGTAATGTTTTATTTTTTGTATATAAACACACAATGTTTTGTACATACAGTATTGTCTGAAACATGACGTGTCTGATAATCCTTCACATTAAGGATTATCAGATATATTTACATCTAAAATAAATGAAAACATTTTAAATGTAATGGTTTTTCCCAACATTTATTTCCATTTACAGTTTCATTTTGAGTTCATGGAGAAATCTAATCCTAATGTATTTTAGAACTATTAGAAGAAAACTAGGACCTGGAACATAAATTGCTGATGAATCTCAGTTAAAGGAGACTTAACAGTGACAGGAATGTGCCACAATCGTTCTTGCTTTGCCATTTTCCAGAAGTAGTTGCTGGTCTTGTTTTGGATTTACTGACGTGGGTAAATCTGTCTAGTGCCCACACCCTTTTGATACCTTCGTTAATAGAGCACCTTCTGAACCGCCTCACTCACTCACTCACTCACTCACTCACTCACTCACAAGCACACCAACACTCACAGACTCCTGTTACAGGTAAGTGCTTCTGCTGCCACTGCATCATGGATTTCAATGCTCAAGACGGTTAAGGATTTTGAAAATTAAAGCACAATTTGTGGGGTTTTTCTGCTGCACGTGTCTCATAGGGATCCATGGTGTGAGTGGAAATGGAGGGGTTTCACCTTTCAGTGCTGCTTGCTTTAGGTAAGAGATTAGCTGTGAATTTGGGATTTTATTTGCTGTATTATTTTCCATGTATCAGTTAGCAGAAACCCTTTCAGTTATTATAGCCTTATAGTTAACTATAAACCATTATAGCTATTTAACCAATTTAATTTTACATACGTTTGTGAAATTTAGTTATGAATATTTGTATCTTCATTTTTATTATTATTATTACGTTTTAGTTTAATCTGATTTTGGTCGATCAAAAACCTTTGAATCTGACCTTGTTTTTTCATCACGTTTATTTCTATTGCAGGTTTCATCACCCTTATAAACAGCCAGGTATTTACAGTATAAATAACTTTCCTATAACCTTTATATAGTATACATTGTTCTGTGTGCCTAACTTGTTTGAAAAGTGAAAGGAAAACTGAAGCATTTTTGGAAGACTGCTTAAAGTTTTTAAAAATCAAATGATAAGCCCGATCACGTCCCAAATATTAACAAAAAAATAAAATAGCAATCTATATAACATCAGCATAGTATGTGGACAAAATAACTAAATATCTTTGCAATAAATTAGAAATAGCATTTTTCTCTTTAATCCGATAATATTGTACTTTACTAAAAGAATTTGTTATTAAACTGTTGTATTGTAATGCATAATAAGAAGAGGATATTTAGTCACTTTTAATAAATATTGGCTAAATGTATTCTTTGTATGTGTATCTCTATTCTTTATAAAATATGAGCTCTTTGCTAATACATAGTTAATGATTCATAGTGTGTAGTTATTATAAGTGCAGCCTTACATAAGTGCAGTAACATTTACATTTTCCATTTATTTGTGTTTCACCAAGTGTGTTGTGGAGTTTCAAAATGGTGAGTTTCCTAGCAACAAGTAATTTATCACATTTATTTTTGAGTGATCTTGAGTTGGTGAAATTTATTGCTAATTGTGCATTTGTCCAGGTACAGTTATTAATAACGGTTCCTCTTGCTCATCGGTGAGTGGATGTTGTGAAAGACTTTTTATATTGTCTTTTTTTGTCATAATGTAATGTTTCCTCATTCTTCTCCCAGCTCTCAAACACAACACTCAACAGTACTCTCACTTGTGCTGGGATACAGCTCTCAGACACCCAAAGCCTCAAAGCTTTCACAGATTCTGTCTTTGACTTGTACACACTGCTGGTAAAACAAACATATTTCTGTACTTCGGGATTTTTGAAATCTTTTTTGTCTCTGTTTGACTGTTATTGGTGTGAAAGTAAGTTTTAAAAGTCACTTTCTTCACTCTAAAAGAGATACAGGCTGGATGTTGGAGAAGTTGTGAGCTACATTAATAGCATCAGAGCAAACGGACCAATCATCCAGGCTTCTCTGAGTGATGCAAGCATCGCAAAGCTCTGGTTCCAAGTGAAACTGGCGCCGTTCATGTCCTCTGTCTCCAAAGAAACCCTGTCCTGTCTCAGCCAAAGCAACCTCAGCTGTCAGAGCTTCCAGCAACTGTGAGCATTCACACACAGCTCATTGCTGGATATAGATGTTACTCTCCAACAAAGCAATTGGTTGATTGGAATATTATTTAGTACCCTTCAAGAAAGGCTAAACTAATTAAAACTAAGTCAGGTCATGTTATACCTCTATCTGGAGTAAAACTAATTTTTAGTAAAATCTGGAGTAATTTGTAAGGAAAGCTTAAAAATGTCATAAAATATCTGTTACTCTTTGAATAAGACTGCATGCAAATTTGTAAGTTGGCTGAGCTTTTTTAATGTGGTAACTGAAAGAAAAGCAACTTGATTCACTTTTTTGTTAAAGGGTGCAGGATTTCAGCATGCAGTCTGGTCCTGAAAGAAAAAGCATGGTCTATCAAAACTTCATCAAACCCTTTCTGGAGAGAAATTCAGCTGGCAGTAAGTACTTTGGTCTCTCTTGTCAAGAGCTGAGAATAAAACATTAAAAAGGAATGTTTGTACTATAGAGTGAAAATAAAACAACTATTCTACATTTTTGTTGTTTTCGGGTCAGATTTATGTTTGTTTGTTTTTCTACTGCAGCAACGTCAAAGAGACACAACATTCATTTTTTTCAATTAATGTTTTTCGATTTAAATTATATTAATTGAATTAAGAAAATTAAATCTGACATAAAATTGATTTAGCTGTACTATTTAATTCTATCTGGGGTTTTATATATATATGTGTGTGTGTGTTTCATGATATTAGAGCGATTCTGTACTTTGGAAACATCTTTAAACTAAATGCAATATTCTTTATACATTTTGTTTAACCCATCTGAAGATCAAATCTGTGGTTGAGTAGCCTGCTCATCTTCAGAAGCTAATGCTGATGGTTTGTTTTATAGTTGGCTGTGTGAGCAGTGCAAACAGCACAGAGGAATGGCTACTGCTCAACTTCAGGACTTTCTCTGCCGTGGCAAGCCTTGGAGATTTCAAAGCTCTGAAACCAGACTTTAATGGGGTAAACATTCAAACCAAGAGGCTTACAATTCTAAACAAAAAAATCTCTTTTTTTTATGGTTGAATCCTGCTGTTTTCGGTTTCTTTGCAGCTGAGTGTCTTGAATAAACTGACGCCAGAGCAGAAAGCGGAGCTGTTCTTTCAGTTGGAGGGCAATTCAAGTTTAAACTCTGATGCGGTTACCCTGATCTTCCAGAGCTTCCTGCAGCCACTCGTAAACGTGACTCTCAACCTGACCAGTTTCTCCTCGGATGCTCTCAATAAGGTTGGACATGTGTTTCATGTGATTGGTATTGATGATGTAATGAAAGAAATAATATCAATGAATAAAATAAAAATACTAATCCTGTTTTCCAATGTTTATATGCAGAATCTCACCGATTTTCTGATGTATCTGAAACCAATGGGACAATTCATAAGAGCATGTGTGAACATTTCTCAAAGTGTAAGTGCTCTATGTGGTGGTAGTTCATGAGCAAAATTGATCACTAAACACATATGTTAAAGTCAAGGCTGTCAGATGTGGTCCGCAAATTTACTTTCTATGGTATGTGGGATGATGTTTAATTACTATTGACACCAGCCCACAGCCAGAGGTGGGTAGAGTTTCCAAAAAATGTTCTCAAGTAAAAGAACATGTGAAAATGTAACTCAAGTTAGAGTAAAAGCAACTACCAAATGATTTACTTGAGTAAGAGTATAAAAGTATATAGACAAAAAGTACTTACTTGCTAGTTACTTCTGATCAGATCTAGCAAAAACACTAGCTATTACATAGTATTTCTTACTGAATATTTGAGTTTTTTTTTTCCCAAGGGGAAAATAATGTGTAGTCAATTGAAAAATATAATCATACCTACATTACACGCAACAAAAAGATCTCTACAATCACATTTCACAGAATATGTGAAATCCACATTTATGTCCAGGCGACCTCTGTCTGCGTGGATCATGTCTGTGCGTGTATGACATCAGCGCATAACAGTCTGCAGCAAAGACATTCTCGATTTGCCACCCTCGACTCGAGTAGCTAGCAAACTCTCTCACATCAGCCTCTTCATCACCTCACAAGACTTACTAATTTTGAATTACTAAATTGCTTGCGTTTATAGTTATTTCCATGACATTAGTAAAGAAGGAACAAGGCTAAAGAGTACAGATATTTCACAAAATATTTACTTGAGTAAAAGAAAAGGTACACATTTTTTAAAGTACTCAAAAAGTCCTAGTTACCCTAAAAATGTACTCAAGCATATGTAACTAAATGTAACTAGTAACTACCCAGCAGCCGCACTCCGGTGTCTTGCACGCAGCAACACTACATTCTCCACAAAGCAATGGTAGTCCACAAACTCAAGAATGTACATGATTAGATTTAGTTTTTTCTCAATTTACTATTTGAAAGCAGTGATTGGTAGGATTGGTAAAGCAGCGCAGTAATGTATTTGCCGTTTACAATGCAATCAATTTCATTTATGCATTTATCTTGATATTAAGGAACATATTTTGTTTTAGAAGGTCATTAACTTTCTCGATTTGCCTGTTGAATTTTACTATCAGGGCCATGACAAAATATTGCTTTGTTCATTTAATCACTAAATAGAATACATAATAATGTTAGGTCTTGGTTCAATAGCAAATTAGTTGTTCATACCTCTGTAATTTAACTTCCCTGATCTAAAGGCAATACATTAATTGGGGTGTTTGGGAAATAGATTACAATATTGATGTGAACAATATCTTCCCTATTGATCTCTTGCAGAAGAACGTGACCAGTGTCAGGAACGAAACAATTCAGCTGATAGTGAACTGGACACTGAGCGACTTACAACCATACAGCAATCCAGTTTCCTTCGACGTGAAGAACATCAGTGACTGGTTCCAGACCGTAATCATTCCTGTTATGAAATTCCATTTGGCAGTTAACCAGACACTGCCGGAAAACACCACAGATATCTTCAAATCTATTTTGTGAGTAGCATTTTTGCCTTGAGAACATAAAATATAAATTAACAAAATATAAATGAGCCTCTGAATCCAGTCTCAGGATCACATGTTTAGATTCAGTAGGTTAAAACTAAATATTTGATCGCATTTAAAGTGAAATAACTGAACCTGAACAAAAAAGCAGAATGCTCATTTTCTGAGGAAATGTTAGATTTGTAAGTTTTGCACATCAAATGTAATAAAAGACAGCCTTTAATTGGTATGACGGCATGATTTTTACCAAAACAGCCTATTTATAACTCAACAAAACTCACCACCCACTTTTACACCTAAAAAGATATACATGATCAAAATTTTTTAGCTAATTAAAATAAAATCTGAAAAACAAAATCTGTAAAGCTTTATGTTAGGGGCCCTATTTGAATGTATTATTTATACTTTGAGAGAATACTTCAATGAATTTTAATTTAATGCAAAATTATTATAGCCTTAGCTGCTGTTAACACGCTTTAAAAAATTAATATGCGAAGAGCCAAGAAATTATGGTAATTTTGTTTACTAATCTCGCTTTAGCCATATGAATTCTTAAAAAAGGTAAACAAGTATTCATACTGAACATATATAGTTGTTTAACTATAGTTCAGTTATATTTGTTTTTTATATTTTTTGCTTAAATTGCTAAATGGTGACCTTTAATTTGATACTTAAACTTTTGTTACTAAACTTTTTTGCTCATACTTAACCTCTCATATGTTTAAAGTAGTTAATTATCATCATCATTGTTTAAAGCATTATAACGGGCCCTTAAGAACATTAGTGCCGTATAGTGAGGTACAGCTTAAATTTAATGGCCAAATTTTGAAGAAAAAATACTGTCAAACTGTCCCTAAACTTCTTCTCCCAAATTCTCAAACTAAGGGGAACAGCAGAGAGAACAATATGTTTAAGAACATATTTTTTTTAAGAAAAAAAACATTAAATGACAAATGAATCATCAGATCCAGATCATTCTCAAAACTGCTTTAACACAACACTTGAGTTCTTTATGGAAACATTTGAATACATAATTACACGTGTTTTGTCTGTTTCATCCAATAAAATCCTTTTATGATGTTTTTTTCAGTGCTACAGATCCCCAACCTACAGATCCTGTCAGCGTCTGTACGTTTTCCTACAGTAATGCCTCTTGTCAGGTAAGTCTATGTCGTAAAACTGTACAGTAAATCACAAACAATCTTGAACATTATCACCCACACCTTGATCAGATGTTACAACATAAACATTTCATACATTTTAAGAATGTGAAAAAAAAATAAAACCACAACAACGAGGGTTTGTTCTCATGTAAGGAATCTGGAACATCCAGTACAAGACTAAAGCCTGATAAGAGCCTTTATATTTTTTCACTGATGAAACATATTTTCTTGAGTAACACAGTGTTCATGTGACAATCTGTAAAGTAAAATAACTTCAGTCCCATCCATCCATCCATCCATCTTCTCCCGCTTATCCGGGGCCGGGTCGCGGGGTACCAGCAGTCTAAGCAGGGATGCCCAGACTTCCCTCTCCACAGACACTTCTTCCAACTCCCCGGGAGGGATCCCGAGGCGTTCCCAGGCCAGCTGGGAGACATAGTCCCTCCAGCGCGTCCTGGGTCTTCCCCGGGGCCTCCTCCCAGTGGGACATGCCCGGAACACCTCCCCTGGGAGGCGTCCAGGAGGCATCCGGAACAGATGCCCAAGCCACCTCAGCTGACTCCTCTCGATGTGGAGGAGCAGAGGCTCTACTCCGAGCTCCCCCCGGGTGATGGAGCTTCTCACCCTATCTCTAAGGGAGCGCCCAGCCACCCGGCGGAGGAAGCTCATTTCGGCCGCTTGTATCCGGGATCTTGTCCTTTCGGTCATGACCCAGAGCTCATGACCATAGGTGAGAGTAGGGACGTAGATCGACCGGTAAATCGAGAGCTTCGCCTTTCGGCTCAGCTCCCTTTTCACCACAACAGACCGATACAGCAACCGCATCACTGCAGATGCTGCACCGATCCGCCTGTCGATCTCGCGCTCCATCCTCCCCTCACTCGTGAACAGGACCCCGAGATACTTGAACTCCTCCACCTGAGGCAGGAGCACTCCACTGACCTGGAGAGGGCAGGCCACCTTTTTCCGGTCGAGAACCATGGCCTCAGACTTGGAGGTGCTGATCCTCATCCCAGCCGCTTCACACTCGGCTGCAAACCGCCCCAACGCACGCTGCAGGTCCAGGCCCGAAGAAGCCAACAGGACAACATCATCCGCAAACAGCAGCGATGAAATCCTGAGGTCCCCGAACCGGACCCCCTCCGGCCCCCGGCTGCGCCTTGAGATTCTGTCCATAAAAACTATGAACAGAACTGGTGATAAAGGGCAGCCCTGCCGGAGGCCAACGCGCACTGGGAACAGGTCTGACTTTGTGCCGGCAATGCGGACCAAGCTCCTGCTCTGGTTGTACAGGGACCGGACAGCCCTTAGCAGAGTGCCCCGGACCCCATACTCCCAGAGCACCTCCCACAGGACACCACGAGGGACACGGTCGAACGCCTTCTCCAAATCCACAAAGCACATGTGGACCGGTTTGGGCGAACTCCCATGACCCCTCGAGGACCCTGCAGAGGGTATAGAGCTGGTCCAGTGTTCCACGACCAGGTCGAAACCCGCATTGTTCCTCCTGCATCCAAGGTTCGACTAGCGGCCGAACTCCTCCTCTCCAGTACCCTGGCATAGACTTTCCCCGGGAGGCTGAGGAGTGTGATCCCCCGGTAGTTGGAACACATCCTCCGGTCCCCCTTCTTGTAAAGAGGGACCACCACTCCGGTCTGCCATTCCAGAGGCACTGTCCCTGACCGCCACGCGATGCTGCAGAGACGTGTCAGCCAGGACAGTCCCACAGCATCTAGGCACCTGAGGTACTCAGGGCGGATCTCATCCACCCCCGGTGCCTTGCCACTGAGGAGCTTACCAACCACCTCAGTAACTTCGGCTTGGGTGATAGACGAATCCACCTCAACTACCCCAGCCTCTGCCTCCTCGACAGAGGACGTGACAGTGGGATTGAGAAGACCCTCAAAGTATCCCTTCCACCGCCCGACCACATCCCTGGTCGAGGTCAACAGCTCTCCACCTCTACTGTAAACAGTGTTGGTGGGGCACTGCTTTCCCCTCCTGAGGCGCCGGACAGTTTGCCAGAATTTCTTTGAGGACGACCGATAGTCTTCCTCCATGGCCTCCCCGAACTCCTCCCAGGTCCGAGTTTTTGCCTCTAACACAGCATTGGCTGCTGCGCGCTTGGCCTGCCGGTACCGGTCGGCTGTGTCCGAAGTCCCACAAGCCAACCAGGCCTGATAGGACTCCTTTTTCAGCTTGACGGCATCCCTTACTTCCGGTGTCCACCACCGGGTTCTGGGATTACCGCCACGACAGGCACCAGAGACCTTACGGCCACAGCTTCGCACTGCGGCATTGACAATAGAGGTGGAAAACATGGTCCACTCTGACTCCATGTCTCCAGCCTCCCCCGGTATCTGGTGGAAGCTCTCCCGGAGGTGGGAGTTAAAGCTCACTCTGACAGGGGGCTCGGCCAGACGTTCCCAACAGACCCTCAGCGTACGTTTGGGTCTGCCAGGTCTTTCCGGCCTCCTCCCCAGCCAGCGGATCCAACTCACCACCAGGTAGTGATCGGTTGATAGCTCAGCCCCTCTCTTCACCCGAGTGTCCAAAACACATGGTCGAAGGTCAGATGATACGACAACGAAGTCAATCATCGACCTTCGGCCTAAGGTGTCCTGGTGCCACGTGCACCGGTGGACACCCTTGTGCTTGAACATGGTGTTCGTTATGGACAAACCGTGACGGGACTTCAGTCCCCAAAAAGATAACTTGTTTTTGTGATTTAACTACTTTTTTTACAGACTCTACAGATTAGAGACGGTTTGTTGAAGACGATTAACTGCATCGGCCAATCAAATCTGAGCTTCACTGAGGAAAACCTAAAACTTCTGCTTAATGATCTTTCTAATGCGCAGATGGAACAGTTTCTGAAAGTATGGGTTCACTTTCAATGTCTTGATTAAAATGAATGCACTGTTTGTGACATGGTTCGTTTGCCCTACTTTAGGGGAACTTATCACAGAGCAATCTCACAGCATTGTTTGGGGAACTGTCTGCTGAAACGTTCACTCCTGCGAGCCTCAGTGATGCAGAGTTTATGAGATTGTGGTTCCAGGTCAAAATGAAGCCTCTTCTACCCACAATTCCCAGAGAGTACCTGTCATGCTTCAGCACACGGAGCTTCAGCTGCCAGGCCTATAGAGCTCTGTATGTTCCTTGTAAACAGATTCAGAATCAGAAAGATCTTAATTGCCAAGTGTGAATGTACTCTCCAGTGTTGGTAAAAAAAAAACAACACAATAATTTTGCACAGTAGCACAGGTTATATAAGTAAATTGCTCAAGTAAAAAGTAAACAGAATATAACTGTCTGCTCAATTATTTAAAAATATATCTGATTTTAAATGAGATTTTCAGCCATTTTTTTCATTTTGCATAAATATTCACAAACTTATCAGCCAGGAAAGAGTTTAATAGTAAATTACTCTCATCTAAAAAAAACTGCTCTCTTTTTTCAGTGTTGGTGAGCTAAGTATTAACTTGGGTTTTCTGGGAAACGTGAAGCAGATTTCTGTCTTCAATGATTTCATTGTTGCATTCCTGACAAAGCAAAGAAGCACTGGTAAACAAAGCATTCACATACAAGAAATGCAAAGACTATTCTTTTAAAAATTAAGCATGTTATATTTTTTTTAAAGAGAACTAAGTATTTGCTGTTGTTTCAGGCATTGACTGCACTCTACCGTTTAACAACAGTGTGAGCTTCATCCAGCAAAACTTTGGTAGTTTCTCTCCTTTTGCTCAACTTCAGCTGTTTTCTAATCTGAGCAGCAATTTCTCAGCTGTGAGTTCAGAGTTTTTATCATCAGAGTTTATTCAATAAAGGCTCAGGAAGCAGACTCGAACCCTCTCTTGTGTCTTCAGGTGGAGGCTCTTCCTGTGCTGGCCCTGGAGCAGCTGAATGAACTGGTTTTCAGTCCTCCGGCTAGACCAGAAGATAGAACCAACATCCTCACAAGAGTCTTTGACTTCCTTCTTCTCCCTCAGAACAGAATCCAGCTGAACAGCTTCGTTCCTTCTCTCCAGACACAGGCCAGAAGGGTGTGCATCTCCACTTTAACTCTTCAAGTCATGATTATGGTTATGGTCATGAAAGTTAAATAATGCTTATATTTGTTGTTCTTCAGGCAAACTTCAGCTGTGAGAACTATAAAGTGATGTAAGTGTATTTCTCCTCAAATCGAGGGATGGTCATCATGTTTAAGAGCTGTGATTGATTAGTGTCGTGTGTGCATCAGCTTTAACAGGATGGATCAGACGTTATCATCAGTCCCTCTGAATCAGACTGAACCTCTGCTGGGGATCAGAGACTCCGTCATGATGATTCCTCCTGAAGGTGAGACTGAGCTCAAAAAATCTTCGTTCCCAAACGAATAGATCACATGAACACTGACTGACGATTCTTTGTTTCTCCTTATAGAGTGCATCGAGAGATCGAGTCAGGTAAGTGAAGATACGGTCAGATATTGCTGGCAGACATTTATTCTTTATTAAAGAAGGTAAATAAAACATGTTCTTTCTCTCCTGCAGTGCACACTGACTCCTGTTAATGGTGAGCAAATATTTCTGAAGAGATTTGAGGTTTGAAGAGTGCTGCTAAATCTAAAATCTATTGTGTTTTGTTTCATTCAGAGTCTGCCCTCTGTACCGGCGTCAACAGGTGAGAGGTTTTGTCTGCACTCTGATGAATCCAGCTCTGAGAAACACATTCTCTCATAACTGTGTTTTTCTTCTGGTTTTAGTTCTGCTTTGAGCCAGTTCTTGATCGGACCTGGTCTGAATGCCTCAGATCCAATGAATCTCTGCAGCTTCGCTGTCTTGCAGTTTGCTTGTCTCCCTTCGGTAGCATTCCTCTCGAGGAGAAGAGCTCTGAGTGTTCTTGTTCTCTGACGTTGAGTGTTGAGGTCAGTGTTAAGTAAAAGCTCTTTCTGTTGATCAGGTGTCACAGATGAACTCTCAACAACTGGCTGATCTGTTAGCCTGCAAACTCTCCAGCAATGTGACTAAAGACACCTGGAAGCTGCTCTTTAGCAAAACCAGCACAAGCCTCGATGATGCTCTGCTGAGACTCTCAAACAGGGTACAGCTCTAATGCAGTTAATTTTCTTTGTTTTATCTTTTTGAAAATGATGCAATAACAGTATAAAATTTGTTTTCTTCTCAGCCTCTCATCATCAACAGTGTGGTATTGTCGGATGTGCTGGATGTGATTGCTGAAGTTCGCATCGATCGCTTTAGTCCTCAGAGGCTGAACGATCCTGACTACATCCGCTCATGGTTTCAGGGGCATCTGAACACCTTCTTACCCTCAGCGTCTCCAAGAGTCTTGTCCTGTCTCAGCACCAAAAACCTCACCTGTGACAGTTACCAAATGATGTAAGTCATTTCTGGAGTTTTTTCAAAACACCTTAAGGATTAAATGAGACCTCAGATACCAATTAACTCAAGTTAAATAGTTTTTTAGTGTATATATAAATCTAAAGACTGTAACCATCTAAGTTTCTATTTCTGAATGCTTTAAAAAAAAATTTTTTTCCTGAATAAAACCTCTTCCTGTGAAAACAAGCTGTTGTGGGCTCTAAGCCAAATGACTCCGCTCAACCTGGCCTTCTCTGTTTGTATGTGTGCGGAGCTCTCTAATGTTTTCACAATGTAAGTTTGGTGGAAGCACATGAGAGCAATATAACAATAATAAAAAGTAAAAGTATTCAATATATACTTTTCTTCACTACTAATGCACGCTAAAAGTGTTTTCAGGATTATTGGCGCCAAACCTGTCCGCCAACGTTATTAGGATCGCTATATTACATTCATTTAATTTATTTAGTTAATTTAAAATAATGCACTTATTCTGGAGTTGGGGCTGGATTAGGTAAAGTTGGTACAGATCCAAGTTATAGTCTCGAATTCATTGACAACCCTGCTTTGTTCTGGGCTTCCTTCAAAAACAGTATGAAGAGAAATGTCTTGAGTAAACAAACACACGTTTTGGAAGATCTGCCAGTGCATTTCCTCCATTAATAAAAGTTAGCCACTCAGACCTTTCTTGTTCCTTTAATTGGAGTAAATGAGCAAAGTTAAGTACTTCTTTATATCCCAAAACATTGCAAGCCTTTAACTCTATGGCTATTCACCAGCAAAATAGAGGTCTACTGTGTTTGCCACCAGAGTATGAGGGGCAGAGTTTATGGTAATTGATGCAGATGCCCTCACATTATTTGACATCATTTGCTGTGAGTTTAACACCGGCTCACTCTCAAAGGGTGTAAAGCATTTGTTGTAATTTAATTTAACCGATGGATAGGTTTTTATCATTTTAGGGGGGATTTGCACTCACATCAATGAGCCACGTTTCTGCCCAAATACCTAGAAAGTTTAGATTTTCATATGAGTGCCCCTATAAAAACCTACCAACAAATTAATGTGTCTTGTTGAATTACCGTCTTCAATTAACCTGAAAAAAAGCTAATTAATTTGAACAAAGTTATAAAAACCTAAAATGTATTTCTTCTTCTCTCACGTTTATCTTTTTCTTTTTACAGTTTTGTGGCACTGAATAATAAATCTGGACTGATGGACATTACGACTCAGAAGTCTGTCTTCACTAACTTCATTCAGCCGTTCCTTTTACAGCATAAAAACACAGGTAACTGTTACAGATTTTATTCAATAGACAGTCATATATTTCAATTCAAATCCAAAGTCATATGATTTAAACATCACACATCTATTTTTGAAGACCGCTGTTGAAATTGTTTGTAATATTATAAGGGAAATAACTTTGAGAACAAAGTATTTGCTGTTGTTTCAGGCATCGACTGCACTCTACCGTTTAACAACAGTGTGAGCTTCATCCAGCAAAATTTTGGCAGTTTCTCTCCTTTTGCTCAACTTCAGCTGTTTTCTAATCTGAGCAGCAATTTCTCAGCTGTGAGTTCAGAGTTTTTATCATCAGAGTTTATTCAATAAAGGCTCAGGAAGCAGACTCGAACCCTCTCTTGTGTCTTCAGGTGGAGGCTCTTCCTGTGCTGGCCCTGGAGCAGCTGAATGAACTGGTTTTCAGTCCTCCGGCTAGACCAGAAGATAGAACCAACATCCTCACAAGAGTCTTTGACTTCCTTCTTCTCCCTCAGAAGAGAATCCAGCTGAACAGCTTCGTTCCTTCTCTCCAGACACAGGCCAGAAGGGTATGCATCCTCACTTTAACTCTTCAAATCATGATTATGGTTATAGTCATTAAAGTGAAATAATGCTTTTATTTGTTGTTCTTCAGGCAAACTTCAGCTGTGAGAACTATAAAGTGATGTAAGTGTATTTCTCCTCAAATCGAGGGATGGTCATCATGTTTAAGAGCTGTGATTGATTAGTGTCGTGTGTGCATCAGCTTTAACAGGATGGATCAGACGTTATCATCAGTCCCTCTGAATCAGACTGAACCTCTGCTGGGGATCAGAGACTCCGTCATGATGATTCCTCCTGAAGGTGAGACTGAGCTCAACAAATCTTCGTTCCCAAACGAATAGATCGCATGATCACTGACTGACGATTCTTTGTTTCTCCTTATAGAGTGCATCGAGAGATCGAGTCAGGTAAGTGAAGATACGGTCAGATATTGCTGGCAGACATTTATTCTTTATTAAAGAAGGTAAATAAAACATGTTCTTTCTCTCCTGCAGTGCACACTGACTCCTGTTAATGGTGAGCAAATATTTCTGAAGAGATTTGAGGTTTGAAGAGTGATGCTAAATCTCAAATCTATCGTTTTTTTTGTTCCATTCAGAGTCTGCCCTCTGTACCGGCGTCAACAGGTGAGAGGTTTTGTCTGCACTCTGATGAATCCAGCTCTGAGAAACACATTCTCTCATAACTGTGTTTTTCTTCTGGTTTTAGTTCTGCTTTGAGCCAGTTCTTGATCGGACCTGGTCTGAATGCCTCAGATCCAATGAATCTTTGCAGCTTCACTGTCCTGCAGTTTGCCTGTCTCCCTTCGGTAATATTCCTCTCGAGGAGAGGAGCTCTGAGTGTTCTTGTTCTCTGATGTTGAGTGTTGAGGTCAGAGTTAAGTAAAAGCTCTTTCTGTTGATCAGGTGTCACAGATGAACTCTCAACAACTGGCTGATCTGTTAGCCTGCAAACTCTCCAGCAATGTGACTAAAGACACCTGGAAGCTGCTCTTTAGCAAAACCAGCACAAGCCTCGATGATGCTCTGCTGAGACTCTCAAACAGGGTACCGCTCTGATGCAGTTAATGTTCTTTGTTTTATTTGTTTGAAATTGATGCAATAACAGTATAAAATTTGTTTTCTTCTCAGCCTCTTGTCATCAACAGTGTGGTATTGTCGGATGTGCTGGATGTGATTGCTGAAGTTCGCATCGATCGTTTTAGTCCTCAGAGACTGAACGACCCCGACTACATCCGCTCATGGTTTCAGGGGCGTCTGAACACCTTCTTACCCTCAGCGTCTCCAAGAGTCTTGTCCTGTCTCAGCACCAAAAACCTCACCTGTGACAGTTACCAAATGATGTAAGGCATTTCTGGAGTATTTTTCAAAACACCTTAAGGATTAAAGGAGACCTCAGATACCAATTAACTCAAGTTAAATAGTTTTTTAGTATATATATATATATATATGTATATATATATATATATATATATATATATATATATATATATATATATATATATATATATATATAAATAAAGACTGTAACCATCTAAGTTTCTATTTCTGAATGCTTTAAAAAAAAAATAATTTTCCTGAATAAAACCTCTTCCTGTGAAAACAAGCTGTTGTGGGCTCTAAGCCAAATGACTCCGCTCACCCTGGCCTTCTCTGTTTGTATGTGTGCGGAGCTCTCTAATGTTTTCACAATGTAAGTTCGGTGGAAGCACATGAAAGCAATACAACAGTAATATAAAGTAAAAGTATTCAATATATACTTTTCTTCACTACTAATGCACGCTAAAAGTGTTTTGATGAATATTGGCGCCAAACCTTTCTGCCAACGTTATTAGGATCGATATATTAAAATAATTTAATTAACTTAGGTTATTTAAAATAATGCACTTATTCTGGAGTTGGGGCTGGATTAGGTAGAGTTGCTGTAGATCCAAGTTACAGTCTCAACTTCATTGACAATCCTGCTTTGTTCTGGGCTTCCTTCAAAAACAGTATGAAGAGAAATGTCTTGAGTAAACAAACACACGTTTTGGAAGATCTGCCAGTGCATTTCCTCCATTAATAAAAGTTAGCCACTCAGACCTTTCTTGTTCCTTTAATTGGAGTAAATGAGCAAAGTTAAGTACTTCTTTATATCCCAAAACATTGCAAGCCTTTAACTCTATGGCTATTCACCAGCAAAATAGAGGTCTACTGTGTTTGCCACCAGAGTATGAGGGGCAGAGTTTATGGTATTTGATGCAGATGCCTCTCACATTATTTGACATCATTTGCTGTGAGTTTAACACCGGCTCACTCTCAAAGGGTGTAAAGCATTTGTTGTAATTGAATTGAAACCAATGAATATGTTTTTATCATTTTAGGGGGGATTTGCACTCACATCAATGAGCCACATTTCTGCCCAAATGCCTAGAAAGTTTAGATTTTCATATAAGGTCTCCCATAAAAACCTACCAGTGAAAGTCTTGTTGAATTACCTTCTTCTATTAACCTGAAAAAAATGTGAATTAATTTGAGCAAAGTTATAAAAACCAAAAATGTATTTATTCTTCTCTCACGTTTATCTTTTTCTTTTTACAGTTTTGTGGCACTGAATAATAAATCTGGACTGTTGGACATTACGACTCAGAAGTCTGTCTTCACTAACTTCATTCAGCCGTTCCTTTCACAACACAAAAACACAGGTAACCGTTACAGATTTTATTCAACAGACTGTCATATATTTCTATTCAAATCCAAAGTCATATGATTTAAACATCACACAACTATTTTTGAAGACCGCTGTTGAAATTGTTTGTGATATTATAAGGGAAATAACTCTGAGAACAAAGTATTTGCTGTTGTTTCAGGCATCGACTGCACTCTACCGTTTAACAACAGTGTGAGCTTCATCCAGCAAAACTTTGGCAGTTTCTCTCCTTTTGCTCAACTTCAGCTGTTTTCTAATCTGAGCAGCAATTTCTCAGCTGTGAGTTCAGAGTTTTTATCATCAGAGTTTATTCAATAAAGGCTCAGGAAGCAGACTCGAACCCTCTCTTGTGTCTTCAGGTGGAGGCTCTTCCTGTGCTGGCCCTGGAGCAGCTGAATGAATTGGTTTTCAGTCCTCCGGCTAGACCAGAAGATAGAACCAACATCCTCACAAGAGTCTTTGACTTCCTTCTTCTCCCTCAGAAGAGAATCCAGCTGAACAGCTTCGTTCCTTCTCTCCAGACACAGGCCAGAAGGGTGTGCATCTCCACTTTAACTCTTCAAGTCATGATTATGGTTATGGTCATGAAAGTTAAATAATGCTTATATTTGTTGTTCTTCAGGCAAACTTCAGCTGTGAGAACTATAAAGTGATGTAAGTGTATTTCTCCTCAAATCGAGGGATGGTCATCATGTTTAAGAGCTGTGATTGATTAGTGTCGTGTGTGCATCAGCTTTAACAGGATGGATCAGACGTTATCATCAGTCCCTCTGAATCAGACTGAACCTCTGCTGGGGATCAGAGACTCCGTCATGATGATTCCTCCTGAAGGTGAGACTGAGCTCAACAAATCTTCGTTCCCAAACGAATAGATCGCATGATCACTGACTGACGATTCTTTGTTTCTCCTTATAGAGTGCATCGAGAGATCGAGTCAGGTAAGTGAAGATACGGTCAGATATTGCTGGCAGACATTTATTCTTTATTAAAGAAAGTAAGTAAAACATGTCCTTTCTCTCCTGCAGTGCACACTGACTCCTGTTAATGGTGAGCAAATATTTCTGAAGAGATTTGAGGTTTGAAGAGTGCTGCTAAATCTAAAATCTATTGTGTTTTGTTTCATTCAGAGTCTGCCCTCTGTACTGGCGTCAACAGGTGAGAGGTTTTGTCTGCACTCTGATGAATCCAGCTCTGAGAAACACATTCTCTCATAACTGTGTTTTTCTTCTGGTTTTAGTTCTGCTTTGAGCCATTTCTTGATCGGACCTGGTCTGAATGCCTCAGATCCAATGAATCTTTGCAGCTTCACTGTCCTGCAGTTTGCCTGTCTCCCTTCGGTAGCATTCCTCTCGAGGAGAGGAGCTCTGAGTGTTCTTGTTCTCTGATGTTGAGTGTTGAGGTCAGAGTTAAGTAAAAGCTCTTTCTGTTGATCAGGTGTCACAGATGAACTCTCAACAACTGGCTGATCTGTTAGCCTGCAAACTCTCCAGCAATGTGACTAAAGACACCTGGAAGCTGCTCTTTAGCAAAACCAGCACAAGCCTCGATGATGCTCTGCTGAGACTCTCAAACAGGGTACCGCTCTGATGCAGTTAATGTTCTTTGTTTTATTTGTTTGAAAATGATGCAATAACAGTATAAAATTTGTTTTCTTCTCAGCCTCTCGTCATCAACAGTGTGGTATTGTCGGATGTGCTGGATGTGATTGCTGAAGTTCGCATCGATCGTTTTAGTCCTCAGAGACTGAACGACCCTGACTACATCCGCTCATGGTTTCAGGGGCGTCTGAACACCTTCTTACCCTCAGCGTCTCCAAGAGTCTTGTCCTGTCTCAGCACCAAAAACCTCACCTGTGACAGTTACCAAACGATGCAAGTTGCATTTTACAGTATATGTTTGTCAATAGTATTCACCTAACTACAGCAATATTGTTTCTTATCTTTTAGTGCTGAGGCTTTTATTTCACCTGGAGAAGACATTTGCAACCCACCTGTAACCAATGCCACAAAGAAAGAGGACCTTATCTACAGAGACCTTGTGAGAGCCTTCCTTTCTCGCCCAGACATTAATGGTATGTCTATTGTTTGAAAATCTATAGTTTTAAAAATTATTATTTCATATTTAGTATAGGAAACCGTATACAAGGATTTTTTGTTTAAATTCATTTTTGTTATGTACTTGTTGTCAGGTGTCATTTTAAGACAAAAGGTATTTCATATTTTTGCGTACTGCCAGTGCTCTATTGTTCAAAGAAAAGTATGTTCAATGCTCATACACTGTGCATTTAATTCTTGTGATCATTTGTGTCAAAAACAATGACACAAAAAAACTCTTTCTGTGCTCATTTTCTTTCATGATTTTAATGGTATTTAATGGTCTGACTCATAAGTGCAGAGTAGGTTTGGATTGGATATATTCTCTGACAAAGTATTTAAGGCTACGTTCAGACTGCAGCCCAAAGTGACCCAAAGTGTTTTTTTTTTTTGTTGTTTGTTTTTTTTGTCGTATATGCGATCTGTATCTGATATTTTCAGGACAGTCTGAACAGCTCTTTTTTTTTTGTGCAATGCGACCTCAGTCTGAACAGCCAGGTCTCATTTAAATGGGGTTTGTAACCTTGAGTCCAACTTAAACACAGTTTGTCACAGATTCAAGTCGCTGGAGAAAGTGTTCCTGTACTAAAATAGCTAAAGGTATAGCCCAAAGTTGCTTTTGAAACTTTATGAAGTCGTGGTTGTTATTTGAGCAATTTTAATCCTGCTTCCAGGAGGATACCATAATATGTGTTCTTTTCCAACTCCTTTTTTTATTAACATTATTTAATACTAATAAAGTGTTCTCTGGTCAGATTTTTACACCCACAAAGCCTCAAGCATGCTCACAACCAGGCGTTTCAGTGTTTGTCAATTAGCAGTGCATTCTAGGCGACGTAGTTTCCTCTTCTGCTCATGAGTGTTCACGTTGAAGATGGATAGCATACACATGTTATTTGTAATGTGAACAAACACACTCAAAAAATCTGATTTCATCAAAAAAAAATCTGAATTGGGTATTAAGACCTGTTATCGGAACCTAGCCTAAGACTTTTGGAGACGAACTGTTTAAGTTCCAAATTATTCATCCAGAAAGACAATGGTACCTAACTTGAGAAGTTGAGAAAAACAACACATATATTAAAAAGAGCGCAGAATATTTAAAAAGCATTCTCTTTTGTAGATCCAGGTTGCCTGAAAAACACCGTTAACTCATCACAGTGGGTCGCCAAAAACCTTGGCTCACTCATTCAGGTGGCAAATCTTACAGATCTTGCTACTCTGAACAGCAACTTCAAAACAGTAAGTACAAAAAAAGACACTATAAAATTTCTGTTTCAAAAACAACCGCGAGGGAACTTGACCTTCTCGTACTTTTAGGCTGATGTTCTACCACTTTTAAGTGTTAACCAACTCGCCGAGTTTTCCCTCAACCCCGAGGCTCTAGTGAATCCTCAATCGTTCAACAACGTTATGCAGACTGTCAAGGATTGTCAGCTAGCAACGTTCTTTGATCTCATTTCACCAAACGTGAAGGTGAATTTTTTTATTAGCTTCATATAAAAGATGTAGAATTATGCTTGTATATACAACATTAAACTATTTCCTTTTATCCAGGACAACCTGTTGACGGCAGAAGTAAAAACAGCCCTCATTAAACAGATCATTGACAGAGCAAATCTGTCAAGTATTCCTAATGGAGAAGTTCAAGTCTGGTTTCAGTCTAGACTTCCGCCTCTGTTTTCCAATTTTTCCCAAAGCATTGTCACTCCATTTTTTTCTGTCCTCAATGCAAGAGACTGTAACACCTTCCAAGCTGGGTAAGAACAATACTTTATTAATTTTTAAATTATTTAAACAATAAACCATGCTGAGAGAGCTGTTTGTCTATTTTAAATTAAATTCATAGTTTGAAACTGTTTGGAAATCAGTCAATTCCCACAAGCACCAAAAATGTGATCTACAGCAACCTTCTTCAGTCTTTCGCTGGTATTTTGTACAAAATCACAATTATACATCATTCAATTTGAGCAAATATCAATTTATTTCTATTTGTTAACTCTCACTTTTTTCTTGTAGGACAACAGCCACTGAAATGCTACCAGAACAACAGCTTCATCTCATATCTGAATGACACTCTTTTCACCTATGGGCCTCTTCCAAAACTCAGCACCCTCCTCTCTCTGATGCCTCCAAATAGGAAGTCTGAGGTGTGTCTGTTTGATCTCAGGTCCTCAGTGTGGAGAGGACGTAAACTGATCTTTCACATTTCACATTTTTCAGCTCATAAACTCCGTCGGCCCCTCAGAGCTGGGAGCTTACCTCAAGCAGCCAGATGTTGTGGACAATGCTTCACAAATCTGTTCCATCTTTAACAGCTTTAACAGAACGCCCGATTTCGTGGAGAATGTGTGTCGTACTGTTTTCTCGTATTTAATATTTGCTTAAAGAATTTTTCATTTTAGAACCTAGATTTAACATGGAGTTTTTCTTAGGTGGAGGTTCCAGATGATGTTAGAAGCAGTATTTTTCCCTGCGTTTGGCCTCTGGTGATGAATAATAACAACCAGACAGAGATTGATTTGTGGTTTGACCGAAGGTTGAAGCTGTATTTGAAGTTCTTGAACAAAGATTTGTTAGGGTCAACAGCAACTCTGAGCTCGTCATGTTCATCGTACAAGAAAATGTAAGTATAAAAATCTGAAAATTGTTCTCTCTGAGGGTGCAACCATTTAAGTGCTTTGTCTGTTCTGCAAGGATAAATGTTTTAGGAGGCAGTTTCTCCTTCAATGGTTCCCAGATCTCCAGTTCTGATGTGTACTCCACCATCAAGACTTATCTTCAAGCAGGTGAATTGATGCTCTCAATGAAGTGGTCATGATTTTAAAATAAGTACCATTTAATGAGGTTCCTTTACAAAGAGCTCACAGTTTTTTCTACTTTACAAAATTTTAGTTGCAAATAATTTTTTATGTGTGTTGACTGTATTTTTAGAGTGAAACAATTTTAGAACACCAAAAAACAGGGTCACTTCACTAAATACCTCAATTTTTGTGAGGGTGGTGCAGCTTGTGGTGGAAAAAATCATGCCCTGCGTTCCAATCAGGGCACTATCCACACTTTTATGGGTCTGCATTGATAATGAGTGTATCCAGAACTGTAGTAAACATAAAAAGTATCGAAGCAGATACTGAATGTGTACTTACATGTTACATGAATGTGTACAGGTTAGATTATGAAGTGCAGATTGGTGGATTCTCAAAAAAGGGATATTACCCACAAACTAGAATGCCTCAGTGGGGCATTTTTGGAATGGAAAGTTGAAGGTTCAAATCCAGGGTAGACCATGAGAATTCTGGTGGTCTGGTGGATAAGGACATCGACTTGTGATCAGAAGGTCGCAGGTTTGATCCCCAGATCCACCGAGTGGAAGTAAATACTTGCCGTCCCATCTTTAACAACCACAGCTATGGTGCCCTTGAGCAAAGCACTAGTTTCCTGACTGCTCCCCGGCGTGGCAGCCATGGCTGCCCACTGTTCCGGGTGTGTGTTCACATTGTGTTTGTTCACTGCTGTATGTGTACACTGGCATGGGTTAAATGCAGAGCACAAATTTCGGGTATAGGCCAACTGGTTAATTTCACTTTTTAATCCACTGCGCTCTGATGGAAGGGGCATTTTTAAAGAAACACAGAAATAAATAATAGCAATATAGAGAGTGTTATTTTTATTCATGAAGCAATAGGAAAGAAGAAGTGCGTAATCACAACTACTTCCACCACATGCAATTTTTGTGTATCTCCCTCACTCACTCTATTAGGGTCTTGTACAAGTATTCGGATTGGGATGCAAGGAAGTCTTCCTTGCTGAGTGGGCAAGCTTTCATAAGACCACAGCTAAAACTTGAAAGGACTCATTTCATTGGTTGTCGTTTCGTCAGTTGTCAAGAGCTTTTTTTAATATCTTAAATATTTAATATCTTTTTTTTTTCTTTTTTTTTCAGACTCGGTTCCAAAGTGTTATAACCAATCAGACACAGGGCCTGACTCAACAGCATGGTTTGCCAACTATATTGGAGAATTCATCACTTTCTTGTCTGTAGATGATCTATACACTTTTGGTTCAGCTTCCAATGTATGAATATATTCCATTAATCACACTTAAATTAATCATATTTAAATATTTTTTTTTAATAATGAGGAAGAGGAACTTTTAAATTTTGCTCATTTCTAAACACAACTGTTATTTTCAGATACAAACCTTCACGGTGGACCCTCAAAACCTAAAACTATTCAATAAATTTAAACTTCCAAAGAACTTGACCAGTTACTACACACAGCTCTTATTCATACAAAACCCCCAGTATAATGTTTTCAAGTAAGTGAACACAGAAAGCTAAATCTAATTTTAAAGTGTACACAACTTTTAAAAAGTTGACTTTGTTTACTATTCTATAGCTTGCCTTTGACTCTACAATGCAATGCCCGAGCATCAGCCTTCGAAGGATTAAATGCCACTCAGACTACTACTCTTCTTGCAAACTTCAAAACGTCTTGCACAGATGTAGATCCTGATGTAAGTCTTTATTAAAGTAACTTTCATACAATAACTATAAGTATTTTACCATGTTGGATACTGTTCAGTTGTCCTGGTCAGTCCTGATCTGGCGATAACATTATAGCTTTGCATGCTGTAGATTGTTTAAATGGATTAGACCAGTAGTAGTTTCTTTCATGTAGCAGAATTGTTCCTATTTAGCATGTAACTCTAGAGGATATATAATCGCATCACATTCTTAAACTTAAAAGTAAAAATTTTTCCCTTGGCCCTAACCCTTCATTTGGCACGTTCACAGGTGAAATGGTGTTTTGTTTTGTTTTTTGACATCAAATGGTAAACCATTAAGTGGTTACATCAGAGCTTAATTCCTAACACTGGCCTGGAAAATTTCCACTTTCAATTTTCCCTCAGTCTTAGGCTGAATTCCATTTCAAGCCTTCTGTCTGTAAATGTGGGTCCAACCACACTTCCATTGAAGTGGTATACATCCCTTCAGTAAAGCTTTAATCCTTAGTTCCAAAGAGAATTGGGACACCCCTATCTCTCATATGAAAGCTCAAAATGGTATAATGGTTAGGGCCAAAGGCGAGAAATGGGAATTTGAATGTGGACAATTTCCAGGCCAATGTTAGGAAATAATCACATTAATATGTTGGAATTTAGGAGCTTTACTTAACTAACATAGCCCAGAGGTCACGAAAATAGGCTTTCTGTATCAACAAATTTGGTAGCAAATAGCAACAAAAAAAATGCATTGATAGTTCTGTTACAAACTGTTACTTGTCTGATCTGATAAAATATTATAGGCTAGGTTAAAATGCTAAGTCTAAAATGTCATAATGGTAAATTATTAGTGTAGAAATAGAGGAGAGTTGCTTTAAAAAACAGCTGAATAATTGAATCTGGTAACCGAGAAGTAACTTTTTGTATTTTTCTTCAGATATCTACTGCTATTGCAGGAAACATCAAAACAATCGATTCTAGCTCTATAAGCAGTTTGGGAACTGGAGTCAGTGGGCTAACAACTACACAGCTAAACTCGGCCCCTCCAGAGGTTTTCGTCAGTAATCTCCAAACACTGACTAATGTCAATACCTGGAGCCTCGGACAAGCCAAGACCATCATAAATGTGCTTCTCAGTGGATCATTTGAGGTAAATCACAAGTCCCTATTTGGAATGAATCTATAGTTTAACTATACCTTGCAATATGATGAATAGTTAACACAAAAATACTGAAAAATAAATATTTTTAAACATTTTTGGGGTAAAATATAGTTGTTCATGTAAATGAACCAATCAAACGATTGTTTGAAATAATGCTCTCATGACTTTCTGCAGGTTACGAATCCCACCAAACTGGTGAGTCTCGGACCCCTGATTACAGGCATCCCTTCCACAGTTCTGACCAAGATAGATGCAAACCAATTAGTTAGTATTTCCAAAGACACAACGTTTGTCACAAACATGTTGGCTGCCCCGGAGATTGTTCAGAAGACTTTTGTAACCCAGGTAAGAGACCAACAGATTTGAAATTGGCGTGATATTTAAAGAGCAAAGAATCATTTAGTTTTTTTTTTTTTCCAAGATATTATCAGTGAGTACATCAGCAGCTTCACTTATGACAAATGTCCCAAATGATTTGGCTGTTCAAATTCCAAGAAACCGTCTGGATATCCCCACCACAGGCATAGATATGAAAGTGATAAACAACAAAAAGTGGAAGCCTGAACAGGTACTGTGCCACATCATTGAACCTGTTCCTGATTATTAACTTTTGTTTCTGATAATGGAATATTTGACTTTCAATTCCACTCAGGCTGCAATGTTCTTTGATACGGTTGCTGGTTCTTTTGATAACACCGAAGAGTAAGTATTTCTAAAAATACAACTACATAACGTCATAGTTCTACTGAAAATGGACGTTTGGGATTGTTCTGCAGCTTATCGGTGGAAGTTTTGCAAGGCTTTTCATGTTCCCGAGTGCAGACCTTTTCTAAAACTAAATTCAGAGGACTGGTTAGAGCATGTCGTCGAAGGTCAGGCAGATCAGCGGTGACTCTATCTGAGACACAGGTGAGACTCATCAAAGAAACTGAAAAAAGATATTAAAAAAACTTCACCTATTGTATTTTGTTCTCAAGCAGTTTTATTTGTATTATTTGTAATTTACAAAAATCTGCTCCGTTAAATTTGGCGGCCCTGTTGATGGGCCTACATGATATATTTCATTTATATACTACAGCATCAAATATTTCAATGTGTTTCTTAGACATTAGAGGTTTCTTAAAAGCCAAAACCACTGTGAAACTACTCTGAGCTAAAGCTGAGTTTCTGTTTATTACCTTGATAATATATTTTAACTTGGAATTAAATTAAATACGGGTTGTTCCTATTTGATCCTCAGCTTACCTGCATGTACAACTTTGTAAGAAAAGATGCACCTTACGATTTCGCCATGTATCCTGCAAATATGTTGCTGTATTACGAGTAAGTGCAAATTTTATTTTATTTCTTATTTTTTTTCTTTTTTTTTTTTTTTTTACTTTGCTCAGATTGTTTTCTCCTGTTTAACTATGATAAAACTATTTGGAAGAGTTTTAACTTCTGTCCTTCTCCATAGTTATGAAACAATCAACAAAACCATCTGCAAGAGCTATTTCAGTGCACTCGGGGCAGCAGACGTCTCTGTCGTTTCAAGTGCATTGAGTGGAAGAAGGAACACTTTGTGGAATAATGCTGTGAACTGCTTGGTAAGCGTTCAGAGTGGAAGAAATTAAATGAAGAAATGAACAATGTTTTCTGATGGACTGGAGCTTTGATTTAACTTTAAATACAATATTCCCCATTCTTAAAACAGAAAAATAAATAGTGAAAAAATTTGAGTAAATATACTTTGTGTTTTTAAATATTGTTATAAAATGATGTGTTTAGTGAACATGTAAAGAGCTTTCTAAAAAACCCTAGAGGAAGATGTCTAACAACATGTGTAACTGGACCGTATATGAGCCAGGACTTTTTTTTTTTTTTCTTTTTTTTTTTTTATAGTGTTGGGAATTGGCTTATATATTAAAAAGGAACATTTCAGTATGTTTTGAAAAGATTAAATTTTGCTAATTAAATTTTGCAAACTAATTTGAAATGATGCTGAAAATTTGAATAATGTGAAAGATGTCTTAAAACCAAGACACAAGTGAGCCCTGGTGACACATTTTGGTTTTCTGGAGATGATTTTAAAGGTAATTTACATTAACATACTTTTACTTCTCAATCAAGAACATTACTAGAAACATCATCACGAAAGAGCATTTGGACATCCTGGGCAACCTGGTATGTCTCGCAAGCAGTCAGTACATTGTAAACTCAGACCCAAAAATCCTGGAGAACTTGAAGAACTGCAACCAGCTTTCAGATTCTCAAATATCTGCAATGGAGACTTTGCTGATGAGCGGCTCGACACAATATGGGCAAGTTATTTTTGATATTTGAAAACGCATTACATTCTCAAACACATACTATTTTTTTATGAAAAAATGCTTAGTTTTCAGTGAAGTCTAGTGAAATCTTAAGTGTAAAGGAGCAAAATAAAAGAGGAACTGGGTTTCAGCCTGCTGGGTTAATCATGTAATAATAAAAAAAAAGACAGAGACCTTTAGTGGAAGCATTTTACATATTGGACTTTTAAGATCATTAGTTTATAATCCAGAAATGCTTTTCATTTCCAATTTATTTGCAAACCACCTTTTTTTGAACATCTGTGATTTTTTTTCCCCTGTTTAGCCCAAAAAGCAAATGGTCCCAGAAAACGCTCAGTGACCTGGGGATTCTGCCATTGTATTTCTCCCAACAGTTTTGGGGAACTTTGAAACAGGTATTGTGAATATTTTTTTACTTTTTGTTGCTTTCCCTTTGAATTGAATAGGGATGCCAAGCCCCTCACTCAGTGTGAAAGTAATTTGAAGCTGTTGTTTTATTTTGTTGTTGTCGTTTAAGCTGAGTTGACGATGAACTATTGACCGCAATTGTCTCAATCAATAATCAATTAAGATTCAATCATTAACAATTGTCTGTTTTTGCATGTAAAAGTCAGTCTAGACTAGAGGTGTGCATGGAGCTCCAGCCTTAAGGCAGCACATCTGGTTCTAATGATTAAACTTCTCTTGGATTGTTGAAAACTACAAAGATGACAGTTTTTACTTTTTCAAACAGGCTGATACTGGCTACTTTGTGAAAGGCTTCTTCAGATTTGTACGGCAACGCAACACACCGAAGCTTTACATGAAAAGACTCTTTAAGGCAATCATCGTATCACCCACAAGAGCCAAGAGAGCTGGTATTTGTTTTTCTTATATCCTTATCTGTTTTCTTCAATTTAATAATTGTTATAACACAAGATTAAATGAATGAAAATTAAATGACCTTGACAGATGGCATTGCTGTAAATGGCAAGATGTGTTTTATCTTTGAGATTACAGTCATAATATGTAACGATAACACCAATTTGCAACAATAATCAACATTGCGGAGGATTTTTACATTACTTACACAGTAAAATCCTAAGTAAAATGAACTCTATTTAGACTATGACAATATAGACACTGAATAGAGCAGAATGGGTAAAGTTTCTGAGGATATCATTTAAACCACAGATTATTCATGCACAAAATCTTGTAATTGTGATAAAAGTTTAGATTTTGCTATTGAAAAAACTCTTACAACTCTATTTTCCCATCACAATTTAACACAAGAAGAGTTTAACGTTTAACGTTTGTATTATTTAAATAGAGGGACTCAGTGTTAAATTTAACTCTGTTTGCAGTTGCACCAAATAGACTCTGAACAGAATCAATTTAACCCTTACTGCATAGATGTACAGAAGCTAAGAGCTGCTGCCTTGAGAAGTAAATCATCAACTACATGATGTTAAAACTTTGTTTTTATGCAAAAGTTTTACGTTGTAGTTGTTATGCTGAGACCTCTGAGCTTTGAGAAGAAAATGTTTAGCTTGAGGTCTACATTAAACATGTTTAAGTGATGTGTTAAATGTTTATTTGGAGCCCTTGAGTCTAGGAGCCAGGAAAAGCACCTTTTTCAATGGGCCCCATACGACCGAAGCATCATGGTGGTGTTCACAGGATGTCAGAAGTATATGAAAAAAAAAAAACAAATGTAATGTTGGAAAAGATTAGGAAAAGGTTAACTCATTTAGTAAAATATTAAGATATTCAAAAACTTATAAATCAATAATTTTGGTTGTTTAACACACAAAAAGTATAGTATTAAGAAAGTTTTAGAATATAAGGAAATGTAAAATATTCAAATAAGTAGTAAAAGTTAAACAAGCAAGATAAGAAATGAAATTATGTTTATTTAATGGGGGGGTAGTATATAAAGAGAATCATTAGAATAAGAATATGAGAAAGGGAAACTGAATTCTTATTAAGAATATTTAGAAAAGTAAGGGAAGAAATAGGAATATTTTCCTATTTTTCCTTTTTTTTCTAAATGCCTGAATCATTCTCTTACATAGTTAAAAACTGTCCCAGTTGGTGGTGGTAATGCACCAGTAAACAAAGCTTGAAAACTGCCAAAATATCATAAGAATAAGATAAAGTAGTTTAGCTTAACAGGACGTCAGAAGCTGCAAGTGCATCCTAAAGAAAGAAAGAGACAAGTATAATGGAAAAACACCAATATGTAAAATCACATAAAAATCATTTTTAAGTGGAAATTCAACGAGCAAAAAATTTAAAGTGCATTTTCAACACGAATCCTCTGCTATGTTAATAAAGTTAATGAAAATGTATATCATATTAGTGAGGCTGTCTTTGTTCTTCAGGATGGCAGCTCCACAGAGTCAAAAAATGTCCACATTACATTTTAAAAATCCACACAACTCTCAAAATTTGAGTTTTATTAATGTAGTAGTGGAAACAATTGTCCTCAAAAATATCCCATCAACTGTAAATACATAAGTATATGTAGACAAGTTTGTTTTATCAAGAGATTTTTGTAACCCATGACTTCCCCTCTGTTTCAAGCGATTGATTGCACCCAGGGCAACATCACCAGTGTTACCATCAGTGATGCTGCCTTCCCCTTCGGCTATAGTGCTTCTGAGTTCGCCAACTGCCTGAGTGCTATGGTTGTGAGGGACAACCTCGGTAGCTTGTGTGAAAAAATTGAGGATAATGACTTCCAGAGAATCATCCTTAATAAACTACAAGAGGTGCAAACCCTTTCATTAAAACTTTATCAAACCCAGCATAGCATCCAGATCTGTTTGAACGTCACTCTTCCCTTTCAGATTTTGCCTGGTGGCCTTTCAGATGATCAGGTGCAGCTTTTGAAATCTGTCTCTAGGAACGCCACAGTGGATGAAATAAAGACATGGAACATCACTAAACCTGACACACTAGCAGCATTGATGAACACCAATGATGGCACTTGGTCCTCAGATCAGGTGCAGATTCGAATCAGCCACATCTATGTGTTTTTTAGGTTCCAGATGTTTGGTTTGGTTTAATACTACTGTTGAACTTTTAGAGCAATCAAGTTATTACCAAGTACCTTAGTGCCGGTAACTCTCTGACTGCGACGGAGCTAAATCTGGTGAAGGGACCCAACCTCTGCTCTCTGAACACCAGCACATTATTAACAATCCTGCCTGCAAGTATGAGGTAAAGACTTAACACTTTATATGAGGTTTTGGTTCTTCATGGACACGATACTCAAGTACTTCTCATTAGGATTACAACTAACAATTACTCTCACACATGTTAGTTTATCAGTTCACTAACTCGTATTACATCTCATACAATTATAAAAATAAATATTTCATTATTTGGAACTGCGGATGTAATAATCACATCTTTCTCTTTTATTACAGTGGAAGTGATGCTCTGGATGTGTCCACATGTTCATTAGCTAACAAGAAGGCACTTTTCACTATTGCTAAACAAGCATTTCCTATAACCAGTACGAAGCAAACACTAAGCATTCAGTCAGTCTACCAGCTCATCGAATCGTATCTTGGTAAGAAAACCCTATTCTGGCCATCTCTGGGAAAAATGTTTCCTTCTGACAAACCACCAGTGATTAACTGACAGTGAATGTTCTATTTGTAGGCGGTGCAGATCTACAGTACATTAAGGATCTGTCAACTTATAACATCAGCATGGCTTTGGCCACTTTCATGAACCTGGACCTAGCTGTGGTCACTGTGAGTAAAGAAAAACATTTTCTAGTTTTTATTATTTTTTTTATTATTGTTTTTACTTATCACTCCCTCCATACTACATTTTAAAACATCTTTTTATGTTGCAGAACCTCACAGTTTCAGATGTAGTGGCTCTTCTTGGTAGCAATTTACAGGATTTAAAAACCTATGAAAACCAGACATCTGTGCAAAGCTGGATCTCACAACAGTTACAGTCTGAACTGGATAAACTCGGTCTCAGTCTGACTGGAGGAAGAGCAATAGCTGACTCAACCACTGCTGATGTGGGGACTGTGACTACAAGTACAAGTACAAGTACAAGTACAAGTACAAGTACTACTACCGCAACTACCGCAACTACTGCAACTGCAGCGAACGCTACAGCTGCAACGACTGCAATAAATGCAACTGTGATCACCAATGGTGCTACCACTGCCAACACTTCATCAGCTGCTGCAGGTGAGCTGTCACAAACTTGTATGTTTAACATTTCATTTAAGATCTCATAAATGACGACTGGAGACAGAGTAGACATTGAGATAGGACCGTTCTTTGGTGTGCAGTTAGAGTGCCGGTGTTTATTTATTCATTGGATACGAGCGCTGCATCTTCCCTCGTCTCAATGCGTCTTCATCTTTTAGCCTCCTTATGATGCAGTCTGAACTCAAGAGTTCATTGGCGTCAGCTTCAACTACTGTTCATGCTGTAGGTGCATGTACAAAGTATGCGAAGTTCATTGGTTGCTCACTAGAGCCCCCACTGTCCATCAGGCAGTCTCACAGATGCCCATAACTGACTTTTTCCCCACATTTTTGACCTTTCCCCCCACATTTCTGACCTTTCCCCTAAATCTCCTTCAAATGTAGTTTAATGTAAAATAAAGTTGCAAAGAAATTGACATAGAAACACAGCATTTTCTCCACTGGTCAAAAAGGTTTGAGTTCCCTCTGGTGGCTGGAAGCAGTAGTGATAATAAACGCTGGCATAAATTTTTGTATTGGTTTGTAAGTATGGTTCATATTATTTTATGTTGCTTTAAATATTTGTTATTTACTTGTCAGTGCTTTTAAAAAGTATATTTTAGGATATTGGACGAAGCATCATAATTTGTCTGCAAATTTAGAGTAGAGTTTAAAATCCACCAGCTATTAATAACCTGTTTGGTGTCTCTTTTTTCTTTAGGAATTGGACACAGTGTGTCATTCAGCATTCTCATACTCACCCTTTCCATCATCAAAGTAATCATCACGTAGAAACACTCCAACGCATCAGATATGATTTATACAAGATAATCTTTTAAATTCTATTTTCTATATTAAGTTTTCACATTGCTGTTTAGTGAGTCTATTCACATATAGCTCAAGAATAATTAACACCTATGGGAAAAGAGTATTTACACTTATATTTAAAGATGACGGTCCTGTAAAGAACTTATGATTGAATTATTAACTTGTCTCAATTTTACCTTCTGACGTCATATGAAAGTGTTACAAGGATGTATTTAAAAGCTGCTTTGTTCTTTTCATTATATCGATAACAAAAATATGTTCAATTACTTTTTTGTTGTTAAATGTATTCCTTAAACTAATAAAAGGTTCCTAATGAGCAGTAAATGTGTTTTATTTTTAATGTTCTTTGTCAAAAACTCTAATATGACTAATATTAGTTGTCGCTGAAGCTTTTTATTTTCATTCTTATAAAAGTGAATAAATTACCAAATTGTGATAAAAGAAATTATTGTTTTATTGTTGTTTATTGTTATTTTTTCGTTATTATTATTGTTGTTGTTGTTATAATTATAATAAATAATGTCTAAATAAGAGTATCTTCAGTAACCACTGTGAATGCAGGTTTGGGTCAATGGGGTCTGCTAGAGACTGCTCCACTTCACATTGTACTAGAGGAGAGTCTGACTATTTGTGGAGCCCCACATGGTCACCAGGCATTCACACTCTTCCCCACCTGTGACTTGAGGACAACAAGATGACTGGCTGACATTATACTGACAATGACTGACAATATATAGGTTCGCATTGGGTGAGGCCTTTTTAGGAGGAACCAGAGAAAGACCAACCAACACGTTATTTGGAATATTATTTTCAATACAAACGTGATTTACTTGAAATACATTTATTTACATAGTACATAGTACATGAAAGTTGTGTTTCCCTGGAATACGTATACTTTTAATGCTTTTTTTGTTCATTAAAAAACAATTTGTTTGTTCATTTTGACAATTTGCGTTTTGTTTAAAATGTATCCTTTTCATAGCTTTGGTCACCTCTGGGGAGGTTTTTGTGATCTGGGGGGCTTTATACAATGTCCTTTTGATAAGCTTTTATTTTGAAATAAGCCGTCACGTCCGGGCGGATGGTGCCAAGCCCCTCTAAAAAGAAGCGCTTAAATCAACACGTTGGACAAATATTACATAGTTGTTATTTTCGACATTCGACATCTATAGCTCTGTAATACCTTGTTGGATAAGTTATATGCTTCTTTCCTGGACAAAGGAAGATGAGTATCGATGCCAGTCTAGTGAGCGAAGAGCAAGCGCGTTATCCCCCGGTGAAGGTGCTCTCTAGTCAGCTGCGGGAAGCCAGCGAGAGGCAGAGCCCCAGCGCTCGCTCCGAGTTTCTTATCCGGCGCCTGGGCAATGGAGGTCGGAGCTCGCTCTTGCCCGTATCGGTGGTTTGGATGCAGGGAACTGTTGTTGAGGTCCAAGCCGACCTCTGCTCTGCTCTTATCCTGGATGAGACTGGAAACTTTATGGTAAACGGCGTCAGTAGCATTCCCAAAGGAAAACCCTGTCTCAGCCCCGGTTAGTACGTTGTCCAGTGGTTTTATAAAGTTTTAAAGTGTACTAATTAAGCCCTTTTGCAGATGTTATATAAATCTTAATGCCATTTACTGCAAAGTTTCCTTAGAGTTAAAGAAAATCTGATGATATTTTATTGTATTTTAGAAGTGTAATTGTAAGGGAATGTATATTTTGTGCAGTTTTAAATGGGTGAGTTCTTCAAGAACAGTGGCGCAATAAATACATTTCCAATATTTTTTTATTGAAATAATGTGTTCATAGATACTAAGTTACATTCCCTTTGGTGGGAGTGGCTTTTTCGTATAGTGTTAATTCTATAATCTGAAGCCATACCAATTGGATCAAAAAATAATAATAGTCTTGATTATACTTCTAAATAAGCTTACGCAGTGTCCAGGTGTGTGGTACGCTAAAGTGTCATATACAATATAAAAATGGTCATAAACACCCTCTTCTTTTTCATTTATTTTAATGATTTGTAAGTATTTGACTAAAAGCAAACTAATTAAAAAACATCTCAGAAGATGTGTTTTTAAAATCACAAATCTTTTACATTCTATGTAGACACCAAGCTTTTCTGTCTTGAGAATTATCAAGTGCCATCACAAGTTAGTTTTAATTCCAATACCAGTTTATTTACTTTATTAATTGGTTAAACTAAAAAGTATTTGTTTAACTATTTTACTTTGTTGATAAATGGGGGATTTTTAACATGCTACGAATTAGGGCTGGGTAATATACACATTCTCAACTATATAGAGAGGTCTATCGGGTTTCATGCACATCATTGTTTTTCCGTGTTTATGTTAGCCACAGAGTCCTGTGGGGTAACACACAAGTACTATTTTTGCTCAGATATTAAAACCACCGTGCACTTCTCTGTTTTTTCTGCAAAAAAAATAGCTATTTTTTGTCTGTTTGGTGTGTTTCTGCATCCAAACACTTCCTATTTATGTGGTACATGACTTGGTCACGTTACATGAAAAAAATGGCTTTAATAAAGTAAAATACAAATAATAATTTGTAATGACTAAATACTTACTCCATGTCTGATATATGTACTATTTTACAGGTTATGCATACATTCTTAATTACAGTGTATCTGAAACTGGCTCCATATCAAATAAAAGTCCTGCCAGAAGTTGAAGCAGTTACCTCTCCTCATTGTATATTTGCTATTTAAATAGCAATATTTTTGCTATGCTCAGTAAAAAAAGGATTAATCTGGCCCTGAGATATATTGTAATGGTTTTAACTATGCAATAATATTACTTTAACTGCTCGTGTTTAGAAAATGTTGACAATAAAAAAATTATTGCAAGTTAATTATCAGGTTTGTACAACTTTCACTCCAGAGAGACCTGCTTTTATTGTTGCCAGAAATATAGATTTGGCAATATCGTAATGATAATATGATAGAAACATATGGGAAAAAAATTTCGTTATACAATTTTTTCACATATCGCCCAACGCTACTACCAATATATTATTTATAAAGAGAACCATGTTGTGGATTTTTTGTTTGTTAGCAGACTTGTTACACATTTAAACACTTTAAGAAAAGAAAATGAGGTCTTAATTTTCTGCAAAACTGCCTAGCCCTATAAGAATGTTATGTAATTCTGTGAACTAGACAAAGAGGACGTGCTTAGCACTTCTATTTGTTAGTTTCTTGAGGGTGAGAATTCAAAGTTGTTTCTTGTTCATAGGTAAATACGTTATGGTCATGGGCGTCATCTTGTGTCACAGTCCAGAACCAGTTCTGCGGGCGGTCAAGATGGCTGATCTTTCAGAAAATGCAGCAATTCACAGAAAAAACTGGATTTATGAAGTAGAAGAGATCCAAAGAATTTTACCCTGATTGTTTTAGTTGTAACTGTCTAAATGCTGGTGCCCCAATAACACCAACACAAAAACCAGTGACCAAAGGAAATGAAATACTGTTCCGTACATCGAAATCATTTATATATTTATTTGTATTCCCATAAAAGAAAGTTTTATCACAGAGGGTTTTTTTATAGCTATATTAAGATATCATTCAAAAAAGTTAATATACAATAATTTAAAGACTAGATTTTCATTAGAAGTGCATTTGAAAGTAAAAATATTTTTTTTTGTTTAGCTGAAGTTTTGTACTTTAATTGGTAAGATTTTTTGACTGCATTGTATTGGCAGAACTGCTGAATTAGCCTATAAAACAATAGATTTAGTATAAATTCTTTCCTTCGTTAGTACAGCAAAGGTAGGTTACAGCTCTCATTGGTCTCATCTCCAATTGCCTCAGAGCCTTTTGTAGACTCCTAAAACACTGCTGCAGTTGGGACAGTGGTGTGTGACGTCCTTCAGGTCATCGATGCAGAAGGGGATCAGGCAGCAGCCATAGAAGCAGCTAAAACATCAATTCAACTGTCAAAAGAGAAGACAAGAGCACTTGGAAATGTTTTTAAATCACGATTTCTCTTACCCAAAAATGGCCAAGCCAGCACAAGACAGCCAGACCAGTGCTCCTGATGAGTGCATAATTCGAGTGACAACGTTTTGAGCACACACTGGACAGTGTGCCTGCACTGGAACGTTTCCGAAAACCAGACCCGGCTGAACGTACACAGTCTGGACAGACACTTAGAAGTACAAGATGCTGTTAAACACTTGTCTACTGTTTTTGTTCAACATTTCAGAAGTGTAAAATGTGTATTACATCGTCAGCATCTCAGTGAAATTGTGAACGGTCAAAGAATGCATGTGAGGGTGACGCTCATGTCTTGTGATTTTATTGAATGTAGCATTACTGTGATCCCTGCAGTAATTAAATTTTAATTCTTAAATTAAAATGAAAGATATTTTAAATTTTAATTTTTCTAGTTATATGCTGTGTGTGAAACATTAAGTCGTTTTGTTATATAACAAAACATGAATAAATTATTATTTTTATTGTTTCTGTTCAAAGCTGAATATTCATGCAAAACGTTTTCATCTGACCAAATGTGGCTTTATTGTAAAAGTTTTGGTCAACACTGAGGCAGTTTGTGGCTTTGGGATCCAATGTTGATGTTTGAAAACCCCAAATCAATCACGGCTCGTGTGAATTTTGATAACTGCTGCCTGTTTACAAGTTTGCTATCTGTCAGGTTAGTCCAACAAGCATGTCTGAAAATCCCCATATGGCACCTTTCATTTAACTTAGCATGGTATTTTTCTGTAAAAATAGTTTGTAGTTATATTAACATTGAGATGAATGGTAGTCACAATACTATATAAGTACTATTTAAATTATTTTATGTACATAAAAACAATGTTGTATATTGACTTCAGTGTTCAGCAAATATGTGGAGATGGATGTGGTTAACTAATTGCATTGTTCAAAGGGGCCCGCAAGTCCTTTTTTCCACGATAATAATCATTTTAAATGTCATATATATTTATGTATACATAAGCATAATTATAGGTTACATCAGGCTGATTTGCAGGAAAAAGGTTTAAAAGGAGGGAATAAAGTTAAAAGGTGTCCTTACTGACTGGGGTGGTGACAGGCTGTGCTGGCTGAGCAGCCTCGGCGGGGTACATCTGGTTGTACGCTTGTGTCGGGTAGGAGGCGGGAGGGACCGAGGCTTTGGAGTCTGTCGGTGCTGGAGCGTAACCGGGCGCTGCCGCTGGGTACGGGTAAGGGTACGGTGGGTTCGAGTTCAGCGACTCCTCGTACGAAGGAGGAGCTGGGTGACCCATGAGGCTCGGGAACTCGGCTGGAGGAGCGCTGGCCATCGCGCTAAAACGCAAAAGAAGACACAGCTTACGTTCGATCTTTCTAACTGACGTCACTCACAAACAGAACCTTGTTGAACTTCTGAAGCGTAAACGTTAGAGTTGTAGCTTATACGGCAATAAATTAGCCACTATGTTTCTGTCAATTAGAAAGATTTGTTTAAGTGTTCCGTAACTTGAATTAACCCACGACAACTTACCTTTTTCTTTGGTTTTCGTCTGAAGAGACGCAGAGGAGCTCGTTTCCTGTTTCTAACTTTCGTTTACGCAAGCGATGGAGGAAGGAAAGTCCAGCCTTTTTGTTGTCTCACATTAAATAACGCGATACTTCCGCGATTGAAGGTTATTATCCATTCATCAGAAGGTGCGATGTTGCGGAAAGGTTCATTTATTCAAGCAGTTCAACTCAAATATTTGGAAAGCTTTTTAAAAGTTATTTATAGCCTTATTAAGTTCGAGTGTTATTATGCGGATGGTAGTGACCTGACACTTCGAAATCTATACTTTCTCGCAACTTTTTTATTCCAAACCCACACGGAAATAGCCAATCTAAACGTTTATGTTTTAATATAGATTTTGAATATTGTGTTTTTATTATGTTACATATAAAATTTGACGTTTTGCTATTAACCGTGCATTCTCATTCTTGCACCGATGTGTATATATACACGCACATGTACATATGTGCATATGTGTTTACCTATATATTTGTCAAATTATTCAAATACATATCTTTACAACATAAATAAAAAACCAAAATGTAGAAATTCGTTTTTTATTTACCGAAGTACAAGAAGAAAAGTAGAACAAAAATAAAACCATAACGGAGCAGAAAAAAACTTGCAATAAAAATGACAACCCACTTTGCTATGCTTCTTTTAGAAATAATTGCCCTTCAGGAAATGTTTCAGGAAAACTCATATAACTGCCTCCTCTCACTTATTTGCCACAATGTCACGTGCTCGCTCTTATGTTTTTTTTGTATTTATTTCCAGTTATTTTCTAGTTGTTGTCTCGATAATATAATAAATGAGCTAGGCATCGTGTTTGACAGTTGTCAAAGTGAAAAATGAGCTATGAGACACATACATTATACTTATGGCCTGTATATGCACATGAATTTTGCCATACAGCATCAGGCCCGGACTGGGACCAAAAAAAGGCCCTGGCATTTTTGACCATGGAGGCCCACCATGATTATTTACAAGATGTGCGATGGCACACATGACGATTACTGTGGTACATGTTTACCGACATTCATTTAGTCATTTTTCTTTCATTTTATAGGCTGGTAGCGCATTAACAAAACACATTGTAGCTAATTGTTTCATGTGTACTTCCTGACTGAAATTGCAATTTCAATCTATAAGGTTTCTAATTATCTGATATCAAATTAAAATACAAGGGTGTAAACTTTTTTTAGATTATATTAATACTTATTTGTTTTTATCCCTGCACACCACCAAAGTAATACAAAAATTGATCAGTTTTTTTTTTAAATAACGCGTTTACTTAAATTAAGTCATTGTGAAAATAAAGTTATCTCTCTATGTGCATTATGGTCATGTGATTGTTGTTTTTGTTTAGTATTTTTGTCATTATAGCTCTATTTCAGGTGCTCTCTCAATAAGCATGAGAACTTTCAAGAGTTTTAATAGAGTTAATGAATTTGAGGCTGTGTTTATATGAACTCAGACCTACCTTCAGATATTCGTAAATTCGGATATTTCATAAACCAAAAGCTTTCGAGCTGTTAAATGCATATCATTCCTTTAAATTCTAAATGCCTGGTTAAAAATAGTTGATTTGAGGTTAAAAATATTAGTAAACTTGCTATAACATATCAGTCCAATTGCAGATAATACCAATATATGAACTTTGGAGCTAAGTCTTCTATCCGGACAGGAGCGCGCCTGCGCATGCGCATAAGTGGCTCCACATTTAATCACCTCAACAGAAGTTTATAAATCTGTGCAGGAATATTGCCGACATACTTGTGGAATTTTCTTATTTTTACTACAAACTCCGTTATTTCGCCTGTTTAAAATTACACTAGATGTGAGATTAAACATGGAATAGCCTGTTTTCAGGCATGGTTAATCTAATTCAACGAAAGGCTGGCGCAAACAAGAGACATAAGTTTGGTCAGAGGCTGGAGGGAGGGGCCTTTGATTTCATTGGACTAGTCTAGCGTCTGTTAAGAAAATCAACCAATGGGCCCGATTCATGTGACATAAACACTTTCGTCATAGCCGATGTGTTTTTTTTCACCGTTCCAAAATGTGCGTCGGCCCCCCGGAATTGCTCTTCTGTCAAATGTGCATTTATACTGCATATAGGTTTCATATGCATATATCCTCATATAGGTTCTTTCCACGTGGGGGCGCACTTCACGAATGCTAAAGATTTTAAATAGAAAATCACTGGCATACTGGAAATGTTCTTGAGTTAGCACAATGAACAAACCACTTGAGAAATGTAGCCTGGTATTACATACTGAAAGAAAACACGTAAATAATGTTTCGTTTTGTTTTTGTTGCAACTTGAATTACCAGTAACTTTGCATGCACGTCATGAATATGAAATCTCTAACTATTAGATGATTAACTGTGCAGAAGTTACGAAGTTTGCCGAATAAAAATCTCAGCTAATTTCCGGATTAAGCCTGGGCTAGAAAAGAGACTGAATTAATAATAAATTACTTTATAAGTAAAAGAATCCAATCTCCCATACAATTCGACCAATGTGAACAACATATTATTGAAAATAACACAATGTCACTGACCCTTTGAATTAGAGAAGTCCATTATTGTAGTGGTTGTACAAATTCTAGCAGTAAACGTATTAAAGGAAAAGCTCTGTAAAAACAGTGAATTTCAGTCATGTAAAATCACAAATATTAACTATACATATACAATATTTTTTACTGGACTAAACTGTATTTTATAGGTGTGACCATAAAATTAAAAGAACGGCAATTTCCCATCATATTTACTTTTCTGCTAAACAAAGTTTTTTACAGCCTGGCCAATCCACCAACAGTTACATTTTGGTTTAATCAGGTAAGAACGCTCTCCCCAAACATTGTCGTTATTCAAATTATTAATTCTAGACCATTTTCACACTTGCGTTTGAAAGGTTATCAGAGTTTTTCTTGGTTGGTCGCTGAAATCAACATTGTTGAAAGTGCCACATACACAAAGAGAAATCTGTCCCGAACTAAACAATATTGTATACCTATTTAAAATAATAGAACTAATAACTAATAGAATAAATCAAATGCTTTAATACTGTAACTTTATCATTAGAACTGTCTGGCAATTGATTTAGCCTTTTTCTTCTTTAATTTAGTTGTTCCTGTTATTTTATGAGAATGTAAAAGTGACTGGCTATTATTGTACGCAATGCAAATTGTACGTAACCAACGTTGTTGAGTCAATAAAATGCACTTAAAAAAGAGAGAGAAAAAGAAACGCCCCCCACAGGGAACAATCTACACTACATCTGCGTTTGAATGCCCCTCCATAATACTTGTATTTCATTGGATAAATGCACTTTGATGCTGTGATCTCATTTCCTGCGAAGCGAAACGCTACATTGTTGCGTTCTTTATTATCGGTAAATGTATGTGGCGATTAATCGACTGCTTTGGTTTGCGATGTTCTTGTGAGGATATTGATCTGGATCGCCGGAGGCAGCTCGCTCGGCTGCTACGCTCACCTCCGCGCCTCGCTCGAGATGATCAGGGTACCGAACTAACGCGTTAGCATCTGCTCTAAATCTGGCCTGGCTTGGTTTGGGTAAGGTCCTCTCTTTATATGAACTCGATGTTCAGATGATGTTTGGTTCAGGCCTGTTGCTAGAGCTCCTCTATATCCATTTTTCCCTGAAGATTTACATGGCCACAAAACACATCATTGCTCATTATAATAAATCCTAAATCAACAAATTAAAGAACATAGCATGTGGAATTCATTTATTTGACTGCTGTACACAATTGTGATTTCTAACTAGACAATTTTTTTATGTTTTTTTCTAATTTCCTACTTTTTAATTCTAAGTAGATGCATTCATTATTTTCTTAATGTTTATAAACACTTTTATTTTATTAACACTTGAAGGACTTTTATTTTCTTTATCTTACCTCATAACAGAATGGTACAGTCAAAAATAATAAGTGTGTTAATTTTTCTCACAATTAATAAAGCATTACATACATAAATTGAGTTTGTGTCTATACAATGTGGACATACCTTCTGAAAATCCGATTGTTGAAGACTAGATCTAGAAAGCATGTTATTTGAAGATTGTTTGTGATGTTTTGTATAATGTGTGAGTAAAAATGATGTAATGTTTAAAACTGGCAATACAGCAACCTGTTCCATAACCGAGAACAACTTCTCATGAGTTCCACTTAGGAACACAATAGGAGTAAAGGATACTGCAGTTCATCCGTCTTACCACTTGAGGCTGAGACCAGAAGTTTGCAGATTCCCACTGACAGCCATGTTAAAAATGTTCAACATCGCAGCTAAAAACCCACATGAATCCCTGGGCTCTATTAGAATGTTTGATGCATTTTGCTTGAATTGATCGCTATGATTAAACAAATGTTAATATTTAAAGTTTTCCATAAGGACAGCATTATGTCAGTGACTTTCCACTTACTCACAATATGGAGACTGGATCTGGTGACAATGCTTGAAGAGCATTCTTTACATTTATGAATTTCATAAAATATCCTTTTTCCTGTCTTAATTAAATAGAAACTTAAAATGATTCTAATGTTACATCAGAATCTCATCAGAAAGTATAAAAACATTAAGTTTTCAACATATAGAGATTAGAGAGACAACGCAAGTAAATAAATGAAACATGCACACCATGTAAAAAGTACTAAAAGAAATATTACAGTATGTTCAGAATTTAGCAGTTGGTATATGAAATATGTCAGCATGTCGCACCTAGTCTGAACTACTGATTTAACTGATTTTCTTCAGTGTTTAATCAGTGGATTACAGAATCGGGGTGGAAATGAGTGACGGTAACAATAAAGTTGACTGAGAAAATACATGCTAATGTGTAAACTTGAAAAAATTACAGCAGTTTTTACAGAGAGATTTGTGCTTTGTTCTACAAAGACATTCTTTTGAGAAACAATATCGGAACCATTATGTTTTCTTGAGCAGCTGCCTCTCTCCTCCTATTGAAAGACAGGGGAAACAAAGACAGCTTAAAGTACAGTCGCTTTAATGTATAAGTGGGAGAGTGCATCTCTTATGAATACAGAAAAGGGAGCTTGAAGAGGTTGGGTTTCTTTCACTACCACATAAGAACCTTTTTTGCCTTTTATGGTCAGAAACAGTGGAACTCAGTTCTGTTAGCGCGATATACCATTGATGAAACTTTTATTTAGCATCTTAACTGTTATCTTTTTCAGATGTAGAAGGAATTAAATCTATAAAACCTCAGCAGAGCTGCCTCTTGTGGTCCGGTGGAGGATGTCTATCACCGATCATAGCCCCAGTACGGGACTGGTGACCATCATTGTGACCCTCATCGCAGTAGCAGCCCTTGGTCTGCTGATTCTAGGCTGCTGGTGCTACCTGCGTCTGCAGCGCATTGCTCAATCTGAGGATGAGGAGAGTATTGTGGGTGAAGGGGAAACCAAGGAGCCATTCTTAATTGTACAGTACTCCGCTCGGGGCCCAAGTGTGGAGCACAAAAGCAAACTGAGTCCCAGCAGTCAGGAGATCCAAACCTGACTCCAGAAGATCTGAACCCTGTCATTTTGGCGTCTTGATTAAGTAAGAAAGGATGATATTTTCTAGATGACTAGAGTGCATGCACTGACCTAGTGGAGTTGAATATAGATTTTTCTATAATAGTTTTCAAGCCTGGTATAATGTGAACTAGATGACGGTTTTAGAAGCAAAATCGGAGTAAACACAAACAAAACTTAGTTAAAAATGTATAACACTATTGGGTGTTTTCACACTGAGAACCATTTGAACAGTTTATGCCCTAGCCCAGTTTCCTCCTGAAAGTGTTCACAATGTAGCTGTTCCCAGGAATACGAACATTTATATAACACAGGCAACATCTAATTTCTGCCATGCCACCTCTGTAAAGTGGTCTAGAGATTAGGTCCCAAGAACAGAAAAATTGCATTCACTCTTGTAAAAATCAGCAGCCATTCAAGTGTGCTCAGAATCAGATTGTGGACCCCAGTGTGAAAGGGCCCTCAGAATGTCCTCTTCTGAGCCAAACATCCTGCCCCGTAACCCCTGAACCACTTTCCAGACCTCCTCTGTGACTTTTCTCTGCAACATCTCCAGGAATGGAGAGATCGCTTTCACATTTGGGGGAAAAAACCCCAGTGTAAAATGGCTCTAAAACAGAGACATCATTGCTATCCTTTTATAATTTGTAGATTAACTATACATAGTTCCTACACAACAAGCAAGCATTATCCCGAGCACTCGACAAGTTTTGGTGGCAATCTGTAATGACCATTTAAAGGAAGAAAAGTGAAATTGACCAAATACTGATCTTAGCTGCACTAAGAGGAAGCATGGAGGGGGCTTGTTAACTGTTAACTCTGATTATTAACAGATAGAACATACTCTTTTCAAGACTCTAGACTGCATTCTGGGAAGTATTTTGCATGAGTACTGAGCAAATTGTTTAGGCTTGTATTGTTTCTTCAGCGTACATGCAATTGCTGATCTAAATTTGCAACTAAACCTTCCTTGAGGGTAGGCTTTTTTATTTATTTAAGCAAAATGTACGTAAAAACAGAGAAGCAGCATTATTGTTATGATGTACTTTTTTGTTATTCTAATTGCTGGATTCTAAAATGTACACCCATGGTGTTCAGATGGAAGATGATGTTGCAATCCAAAAACAAACAAACTTTTTTTACAACTCGTGTGCAAGAAACAGGCATTTTTGATCATCAAATCCAATTTGAAAACAGCCCTGTTTTTTTTATAATAATACTGATCCTTTTAGTGAGTTATCTGTACTAAACTTCACTAAAAAGTCTGGGAATGCATGAATCCCAATTGTTAACTAATCAATATTATTAATGGAGAATTAGGCGAGGTTCCATTCCTACCCTTAGCCTCTTAGATGAAGGACTCAAAAACACGGGAGTTGTACCAGTCGGTCAGCCATGTTGTTTCTTGAGTTCTAGCTGATGCTATGGTTACTTGCAATGGACATTTTATTTATCAGGAAAGTATTTTGTTGATGTCAAAACTGGAAAAATAGACCAAGCAGCACGTAATTACTGAACATTAAATAATAACGTGACCGAATGACCCCTCTCCAAACTTCCTTCAAATCATCTATTTTTATTAGGCTTCCAAAATAGAATATCTAATCTAATAAATTAGTCCACATTTGATAGAATATGGCTGCCTCTGACAATTCTGAGACATCACCCCAGCCCTATTGAATGACAGTGAAGGGTTAAGGGTCAAATACACAGCTTATGTTTATTGCTTCGAAGTAGTGCATAAACCTATGTCAAATTAAAGTAAAGATGTCATTCATAAAATATCTTTATACAAACTTTAATTATTTGATCCAAAAATTATTTTAGGCTATATTTCAACTCAGCCATGCATTTGCTTGGGATAAGCCTAATTTTCAAAACACAAAAATAACGTTCCTAGAATCGAAACACTGCACTTTAAAACAAATTGTATTCTGCTGCAGACAGCAGCATCTACCCAGCTTTAAATGTTTGATGCATGCAAATGTGTGTATGCAATTGCACCTTAAATTTGGTAAATGATGTAGTTATGATTGTTTAGCCCTTGGACATAAGAGCCTATAAAACGCTTGCTAGAACTATGTGTAACACAAAGGCCAGTCAGAAAAACTCTTTAAAGAATTGTTTTTCTAAAACTTTAGTGTGTGCCTGACTTACAAATAATCCTAGATAGTCCTCTTTCTTTATGTGATTTGACTTTTAAAATGTATCAAGTTTATTTAGAGCCCGTAAAACATACCTGACAGAAAACATTCATAAATACATACTTCTGAATGTGTGGTTATCTAGTAAATCATGCTTTGGGAATAAATGTAGACTGTTTATAAACAACTTATTTTGGTTGAATTAAGCAGAGATTATTGCTTCCTTTTGGTGATTTTTGTTTGTTTGAAGAAAGTCATTTACTTGTCCTGAGGTTTTGTGTGTGTTTAACAAAAAAAAAAACATTTGATTATTGTGTCAGTTTCACTTCTTTATTGTCAGAGCTGGCTCTGGTATTAAGAGTTTTTTTAAATGTCACATTGTAGAGGAATTTTGGCCACTTTTGACAATAATGAATTTGTGGGTATTTAATAATTAACACAAAAGTGTTTGATGTTCTGAATCTTGCCAAACAATGAGCCTTGAGTGTGTCACCTCTCATTCATTAGCACTTTATTATTATCATCATTATTATGAAAAAAAAACATTTGGAAGAGCGAATGACTGTTCTGGTCTACATCTGCTAAGAAACCACTTGAAAAATGAAAGCCAATGACTGAAATTCCACCATTGTTTGGATTACAGAGGTATTCTTGTTTCATGGTTGAGCTACTTCTGTAAATCTAAAAGATCACATTGTTGTTTATACAGTATTCATTTTATAGAAGCGTGCTACTCTGCTATTCATTGTTCTCTACTTTAAGAAGAACTAACTCTTTAATATTGTGTTATTTTAAATTGACTGTGTCATCTGTATACGTGAGATGAGAAGTGCAATTTATTTTTATAGTGTTCATGTCTATTATTGCAATTTAACAATCAGAAGATTGAAGACAAACGAAAAAAGTAATTTGCTCAACAAAAATCATGAAATGAAATTGCATGGATTTAAATTGAAGACTTGATGTAAAGTTTTTTGTTTGTTTTTTTATCAGCAAAATGCCATGTTTACCTTCATCTGCTTTCCAGCCTGTATCTGTTTGATTGTACTTACTTAAAATTAAAAACTCCTGTTTCTGAGGAAATGTTCCCTTCTAACTTCTCTGTTCTTTTAATGGTTGTAAGGAGTGGCTTGGCACAGACTTGTTTGCAATTCAGAGCAGTAGAAATACCAGAGTATTGTTAGGTGCATTGAGTGCAAAAAGAAAAAAATGGCGGCGATTTTTCTCACCTACTTCCGGTTAATGGAGACATGATTATTTCCAAATTTTGCTCAGCTGAGCTCTGAATCCCATTAATTTTTATGGAGTCTATCTATTAACCGTTGTCATGTAAAGCTGTTTATATCATTTAATTTTTTTAATTTATCATCTAAGCGACCCATGTAAGTTTGCCCTCACTTAAGGGATGCTATTAAAGTTCTGTATAAGCTTGCTGCGCTTTGTAATAAAATGCTATTACAATTTAGTGGAAGATCGCCATGTGCTCATGGAACCTAGCTTTGTGTAGCATTAACTAAAACTAACCACACAAAGAGAGTAATGGTGAACAAACATTAATATTTGCAGTTACATTAAATATTATATCTTTTATATTAATAATGCCCCAATATGTTACTCATGAGTGCTAAAAGTCTTTACATAGTTTTTTTAAAGTGGCATATTTTTTTTACCTTGACAATGTAGTAAAGATTGTTTTTAATAAAAGTTAAATAAAATAAATGAAAAGAGTCTTGCAAACAATGTGGATGTCAAGTTTTTTTAAATGTAAAAAATTTCACAAATTAAAAAGCCAGCAATTGTAATGATTAATAAGTAAATTCACAACACTAGTCAGATAAAATATTCCATTCCGAATATAACTAACAATTTATTTTTAAAAAGTCATCAGCATACATCAGTTATGTTAAATAAAAAAAGAATCAGGTAACCCCAAGTAAAAAGAAATTCTTATCATTACAGCCAACACAGAGTAACCGTTCCCTTTCATTTCTTAAGTTTTTCTCTTCAGCTCCCTCTGCTGGATCAAACATGTCAAGACGAAGCAAATATTCCTCACCACATAGATCTGACATCACTTCCCTTTCAGGAACTTCCATCTGAGAAATAAATCTGCATGTCCACAAAATACCAACAGGCTTTAACAAAGCAACCACACAGCAGAGCCATTCAGTGTGGATGAATAACAGACACAGGAACCAACATAAAAAAAACAAAATGTGTATTTATCCCAAAAAATTCTAAAGGAATCAGCAAAGGCTTTGCATACAATACACTTCACTTCCCGCATTTCTGCTTTTTGTTAACTGAAGAGTTTCCAGTTCCTGAAAGGGGAGCCATCATGCCCGGATTTTAATAAGAGAAAGATAAAATGAGATTGAATTTGAACAGGTAATTTAAAGCATCAATGCCCTGATCCCTCAGAACACAAGACCTGCTCTATGCTTTCTGTCAGGAGGAGGATATCCTCGTCCTCTCTCTCTCTCTCTCTCTCTCTCTCAAGGGAGACAGTTCACCGGATTCAATATTGAACAAGAGATACCATCAGAGACCCAGAACAGCTTGCATCAAGAACATGTTACTTAAATGCTTTAAGCAGAAAACTATATTTGCCAAAGTCATTATCATTGGGGGCTATCAAGTGATCTTTCCTGGCTTTGGCGAGTTTCATCAAAAGGAATTCTCTTCTGTCCATCCACTCCTTCAGCTCCTCTTCTCCATGAGCTAGCTTGCAGAGCTCCTCCTCAGTGCAGGTGCCTTTCCTGAACCTGAGGAACACACACCAGAACTTAAGTAAAAACATTTTACTCATGCAATTTGAGACACAACGACAGTTTTAAGTAAATAGAATATATCTCCACTTTGGTGGAATATAAGGCACCAAAGTCAAGGTTTAATTTTAGTTGCATCATCCAACACAACTACCTATAGTAATTCCATATTTGTGCGCCCCCCCCCTACCCCACAAATAAAAAAAAAAAAACCTGTCAAGCCATGATGTTAAACAGAGCCAAGAGCAGAGACGGATCATATCTGTGGAGCGTTGGACTGACCTCTCGCACACTTTGAAGGTGCCGGTGGGGAAGCGATACTGCCAACAGTTCTGATCATCCTCAGAATGGAAAACACGCTCCTTGTGCTTCTCAGAAGTGATGTGCTGCTGCCACTGCTTCTCGCTGTTACAGGTCTTTCCACACAGCCAACAGTGATTCCCAGTCTGAGCAGAAAAAAAAAACCATTTAAACTTAACATCAAATCAAGCTCTATGCTGATGTTTTACTACAAGTTTCATTTCAACTTCAATTACTACAGGAAGCAGACGCTGAATAAAAGCAAATGCTTTATTGAAACGATTCAGTGTTTGAAAATGTAAATTTTAACACTGAAAAGTTGAGAGATGCAAGTTCACGTGTTCATACCAGTTCCTCAGCATAGTCTGTGGGCATGTGAATCTGTTTTCCATTCTCCCTGAAGGAGCTGTTGCTCTCCTCACTCCAGCATGGTTTCTGAGACTGCAGCCACATTTCATACAGCTGCTCCATGTCTGCAACTGCAAAAAAAACACATCCAACTCTATCAGAGCTGATCAACTCAACCAGGTTTTACAGCAATCACCATAGAACAGAAGAAGTAAAAATATAGTATCCATTTACGGTCCTTAAATAGAACACCAAAATATATTCCAGACATTGCAGTTCAATACACTTAGCTGGTTTGGCATTCTTAATATTGAGCCTTGTATACAGAACTTGATCCAATAAACTGTTAAGTAAATTCATGTGGTCTTGAAATTAAGCATTTCTTAGGTTTATTTTTCTTTTCTTTTTTCATTTTATAGAAGAATAATGGAAATATATAAATGTTTCATATTTTAACTTTTTTTTAATATTGTACTGTTTTTTTTGTCACATTTCATGTGTTTCATTGATGTGCTGCATTTCTCCCACTTGCCCTAACCACTTACTCTTGTAATCAAGTGCTTTGGAAAATGTAACCAAGTTTTTTTTTGTATTTGGGACACCGTATTTGTTAAATACAAACAATAAATAAATAAATGATCATCATATTGCATTTTTGGTCCAATTATGTTAACTGCCTAAACTCATCTTGGTTATGGATAAAACCTTATAGTACTCATGCCTTTAAGACATACGGGAAAGTTGATTCCTTTTGTAAACGGTTTAACGATTTTAAACTTTCTTCATTCCAAAGGCAAAGTTTGTCATCATTTTTGAGGGTTGTACATACTGCTAAAATGTTTTAATTAAAAGCCATCTTTGCCTACTTGTTTGTAGTGACAATTTCCTGAATATAAGCTGCACCATCCCGGCCACATTATAACATTTAAACAGAAATGAATTAATTAAATATTTAACTCAAACAATGCACTTTTCTAAAGAGTGCAATTAAATGGAGCTATAACAAGACCATACAATGACAGTCCTTATGTAAGTCTGCTTGTTTTCCTTCAATGACAGCCTTTAATTTATAAGCTAGATCATATGAATTTCTATGTTTCTTTTCTATTATGATGGTGTGTGATTGAGTTTTGACATTGAACATCATCACATCAAACAAGCTTCGTCCTCAGCGCATTGAATGTCGACCAGTCCCTCTTGTCGAGATAGTTTTAGCAAAGAAAAAAATCTATTAAAAACCCACTTCATCTAATAAGCTGCAAGAAACAAAGCATGCAGTGGCTTACAAACCGTGATCATTTAATTCTAAGCATTGTCATAGTAGATAATGTAAGGATTGTCAATGGTCACTTTGTCCTGAAAATGTTGATCTCATGTCTTGGTAAACAAATCCTACTTCTCTGGTGTCTAGGCTATACTTATATTTCTTCTATGTCTGAACACTAGACAAGAGCGGCATAAATATTTTAATTTATTTTTACATTCCACAAAAATAAAGACTTCATACATTTTAAAAGCACATCATGGAGAATTTTTTTATTTTAAAAAGAAGGTCATAAGTGAAACTCAGATAACTTACTATTGTTTTCCTTCATGAAGGTCCACAAATCCCTTTCCTCTGTGCTGTGAGCAAACGAGCAATTTCCAATGTACTGACATTTCTTTCCAGCCGCAACATGCATGCAAATCTAAACACATAGACAACCATTACACTTGAGGGATGATGGCAATAACCACAAACCATCCCATCCGTGCCTGTTGATACAAAGATCATTGTCTCTTTATAACAATATAAAAACACTTACTTCAAACTGAGCAGGAACAGGCTTTTTTGTAGGGAGAGTTCGAACCGTTACCCATTTTTTCCTTTCAATGGAGCTAACAAGAACGACTCGTCTCTCTTTAGACCAACTGGTGTAAAGAAAATAAAAGTACAGCTGAGGAGTATGCCATCATTTTCTTTGTATTTGTGAAGATTAACTACTTTAGTTGACTCCAGAAATGTCTACTTGTGAGTGATCTATTAATTTAAAAAACATTTCTTCAAAATGTAAAAAAAAAAATAATCATAATTTAAGCTGTGAATAGAATAAAACTACTCACTGAAAAATCTACCATACTAACTAGAAGTTTGAGAAAATGAGGAATTCATTTAATGTGGAGATTACTCAAAGACATAGCCTTATTCAGAAGGGGGGAAAAATAGAAACTCAATCAGTTTCTTTAAGAAATACTTTAAGCCTCTGGCTAAAGACGGGAGCTGGACTCACGTATGCCTTGCTTTGGCGCTACAGTACTTCTTGTTTTTGTCCGGCTCGCTGACCTGGCCGTTCCTCCAACACTGAGCACATACAAACTGCATCTTCAGGTTCCCTGGTCCAAATCTGTGTAGAGCTGGTGAAAGCTCCTACAGGATTGACACAGATATGATACTTAGCATATCTCTACATTGAAGACTTAACCCTTAACCTAGTTATCAGCTTCAAACGTTGAGATTCAACGTTTGACTTTAAACTACTTATTGAAATAATACCAAATGAAGACATGTAAACACTGGAAATAAATGCTTTGTAAGCAGAGAAATCAAGTCAATCAATCAATCAATCAATCAGTTTTTATATAGCGCTTCTTTAGCAATTGCTTTCAAAGCAGCTTCACAAAGTCCCCATGAGGATCAGGCAGAGCAGACAGGAGTTCCCTCAGAGGGGGCTCCCGCTGACTGAGGCAGGCACTAATCACCTCCCCAGCATAAAGAACAAACAAACTAAAAATCCATCGATGAACGGTTTGCCGGACAGGACCTGAAAAACAAAAAAACAAACAAAACAAACAAAGACAAAACAGGAACTAAGAAATGGAGAAAACGGTTAGTAAACTGTAACATAGACAACAAACAAGTGATCAGCATCAGCTGCAGGAGAGATAAATAATGAGGATAGGTTAGAGAGGAACATTGAACCACATTGTTTTTTCAAACAGTTTGTATGTATATGGTGCTCAGGCACCATATCTGTTTAGACAAATACCAAGAGATAATTATTGGAATGCCAGTTTAAACAGATATGTTTTTAATTTAGTTTTGAAATCTGTGAGCGTAGTTGAGCTGCGGACAACATCCGGTAGTTTATTCCAGAGCTTCGGGGATCTATATGAGAACGCTCTTCCACCTCTTGTGGATTTACTAACCTTTGGTACAATCAATAGTCCTGCTTCTTTTGATCGGAGAGAGCGAGCTGGAATATATCGTGATAGGAGACTGCTCAGGTAGGCCGTAGCCAAGCCATTCAGTGCCTTAAAGGCAAGGAGCAGAATCTTGTAGTCAATGCGATATTGTACAGGAAGCCAATGAAGAGAGCACAAAACCGGTGTAATGTGATCATATTTCTTTGTTCTTGTGAGAACTCTAGCTGCTGCGTTCTGGACTAACTGTAATTTTTGTAGCGTTGCGGCTGAACAGCCGGCTAACAGAGCATTACAATAATCGATTCTGGAGGTCATGAAAGCATGCACTAATTTTTCTGCATCTACGATAGACAGCATGCTCCGCACTTTAGCAATATTCCTGAGGTGAAAGAAAGCAGTCTTAGTAACATAAGAGATATGATTCTTAAACGTCAGTTCACTATCTATAATAACGCCAAGATTTTTAACTGTAGTGGAAAAATTAACAGTGTGTCCCCCCAGTTCCATATGTAAAGCAGAGAGATTCTGTAATTGCTTTTTAGAGCCAATAAGTAATATTTCTGTTTTATCTGGATTTAGCATACGAAAATTTTCATTCATCCAATCATTGATATCAGCGACACATTCTGAGATCTTATTTAGCTTTAAAGGGTCGTTAGGTTTTGCTGAGATATAGAGCTGCGTGTCGTCTGTATAGCAATGGAAACTAACACCATGTCTTCTAATAATTTTGCCAAGGGGCAGCATGTATATTGAGAATAGGATGGGTCCCAAAACGGATCCTTGAGGAACTCCATACTTTACTGCTATTGTGTCTGATGAGTCTCCATTTACATGAACAAACTGACTCCGGTCAGAGAGGTAAGAGTTAAACCATCTTAGAGCCTGGCCCTGGATGCCTGTGATCTATCGTATCGAAGGCTGCACTGAGATCTAGCAGAACTAGAAGAGAGATATTTCCTTGATCCCAATCAAGTAATAGATCATTTGAAATTTTAACCAGCGCAGTCTCTGTGCTGTGATGCGCTCTGAATCCAGATTGAAGTTCTTCATAACAGTTGCTCTTTTGTAAGAAGGAGCTGAGCAGTGCTATAACAACTTTCTCTAATATTTTTGACAAGAACGGAAGGTTAGAGATTGGCCTATAGTTGGATAACTCAGTAGGATCCAGGTGCGTTTTCTTGATTAGTGGTTTAATTACTGCATGTTTTAGCTGTTTGGGAACGTAACCTAGCGTTAGAGATGAGTTTATAATATTTAGAAATGGTTCTTGAGCTATTTGTAGCAATTCTTTCAGTAATTTTGTTGGTACAGGATCTAGAGAGCATGTTGATGATTTAGATGATGTGATTATTTTTAGCAGTTCTTTCAGGTCAATATTTGAAAAATTCTGCAGTGAGTGAGTCAAAGGTATAGGGTTTGAGTTAAACTGATTTGATTGAATATGAGTTTTAGTAATTTTGCATCTGATAGAAGTAATTTTATTTGAGAAATAATTCATAAAATCATTGCTGCTAAATTTTATAGCTGCATTTGAATCTGTCGATGTTTGACTGTTTAGTAAATTAGCCATTGTTTCAAATAAGAGGCGTGGGTTATTTTGATTTGTTTCTATTAACTTGTGATAGTAGGTAGTTCTATATTTAGACATGCTCTCTTTCCAGGCAATTTTGAATACTTCCTGAATCTAGTTTTTTTCCATTTACACTCATAGTTTCTGGTTTGTCTTTTTAGCACCTTTGTATTATCATCAGACCACAGAGTGGCCTGTCTATCTCTGACTTGTTTTAATTTAAGCAGGGCTACAGTGTCTAGGGTGTTAGCGAGAATATTATTCAAACTGTAGATGATCGTTTCAAGTTAATTTTCATCTGCAGGTACACTAGAAAGTTGAGTAATATCTGGTAGGTTTCTTATAAATGCTTCTTTAGTATTTTGGTTTATATTTCTCCCTAGTTGGTAGCGTTGAATGCTACTGCTAATGTTTATAGTCTGCATAGCACAAGATACAAGATAGTGGTCTGAGATGTCCTCACTTTGAGGCGATATAACAATGTCTCTTAGGTCAATGCCATGAGATAGAACCAAATCTAGAGTGTGGTTTAGACGGTGAGTTGCGCCGACCACATTTTGCTTAAACCCACATGAATTTAGGAGGTCTGTAAAGGCAATACCCAACGAGTCTTTTTTGTCATCGATATGGATGTTAAAGTCTCCAAAAATAAGTATTTTATCTGCTTCGACCAAAAGATGTGCGACAAAATCAGCAAATTCTTGAAGAAAGCTAGAATTGTGTTTTGGTGGCCTGTAGACAACAGCTAATGTTACAGAGAATGCACATCTTTGTTTTGATTCTGCCGGTGTAATATGGAGCACAAGTACTTCGAAGGATTTAAATTTATGTTCTGTCTTTTTGGTTGTGTTTAGGGTATTTCTATATATTGTGGCAACACCTCCACCATGACCAGTTGAGCGCGGCTCATGATTGTAACGGTAATTTTTGGGTGTCGCTTCATTCAATCCAAAATAATTGTTTGGAGTGAGCCATGTTTCAGTTAGGCACAGTATGTCAAGGTTCAGTTCTGAGATTAATTCATTTATGATTACAGCTTTTGGTGTAAGAGATCTAATGTTTAGGAGACCAAATTTTAGAGAGCACGTTTGCGAGTTGTATAATTTGTGGTCTAATTTTATATTGATCAGATTATTGGTGTTAAGTAATTTGTTGTTTATAGTTATTTTCTGTTTTCGTGGTATGGACACTGTTTTGATAGCAAATGTTAGGTTTTGACAGGTTTTAGGTCGGTTTCTGGGTCAGTGTTCAAAGGTGTTATATTTGGCATTATTTAGTCAGATGCTAATAAGGGCCCTAGTGATGTTATCTGACAGAAGTTTAGAGCCTAGCTTGCTTGGATGGAGGCCGTCAGGACGGAAGTCAAGAACTTGTGTTCTCAAAAAAAAAAAAAAAAAAAAAAACACAGCGTAAAGCAAATGCATTCATGTAGATCATTTGGATGACTTACTTGAGGATTATTGGTAGCATTCATATTCCAATATTTCTTTGACTCCTGAACAATACCTTCATTTGTGATGCCTAAAACAGACCAAATCATCATCATTAGCATTCCCCATCATCCATAATGAACAAAGCTGATGAGCGTTTACCAACTAGATTACATCCTTGATTGATTCAAATTACATTTTCATTAGATTCATTAGATTAATTACAATTCTCAAACCAAATTTGTCAAAACACAAATACACTTCATATCTTTCATCTCTTTCTTTAAACCTTCACTGCAGTCTATTTCAAGACTTCTGCACTTACAGTTAAAGAGTTAAAGTTACATACTTACAGTTAAAGTTACATAGTTGTTTAATTTTTCAAGTTCTCAAGCAACATTAAGAACCTAACATTTTCCATTAGCTTTCATCTAATGATTGTCTCAATAGGACATTCCACTAGAAAGTCCCTGACGGATAATCAGAATCTACAGCATCCGCATACAGGAGCTTTCTCTCAGTTTTATTTAGATGTGGTCTTGCATCTTGTGTGCAACACTCTCCCTTTTCACTCTCAACATCTGATTTGATTTCACAAAGCTGTTAAAAACTAGTCAAACATTGAACTTGCTACAATGAAACTATTGTCGTTCTGGGAAATTAGGGCAAAGTCACTTTATTAATGATCTTTATAATGGATATTTATACTTGGGTTGTATGTGGCAAGTCAAGTACAGCAGTGTTTACATAGGCATTAGCAAATATGAACAGCAGCTTAGAGCTAGAGTAAACATCAGATCAGGGGCATTTAGACGTTCTGATCCCAAGGCCCTCCAAATTCGGCTTAACTATGCAACATAATTGACAAGACTAAACTTCAGTGTGAGAGGCTGTTAGAAACAAACAATGCTTTTTATTATTTGGCAACTCAGCCAAAAATGAACAGCAATGTTTTGGAAAAGCGATTTTCCACTCATGAATTATAAAATATTAATATTTGTCTATGAATAGCTCTAGGACCACAAAAATAAGAGTACAGCTTTTTGGGCTGTACTCTATCCCAGAAACACCCAATGTTTAAAGCTAAATTACAGTAAACATGTCATAACCTTGAGACTTCTGACCAAAATGAAAGTAAAACAATCAATCAACCAAACGAGTCATCGTCATCATCAGATCCTGTCAACAAAGGTTACCATGTTTCGAATGAAAGCTATTTGTAAACCCAGCACTTCTCCTCACCTTGTTTGCTCTTCATCATCCACACTTTGAGCTCAATGAGGCTGTGGGCATAAAAGCAGGAGTCCTCACGCTGACAACCATATCGCACCTCATGCCTACACAAATCCATCTGGCACGTGTTGTGGCTGTATTGACGGATTTTAGAATACCTGACTGTTTTGTCCTTTAAATAGTGTACAAGGCACCTGAAGAAAGACAGAAAAGTGTTTCATTCGCACTTAAAAATAAAACCAACACATATCAGACACAAAAAGGGCAATTATAAAAATGTGACTTCAATATTAATCAAAGTAATTGTACATGAAATTAAAAAAATTCAAAATACTTCTATCTAGTTGTTAACAGTCTTTATATATCTTAAATAATAGTTATGAAATTGATGACAACCGGTTAACTAGCATGAATAAAACAGATATAATATATTTTCAACATCCTATTTGAATTACCTGACAAGAAATTATTTAACACTACCATTGAATGCTCAATATTTGCGCTCAAAAGATGAGCTTTCAATTATAATGAAACAAAACTTCACACAAATTCTAAACATTTCTTGTGCTTACTTGTTTTCCTCAAATGCATGCTTGGTCACTGGGTGAGAACACAGATTGGGATTATCCGTGTTCGTTTTGCTGATTATTCTAGGCTTGTGATCAAAACATACCTTCAAAGACACAAACACCATTATTTTTTTCTGACAAAGTTAAACAAATGCAAATGTCACCACTGACCAAAAACAAACAATTAAACAGATTTGGAAAACCAGTCATTCCAGTTTAACGATGACATAAAAAGGTGTGTTAAGGGACAGAAGTCAGCTGTGCAAAAATTCTCAACAGGAAATAAGGTAATCAAATTCCAATTTATTTAGGGCTGGAGTTATTTAGGTGCATTCTACATTGATTGATATGTTACCTCACAAAGAAACATAAATATCCCATGGTGCTCCTGCAAGATTTTGGCCACCGTCAAACTGATCTTAGGCTTCAATCCAAATGGATCGCAGAGACTGTCCCTGCAGACAAAGCCTTTGCGCTCTAAAGTCCACACATCAATTTCCTCTTGGCAATAAGCAAAGGTACAGTGGCCAAGATACCGGCATTCCTGTCCTATCGCCACATCTATAAAGCAGAAATACAGGATTTTTAGCGACTGAGCTGTGAGACAAAAGAAAGGACTATCAAATGTAAAACTGGTGTTACCTTTACATATATAATAAGGCCCCATGTACTGGTTTTTAGGTCTAGGGCGAATAAGCTTCCATGGTAGATGTTCCTGATTCTTGGTTCTTCCCAAAAGCAAATCTTTTTTGCATTTGTGGTCCTCTTGATGGTAAGTGTAATCCAGCACACCAAGCCCTTTAAGTGCAGCCATTATAGTATATTATTATACACCATGCAAAACCTCATTGTTTGCATCTTTAAAAGGTCATGCACTGCAAAGCTGCCTAGCAACATGAGTGATGCTTACCAGTTTTAGTGTAGCATGTAGAACAGGCTTGTTTAAAATCATGGGTATCAGCAAGAGGGTTCTTAGTGAGGTCTATCTGTGGTGGATAATCCTGGGCAAATGTCGCATCGGATGTGCTGAAATTCACTGAATAGGGTGGAATGGTTGACACTGACCGCTCACTGTTGCTCAACTGAAGGAGCAAATAATTGAGATTAACCAAACAGAACTAGAGATGAATATTCAGGAACATACTGAAGAAAAATAAACTCTTACCGACATAAAATGATGCTGACTAAAAGCCTTATCTGGTTTACAGAGACAAAATAAACAAAACAGGAAATCAGAGATACAAAAGAACAAAATTAAAGAGTGAACTAAACTTAGCAGCAGAATAAGCAGTGCAATTTATGGCTTTCAGGTACAGAACAACCTTAATCACAAATATCCTGGAAAATGCATTCAAATATGCAGTGGTGTTTTCTGGGCTCATCCATACATGGGTCTCACAAAGGAAACTATACAGCGGACGGAATTTATATCAGCTGATTTTTTTTTTAAGACAAAAACCAATTGAGAAGTAAAGATGCAAAAGCCAAACACCACCTCAGTCAGAAATGAGAACAGGGCTGTAGCTATCGAATACTTTAGTAATCAAGTATTCTACTGAAAAGTTAATCAATCACCCATGTAGTCGGATAAAACATGTGTGACATCATGCACCACTTCCGTATTCTGCCGCTCCACTTGCCCATAGTCATTCAATGCCAGAACGTGATGAAACTTTATTATTAAATCAAAAACACTTCAAACGCATTAAGTCAAACTGAACAGTAATCGTAGGTTACCCATAATGTGCCAATAAACAGATTAGAAGAAATAAAAAAGAAAGACTTTAAAAAATAACTATAAAGTGGAATGTGCTGATCTGGATCCCAAGTTAGAGAAGAAACCCTGTGTGAAACAACAATGTCTGTACCTTTACTCTTACAACTTTCATTTCATAATAGCAGTTTCCACTTTATGAACTTAGTTGTTAAAATATCATGGTGTAAATGGGAGAAAAAACTGTCACATAATTTATTTATTAATATTGGGGCTGTAATAAATGAGTAGAACACAGCTGAAGGGATTTTTCAGTCAGTCTATAACTTGCTTTGACTACGGTGACAAAAATACTGAGGAAGTTTAATGTTGTGATGTCTTAACGTTCAGCTTGTTTTATTATACCATTATCTTTGGCTTATATAAAATCTATATTTTATATTACCATAATAAAGTTATTATTAATTTTTGAGCTGCAGACAGAGCATTTAACATGGCTTCTATCTGGCGACACCCTTCCAAAAGTAGGCATTTGCAGTAATTCTAACGAATTGAACAGCTAATGTTTATGTTTGTGCCTAACGCAAGAATACAAACTGATCTGGACGAACAGCCAATCAGAATCCAGTATTTAGACAGACCACAGGATAAAAGGAGTTAATAGAGGCTTCAAGGCTTTTGCCCCAACCAATTTTTGTAATCAATGAGAACCATCTTAAGTCAATGTTCTCTGTTGCATCAAGATTGTGCCCAAACCTGTGACCAATTGCATTCGGAGCAATTATCCTATGAATAAGCTACTAAAACTAGCAAAACAGAAACTGTATCTTGGAAGAAAAAAAAAAATCACATCCACTTATTTTGCTTATTATTACTTGTTATTATATCAATGTCCTTCAAAATTAATCATGAATAATTGTATTTTATTTTAAATGCTGTACATGCGTTTATGCAAACACGTTAGATACAAATGTATAGAGGTCAAATAAATAAATAAATTTTTATTATGCAATGCTATTTTAACAGCTGAAAATGGCGAAAAATTTACCTCAAAGTATGTATTCTAACTTGAGGCCAATCCATACTTGTACATCAAGCCTATGAATTTCCCTTTGGGTAGACTGCGAATTCACCTAATCACATTCACATAACCTTCCGGACCTCTAATGTCGATTCAAGACTTCACAGAGCGCGGATTCAGTGATTGGTTAAGGAGGTTTTACTCTATTTCTTGCCTTGCGTCCCAAATTAAAGACTGAATAAGGGAGTCAAAATTTGGCAATGAAGTAAATAACTTTGCTTTGTTATGCATCTTGTGTTTTGGCTAGCTAGCAGTTAACATGATCACACCACGTTGGGATGTTGTATGTTTGGAGTTGTATTTATACAATGCATTACGGGATAAATAAAACCTGTCCTTTGAGCATCTGTGTTGTTTTGATTAGCTAGTAGTAAGCATTTTTACCATGCCAACTTTAATCGGTGCATAAACAGCACTCAACGAATTGCAGAACTATAGACACTTTTTTTGACAAGTGCACAGAGAGCAGTTTGTAGGCTTGTTGCACAAGTATACACTTGGCTTAAGTTGACTTGACTAAGGTGTTTCCAAGTAGGGATAAGATCTTGACACACTACAAAAAATTCTAACGTTTTCTAGTGAAATTTCATAAAAATCCTCTTTATTCATTCATTCATTTTTGTCATTGAACACCCATAAATTCACCAAAAGTTTGTAACTTTATTGACCATAAGGGCCTGTTCTGTCCTTTGTATGGCACAGATTGTCTTTACCTTTGTTAAATTAAGCTATAGTTTTATTTACATTTTACTGTCTTCTGTGTGTTTCATTCTGTTTAAGTGAAGAGAGTGGTAATGTTACACAAATGCTCTGCCAGTGTTCGTGTGAAACCTTCTAAGGAGCCCTGTATAATTTGATCTTTGACAATGTTCCACTTTATTAAAGTAGTTGAGATGTTTCCCCATTTTATTTAAGTTTGGTCTTTTTATTGTTTACTAAAAAAGTCGAGGAATTTGCTGACAATGCAAGTCTACATTTCACCACAAAACAAAATATTGTTTGCTAAAAGGTAGAAAATACACTTCTGGTACAGTTACAAAAAAGGACCTTTCCCCCTAATCCTAAACACTATCATTGGTTGTTAAATGACTGAATTTGAAATCATGATCCCAACATAATATGCTTTAGAAAGAAAATGCTGAAAGCATTTAGAGGTCATCAATTCCAACAGTAACACTAGCACAATGCAAAATATCATGTCTTTAGCTTGCATATAGACTATTTAGAATTGGTCAAAATCTTGAGCAAAAGTAAGGCACAGATAATAATGTTATTGTGCATAACAGGGATCAATTTCACTAGTTGGTTAAATAGTTTGATAATTTTCTACATTTTCAAATCCTTTTGATCTGCCACATATTATAATATATGTAAAATTCATGATTACATGTGCACCCCAATATGGTTTAGTAGGGAACCTAGTTGGACACTTGAATTAATATTAAACAATTTTGGAATTAAGCTTTTTACTCACCTGAGTGCGAATCTGACAGTGACAAGCTATCCAATGAATCCAGTGGTGAAGAAAATGTGTCCAGACCCATAGAATATGATGCAATTGGCTTGTGATAGGGCTCGGGCAAATTTATTGTGCAGAGTGAGTCCATAGTCATAAATGGACTGCTAAAATGAGAAGGCATGAGCAAAGGACTTGGTATTGAATTACTGACTGCAATACTGGTGGGTAAAGGAATAGGTCCATCCACTGTGGGGATATCCTAGGAGAGAGAAACACATTTTAACACTACAGCCCCTTGCATTGCTTTCGTTTAATTAGATACTCAAAGCTTACCAAAGAAAGATGGGGAGGACTTGCTCCATCCAACAACTCATCCAAATCATCCCCAATAATGTCTACATCAAAGTCCAAGGGAGTTTCTTTCATGACATAAGCATCATTGGATCTGCTCCCATTAAGCAGAGGCATTGGTAAAGGCATGTGAATAGGCTCTGGGTTATGCTTCTCAATTGGGACGTGGGGTGGTGCGATGACACTAACGACAGGCTTGGACTCAACCTCCTCTTTCAAACTAACAGTAGAACACATTGGTATTCTGTCAGGTACAGGGGCACCCATGTTTTGTGTAGTCTGGTCCATGTCTGTGCACAAAAAAAATAAGAAACGAACTCATCTTGTCTGATCTTGTCAATGTTCATAAGAGAGTTCCTACAACTCTCAAAACAACGTTTTAATCTCTATCAGGAACATAATGAAATTGTGTTTTGTGCAATAAAAACTTTCCCATTTGCGACATCTCAAAGACGGTTGCAACATAAAACAGCTAAATATGTTTATCAATGGCAAAAATGAAAAGTAAGATTATAAACTGCATATTGGCTCCAATCTTTAAAAGGACTTTATATGAAAATGGTTCTCACCCCTCAGAGGAAAGTAAAATAAAATAAAAAAAAAAGAATGAATTTTACTAATCACATACTGAAGCACTATCCACAAACATTGAATGCACATCAAACTTTTTCGAAACTTCAAGTACATGTAGAGATCCAATTATGTTTTTATTAATTGCCAAAAAAAAAAAGTCTCCCTGGTGACATTTATGAGATGATTAGTTGATTAGTATAAATGATTAGTATAAAAACTGAATATTATAACATATACAAACCATACAATATGGCTTTTTAGATGTGTATTGGTTGATTAGCTGTAACATCTACATCACAGCAAAAAAAAAAAAAACTGTAAAAGATCCAAATATTATATCTATATTATTTTTATAAAATATGTAATTAAATATAGACTGATTGTTTAAGCTGCTTAAAAAAGATGCACCTTGAAATATAGCACCCAGTTTCTAGGAGCATCAACTGTGCATGCAGTGGAATCAGGACTGTGGAACCCTAACTTAAACACATGTTCATTATGCTGTGTTCATCCATAAAGTGACTGAGAAGTAGGGCTGAGCTGTTTTGGAAAATAATTGAATTGTGGTTAATTTATCCAACTGTGTGATAGTGGTTTATAATAAAAAGAAATCCATAGTTTTTATCTAATATGTAATTTTCCCATATTTAAGTAATTCAAAGCTATCGTAACAAACATGTCAATCTGTGGATTGCACTTTTAATAACTATGATAACTTAATGAATTCAGCTAAATAAAAAGTTAACTCTGATGCATATTAAAGGCTCTCATGACTAATTGCAGCTCCTGTGATTAGAAAATTGTATTTATTCATATTGCGATTTAATTGTAAATACAATACATTTTAAGCCCTACTGAAAAGCATATGATATACTTTGCTTTACATGCAGTGCTTTATTTAAATGCTACTTAGTGGGGTAATTACACTTATATTCATGTACGTGCTGCTGTTTTGCTTTAATAGCTGGCTGTTTTCAAGTTGAATAAGAACATTTAACTCACCTATTTCAATGTCTTCCACAGAGGTAAAGTTTTGAGAATGCTGTCAGAAAAAAAGGAAGAAAAAAAAAAAACACTGAAAAAAACACAAAACCTGATTCGTTTAACCAGACTCATCCACCATCATGAATATTCCACCATACCTTTTCATTAACTGCTCCTGATAAACTTGATCCAGGTAGAACATTTAAGGCAGGCTGAGAAGAAATATATTGTGAAAGATTTGTTTAGTCACTGTTCAAACAATTATGCACGGTTCTCATTTAAACCTCTTCATTACCAAAAAGGAAATGCTAAAAAAAGAAGATACCTTGTTTCTCACATATGCCTTACGGATTTTTAATCCCAACATTTTGGCAAGATCTTGAATCAACTCAATCACATGAGCATCCTGCACGCCACAAAACAAACATCAGCCACATTGATTGCCATAAACCCCAACTTGATTAAACTACATGCAAGTGACCTGACCTGAGGCAGTGCGATGGAGCATTTAGCAACTGCCTCGTAAGCTTCTTGAAGTCTTCCTATTTCTTTAAGTCCACGGGCCTTTCGGTAAAGTGCTCTGTGGTTGTTTTCATTTAACTGAAGAACCTTTTCACAGTCCTCCAGGGCTTGATCGTGCAACCTCTAGATTAAATAAAACCACATTCATAGATCAATAGATCTGATGTAGAAACAGACACTTTATTCATAAAAACTGGATTTGGAATCAAATGCGTTAAACTCTAGCATAATTTTGAATAAAATGTTTCACCATGGGAAAAGATAGATTTACCATGTTCAAGTAGGAGGCGGCTCGGTTGGCATGAAGCTTCTCGTTTAGCTCTTGAGAAATAACAATCTCCTCTGATTCAGCATACTCTGCTATGTTTAAGGCCTCAGTGTATAATTCCGCAGATCGCGCCCATTCACCTTCAAGGAACACTTCATTTCCCTCCCCAAAGAGATTTCTCACCAGACCCTGAATAAAAACCTACAAGACAAAACGGGTGCTTTGTAAAAAACATCTAATTCTCACATTTCATAATAGCTGGATTGATTGTGCTTGAGTGAGGGCTACCTCATACTGCTCCTGTGTGCCTGGGAAAGGCAGTGTGGATCTGCAATTACAGCAAAAGAAAGCATTAAATCTGCTAAAAGGATTTCTAATGTAATGTAAAACATTTAATGCGGAGTAACTCAAATAACAGCAAAGTGAGCTAACGTGGATGAGGTGTCAAAAGTTGATTTGCACACCCGAAAGCGTTCGCAACCTTAACCAAATTATTTTCAAGGAACAACAATAGATCAACCATCACAATGAAACTGTTTATCCACTTCCCTTTATAATAGAAGTCCTATATTTATTCCAATAACCACACTGGTTTTGTTCTGACAGTTTAGAACTCAGGCTTACTGAATGAACTGCAGTCCTTGCTGAATCTCCTGCCACCGGCTGCTTCGGTCCTGTGATGTGTGTGACATCCTCCCATACGTGTGTGTGCAGGACGAGAGTGTATGCCCAACACCTGTGATTTATACAACAGAGGGAGTGAGAGAGATTTGCATCAGATATAATCACAACCTGAATTTACAACAGTAATAAATTACACACTATTTTATACAAACAGCTTCATTCTTGTAGGGAAACATTTAACAGGTTGTTAGTGGATAATTAATTCTGGAGGTTTACATTAGCAATGGGATTGTTGTTGTTTCATTTAAATTAAAATAGCACTTGTTTTTGTCTTCCTCTCTAAATGATGCAGAATACAAAACACTGAACTAAAGTAATGATAAAATGGTCCTAAAATGTCTAGAGCCATTAAAGAATTGTGTTAATTCCAAGCACTGGTATCTTAGTAGTGCAGACATAATATTACAGCCACAAATTTAAAGCTATGTTAACAATTATGAAATAACTTATATTTATGCCAGAGTATGACACTATTAAAAAAACCCATTGACTTATATCCACCTTTGAAGTGAATGAGGATCACCACATGCCAATGAAAGCTTAACATATACAATGCAGCACTCAAGTAGCAATTCAACTACGAAAAATAAAGCATTAAGCAACTAAATAAAAAAAAAATGTAAAATACAGAAACTACATAGATCATTGTGGCTGGAAAACAACCAGCGCGATCACAGCAATAAAAAAAAAGTCTGTAAACAGTCAGTGGTAAACTATTTCTCAAATAATTAGCATAGCTCATTACAATGGTGGATGCGTTTGCCTGTTTCAGTGTGATAAAAACACGTTTGAAATGTACAAAACAGTACATTAGAATGTCTTTAACTGGTAAAACTCGTTAATAACTTGTGTCTGTGGGTACAGTGAAAGCACATATGAACCATTTCAATACAATTTCAAACAGCATCACTCGGTAGAGCAGGCTAGAAAACGACAGGTTACTTTTAGAACACGCTGCAAGTACGTTTTTAGCAATGTTAAGCAATATTTTAAACATGTGAAAACAATGTCTATAATTATTGTTTGTGTTGTAGAATTACTGTTGAAACAGCATATCATTCCCTGACAGTTGGTCATGTTTCTAACTTTGAAATACATAAACAATATATTAGAACGACAAATTGACTACAAGAGGCTTACACATCTGTAATGTTGCAAACAGACACATTTGGCAACAGATGGAAATTAGTATCGAAGAAGGCGTTCGTACACTAATAAAAAAGGTTGTAAGCAAAAAAAAAAGACTTTGAATTATGCTTAAACGTAATAAAGGATGGACATTTTGGAATTTAAACCCTAATTTCCATATCAATATTTGAGCGTTTATCTTAAGAATCTCATCACTGACGTTTACAGACACTTGAATCCTTCTCGGCCTGTTTCTCCACGGTTTTGTTGTTTGTCCTGAGATGAAGCGGCGACAGGGAAGCCTTTTATTCAGTGGTCAACTCGTTTTTAACAGTTGTACAGTGCCAAAAACTCGACGCGGAACTACTTAAGTTACGTTAGATGAGGGGAAAGTACTGTATCGTTCAGGAATTTGGTAAAATTACGTTAACACTTCCTTAACCTTAACCCATAGGCGGCAGACAAAAGAAATAACGTTACACAAAAGCGCCCCCTGACTGCACTGCTTAAAAACACCCCCGGTTTTTCTAGAAAGCCCTAATTTTACAGCCCTCTTAAAAATGAACAAGCGTTAACCCATTCAGTCCACGCGTTAGAGTAAATAAGCGCGCCTTCGACATGAAATGCTTTGCCTAAACAGGCTTCTCACTTGAGACACCATCTCCGTTGGGCCAAACTTTACATTCCAGAGCTACTGTTCATTAAAAACGGTCCATAGAGGGAAAAAAAATATTCATCACTAACTATCAATGAGGTACAGATCTAATTGATATATTGTGCTAACAAAATCGCCGGTCGTAAAAAAAACTTGTCTTAACAGCGGCTAGGTAAACTGTTAGCATGATAAGTTAGCATTTTACCGCGCACCTCTGCCCACTCACCAACTACAAACACGCTAGCTACCAGACACGTGAACACGATCCAATATACAGGATACAACCAAAAATACTCACTTTAAGTGAATCACTGGTCAACAGGATAGAAAGTGCTCCATAAAACAACTATTATTTTCATGTGTTCGTCAATCCTGGCTCTTCTTTGGGCAACGTGATCTTCGTGACGTCTTGTTCACTTTTTCGGTTAACACGGTTTGAAGAAGGTTAGAGCGCCCTCCTTCGGGTACATTAGAGTAGAGAACCATCATTCCGAACATCTGTTGATTGTTTCCTCACCTGTGACAACTCCGTGCGGTATGTGTACGTGATATAACATCTTTAAACAGAAATCCACCTGAAGACTAAAACAGTTGAAGGCGTACACGCACACATGATATCAAAAGCCTGAAACTTGTTATTGTTTACATATCTCATCCTTTCCAAAATAAACACATTTACCATATATGTGCCCCACATCTCAAACTTGGTGGGTTAAATCACTTTTCCACATTTTAAGATCACTTTTTAGCAATGGTCATACAGAAAAAAATAGCTTGTCTTTCAAATATATTAACATTTTGTGTCAGGGTTGTTGATCTGTCCCAGAAACAGAAATGTAATTTTGTATATAAGTGTTTCAAATATCCACAATAAAAATATTTCACCTATTGAGTTACTGTGGATATTATTTAACATGCATACTTGTGGTTTCAACAAAGAATTAATGTTTAATCTTAAAGTGCAGCATTTTTCTCTTTGAAATGTTTTTATTCTCATTTCATTAGACAGTTTTAAAACGTATAACAGAGAAAGATAAAAAATAAAAAACACACACAATATAAATAACAAAGCGTTTTAACCCAATGCTGGGTTTTAGAGCTGGAGCTGAACAGCTAAACTCACTTTGACAAGCTTAAACCAGTAGCCAGCATAGCCATCTCAAGCTGTAGAGCCAAGTTTCTGGTTATTTTCTTGTCAAAGGTGTGTTGGTTTACCAGCTTTGCCCAGTTTATCCTTCCTGTTCCAAAACATAACTTGAACTGATCATACAGGATTTTCAAGTAGGGGCGTGCACTGAGTAATCAACAGTAAAAAAACAAACAAAAAAGATGGATAAATGCTTACATGTCTTCCTTGGCATTGTAATTACTCATTCTATAGTGATAGTTGGCTTGAGCATACAAAAACTTTATTTACATTTTTTTTGTAGCGTTATTTCCTTCACAATTTTTATGAACCTACTGTTTTACCTTGTGATAGAACAATCTGAGGGAAGGAAATGTTTTTATTTGCTTGTGAACACACACACACAGAGAGAGAGAGAGAGAGAGAGAGAGAGAGAGAGAGAGAGAGATGTCCAAGGCCCTTAGGATGGTCATTCTTATAACAGTTTATTTGTCAAAACACATCAAGAATAAGCATCATATAAACTACTCAAATTGTACAACAGCTATGTCGAATAAATTTGACAAAGTTCAGAGAGAAATGGACTAAACTATTCACATACGAGCTGTCTTAAAATGGGTCGCCACAGCGGAATGAACCGCCAACTCTCTGGCATATGTTTTATGCAGCGGATGCCCTTCCAGCCGCAACCCATCGCTGGGAAACATTCACACACACATTCACTCTTTTAACACTATGGGCAATAGTTCTTACTCAATTCCCTTATATTGCATGTCTTTGGACTTGTGGGGAAACCGGAGCACCCGGAGAAAACCCACACGATCATGGGGAGAACATGCAAACTCCACACAGAAATGCCACCTGCCCCAGCCGAGGCTCGAACCAGCAACCTTCTTGCTGTGAGATGACCGTGCTACCCACTGCGCCACCGTGACGCCTAAATAAATTCATAAATTAAAAATAACATTTATTAAAAATCATTACAACCAACTAAAACTAAGTCTTGGAAAATATTGTTAGTTTGAGTTAGTGGACCCGCATAGACTAATATATCTTAAAAGATCTGATGAAGAATGAAGAACTTCAGTCTGGATTAGAGCACATCACAGCACAGAGATGCATTAGTTAAAATTTCAAACAATCTGTTACTTGATTGGGATCAAGGAAATATCTCTCTTCTAATTCTGCTAGATCTCAGTGCAACCTTCGATACTATAGATCACAGGATTCTCCTCAGGAGGATCGAGAACAACGCAGGCATCCAGGGCCAGGCTCTAAGATGGTCTAACTCTTACTTCCAGAGTCAGTTTGTTTGTGTAAATGGAGACTCATCAGACACAATAGAAGTATGGAGTTCCTCAAGGATCTGTTCTGGGACCCATTCTATTGTCAATTTACATGCTAGCCCTTGTGACTATTATTAGAAGACATGGGGTTAGTTTCCATTGGTATGCAGACGACACCCAGTGCTATATCTCAACAAAACCTAACAACCTTTTGAAGTTAAATACGATCTCAGCATGTGTCGCTGATATCAATGATTGGATGAATGAAACCTTCATTCATTCATTCATCTTCATGTCGGCTTTATTCCCTTTCAGGGTCGCCACAGCGGAATGAACCACCAACTCTCTGCCATTTTTGTTTTACGCAGCGGATGCCCTTCCAGCCGCAACCCATCACTGGGAAACATTCACACACACACATTCACACTTTAACACTATGGACAATTGTTCTTACTCAATTCACTTATCCCGCATGTCTTTGGACTTGTGGGGAAACCAGAGCACCCGGAGAAAACCCACGCGATCACGGGGAGAACATGCAAACTCCACACAGAAATGCCACCAGCCCTAGCCACTTTATGATTTTGTGAAGCTGCTTTGAAAGATTGATTGATTAAAACAAAGTTACAACAAATCATGACTTTTTTTCAACTAGCAACTTAGCTATAAACTAAGTAGTAAAAAGTAGAAAAAGCGTCTTTAGTATAGGTTTGTTCCTCTTTATCTGTGTAGTGTCTACATTTAACTCATACTGTCAGCCAAAAATTAAAAACAGCAGCAACAAAAACCTTTTAAACTTGAAAAAACTTGGTTGAACAACATTAAAATTTACCAAGTCATATCAATGAAACAACCTATGAACAAATACTACTTTCGGATAATAATTAAAATAAAAAACAATACATTTACTATAGTATTCAACGTAGTGTGCAGACTATTTATCCCATATGTGTTTTTATCCAGGTCAAGGTTGAGCGCAAGCCAAACCAGGCATCACAGGGCGGATCCGAGCGCAACACCAACAGCCAACCCTTAATCAGAAAGGGGGACATTATCCTGCTGCCAGACTGCAACTTTTTAGCTCATTTGAGTTCTGAGGAATGAGCAGCAGTGAGAGAGAAAGAGAGGTGAGGATTACAGTTGTGAGGGAGTGAAGTCCTGAGATTAGATACGCCCTCAGTTCACTGTCTAAAAAAAGACCAGCATCGAGCAAGTGTGTTTATCCAAGGCTGGAGAGGAGAGTGGAGTACTACATTGTACCAGGGTGAGAGGCGAGCACAATGACTGCGCTGTACCACACATTCCTGCTCTTCACAGGTGAGCCCCTCACAGCCCATCACACAGAACGAGAACCATTCATACTAACCCACTCTGCTTTCTTAAATTGCATTCGCTGACATTTCTTCTTCCTGAAGTGGGAACAATGAGACTTGGACACGTGTTATGCTCAAATATGTTGTATGATTTATTAATGATGTAAATACTTGTGTGATACCTATTTTAAATGATAGTTATAGAATCAATCAGTTTTGTGTAATCACACAAAGGTTTACAACCATTACAAGTAACTCAAAGTGAAACAATGCATTTGCATTTTTAAAATAACTCCTAGAACGTCGTCATTCTTATGCAACTATTTTTTTTATTTTTTCACTATGTTGCCCAAACTTTACTTGCAAAGACAATTGTGTGAGGTTTTCAACAGTAAACTATGTGCAAACATCATTGATTCAACAGAAATCTTAAATGAGACTGCCTGAGACTGAAACAAAGTTTATTTAAGGCGTTAAGAGTCCTGAGTGGAGCCTGACGCTTCAACTGTGGAATTTGACACTACATTGATGAAAAATGTCCCTTTTGTCTTCAATAGGAAATTTGCACTTGGAATTTGTATTTGAAGTTAATGGACTTACCTTGGTTCACCTTACAAAAACAACCTTTAAAAAATACGCATAGCTTCAACTCAAAAGTTACAATATCTTGATTAAGCTCAAGAATGTAGTTGCTGACTTCTGATTTTAGAAAGAGAAACCCATAGAGAGAGGGAGAGAAAGAGAGAGAGAGAGAGAGAGAGAGATGTTCCAAATTCCACACACAGTTCAAGGTGTAGGCTGGTTTCCTTTTCTTACATTCAGAACAAACCTAACCATTGTAAACTGCCAGGTTTTTGTACGTAATGGATTACATTTCTTTGTTAAAATGAAAGATACTAACTATAAATATATATATATTATATAAGTGTGTGTGCATGCGTAAGAATGTTTGCGCTGTTGTATTGCCATGAGCAGGGCTTGTGATTCAAACTTTTAAACTGCCCTTGTAATGGTGCATATTATTACATTTACAGATTGTGTTTTGTGCAAACAAACTGAAATCTGTGTTGTATGGATCAAAATAGACTTTTGATTCTCATCACATCTTTGTACAGCAAGTGGAAAGGGGTGTCCCTCTAATACATCAAAACGTAATGAGATTCGATGTCTGTATTTAGAGTTTGAAGATAATAAAATGCTCTGTCTCTGATGATTTCAGTCAGCATGGCCTCTCTGCAGCCGCAGCGCTCCTTAAGGAGTAAGAGGGGTCTCCTGGAGCTGGCTGGGGTCATCAGGTGTAGCACAGGACGCTCTGCTTTATCCTACGCGATGTATGGCTGTTATTGTGGGCTTGGTGGGCAAGGCTGGCCTCGAGACAGAGCTGACTGGTGAGATTGCAAAATGCTTGTTCTATGCATGTTCTACGTTATTTGGGTTTTGATGAGCTCTTAAACATTTTTTACTTGACTCAACTTTTGTCTTCTCCAAAATTGACTCAACAAACTTTTTTTATTTGACTCAACACATCACTTTGAAACATGTTGACACAACAATTGACGGAATGTACTTTTTAACTCCAGTCAACAACAGCCACTGACACTGACACTTGAACTCAATTTCACTGTAGCTGTTATCTGCAAACTTTTAAATCCAGGCTGAAAACCCATCTCTTCAGACAACGTACAATCTTTGAATTCTTTTTCTTATTGTTTGTGTGTCTTATCTGATTTTATTGTTCTATGTTTTGCTCTGTAGCGTTACTGCTATGTGAGGTGCCCTTCTGTGTCATGAACAGATAAATACACTGTATTATTTTATTATTATTATTAATAATTAGAAAATATAAATTCAGTCAACAACTCAACAAAAAAATTAGGCAACTAAAAATAATTCATTGACCGAATCACATCTTTGGATAAAATAGAGTCAACAAATTTCATTTGGTTCGATTTTTTACACTGTACAAGATTGTGCACTTTGAAAACTAGTCCCTCACACTTGAATGCATTGAAATTTGAGGGTTCCTTTTATTGCCATCCTTCCACAGAGATTAGTGTTTTATAAAATCTAGCAGACCTGTCCAACACGCTCATCTGAGAGATATATTTGATCAAGTGTTATTTTTTGTTGAATTACATTATAATATTAAAATATAAAATAATTAGAAAGTGATTTGATGAGGGACTCTCATTTGTAGGTGCTGTCACAAACATGACTGCTGTTATGGAGATGCAGAATTTGCCGGATGCCAAACTAAAATTGCCAGCTATCAATGGACCTGTGATGATGAGGAGCCAGACTGTGGTACTATGTGTTATTTGGATGTATATTTACTCTGTTTTAGCAACAGAAATCTATGGATGTAATCTTACTTCACATCAAACTTCAAGGAGTAGAAATATTATTAGGATTAGGGGAAAATATTCACATACAGTTATTTAGTTGGTAAAATGCAGTTCAGTTTATACCGACATTTTCACACATCTTGCTGCAATACTCATATTCAGTCAAGAGATGGTGACAGTGTGTAAATGTTAAGACTATCGCATTAAGACATTTTCCTTTTAAAAATGCAAAATCTTTAAATTGTCAGTTCTTTTAAATTATTCTATAAATGGAATGGACAAACACAAGTTTTAGGTTTTCATGAATAAAATTGTGCATGGATCACAAATGAGAGGCTTTCAGAGTTTCAGAGCAGAGAAAACTTAGTGGAAAAACTGACTCTTTTGAGTTTAAGGAAGCAGTAGGAACACAGTGCATGTGTTTGTGTGAGAGCAGACTCTAAGGACTTTAATGCACTGGTGTTTAAACCAAACCGCAGGATATTTTAAGATTTGACTCTGCATGTTGCTGTAGACGAGGAAATACTCATGAAATGAACACCAGATTGTTTGAGAACCATAAGAGTTAGGTGTTAACAGGCAGTCTGTGATTAAGATATATTTTCCTGCAAATTATACACAACCCACAATTTCCTTTTCTGTGTCTTCATTGCAGACTCTTTTAATGACAGATGTGCAAAAATCCTGTGCCGGTGTGACAGGGAAGCTGCCGAGTGCCTCAGAAAAGCTCCTTTCAACCCTCGATATGCAATGTGGCCGGATTTCCTCTGCGGATGTGTCCATCCCACTTGTAACATTTATTAACATTTTTTTACCACTTTGACCTTTGGTACATAACCCTTTAAAGCTATTTGTGTATCTTTCTTGAATAGTAGTTCAATTTACTGTCAAAAAAATAAAGAAATAATCCTCATACGGCATTGTAAAATCTAACAATAAATTAACAATAAATTTTTTTTTTTGCCTTTCTTAACCAGGTATCATTATGTTGACTGAACCAATATATATATATTTTTTTTATTTTTTTTTTTTTTAATGAAATTAGGTTTTGTTTATTTTTTAAAAAACAAAAAAATTCAGAAAAAGTTGTTGAGTCAGTGACAAATAACTACTACATTTTAATAGATAAAAGATTCACAGGTGCATTAAATCAGCATACCGTGTAACCAAATGTTTTTTTTAAGTTTAGGAATAAAAATAAAGAATGTTTTGGTTGATACATTTATTATAATCAGTAATGTTGAATAAGGTAGATATTTTTTTTATGTTTGTGAGAAAATGTAAAAAAGTTATTCTTAAAAGAGTTAAAAATGGCAGCGAAATCTTTTAAAAGACTGTTTAAAACAGAAATGGACTCTGATTTAAACCACTGTACAAACTAATTTGTAGCATTTCTGTTTTATTCTTATACTTCTATCTTTTTTAATGCCAATGCTTGTTTGTCACATTTTTTGTAAATGTTCTCTGAAATGAGCTATGTTAAAATAAAGAACAGATTCATTTTGTAAAAAGTTGCTTGATTTGTGTTGTTTAAGTACTGCATTAGTTTATGAAAACCATCAGTTTCAAAAAGTTTTAAACAACATCCGGAAGTGGCTGAAAGTGGGCAAGCTTGGAATGTTTTAAACTTGTTAAACTTTCTAACTACCTCAGAAGAACAAGGGAAGGCAACACTGTTGCTAAAGAGTCACTGCATAACTTGCTCCAAACAATCTCATGAGGATTGTGATCTGTGTTTGAAGAAGTTGGAAGCTAAACAATTCAAGCCTGTGGCACTCCAGGAACAATGTTTCCTACCTTTTGTTGGCATTAACAAAAAAGAAAATCTAACGATACAAAAAAGTACTGGTATGACTGCTTTCAGGTTTTTATTTTCAGATAATTAATTCCTTTTACTCTTCACTGACAGGAAAGCATATTGTTGGGGTGCTGTATATATGACATTTTTTGTTTTTCAAAACAGAGATCGGGGTTTGATAGCTCTCTGGCAGAACCTTTGAGCTGTGTTTTTGAATAAACACATAACTCACCTTTAACAAAACACAAGCTGATGCGCACATTATAAATATACAATATAAATGGTTTTATTAGTATAAATTTGTTTTTGAAGAAGCATCATTTATATCTGCAACCCTGTTGTTGAAAAAATTCGTGAATGATTGCATTTATTTATATGTTCATATCAGAGGTGGGTAGTAATTCATTACATTTAGTTTGTTAAATTAATTTTAGATGAGTAATTTTTTTGCGTAACAATACTTCTTGAGTACTTTAAAATATATAGCCACACTTTTACTTTTAGTCAAGCTATTTTTTTTTCTGGCCACTTTTTTACATATTTTAAATACAAAATGAACATCTTTTTATAAAAACTAACATTTTATAAACACTTATGTCATATCACTTTACAGTCAACACAACTAAATGATTTGAACAATTAGAAAAAGTGTCTTTTGTAAAAAAAAAAAACTTCTGGGCGGAATTGTTTTTTGTGTTTGTAAAGTCAGGTCATGATGTGTATGTGGCCATTAACAGATTGAGATCATTTTTTAACTTCATTATTTTATTTCATAAAAGCAGAACATAGCTACTCTTACGGAGATATAACTACATGCTCTTCAAGGAGATTGACGATTGGAGTTATTGCTTTGTATTGTTCAGATCAGAAGTAATTCAAAACTAGCTACTTGAGTAAATGTTTTATTAGATTTGTACTCTTACTCAAGTAAACAATTTGGTATACTTTAACTCTTACTTGAGCAATTTTTTGTGCACCCAGCTACCAAGCTCATATTAGCTTCGGTAGCTAGTTAATCCAATCAAATATATGTAAAAACTACCAGTACTTTGAATATAATGCAGGGACACACTGACCTGGGGAGCCGTTCACAGAAACTGACAAATAAAAACTGTGTCATGGGAGACTTTTGTTTAAAATGTTGCTATTGAAACACGTGTTCTGAGTACTTAGCGACTATTATTTCATTGTGTAGGAGTAGTGTAGTGAATAAACAGTTTATTTCTAGAAGATCTCTAGAAAGTTACAGCCAAATTCCCTTTTCCAGCATAAATAGAGTTGATGAATGGCTCATTCCAGAGCTCAAAATGACCTAAGCTGATCTGGTGTGCATTTCTATTTGCCTAATATAAATGTTTTAATATCCAGGGAATGATGGGAATTCTGAATCTGGCTGCATATGTGTTGTCTTTTCTAAGCCTAAAAGGAAATGTAAATCTTTCTGTATCCATAAAAGTCCTCTCATGAATGGTGTTCGTCCAGTTGTTGGTCTGTGTCTATGCCCTGCCTCATTGCTTCCAGGCGTTACAGAGAAATGACATCAGCTTCATTAATAGAGCTTGTTATGTTTTATGGGAATTTATGATCCGAATGAAACTAGAGCAGTGGCGGTCACTTGTTACTGTGTGCAAATGTACTATGTGCATGATTTCTGCCACTAGGTGGCGCCTTATCATTGGCTTACCTTTTGCAGACAAAAGAAACTGAAACCAAATGAAAAGGTAAGATCCAAAGCCTGAAAGTCAAGTCTCATCAACTGAATGCTGTTAAACAATGATTCTCTAATTCTAAGAATACTTTACAATAACATTTTCGACAGCAATTAGAGTGTTTTGCTTTTAAATAGAGTAACCATAGAGCAAACAGTGTGAACATTTTGAGGGAACAGAGATCAAATAATTTTTGGTTTCCAAAAATAATATTTTTGAAGACTGGAAGCTTAAAAACGTTGTTCAAATGACCACAGATGAAACCAATCGGATTATTCCAGTATAATTTTAATATAAAGTAAAAACATTTAGAGACATCAGATGTTTCAAAATATAAAATACTGAAACTTTTGGAAATGTTTTGCAATAGGATTTCAAATTAAGTCAGTATGGCTAAAATAAAGACTACTGTAAATCAATGCAGCTTTTGATTTATATACACAGAAATACTCAAACAAGGGGAGTGGTGAGCCCAACATCAACCACTTGAACGTCATCATACCACCTAAATTCAGACATGAAATTGTTATCAAATTGCTTAAATTAGCTAGTAGAATCCATGTTCTACTTAGCAGCTCAAGTAAAAGTTTAGCAAAAGTTAGAGAAATTCCTCCATTAGAATATCAATTCTTCTAGTATAGCTTTTGTGTTAGCTTGTCGTTTGTTACTAATGTGTAGTAAAAACCTACTGACAGCTGTTAGTAGGTAGAGTAGGCACCTTTTGAACCAAATAAGCAGGGTGGAAAAGAACAGGTCATAGGCATAAAATGCATAATATCAACAGGGATGTCTTGTTACTAAACTAGACACTGACCCTCACATAATTTTATGAAAAGTTCTTGGAAAGTTTTAGCAAAAACTGTTTGGGAATTAGCTGTTTTAGATGGTGAATTAAATACATAAACCAGATGCTTGTAAAGAGATTCCATGAACTGTCTCTCAAGTATAAGATGTAATTTGATTCAAGTGAACCATGTCCATTATTGCCTAATTTCAATGTTTTGAGGATTATCATTGTTCTTATTGCTGGAAGTTAAGGTCTGGTGGATAAGAAGATCCACTTGTGATCAGAAGGTTGCTGGTTCGATCCCCAGAAAATGGAGGTGGTGTGAGTGATGCTCTCCCATCTTCAACAACCACAGCTGTGGTGCCCTTGAACAAGGCACCAGTTCCCGACTGCTCCTTGGGCACCACATTCTGCTGAATATTTGTGTGACTATTGCTTCAATATAATAAAAATGTTTTAAAGTAATAAACAACTTGAAGTTTTACATGAAAAGTACTCTGTTTTCTTAGTTTCTGTATGTGACCATAAAACTCTTGGCTTGTGTAGAAGAGATACCTTAATACAATTAACTTTTTCAGAAACCCTTTTCTCACCCATGGTGCATGCTAAAGGAATTACATAAACATTCTGCCCTTTGCTTGTCATAGTTCATGCCTCACACAGGGCTCTCAAGTTGAGCCCCTTGTGCTGGTCTGCTGTCAGGAAGGGTCAAACAGAAGAAAATCTGCCAAACAACCAGAGTCAGGCAGTCAGTCCTGATTATCTGAGGCAATCTCAAAAACATTCACTCAATTGTGTCCTTCCATCAGTGTTTAATGAGCGATGAATTTATGGAAGTCATATGCCTCTTCGGTCACATGAATGGGGGAATGAAGTGGGTTTGTAATTTAACATGAGCCTGATAGCTTGTTTACTTCCACTGAGAGCATCTTGAGACCATGAACAATGCTCTTACTTGTTTGAGCTTTTCAGCGTGCATGAGGTTTTCTTTATCGCCATGAAGTACATCTGGCTGCTGGAAGCTGAAAAACAGAACAACTGTAACTTCAGTTACTCTTTATTTAGTGTTCACAGGTACCTAAAAAAACTAATGTAACACTGAACAGTTTACGCTGAACAGTTTTTAAACAGATTAAATGTATTTAAAGTTCAGAAAATGTGAGTGAACGCAGTGCAAGCATTAGCTGAACGGAAGAGATAATATTTATGCCAACACTTACTTAAAAGCTAATCTTGAATTAATGTTTAATGTGTTATATGATTTACATACAAGATAATTTCTACCAGATAGAATTTTCCTATAGAAATTCCTATTTAACTCTTAGACCACACTAGGCCTTTGTGAAACTGCTTTGAAGCAACAGCTAAAAAGTGCTGTATAAAAATATTTTGATTTATTGAGTGATTGATTTGCAAAACGTTTCAGACCTGTAAAATTGCAAAAAGTAAGTTTGATTGCATAGTATGATTTATATTATTAAGTGTCATTTCTCAATGTTACTGTGATAATGTTTTATAATTATTAATTGAAACATCACCCGGACCTTGCGGGTTTGCTGGTGTCAATCCCCTTTATGAAAGTTTGTTCAGAATGAGTGCTGTGCAAATCATACCATAGCGTAATGGTTACTTCCCGTAAACCACGTTCCCCGAAAAGGGAAGGAAGACCTATGTCAGTGACAACTATGGGCTCTACTCTCTCCATTCTTTTTCAAAATGTCAATCATCGAATGTGCTGATGGTCACATGATCACGTCGTCCCACACAAAGCGGACGCAAGCGTGATGCTCTTCCTGGTGTGAAGCTGGAGCCATACTCTTTCCCTAGGCAACCATACTTAGTCACCTTAGATGGGGGACATATTATACAATACAATATCATACCATAATAAATCATACCTAACCATACCATTCCACAGTATAGCATACCATAATATACCATACTATATCATACCATATCATACAATATCATACCATATTATATCATACAATACCACACGATACCATACCATAATATACCATACCATAGTATACCATACCATGATATACCATACCATACCATATCATAACATACCATAGTATACTATACCATAATATACCATACCATATCATACAATATCGTACCATATTATAACATACAATACCACACCATATCATACAATACCATACCATACCATAAAATACCATACCATACAATATCATACTGTATCATATCATACAATATCATACTGTATCATATCATACCATACCATACCATAGTGTATCATACCATACCATACCATATCATAGAATACAATACCATAATAAATCATACCTAACCATACCATACCACAGTATAGCATACCATAATATACCATACCATACCATACAATATCATACCATATTATATCATACAATACCATACCACAGTATACCATACCATAATATACCATACCATATCTGTGATGCTTCGGAAAGGAGGACCCAAATTCAGCTATGTGATGGTTGAGATTTATTTAAGAGGAAAACAAAACTGCTAGTCAACGGAGTAGGGAAAAGCTCAGAGACCAAAATCAAAGAGGAGTAAAGGCTCGCAGATGGAGACGCAGCTCTGGTTGTCCACTGTTAGCCACCTGGCGACCAGCACGACAGGTGAGTCCTCTCTTCACCGACACGACTAGACAAGGGTACTTCTGGACGACACAAAAGACATTAGGTAAGAACACATCGAACAGGAACAGCCACTAGCGAAACCACTTTAGAGAATAATAATTCGCAACCTGGCAATGATACGGCACAGGCTAAATAGAAGGTCTGATCAGAGCACAAGCAGCCGCACGTGAAACAAATGAAGGTGATCACAGACAGGTGACGAGAGGAAGAAAAACACAAATGACACACAAAAATATATCATACAATATCATACCATACCACACCATACCATTTCATACCATAATATAATTATGGCCAAACTCAAGGAACAGAAATGGAGGAAACACATAGAAAAAGAAGAGGGCCTAGAACAGAGCTAGAGGGACTCTGTAGAGAAGAAGGGCATGAGGAGGATCCAGAATCCACAAGTAACAATAAAAATATACTTATCAAATACAGCTTAAACATTTTGATGCTGTATGCTTCACGCACATGTGAGATTTGTGTAGCAAATGTGAGATTTATTTACATCTTCTTGTGTTACATCTAAATGTAATTTAAATGTAAATGTGACATTAACATTATAATTCTATACTTTAAATAAATCATATAAAAATATTCAAGAAAAGGACCTGTGTTAACTTTCTCTCTCCAAGAACAGCATTTTCCAGAACCGTCAATTGCCAGAACAGGAAATTTCCGCACCCTTCAACAAACTGCTTTTATTCCCTGATTCTGGCTTCTGTGTATGATAACATCCAAAGAGAACAATTGTGTGATTGTCCTAAACACCTGGAATCACTTGGCAGTTAAATGAAAAACATAAGAAGAAATATTGCAATTGCCTTCTTTAACAGTTTTAAAAACTAGTTGTCTGAGAACAGAAAGGTATTCAGGGACTTTTTCTGTACAGGAAACAATACACAAGCAACTGTTCAAAAGTGTGTTGACTAGAAAACTCTAAATTGACCATTTATGTGTGTCCAAGATGTACACAGAAAGTGAAATTATAAAAATAACATTATAGACACCATAGAGTTGTAAAAGTATGTTTAAGTTTTGGGTTAAAGGCCTCGCTTCTAAACAAACTATCATTTGTAAACTCCTCAAATAATTTGCTTCTATGAAGTTGTGTATAAATAGTACTGTGTTTGCAGTGGAAACTCATGTTTTTTAGTGCATGGCTTTGATGAAGAACAAGATAAAATGATTTATTTGAATGGTTGAATTTTATTTGATTGTGTGTCTGTATAGTTTTGTTGTTTGTTTTTTCACTTTTTTATTTACGAATCAAGGAATATAACAAATCATCAATCAAAGAGTCACCTTCATTCGAATCCATGATGGTACATTCATAGCACTGTAGAAACCGCAATATCCACTCCATGGATTTAAATCTATGGATTTAAATCACACATCTTTCTCTTTTGGTGTAAATATACTCAAGATTGTAATGTTTAACACCCTGACATGTCTTACAGTTTTTTACAATTGCTAAGACAGTTTTTTTCAATACATCTAACAAATTTGCTTAACTCTTAACGCACCGAATCAGTTAAAATACACAATTGGCAAAACAGTTAATTTTGTTTTCAAAACTTCCGCTGTAAACAAAACTCCAAAACTCATTTTCAAAATATAATAATACAGTTTTCAAAACACTAACACATGTTTACTTTAGTCAATCATAATACATTGATAAAAAAATGTAACTTTAAAATTAAATAGTTTTGGTGTTGGTGGACCTTGGGTGTAAAAGAAGTTCAAGCATTTGAAATTTGTGTTAACTGTATGTATTTTGTATCAAAGCAACAAAAAATGTGTTAATTGTATCGCCTCCTAGACTAATGTTGTGCTAATCGTGTTGAGTTTAGGAAAATTGTTAAATATATTGAAAAAAACTGCCATAGCAATTGTGAAACACTGTAACCATCTTGGCTGGCACTGACATTTAAAAATGTCAGTGTCAGCTATAAAATGTAACCTAAAATGTATCACCTAAAAAAACGATAACTTGTTAAAAGTTCTCTTCTTGTCTTGCATTGATAGACCATTAAATGCATTTGGTTGATCTGGAAAATATTAGCAAGGATTGGATCATCATGTCGCACTGACAGTTTTCATACTGTCAGTTTTCCAATAAAAAAAGAGCTCTGAAGCTTTCAGGCTGTTTTGATTATTGAGTAATGTCCATAATGACCTTGTAAAAAACAATATGTTGGTTTTTCCATCTAATGAGCCCTTTAAAGGAATGACATTGCAAAATGAAACACTAAACAACAGCCTGAATTTCAAATGAACCTAGAACACTGCATCAAACCTCTCACACATTTCCCTCTACCATTAAGGATGTTACAAACACTGTCATGTAATTTCTGCGCTTCTTTTCTTGCATGCTAAACCAATAAATCCATTCTGTGAGTGGAATAACGAGTCTATGACTTCTCTCTGCTCTGTCTCATTTTCATTAAGAATAGATCAAAACTCAACATGCGCTTGAATGCACAGAGAGCAAACATTCAGGTAGACCACTGGTGTTAACTCACTATTATAATGTCTATTTATCTCGTCTATTTGTCTTTACACGGAGACTCTATCTTTTTATATCAATCTTGAGACTCTTCCTGCGATGACCTATACATTTTGAGAGTAAAATTAACTCTATCCTCAAAAATAACCTCAAAAGTCTTGTTCCTTTCTAAATGTAAATAAATTGTTTAACTTATTACATTTTTCCAGTACAAGTTGAGAATTTAACTACAACTTTAACTGCAAGTAATTGTATCTACATTTTACTGTGTTGTAGGTATCTAGGATTCCCAAAACAATCCATTGCCTAGTGGGAAGCTGGCCCCCTTCATGAAGCTATCCATCCATTATCTTGTCGGCTTTCATCCCTTTCGACGTTGCCACAGCGGAATGAACCACTGGCAAATGTTTTATGCGGCAGATGCCCTTCCAGCTGCAACCCATCACTGGGAAACATTCACACACACTCATACTCATACTTTATGGACAATTTTGTTCACCCAATTGCATGTTTTGGGACTTGTGGGGGAAACCAGAGCACCCGGAGTAAACCCACACGATCACGGGGAGAACATGTAAACTCCACACAGAAATTCCAACTGACCTAGCTAAAGCTCGAACCAGCAACCTTCTTGCTGTGAGACAATCGTGCTACCCACTGCGCCACCGTGACACCCCTGCATGAAGCTAGGTTGTCATAAAGCTTTCCTCTCCGTTTTTTGGAACATTTACTGTACTCCCTGCCCATGTGTTCACTGGGTACAGAAAAACTAGTTCACTACACTTTCTAGCAAAGATTGAATCTGACTTTTTAAACAACAATAAAAGGTGACTCAGATGATCTATCTATGCCACTTAATGCATGAAGCTGTTCTCAGCTTTTTATTCTGAATAGACATTTATTCAGTTGCTTTGGCTATGACCACTGCCATGTGCTTTCTGTTAAAAGCTGTACTGACAGGGACCACACGTCTAATGTGTGTTCTTATGTGTCTCTGTGTTACATTTCTCTAACCCCGTGACTCATGACAGCTCTCTCCCACACAACGGAGCATTACAGATTGAAAGAATGCAGACTAATGCTTTGCAACACAGTAAGAAGAGGATACATGGATCATAAAAATAATTCATCCTCAACACAACCACTCAGCATTTTATACATTCACTTTGATCTCTCAAATAGATTATGGCAAAAAAAAACAAAGCCTTCAGTTCACTTCTATTAAAGTCAAATTTTCAAGATGTCTCTAAGAAATGTGATCAGTTACAGACAGATGTGAGAAGCTTTTTAAATCGATGAATGTTCTTTTAACTGATTACTAGCTGATGCTCAATGCCGATTCAAATATTGAATCGCTCTGAATCCTTCAGACAGAATACAATAAATTAGAAAATAAAACAGCACATCAGGGTTAAACAAAATTTTATTTTAAAATCGATTATTCTTAGAAAAAATGTACAACTCACATTGGGATTTGGAAATATGCTGAAGAAGTGAACATGTGTGATGCACTCGTGATAGCCACAAAGACAGTGTAGCATGACCAGCTAAAAAGAATGATCCAGTCCTGAGCCCACCGGCAAATCAAAGTAACAGAGCCAGCATTGTCAAGCCTGTAATCTCTGTTAGATGTGCACCAGATTCCAAAGCAACTTCAGCACTTGTTTAGTGAAGATCAGATCCCTCATGAAAAGGTCTTAATCAAATAAATGTTTAATGCTTCAAATGATCAAAGGTTCTAAGATCAGTGGTTACAAAACTATTTAAACCAAGCTTTTTTAACCCCTGACATATTTGCTGATCTTCCAAAAAGAAACTTGATGCTCTGCACAGCTGAAAGACATGCTCTGTAACATTTTGAGCTCTACTAAAAATAGTCAGTAGAAAGCAAATATAATTTTTACACACAAAAAATCTGTTAATCATTATCAAAGGTGAAACATAATTAGAATTGTATCTAACTACAGCTCTTCATTTATTCAATCAGATTCGAAAAGAGGGGATCAAAAGACAGTAAGCGATAAACATTATATCAGTCAATAGTAACAATGAGGTGAAAAGCTAAAGATGGTTATGTGAGAATTTTGAGAAGATCAGCTGTGTACGTTTCAGTCATTATGCAAGATATTTCTTTAAAATCTAAAGGCTGTGACTGCAAAGTCTGCACAACTTTTTCTATGACAAAGCACCATGAAAGAGCTCCTTTTGAAATATACATGTAAGTGACACCTTTTTTTTCATCTCTAATTTTTCAAAAGCCCTCAAAAGTGATAAAACCTCAGGTCAAACAGAAAATTTTTGATCAGATATGAAGCTAATTTATGTGTGTGTGTGCGTGCGTGCACGTGTGTGTGCGCGTGTGCATGCGTGTGTGTGCATGCGTGCGTGAGTGTACGTGTGTGCATGTGCGTGGGTGTGTGTGCGTGTGTGTATGTGTGCATAAATCCTTCTAAAATTGACAAAATCCACCCAGGGGTGTATCTTTTGGTGTCTGGTTTAATGTTAGGCGAGTAACAATCTTCCCTATTGCTACGAGCCAAGTTAAGAGCAAGCAGAGCACATGATGACAGATGGCAGCTGGTAATGGCTCAATTTAGCTGCTAATGGCTAAAGCTAAAAGCTAACCAGTAAAATATCCACTTCTTTCTTTCAAATACGAACTTCTAGAGCAATCAAAAAGATTCTCTGCAACTAGCATTATAAAAAAGAGACAGTCATGACTCTTTTTTACAGAGACAGTCATGTTTTTCAGTGATAAATTGCAAAAAAAAAAAACCCTGTTTGCGTTGATAAAACAAATGAGCCGTAGAGAAACATTACAAGCTTTCCTTGTTATTCACATTTTATACATACTATAAAACACATTTGATTCAATCCCTTTATTGATAAGGATTTTACTATTTTTAACTTTTGCTCTTTAAAGTATGGAATTAAAAATATATATTATATATTTTTAGCCATAGCAATCCTGTACTACATTTTTTAGTACTATGTACTATAGGATGTTTTTCATAGGATGCTTTTAACAGATTTACTTATAAGATTTCATTACAGCACTATAAAACAAATCTGACATTGATGTTAATCTTTGTAGATTTTTTTCGTACATTGTTGACTAGTCACTTATTTTTTATCAAACCTCAAATTCCATTAAATAAAGTTGAAATTCTCCATAACTTTAAAATCCTATAAACCTTTTCATCTAACTGGAAGCGATTTCACTTGACAATGAGCAGAAGTTGATCTCACGATTTTTGACAATATGACCGCCCAAATTACAAGCTGCTTGTGGTAACTCCCAGCCCTCTCTTTCCCAATAACTCAACTGTGACACAATTGTTCATTATCCATGTGTTCAACAACAGCTCCAACTATTTATAAAAAAAAAAAAAATTGGTATAAGGCAAAAGGTTTAGATTGATGTGTCTTGTTATGGATTATGGAGAGCAGTTTTTATTTTGGAAACAGAAACAAGATCACACTGTGTGCTCTCTAAGCTTTCTATTAAAACTTTCTTCTGGTTTCTAAACATAGCTGAAGGCCGAGAACTAGTAAACAAACTCCAGTTGTGTTGCGCAAGAGAAACCTTGTCACATGTTTTTATATATCTCGCCCTGTCGAGACCTGTCATATTCATTGCGCAGGATGAGGATTCTACTTCTGTTGTTTCTTTCTAATTCCTTCCATGGTTCAATCAGTGTTAGCATTCTGTGTATTAGTCATATCTATTAGACTGAAGTTTACAACATTTTTCCTATTTTCCGGTTTCTAGAGGGCTGCATGAATAATAACCAAGTGATTTGACTTTAATCTTTAGTTCAAGATTCAGAGCCGTTTCTGAACAGAGATTATTCATCATAATCTTTGTTAACGTAGATTGTGTTTATATTGTAGTTATAATGAATTTGTTGGTAATTAAATCACATATTGCCACACAAATGCTTATAAAATTACTTCTTGAAATACATTTCAAGTTCAGAAGTCACTTAGTTAAATGTCAATAGTTGAAATAAAGCAATATTTAATTCAAGGTCTCATTGTGTACTAAATCAAAAGATCCAGTTCAATATAAGCTGACTGCGCACACGTATCCTGGTCCTTTAGTTCCTTCTAACACGTTTTTATGGTTTAGCTGTTAAGACTTTTCAGTTGTAACTGTCTTGAATTTACACACTTTTTTGGAAGTTGACTATTATATGATTTCGATGTACATTTTTATTTAAAGTCATACACGTTCAAACACTCATGAACATTTTTCCAACTATATTTCAAAAAGTGCCATTACAGTGTTTTACAATTGCTAAGACAGTTTTTTCAATACCTTTAACAAGTTTGCTTAACTCTTAACACATCGACTCAGTTAAAACACACAATTGGCAAAACAGTTAATTTAATTCTCAAAACCCCCCATTGTAAACAAAACTCCAAAACTCATTTTCAAAATACAATGACACAGTTTTCAAAACACTAACACATGTTTTCTACAGCAACATTTAATCAATCATAACACATTGAGAATGAACTTTGTTTTAAAATGACATAGTTTTGATGTTGGTGGAGCTCGAGTGTAAAAGAAGTTCAAGCATTTGAAATTTGTCTTAACTGAATGCATTTTGTATCAAAGCAACAAAAAATCTGTTAATTGTATAGCCTACATCGACGGATGTTCTGCTAATTGTGTTAAGAGTTTAGGAAAGTTGTTAAATGTATTGAAAAAACTGTCTTAGCAATTGTGAAAAACTGTAATAGGGTTAGGAAATACTTAGATTGCATTAAAATAGCAATTTTTATGGATGGCTTGAAAATATACATGGGTTTTTTTAAACAATATATTTTTTTTAGAATAAACTTGCAGCTTTCTCTATCAAAAACAGTCACCAGTAGCATAAAAATCAACAATCTCACTGAAGAAGAAGCTTTGATTTCTGTAACCAAGCCAGTTCTTGATAGTTGGTGGATGGCTTTATGGTATTTCAGAATTAAGCTAATGTGTCATTTGTCATAAGGGATTTTTCTTTTGTTATCAAACCTTTAAAATTACAAGCAACAAAGGCAGAATTTCCCCTTTAAAAACTTAAGTATTGCACAAAAACATATGCAACAGAGGACTGATATGATTGAGACTTCCTCTCCCGGTTTGATTTTTCATGAAGCTTCTTCTGTTTGGGCAAGCTTCTCCTTGGGGTGTTCTTTCAAGACAAACAGAAGGGTTTTAATGTTGGGTGCCAAGCACCAACTCAGTACAAACAGGGCTCAAGAGCACTCTTAAAGTCAGAGCCCAGAATGATGTAAGCAGGAACAAAGAGAAAGTGAGTTTGCTTAGAAAGGATTTACAGTTTAGTTGATGGGTGATGAACACATTTTCAATTCGTTTTTTTCTCAGAAGAAGACTTTATCCAATATACCATTACACACATCTCCTGTTTGACTGAACAAGTGACCCTTTTTATTACTTTTTTAAATTAGCTAATATTGTTAAAAAGACTTGTTAAAATATTGTTTACATTTTTTAAATACTTTATAACAATTGAGATACCATTGGTGGAAACACCCCACCCCCCAGGGTGTCCATCATGATCAAAACTTTCGATCTCAACCAACACCCCTTTTAATTACAAAACTCAGATTGATTTCAACAATTTCAGAGAATAATTTCACAGTCACAGTCACATCTAATCTTTTCAAACTCCCCTTTAAAAACATTTTTGTTAACCTTTGGAATGCCTATTAAAAATTCCAGCAAGAACTGGGAGAACTTGTACAGTTCAATCATAAAGTGTGTTTTAATGTTAATGTTAATGACATTGTGCGCGTGCAAATGTTAATGATAAAGCACAGATAATGATTAAAGCTAAGAAAAGTTCACGAAAAATGAAGATTTTGGTAGGTAGAAGTATTATAATTTATGGTTTTAATAACCTCCTGTGCTTGAGTTTACTCAAGAGATAGAATCCAATAATCCCTGCATCTCATGCTGTTAATTAAGAAATAAACAAAGCATCTGAATTTATCCAAACAACCCAATTTACAGACAAAACCTCGCTCAAACAAAGGTGTCCTTAAGTTTCCTCAATGGTGTCTCAAGCTTTGTTCTGGTACTGATTATTTTGTTGAGATAAATCAGATTCTCTAGAGATAAATCAAACCTTAACTTGTAGCACATGCAGATTCTGATGAATAAATGCAAGGAACATGCTGATTGTGAAGCCTCTACAGCACTGGATTGGTAATTCAAGATATGAAGGTCTTCATCTCAAAGTACTCAAAGCCCTGATCTTTGTCTTCCTGCATACAAAGCAGCGAGACACATTACTGTCTGATTAATGTTACAGTTATAGCAACATTTCATTCTTGTTCAGTGAGCTGAGTGTGGAAGGATAAACTCTTTCATTGCTGTATTGGATGTCAATAATTACTTTCACATCTGAAATTCTTCCTTCCAATAGGACTTGTTTCAATACCGAGTGAACTTACTGACACCAAAACCAAAATTGCAACAGCATTACAAGACATGGATCGATCTGATGAAAATATCTTAAAGAGACATATAACATCTGTGTGAAAGTTAATTACATAACATGTCCAATTACCTCAATTTGACATGTTAGCACAAACTATATCCTACTCGCCTTAGGTTCCTAAACTCTTGGAATCACATTCAGCTACTTAAACTAGCAACATAAAACCCTTTGTAGTATAATATTGATTGCATTTTGTGTTTGAGAGCAGACCAAAAACTCAAAGCCCCATTGGGAGTCACCATCGGCTGTTTTCTCTTCAGTTTTAATCTTAGGTTTTAAAACCATTTAACATATGACCTCTTATAATAATGTACTATATTGTGTGTGGTTTACATAAAGTGCATAGCACCATATCCTGCTTCATTTCTCCATTTGTCCTTGTCAGAATAAGCTTTGGGGAGCATTTTCTAACGATGTAATGATTGATGAATGACAGAAGTGAACCTTGCATTGACTAACTCCTACATTTTTGCAACCAATAGAGAAATTGTTGGAATTTAGACATTTTTAGACCTAAAAACACTAGTATGTTCTGAGCGTCCCTCGGGGGACAGTTTTCTTCTGACTGTGCTTAGGAAAGATTAAACTGTGCAAGATAGAGCGCAGCAAGAATGAAGGCAGGCTGTTGCTACCATCAGCTAGCTGACAGAGTGCTTGAGAAGATGGAGCAGATGCTTCAGGCAATAGTGAACCTTGTTTGGTGTAGCACAACATAAAGTAAGAAACATAATTTTGTATTTTTTCATAAACTAAACTAAACTGAACAGTTTACAGTATTTACAGTATTTCTATGAAACTATTTCAATACAACTTTACTTAGATTCTATGAAGTGCATATATATGATTATTATTAGAGGAATGTCCCTATAGACCCTCTTTCACCTGTGATATTTCAGAATTTCACATTTACTGTCTATTTGCTTTAAAAAGCAATATTTCAAAAAGAGAACTATTTAAAGAGTTGTGCTTACAGCAATTGTGTGCATGGAAAGCATTACTAAAAGTTGCTATTATACACAAATAGACAACATTTTTTGACGGTTTTAATGCATGTGGCTTGGCTGAAATTTATGCACACATGAACAGAAAAGCCATGTTTGAACTGCTGTTCTCTCTCTATATTATGGTAAACACAAGTAGTTGTTCTAAAATCAAGGTGAACAAAAAAACAGTGTTCACTTCAGCCATGATGACAGACAACTGCATTTACAGTTTTATATAGAATTTATACATCTCAGTCCCGTGAGGCAAAGAATGTGGAGTCAAGAGAAATACAACTGATGCAAGGTGATCATATCGAATTAGTCTCAGCTTCAGAAGTCACACCAGCGAATCCTAAAGTTGTATTTTTATTGGTTAAACTTATCTAGATTTTTGGTAGTATCGAGTGTTGTGTTTATTTTGAATGTGTTCAAGTTGAATGTCTTCACATAATTTGTACATTATTTACTAACGCTCATAAGAATATTTCCATTTCAGAACTTGAATATGTTAGCAAAAAGCTGGGGTGGACTTAACATTAGGCAAAGGTGAGCGACTTAGGCCCCCTACTTTTTAGGGGCCCCCAACGGGTTGATACCCGTCAATTGAAATGCAAAATTGTTTAAATTAATTAAACAATTAAATTGCTTGGTATTTGCCATTTAACTCTTCAATCCCGTCAAGTACGCTTGATCAAATTACTGATTATATATAATATTGTTTGGAAGTTTGTTTGACTTGTGGTCCAATATTAAAAAAATTTGACATGCCCTCTCAATTTTGAAAGCACATAAACTGCTAATTTATACAAGAGTGCCAAAATAAAAGATTTAGGCCAATCTTTGCTAATCTTGACAACACTATGACAAAGATTTCAATGGAAATCTTTCAAGGAGGAGACCCTATAGCAGGGTGTCATCATGATGTGTCAAGTATTTGTGTTAATCATGGTCTTTAGTTAACGGATCATTGACAGTCCTTCCCTCATTTTTGGTTATACTTTGTTTTCAGTTCATCACTCTTTGTTTATTCTATTTCCCCTCTTCTTTGCCAGCTCCTGTCACGTAGTTCAGATCATGTGACAGATTGTGGCCATCTTTGATTTATTTTGCCTTTCTTTGGGGCACATGGTCTTGTTCAGTACTTTCCCACCCTTCTAGTTTTCTAGTTGGAGCTTTCATTTAATACACCAGGTTTTCTCCTCATTAAGGTTGATTAATTCCCCTTAATAAACTTCCCTTAGAGTTCTCTTCCTTGTGGGCACATTACTGATTCTATGTTGACCATGTTGAGTTCATACTATAGCAGTGAGTAAGTTTATTTTCTGTTATTTTGCTCTCCCTTTAGTCCTGTAACCTTAGCATTCTACCTGACACAGAGGTGAGCAAAGTTATTCTTAAAGGGCTGCTGGCACTTGTGATTTTTGTTTCAATTCTACTGCATTTCAAGAGACACAAGAGTAGCCTTAAGTTACCAACAGGAGCTTAAAGTTAGTAGAATAAGGTATCTTGTATGAAGGGTGAAGCTAAATTGTGCTATACTTCAGTCCTCCTTTCCCACTTCTGCTCCATGGATATAAGAACCTGCTTTGAGTTCTGCCTCTTATACAGTTATATACAGAACTGTTCTATTATTGGAAAAAAAAATATTTAAAATTATTATTCTTTGTAAATACAGACTTATAATGTATTAATGTTGTATAATTCCTGGATGTAGCTTGAGATTTAAAGAAAAAAACTTTTTAAACTCTTAAACACTCCTCACTGCAGAAAAAAATGCACATGCATTGACCAGTCATTAAGAAAGAGCTGTACAAAACCAGCACTATTACCATGTATATCTAGCTTCACCATTAAGGTTGTAGTTGTACATTATTATATCATATTAAATTAGTTGTACATTATGTATCATATTATTTCTAATGAAATATCAGGCATGAACCTCCACAGATGCACTATTTGGAAATAGCAGGCCACATTTCCATAATTTTTTTTAGTTGATTCATTGTTTCACAGATGTCTTAAATATGACTCAAAATACATATATTTCTGCACCAGAATACATCATCATAACAGACAATATCTGAATGGCCAAAATACAAATGGGGATCAGTGCAAGAGCAATAAGGATTTTTAGGGGCATTATGATGGTGAAACTGAAACACAAGTGCCCCCAAAAGCCCCTTATTCTCCCTGCGGAGTAGCTTTTAAAACTTTAAATGAAAAGCATTCTGAATCAAAACCTCTGACTAAAAACAGGAAAAAAATCAATCTGACACATTGAAATTCACTGAAGTACACAAAAATAACTACTTCAAATTGCATTTAAATTGGTTGTGATCTAAGAGGAGATGCATTAATATTTTACCTTCAAATGGAGAAAGGATGGATCAATAGAGAAGCTTTCCTGGTGCTATGTGTTATGATAACTAATTCAAGGGTTTACAAAATATCCTAATTTAAAGGCTCTTCTAAATTTTGTCAGAAAACTTCTTGATTCCCAGGCCATAATATTCCTCAACACATGAGACATAGGTTTAACTTTTTGATGATGTATTTATCTGCATGTATTTCTGTAAATGTCACACCAGGTCTCAGAGAGAAAAAAAACGAATCAGCAGTGAAATATGGTGGTGGTAATGTTATGGTCTGGGGTGCTTTAGGTGCTGGAAGACATTCCATGATAAATAAAATAATGAATACTGCTTTCTACAAAAGAAATCTTTGAAGAAAATATCAGCCCATCTGTTTGCAACCTCAAGTTGAGGCAAACTTGGGTTTTGCAGCAGAAATATATTCAAAATACACCAGCAAGTCCACAACTGGAAGAAGAATAAGAAATGAAGACAATGGCCTCACACAAATCCACTTGTGACAATGAGGCAACTTAAAAATGTGGTTGGTCCTAGACAATCCTCCACTGTGGCTGTAAAATTGAATACAAAACACTGAGGCCAAAGTCCACCATAGCGGTATAACAGACTTACTGTAAATTGTATATAAAGATTCATGCAATTTGTTTCAGCCAAATGGCCCTTTTAGTTTATTGTTCAGTTACGATTTAAATAGGAAACAAATCACAACTCTTTAATCATTCTGTTTATGTTTTGGGACCACAATGCTACTTAAGGTTGCCAACCAAATCAATGATCTATGCTGAGCTTTGCTAGAAGATCCTATAGCCATTTCTGGAGAATAGCTGAACAGATTCCAAAATGGTCACCCATTATTAGTTAACATTAATTTAAATGTTTGATTGTCTTATCTGTGATGTACATTTACATTTGCTTACAACATTGTGTAGCAAACCTTAAAACCCCCATGAAGTAATCAGGAAAGGGCAAAAAAACACCCGCTAGGTATTGAAAAAAGGAACAAATCTTACTCAACTCATACTCAAAATTTACCATTCATTTTACAAGACATGACATCATGCAGATGTTTGGGTAATATTTATGGAGGTCAGAAGATTCCTCATGTCTCATTGAGATTGAGAAGATAAATTGATAAATTATAAGTACTAACATACTTAAATTGCTACAATTGTTTGTGTTTAATTATAGATTAACAACTGAAAGTATAAATACAATTGTTTCATAAAAGCTTAAGTAATAGAGCACTTGTGAACCCATAATTACATTAATAATAGATTGCATTTTCTTAAGCTTTTCTTAGATATTCTTCTTGTATCGCTGTGAGAGTGAGCTCCAGAAGCGGGACTTTGCGGGCCAGTTGGACTCAGATCAATACTCATCTTACCCTCAAAGTCCCGTCCCTGAAATCACAAAGCGTTCGGATCTGACTGACCATGAAATCCTGACTGCCATGAATAAGTCCTTAATTTCCTCTCAGAGATGCAACCGCCTCCAGGCATCTCTGATATGATATGTTCAAGTAATACACTATCTATCTATGGCAAAAAAGTAGTTTATCCCTCTTTTTTCAAATATCTTGAAAGATGGATTCATTTCTGGTAGCTCAAAACAGCTCAATAATCATAGCACGTCCCATTATTTATGTGCCTCCTGCTGACTAATCAGACGAACTGCTAATGCAGCTCATGTAAATGCAGAACAAACCCACTGTCTGCCTCAGAACTATAAGAGCACAATGTATAACCAAATGTTGCAATTAATTAATCCATTTCATTTCTATCAACTTAAAATGTTACAATAAGTATTTTAATTAACATTGTTGAGTAGTTGACATTTTCCACGTACGCTGAGCAATGTTTCTGTTTTAAGTTGCAAAATAGCTCTTTTAAGTTAAGCTCATTTAAAATATAGGAAGTTTCCCAAAATGGCAATGCATTGTGGATAATCAGCAAGTTATTGTTAAAAACCAGTTTGTGTGTGGTTTATTGCAAATTATCAAGGTAAATTGTTAATGCAGTGTTATAAAATTAATCTCTAGCAAAATGTGTGAGGAATTAGATGCGTTGTCAATGGTTTGTAACTGCTGTGAAATCCGTTCTGCTTTGAGAATATATGGTTGATAAAAAATTGTTTAAAATTGTACTATTAATTTTTCAGAATCTCTAGCTATGCTAGCTATCCCTTTGCTACAATTATCATTTATGATAAGGTTGGCTCCAGTGGTGGAATGAAAGTTTTATTAATATAGATTGTTACTGTAACAATATATGACTTGGTTGGCTTAATAAATGAAATTGTGTACACTTAAACAATTTAAGTTAGTTGTTATCCAAATAAAACAAGTCAGGCTTGTCTATATTGACAGTTAAGACAAATAAAATAGTTTATGTAAAATAAACAATGTTTCTGCATACGCAAAATGAAAACACTCATTACTCAAAACATTGAGGTAAGCCCAACTTATCTGGGTTTACAGTGTAGCAGACCTGAACAAAACAACAATGACCTATTAAAAAGTTTTAAAGAAGTGCCCAATTTTATTGTTTCACCGAATTCTGACTGATAGGTAAAATTCGCTTAGCAGGGCGGTGTGACAGAATCATGGAAGTAGGAGGAGACGGGGAGCACAACAATTTGAGGTGGGGTTAAAAATTTATTATAAATTATTTAAAAATGGCATAATGTCATCTTTAACTGACTTGTCTAAGTAAGTGGCACACTTCTTTTTCTTTACTTATTTTAAATATTACAATGCAAACACAGATTAATTAATTAGATATTGGATTCTAATACATCTTGTTAAACAACAATTGTAATGGTTTAAAACCCGACGTGGATCACTTTGCATTTTAGTGTTTTAGACTTGAAACTAGAGGTTTTTTGAATCCCCCAGCCCCGTTATGGCACTCCCAGTAACCCATTAAAGACTTGCCTCCATATAAGCTTGAAAATATAACGTTTTGGTAGTATTAATCAATGTATGCTTGTTGTAAAGATACGTCGTCACAACTCGAAGCAACTGCCATAAATGTAAGCTTTATTTTCCCTGAACGTAAAATAGAATGAAGACATTTAGCGCCTCACAAATCCTCTATTAAGACCTTTTTGTTAAGAATCAACGGGGCGTCAATTGAGTCCCAGACAGTGTGTTCGACTCCCCGGAGAGTTCAGGTACTCTCTCAGACACACTCTGTCTACCTCTGTCGCGAGCCATTATCCGCCTGAAACACTCTGGTTTGACTGAAATGTCAGGCTGTTGCTCTTTAGAGAATGCACATACAGACGCTCTCTGTCTCTTTCCCTTCTTTACCGTGCGAACGCAGGTTCCCATTGTAACGAGAATAACAGGATGCCTATTATGACATCATCAGATGAATTAATAAGTAGGCTATTCTGTGCGCTTCCACGCTCCCAGTCACACCTGACAATAAAGGCTGAAACTTACCTCGCCACAAAACAGCTCTCTGTAAACGAAAGAAACATCTGGATATCTCAAATCAGATGTTGCTTCTTCAAGTGCCTGGTGTGCGTGCCTGCGTGCTCGTGCTCGATCTCGCGCCACTGCTGAGACGAGCAGACTTTGTGTATGTATGTTGATCTCTCTCTCTCTTCCCCTCTCTCCCTCTCTCTCTCTCTCTCTCTCTTCTCCTCTCTCCCTCTCTCTCTCTCTCTCTCTCTCTCTCTCTCTCTCTCCTCTCTCTCTCTCTCTCTCTCTCTCTCTCTCTCTCTCTTCTCTCTCTCTCTCTCCTCTCTCTCTCCTCTCTTCTCTCTCTCTCTCTCTTCTCTCTCTCTCCCCTTCCATCGTCTCTCTCCGCATTACCTCTCTCTCTCGTCTCATCATCCATCTCTCTCTCTTCTCTCTCTCTCTCATCCTCTCTCTCTCTCTCTCTCTTATCTCTCTCTCTCTCTCTCATCTGTCTCTCTCTCTCTCTCTCTCTCTCTCTAGTGACGATTAAATTGCTTTATTTCCTCTTTTGGGGAGGGTGAGTGTTGTCACGCAAAATGCGCGCGAAATTTCCAGGTGATGTTCGTGGTCGCTGGTTTTCTTCAGGATTTTTTGAGGACGACAAACACGTGGAGGGGAAGCTTGCACTTTCTCTTTTCCTAGAATTCGTTTCCAAAAATAGTTAGCCTACTTGGAAAGGAAAGTTCTTAGAAGCCCCTCAGTCGTTATGAACAACTTTCACTGTTGATATATTCAAAGCATGCAAATAGCTAGCATTTGATTGCTTTCGTCAAATTAAACTGTTTTACAATTAAGTGTTTTACACTGCCCTGTCCTGTCCTATCTTTCTGGATTTTTAAAGACAATGATTTATTAAGAGCATCCAATAGATAACGTAGATTTTTTTTGTCTATAAGCATCGCCATCAAACTCGTATCAAAAGACTTCGGATAAAATGTATTTTATTCGCTTGTGTCGCCCTCTGTTCCTTAAATGGTGGCAATGCACTTGACTACAACAAGGTATCGTAATGTCTTTCACGAGAAATTGCTGCGACAATGCCCCTTTGAAAACAAGTCTAAACTTAACTTAACTACATTTTTCAAGAATATCTTGAGAAACACACGTCCATAATTTTTATTTACAAGTCTCAGTTGTGTCAACTATGGAAATAAGTCTTTTACTATGATTTTTTATCCTTTTTTTATTAAAATGTATGCTTATGCTTTTTACCTACATTCATTATTTTTTACGTATTATAACTTGTATGGCACTTTCTTAAAAAATATATTTTCAGTTCAATTCAATTCAAAAGGTATCCAAACTAGAAGTCATTGAATGGCGCGTGGATCTGGTGAGGACAAACTCCTGTTTTGTGTGGCAGATGTCCATTAAAGTTTCAACTGTCTTCTACACTCTCGCTGTATACACCCTCACACCTCACTGCGGATGCAGTTCCGTATTTACTATTGAAATATTACTATTTACTTAAAACAGATAAATTCTGTAGTGTTTTTTTTTCATTGTGCTGGTTGTAAGAAAGAGTTTTGTTATACAATAATGTATTATGTAAGGTATCAGCACTTATTCTTTTTGGGGTTTAAAATATATTTTTACCATGTAAGTCCAGCAACAATGGTAGGAAGCAACATTTAGTCATGATTATTTTTATCTGTTACAGTCAATTATTTTTAAGGGCCATGTGTTAGTAAAAAATTAAATGTCCAATAGGAGGCACTAATTCGTTTGATTGGTCCAGCTCTTTCTAGAGCGCATAGGTCAGCTTAATTAATGTTTTATAAAACCAGGCTTCAGTTAACCTGCACAAAAAGAAAGCTATGAGACAGTATGTTGATAAAATATTTTTAGTTTATGGTCCATTGTCTTTAACGGCAAATCTTGGTTATTTTTCAGCCGTGTTGCAATCAATTATAAAGCTAATTCAAAGACCTTATTTTAATGCATTTTTTGTGCAGTTTGTTCTGACACTTGTCATCAAAAGAAGGCCTACAACATTCGATAGTTTACTTCTAAATTTGGGACCAAACACAATGGATTAATAATAAACCATGATAGGTATAAAAAGAGTTTGGGAATGCATCTTCTAATTTATATTTGTGATGTAGCCAATTATTTGTCCTGCAAACTATATAGATGAACGAAGTTGTTTGATTAAGTTTATATTGATACGTTTTTAATGAACTTATGAACGCGCACTGCTGCAACAAATATATTTAGTTTGATGAGCTAACAACAATAGGAACCTTTCACATCCACGCCATCTTGAAAAGACTTGTGATACTTCCAAGTAAAAGGCACGGACGGGGTTCGAACCCGCGATCTTCGGTTTACGAGACCGACGCCTTACCACTTGGCCACCGCGCCTGCGCTTTATCGTGGTTAATATTGCTTTATAAACTTTTGTCATATGTTTTATACTATGGTGTTATGCGTCTTAACAGACAATTTAGCTAACGTTAAGCACGCTAGCGGCTAGCAATTGTTTATGTAGCAGCTTCTTGACGATTTTATGAATAAAGTTCATCTTTTCCAAAGATGAAAATTTCCATTGCTAAATAAACTGCGTATTTTCACAACTCACTATACCTTCTTTTAATTTACTTTTCATTAAGACGCTTTTTTCCGACTCTTTTGTGTCGTTTGATAAACTGAATCTTTTTAAATGATTCCCAAAGGAGTTGTCCATTTGAGTCATCTGTGCTGATTCTACACACCTTCTTCTGTTTTATGCACAATAATTAAACAAATATATAATGCAATTAAACACTGTGTTTAACTATGGAAGCTCCGTGGGCAAGTGTAAAATAAAACGTCTCTGTTTTGATTATGCATTTGGAAGTCAAGTCTTCAAATGAACCGAACCATTTATAAATAAAACGTTACCGAAGACCGGCTTTGTTCTTCTCGTTGCGTCCACAAGGTGGTGCTGTTGAATCGTGTCTATTTTAGGAGACTGGTCAACCTACTCTTTTCAAGACGACGCTTTGGTTCTAGATGCGGTCGACATGTTTATTGCTAGAGCCTCCATAAATGTTTGTTTGCGTATAAGTATAATCCAGACAGTGCCTCAAACATTAATCGTTCATGTTAAATTGTATTACGTTTATGAAAAGTTGAGAAATGTCTAAACAGAACAATCAAGGGCTGTTCGAAGCACGAAGCAGGTATTTGGTCGTTTTTTTCCTTTTCTTTTTTTCTCACTAAAATGTTTTTTTTAATTGAAAATATGTTTATAATTGTATAGCTATAACTTTTAGGTATTTAATGTTTGTTTCAGTTCGTTTCATTTGAGGGAACTCTTAATTGTTAAACGTCTTAATTAGAAGAAATAGCTCTGATAGCTTGTGACACCAAATCATTGGACCACACGCGTTCCAGTAATTTAGCCGTTCAGATCAGCCTGCTAAACTGCTAAACTACAAACAGAATTTCTGAACAAAAGAGTTACATTCACATTTAATATCATTGTTACAATTTTTGAACGTTAGGGTACATATGACAATGTGATATGATGGATCCACAAGTTTTCATAACTTTTTATAAGCAGACAGAAAGTTTGAGTGTAGACCACAACACATGTAATGGTCCATCATGGCTTGCATCAATATTATTATTTTTATTATTATTATTATATTTAATCCCTGTTAATGTCCTAGAACTCTGGTGGAGTGAGAAAGGATACAGAGTGGAGGAATTGCAGGTCCATCGCAGAGAACCATTCCATCACCTTTCTTTCCTGATACTCCTGTAGGGACAGCTTCTGGCTCGCCTTGATGATTCTAGCTGAGAGACAGCAGCAACACTCAACCTAGAAATTGTGCTGCCCCATTCTCACCAGTAATTTTGAATTTTGAAATGATATATGTAATTGAATCATAAATTAATATAAATGCATGAATATAAAGGAGCAGAAAATGCAATATGCAAAATATGACATCAGCCAGATTCTATCTAATAGACATTAGCTAGCAAAATCCATTTAGTTCAGAGAAGCTAATCCATTTCTATTGTAATACCTTTCACCCTCCAAAACAGACAAACACAGAGATTTAGCATTCAACCAAACCAGTGGATTAAAGCACTGTCCAAATAAAATTATTTTTTCAATAAATCACACAAACACGCATGCACACCAATTTCCAAAATTACGTTTACTGTGAGGACTTGAGCTAAAACTTAATCAGCATTTAAGTTATACTGTTTGCCTTTGGAAGCCATTAAAGCATTCTATTTGTGAGGACTAGCCAAAATGCCCTCACAGAACAGGCTGCCTTTCAATTCTTGCGCCTCACAATTATAGCAAAACCAAAACACACACGCGCGCACACACGCACACACACACACATGCACACACATTCTTTTATTGATCTGAAATTGTTGTTAATAATTTTTAGAGAGCACATTCATTCACTTTCTATACCAACTTTTTATTGCTAATTGGTTAGTTGCCTAACCCATGGTTTTATGGAGCTCACCATTTGGGGGGGGCTAGGGGGTTGTGGTTGTAGGTTATGGTTCATTCAGACGTGTCTGCCACATGTATGTTTTGGAGGTGCAGAGAGTTCATAAACATTTTACTACAGACAGAGTTTCTAAAACCTTAAAAGTGCTATAGAAAATAACTGTACACCAAATGTACTGCAGGAAAGGTATACATGAAAACATTTTAAGAGGTTTAAAAAAAGCAACTAATATCGATAATATCCTTTTAATGGAACCATACCTTCACTCTTTCGAAGCCTTTAAAACAAATGTCAGATCCCTTTCCCTAGTCTGCACATTTTTTATAAATGAAATAAAAATCAATCTTGATAGAAAGCAGCTTCTTTAAATTACTTTTTATACCTCACACATTTTCAATGTGTATGCACAACATGTCTGTTCAGAAGTCAGTCTGTGAGATGTGCGCAGTGCTTTTGACTTTCACTCTGGATCCGTGAGCAGACTGCATATCAGCTGCAGCTTTTTAGTCATTTCCACTTAGAGAAGTATTTAATTTCAAATTGAATTCCGCTTAAGTTTTGTCAAGAAGCTTTAATAAATACTTGCTTTTGTAACTAGTGTCATACATTGGCTCCCTCGAGTTTACATTACAATTTAAAGTGTGCTATTGGCATTTGCTTGGGATTTAAGGGGGGAATCAATGTCAGGCTAAAATGGTTAGGCTCCTTCTAAGTCAGTTACATGAAGTGCTATTAGGTTCATGATTGGATTAGTAATTGATGATCAATGCATCTCGATACATCTTAAATGTATCACATAAAACCTAAAATAAGAGCATAGAGTTGGTTTCAAGGAGTTGTTGAATATCATGGTGCTCCAAATCCTAGTGTTTTTTTTTCATGCTTCTGATAATCGATTTACCTCTACAAATTAAAGGTTCAATCAAAACCATTTTTTATTATCGATGCTTAACATTTTAAAAAATTATATAATTGTCGCGCATCACAATGCATACATTTTGCAATAAAGCATAAAAAATGCTGAAGATGTCATCTATTGACCATTAAAGTTTAACCCAGTTTACATATTCTTGTAATTTTGCCAGTATTAGTCAGGGTGCCTGGGAGTTCAGCACAAAGTTTCCCTGTACAGGGAAATTCTTACTTTTCTGTCCACTGTATATTGCAAAAAACAAGTGAGTAAACAAGTAAAAAATATGATAATAATACAAAATAACAATACTAATGGTAAATATAAAGTTGTAAAATATAAACATATAAAGACATTGACTACACAGTAGTAACAGTTTTTAAAATGACTGAAAGATTTTAAACTGACAAGTTCTAATTAAAGTGACAAATGTCTATTCCCCCATAGCCAAGATTCGGTTACGCCACTTTAGTGCAAATCTCTTGCAAGAACAAATCAACAAATACCCATCCAGAGCACTACTAATAACAGAAAAAATTAGTTAAACTTAATATAATTACACAATATACAAAATATTTAGTTTGATGTTGTGTACTCGTACATAATTCTGTATGTACTATCCTGACCCGGGTGGATGCCATGTTGATACTTTAGCCTTGCATAATATTTCAATTTTAATTGTAGGACACAAATTATTGATATTTTGTTGTATGATGTGGGTTTTTAGCTCCTCTATGGGCACCTTTTCATCTATGGGGTTCGTGCCATGACCTTTTCTGAGAGATGGATGGTAGGTGCTCTCAAATCTGTTTGGTGAGGGGTGGAGGTACAAGGTTTGGGGTGGAGGTTAGAGTATTGCCATGTTTAGACCTCAAATAAAAGAAAATAACAAGTATGTCTGAATAAATGTGAATACAACATGTAAGCATTAGCAGAGGAAGCTACACCAGAACATGGTAGCAATCTCAGATACATAGGTTGTGCATAATTTGACATCTATGAAGTTTGAGAGAAATGTATGGGAGGTATTTAATTTACTGAGTGGTGTCTGTAAATGCAGATAAACTGTAAATTGTTCTGGGTGAACTTGTTGTAAACACATTACTTCTTCCTTGTATGAATCTATAAATAAATCTGGTATGCATTTATGTGGCTGTTTCTTATATGCTCTTCTCTGCACTGTGGATCTTTCACCTCAGCATGAAGTGAAGGGAAACGGAAAAAAGAGGTTTGAGTAGCACAGATGGTTTGGTCAGATGCACTCCTTATGTCTCAGTGTCCTTTAATCTTCTCTTGTTTTGTGTGCGCTCTTTCATGGCAGGACCGGGCTCCAATCTTACAGCCTGAGGGGAGGAATAAACAAGAGTCTCAGAGAGAGAGAGGGAGAGAGAGGGATGGGGGTGGGAATGCAAGAAGAGCTCATTTTTGTTGCTGAAACCTGAGCACGCTGAGCTCCTGACTGAGATTTTTCAGACAGAATCTAGGAAAGGCACTGTACAGGCAAGGCCCGTGTGTTGAATAATGCTCTGTAAGTGATATATTTTCAAAGCGCTGGGTGAAATCAGCCCATATGGAGAGTGTTTGTGCAGGTCTTGATGGAAATCAGATCAGACAGAGGTGAAAAAGAAAAAAGATGTCTGTAAAGACATTCAGAGGTCTTGGATTTCACACAGCTCATAATTTAATATGCATGATGTGATGTCAGGAGGTGACATGACACTATTTTATACATGTCAAGAAAGCAGAGATCTGACTCGGGAGATGTGCACATTTAAATGCAGTATATACATACATGGTATATACTTAAAATGAAAAACGTACAAGTTTTATTTTTATGTCTCATACATAATCATAAACACAATAAAGTGTGTGAATAAGGGTTTTTACGACTATCTAGTCAAAGAAGTGTCATACAAATGATAGAACATTTTAATTGTATATGCATATATACCAACAAAATAATGTTTATGGCATTGGAAAACATTACTACGCAGATGTGATGATAGACAGATGTCCTTACCCCTCATGCTTCTAGTACAAGTGCATTTACCACTACTCTTCATTTCAATAATGTTTAGATAATATTTTCTGAATTATAAGCTGCTACTTTTTTTTCTCACAAACTGAACATAATTAATATTTTTTTTCAAGCTAACAGCTATCTTAGAGTGTTCTCTCTCTTGAGTAAAGATGAGAAGCAGTGTTCAGATGTGCATGCACTTTTGTGTTCTGAATAAACATGGAGCACAACATGCGCTTCCAATCTTAATGGAAAACACACATAGAAATGCTTTTAAGTTAGATGCAATCAATCAGGCAGTCGATTAAGGAAATTGAGAGATGTTGACAGAGAGTTTGTGTAATAGCTTATGTTAGATTTTAGATGTGATAATTCTGCTTACCAGCTATTTATTAAACACGGGTTCTTCTCACTCCATGTTCAATGAGTCTTGAACACAACGTGGTAACACATAATTTATTTCGTTTTACTTAAAACCCAGTCACTAGGCTTCTCACACGCTGTCGCCTACTCTCGTAGTATTTAAAGAGATTGAAGTTTGAGGACCCCAGATGTTGTATGAGACAGGAATATGATAGGATCATTTATGGACCAGTTTTATTGAGGAGAACAAATAATCTTGTAAATTATAAACACTCTAATTTATTCTGTTTGCGCTGCTGTCTCAACATTATTCCTGCCAGCCTCTTTGATGGCTTAGACAAAAAAAAAAATCTATGGTCATTTAATGGCACATTTCAATTCTTCTCAGAAAATGCTTATAGACAGGTGCAGCCTTTATAAGAACAAATCATGTTTTTCTATCTAAATTTACTAAGCTTGGCTTATTTTCTATTGCACTATAGGCCATACATTTTTGTGAGTAAACATGAAAAACTTACTTTGAACTATATAGATTTTATTGAACCTTTTCACACTGAACTTAAATCCACATCATGGGTTCAGCCTTGCACTGTTACAAAACGAGAACCAAAAATTATCTTATGATTGCTGAAACATTAAATAGAATCCATACCACTTGAAGCACTGATACAGTTAGCATCAGTTTGGGATCGATACTTGTGATCGACATTTAACTTAATACAGTCCAGATGATTCCTCCTGGGGACTATGAGTAATATCAGCCATCTGAACATCAGTCAATCATGATCCTAGTCATGATCCTAAAATAAACTTTAGCACCATTTTTATTTAGTCTATCATTTTCTCTTATATTCTCAAACTAATGTTATTTACATGTTAGTTGTGTTTTTACTTGGTTGTGTGGTACCTTTGTGCAACCCACATTGCAAATTAGAAATAAACGCAGCATGTGGATTAGAATGCACTGAATGGGTCTGGCACTATTGATAAAATCTCAGGGGTGTGATGAGGCAGAAGACGAAGAAAGGGTTGGGCTGGGTAATATTGACAATAAAATAATCTTTTCATAGCAGTCATATTATATTGGTATTTATATATTTACATTAAATATCAATTAGTTTTTCTGTTGCAATCAAAAGCAAATTTGTTTTTGCTCTGAAGTGAAAGTCACACACCAGGCCATTTACTGTGAGCTACCTTTTATTCTTAAGGTGTGCAAAAACTTCATATATGTAATAATAAAAAAAAAAATTACTTGTGTGTGTATATCAAACATGGAGTTGGATTCTGAGTTCCGTGTTCATTCGAACCAATCAGAGGCAAGAATGGCAGTAAGCAATAGCTTCTGATTGGTCTTTCAACAGATGATATTATGTCAGTACATCCAAAAAGTGTTGTTTTAGTTTTCAAGTCTGGCTGCTTGTTTTGTGTGAAAACTTGGTGTATGTTTGGCTGTTTCACACACACGCCCACACACACACGCGCGCACGCACACAAACAAAACTATAATGCTGATGTTTGCATGCAAAATTAAAGCAAAAGTTTTCTCAAGCCAATAACAAGAAATTAAGACAAAAACAGGTGTACTTTCTGAAATCAGCATATTGAGCATAAACTGGGTGCTGATGTGCAAGTCTCAGATATTATTGCCCAAAAAATTAATTTGCTTCAGAATATAGTAATATTGTAAAGTCATTTTGTCAAAGGCAAATATGAAATGTGTGTTTATGAATACCTGAGGTTATAGGTTATTTCAATTGCCACAGCCTATTAATAAAGCATAGCTTTTTTTGTTAAATATCATTAATAAATCATCATAACTGTCAGGCTTTAAATATATTCAAATAAATTTTTTTAAGAGTATTTCAGTTTTTTCCCAACTGATCCCCCTTGCCTTTTCTTCAACATTTTCTATTTCTCTTTCTATTTATTTCTTCTAATAATTATGTTACGTTTTCAAACAATATGGTTTACAATCACCTTTTAGATTGTACTGTGTAAGTAAGCAACATTGATGGATTTTGATTTTTGAAATGCAAATACCGTGCCATTAAAACTCCACATGCTAGAAATCCACATAATGTCAAAACATGGTTTGAGCTCATAGCAGCAGTGTGTTTGAGGCAGTGGGGGATGGAGCCCTCTTTCAGGTGCTGAATTGTATTGTTATGCAGAATTGATTCAGTCTTCTGAACACCTTTGCTCCCCATTGATCTTCAAATCAATGAATTACCGTCATCGAATAACCATCCCCAAGTCTCAGTATGCCTTAATGAGCCTTTTTATTCATGCGTTTGCCCACTAACAAGTCTGTTTTTAAGAGAGGAGGGAATTCTGAGAATGTCTTCCAGCTGTGAATTATGTTAGTTGAAGCAGTTTTCTGTTTTCTCTGCAGCTCTTCTGAGACCATTTCAAAAGATAAGCTTGAAGATGAAATGACAGCCTGTCTGTCTTACAAAGGAAAAAAAGGGTTTAACAGAGATCTGGAACTAGCCATTCTGCAAATTTGTTGTCTGTGATTGTCTATTGTAGCTTTAACCTCTTTGTTTTCTTGGTGCAGTTTAGCCAATGCACAGTTTTCCTTGGGTGTTGTGTACTTAACAGATTAATTATAATTCTTTCAGCACCCTGCCTTAGCGTTCGAGGAGTGTTAGCTGCCTGTATATGTACCAGTAAGAAATAGGATCTTCTTTGGACACACCTTCAAAGCCCTGGGTTACTCAAGCTCTGTTTTTTTTCTGACACTTCTAAGCCCCACCTCCTGACATTTCCAGTCTATTACTCTCCTTGAAACTGATACCTTACTATTCTTTGGCACTTTTGTTTGTTCTTATCTCTGGCATCTCTCATCTTTTTTCTAAATGTTGAATCATCATTTGGTCTTGGTTTATATTCTCAGTGATTAATTTTATTTATGAATCACTGTCCCATTGTGTCAGTCAGAGAGGCATAAGACTGTTGAATCTCTTGTATTATTCACAAGACATTTCACTTGTGAATAATACATCAGCCTGCTGTGTAATGACCTATGAATCTGACCTTAGCTACAGCATGGCAAGTTATTGTCTGTTTATGAGCCAAACAGAATCATTTGCAATCTCCTCTGGAGCTTGTGTTTTTAATGCTGTGTGCGCTGTGTTGCATTTTAATGATGGATTGTCTTTGTTTATGAGTTGTGCTTAAGGGGAAGTAGGTCTCGTTATTCTTCATCAGCAAACTAAATGTCCCAATGGTTGAATTTAGAGTGCTAAAAAATTAAAATAAGTCAATCAAAATCCATTTAAAATATTTAGCTTGGTGGTATTTAAAATATAACTTATGTGACATTGTTTAAGATTTGTTTTTAAGGATGTCCTTTTGAGCTTAAAAATGCTTTGGGCTTTTATAGTCGAGAAAACCAGTAGTTTTTTTTTTTACACAGTGCATCACTCTAAATGCTTCTAAAACCATCAGACGTCATTACATAGTAAATCTGACCATATTTGTTACAGACTTCTCCTTTAAATTACTAAATCTTATTCAGTTGATGTCTATACATGCTTTGTAAACTATTATATAATGTTTTTTTCTTTATTTTCCTTGTAGATATGCTAAACAGATGAGTAAACAGAGGAAAGAAAGTATTTGAACCTACACAACTTGAACCTTGCAACTAATGATAGAATATAACAACAATTCAGATTTTCATTTACGTTAATGACAAAAGTATTTGACCCCTTCACAAAAAAGTGCATCTTAACTATTGTTGGAAAACATGTATGTTACGGATAAGTGGTGTGGCAGAGATTGATATTACAAAAAATTTTCATATCAACCCATATTGACCTGTCCAGACCGATCATTAAGCACACGTTTTAACCTGTGCTTCATGGGCTTTGATAGATTATTTTTAATGGGATAAGGGCCCTAGTATAAATCTCTAGTACCCCAGTAAAATGTAATGTTTATTTTCATGGTAAACATTCTGAGATTTTTTGATATGATGAAACTATCTATAATTGTCTGCACAGTGCTCCATGAACATAGTTTGTTTTAGATACTTTGTTTAAGATGGAAAACATCTTCCACATACACCAATATTTTTTATTACAAAAATATTACCTGTAATAATAATTATTTAAAATTATTTAATAATATTTAATTGATAACTGAAATTTTGATTTCTGTTATAAAGTAAATAAATGAAAAAGTAAGAGTCCTACAAGAGTTGCATTTTTTGTAAATATTATGAAAACAATTAATTGTTTAATATCAAATGTATAGCCCGTTTTAATCAGCAAACTGCAACTCTGAACCTCAAACAATGTAAGGTGTAAAATGAAAACTGCATTAAAAGAAAATTTAAAGTCCTGTAATTTGCCTGAATTATTTTTAACAAATTTTTAATTATGAGGGACATGCCCCAACTGCACTAATTGTCTAACAATGCCCCTGATGTGAAAACATAGTTTAACAATAAACGGGGGGTTTTGCTGTAAGTAGTAATTATGTTTAATGAAAGTGAGATTATACTTTTATATTTAACTACTTCAGTAACCAAGCCAGTATCATTAGAATCTAAAAAATAATACCAGGGCCTGAATCTTTTTTTGTTTTGTTTTCTAGATAAAGAATTTGCTCTTTTATGCATTGCATAGAAATGGGGAATACTCAAAAATTTCGGCTAATAAACATTCTGATAGATAATCTGTGTTTATTTTTGTTTGTTTGGTATGAAACTGAAATGATTTACAAAGAGCAACATAAAAAGAATATTAAAATTGTTGATTGAAGTCAACTTTTTAAAAATTTCACCTTGTTACTCACACTTGTGGAAGCAGGTGTAAAATCTATAGATAAAGCTCAATTTTTTTACCTTGACTTTTTGGTTGCCACATTTACGTACTATATAATGACGAATGTAATGTCGTTTCTAATTTTCACCTTTAGTGGATTTTAATATTCTGTAAGGGTTCAATAAAAAGAAAACTGTAAATTGTTTAGCATATAAAATTAATTTCCATTTAAACTGTTACAAGCAACAGAAAAAACAGTTAACTAATACATATTTGAAGGAACTATCAAATCTTACCAGAAATCTTTAAATAGTTTGTGGCTTCAAAACCTAGAGAGTAACTTACTCTGATCAACAATAAATATTACCTATCCCTCCCTCAATTTCCCCCCTTCACTCAATCCCCCCAAACGCTTGTGTAGGTTGTTGAGGGGCCACTGAGACTAATGGCCAGCTGCTATTTTGTTGGTGACTTTCTTTTTTATTTTCCCGTGGTCATGCACCGCGCAAGATCCAAACTGTCTTTTTCAGCACTACCCGTCGCAATCCCAAAGCCAGCACGATGTGCTGAACGAGGCAAAGTGTGTGTGGTCAATCAGAGAGTGGCGGCGCCAGTGCAAATGCAAGTGGCAGACAAGAGCAAGGATCCCCGCCAGAATGGAAACCCGGTTATTGTGGGAAAGGTTTGCAGCCTCTGACCCAGGCTGCTTCTAGACAAGCAAGTGTGAAATCCGTATGAAAGGTAAGCAGCTGATAACACTACCCAACAAAGCAGTATCATCATCCGCGTTCTCTACATTTTCTTTTCCAGTACTCTCATCTGCCAATGCCGATTTTCTTCATCACATCTCGCTATGTGTATTTTCATCGTTCGTCAAACATCATTGGTGTTTGGCGCGGAAAACTGTGCATTGCTTTTTGAAAAGGACCACTACTCTGTGGTCTTTGTGCTTCTCTTTTCATCCTGTCCAGAATGGGAGGCATTTCAAACAGCGCTCAATTTTTTTCTTGTTGGATCTCTTTTTCTCTCCAAATCACCACATCATGGTTTGTGAGAGATTGCTACAGAGTTCCTTTTCTGATGTTTACTTTGCAATTAGGATCAAAACACTCAAGCCTGTGGGGTCTGTTGCCATAGTTACAATAGGGTGCCGAGGTCTATCATCTGGTCCTTGCTTCCACCAATCAGAATGCAGAGCTGAAGCTGCAACATAAAGTAAAGATGCACATCTTTCAGCAACACAGTAGTAAGAATGAGAAAGAGCTTCAAGAGTAAAAGAAAGTAGACTGGGGTGGCAAGGAGGCGACTGCGCCCAGTCATGGCGGACAGCAGAAATCACTGCGCAGGAGACTCCCAGCAGGAAAGGCAGGTGAGAGCATCAACCATTTTCGTATTGAACTCACATTAATCTTTTTGGATCGTCTTTGTGAATGGTGGTCAATGAGATTAGTATTGCCACTATAAATAAATCTCGGAAACCCAAAGAATGGATAGGCAAATGAAAGCGAGAAAAATGGCGAATCGTAGATTTCAATATGATTCTTAAAGCCTCTTCAGATCCAATTTTTTCTAAAGCGCCATCAAAGAACTCCAACCGGGCTGTTGTTCACTTTTTCCATATTTTTCCGCTAATTTGTGGATGGATGGATGGAATCGTTGCGCAAACTTAATTCGATCAATCTAAGTATTCATGTGTCTTTGTGTTTCGTGTGTGTGTCTTTGTGTATGAAATTGACCAAGATTAATCATACCACTCTAAATCTCATTACTTGGAACATCTGAGGGAACGCTGTCTTTAAAGGGCTCTTTGGAGGGGGCTTTCAAATCAGGCCTTCATCACATCAAAGGCCTCAGATCTAGGATGAATATATGTCCTCGGCGGATATGTTTGGTAACAAACAAGCTTGGACTGAGGATTCACTGTTAGGAGAAACAGAGCAGCGAGAAATCCATGTTCCCGCCGATTCCCGACCGAGCGACTATGAGCCTGTCGATATCCTCGGATTGAAGTCAAACGATGAACCAAAGGGGGGCTGGGAGAATACAAGACCATGAAGAAGGATGGAGGGGAGGACCATTGGCAAGTAGAGCCATTTGTGCTTAAAGATGGCGGCCAGGGTTGTCGCAGACTGCGCAGCACCGGAGACAATCAGGATGGTCAGCAATGAAGACTGATGAAAAAGTTTTTGCGCACACAAGGTAACCGTGACAGAGGCATATGCTTTGATTTGATCCATAATGGCGTCGCCGTGCTCTTCGTAGCTCTTTGTTTACATCTCCTGGTTTAAAGGATGCCTCTTCAATTGTTGTGATTGCATTTGCGGGATTTGATCTGTCGGAAATAGTTTTATTAATCTTACCATTTGTAGCGAATATTGGCTACACATTGTTTGGCGCTGAAACGAATCGACTAATTTTTCTGGATGATTTGAAGTTTGTCAGAGAAACCTCAAAAACAACCTATTTAATCCGCTGTGCATAATCCACTCCTGGCCTTGTTAGCCACAATTTATTCAGCAATGACAAAAGATATCAGCAGGACTCCAGAGTGCATGCAGACAGTCTTTAGATGCCACCTTTCTCCCAGGATTCTTCTAAAAAAGAGCAGCTTATCAATCCACCAAAGACACTTCTTTCTGATGTTCCAATCATTCAAATAGAAATCAGCTTTACTTGACTAGACCCTCGTCGTCTTTGTTTTCATAGCCTTCCTTTCGCCCAACCATTTCAGGCATGTGCTGCTTTGTTAGATGATGATTGGGTCTTGAAATGTTCACTTTCCCTGTTCATATTTAAAGACTTAAATTACCAAAGCAGCCTTGAAGTAACTTATTTGAAGGAATAATTATCTTTTGTAGAAATGAGAAGAGCAGCACTCAGCTTTAACATCTAAATGGGCTATTGTCAACTGATCAGGCCCCCAAAAGATAAGCCTATTTCAAGCACAGGCTATGAGGAGGGGTAAATGTGCACTGGCAGCTGTAACAAAAACCAACATTGAGGAATGCGACAAGAAACGGGCTTTCTTTCTCTTGACATGAAGATTTCTTTCTTGACATTGGAATAATCAGTTAGGTTTTTCCTCATATTTCCAATGCAAAAAAACGAAATTAGTATCTGACATTAATGCAAACCAGCTATTTGTTACATTTCTTTATGTATTATTTAAATGGATGAAAGGATTTTAATATAAAAATAATTTGTAACAGCAGCATCGTTAGGGTCTGGTTCTCCCAACCAAACAGTTTCCGAGTTCGGTTTAGGACTTGGACACCTTTGTGAAGGAAGTTTGAAAGGTTTACTTGCACTTGTGTTGTTATAGCTTGTTCTGGGTTTCTTACCACAGTCAAAGCGACATATATATTAAGTGATTACGTTTGTTTTCCATATATGGCTGAGTGGGGACGTTCGCCTTAAGTGGAGAGTTAACTTGTAGCGGGTTTTCTCCTTGCTTTTGCCAAACGTGAGTTTGTATATAATATGACGATATAGGCATAGAGAAAAGAAATAAGTACAAATACCTAAGTGTTGAATATGTAAGTTTAAAGCAAAGCAAAAAAGCAAAGTCTAAAAAGTAATATTTTATTCCATAAATTTTTTATTGAATTTCTTACTGTCTTTTTAAGGAATGTTCAAAAAAATTATAACATGATATTGTCATTAATAATGACGATCTTAGTGTTTGATATTTAAAAATAATCGATATTATTTGATAATAAAAATTAAATTTTGTTATATTTGAAATTAAGTGACTCATAATTAGGTCTAAATCCATTAAATGTTTTTTCAATCAACTAATGGATTCAGTTGTGTCTTTGTATAGCAGTGTACAGCAGAAAAGAAACCTTCTAAATAAATGTGTTATGTTAAAAAGCATGTTATGAACAGCTTGAGATTGCTTATAAAATTATATTGGGTAATTTTAAAATGTACATCCCAAAGCTGGCTATAGTGCTTTTGCTGAGACTTTTACAAGCAATGAGCAACGCTACTCACTGGGGACATCCTTTAAAAATTCTTTCCCAATAACCACATTTAAAAATTTGACATTTACATTTTTTTAATACATTTTTTAACCTTGCAATGTTTGCTGTGAAGTATGGGTTTTATAAACATCATTACAGAATATCAGTCTTTTTTGTCTTTTGTCTTTTTCATCTCCTGATCACTCTGCATCTACAGCTACAACTAAAAGTTTTTATTTTTAATTAAGCAATTTAATTAATGATTTTGCTATTGTTTGAAAAAACTTTTAATCTAAAAATTATCCTAGGTGCTTGTTTGGCACCCATTCTTGGCACCATGGATAAAATAATTTTATTTTATAGCTATATTTGACATTTATGTTTTCATTTATTCTGGGTAATTTCCATATTTTTGGAAGCGTTTCTCCCATGAGCTATTATCTCTTATCTACTTTTAGTGCTATATCAAAGCCTTAAAAATAAAGTTAGCCTTATACAGTCATCAATAAACGTATTCTTTGATATCCTATCAGGTAGCTCAAATCACATTACATGATTTTCACATTCAGATACACTTTCTGCTGTAGTGACATCCAACAACATATTGCCTAGACATGCAAATTGTTTTGTTTGATTTTTATATTAGTACATTTACTCTTTAAACAAGCAAAATTTGAATCTATTTTAACCTTATTATATGTTTAAACCAAGAGCCTCAAATTGAATCATAGCTAAAGAAGCACCTGCTGAACAGTCTGCTTTCTTCAAAGCTTCATTCAGCAAGCATGGCTGTCATCGCCTGTTTATTGAAGCCTTGAGCCGCTTATTAGTCTGTCACAGCCACTGAAATGCTTTTGCAGCGCATACACACACGTGCACACACAGATGAGAGCAGTGACATGTAGCTGAGAGACTGGAATGTTCATTGTGATCTTAATTGACCATGACTTGTTTTCATTTCTGTAAAATAAAATGTGTAGCTTGAAATTGCAATGTAATGAACGACTGTAACTGATGTTAAAGCTTAATTAAAAAATGGTAAAAAGGAATAAATATTCATGAATTAAATGATGGTTAGGGCCTTGGGGTTTTGCTAGTACTAGCTTAAATTGGGGTGCAGGAGGGGTAGACCTGCCTTAAAAATTCACCCTAGAAGATTCCAAACCTTTCTTCTATTGTTTTTGATAACATTTAATGATAATACAGTGGGAAAAACCCAACTCAATCGGTGCTAGAAGTGCTAAAGAATTATTCACATATCATAATGTCATATTTAAAGCAAGATCAATAGTCCCTTCTTTGTTGGATACTTGTTTTTCTTCTTCTGCTATAGAAATACCAATTGACTGTGACTAATGGTAAAATCTCCCCTATCTCTTTGGTCAATGAAAAAAATAAAATCATTCATTCGTTTAAATAATTTATAAACGTGTATTCATATATATATCAATTAATATATTTTATATCACTGCTGCTTGCTTGTAAAATCAGATTTAGCCACATTTTATATGCAAGCAACTATGGTCTTTTTCTCCACAAAATACCAATGGGATTCCCACTGCATGTCACAGAGAGTGGAAGATAAATTATTAATCAGTCAGATGAAAAAAATAATATTTAAGTGATTGATTCCAATAAGGCTGATTTTCAAAGTGTTCCTACTGAAGCAAAGTTCGTTTGGGGTTGAAGAGTGGAATTAATAGGGTTCCTTAGATGAAACTCTCCTCCTGTGATGTCCCAGTGGGGGTCTAGGCGGATGCCCGCTCATCTGCCTCGGCTCTTCAGTTTGAGCATATGGCTTGGGCACACAATAGGCTGATGGAGAGAGAGCAGCGTGGGCTTGACTTTGATTATTCTGCTCAGCTCAGCAGATGTTTGATACACATCACTCAACCAAAATATTGCCTAGAACCGACCTTATTCATAATTTCATAATTTGTTTTATATTTTGACTTCCTAAAGGCTTGTTAAAGAAGATGTGAACGTCTTTTTGAATGGAAATGATGGACTGTAAAAGGCGATGTTTTAGGTCATGAATATTTGTATAATAATCCAATCTTTATGTTGTCTTTAACACTGAAAAACAGTTTTTTTTTATTGTCGGCAGGTGTACAGTAGGTTTCTTTTTAAACAACAACAAAACATTTTTGTATGCAAAAATTGCCCCATAAACCTTATCAGAGTATGTGTTTTTGAAAGATCAGGTCGAAAAATCCAGCTGTAAACAATTCAGTCGTAAAGTTCTGTGTGGTTATTGTAGTTCTAGATTGAGAACAAAGTCATTCGATAAGCAGCATGTTGATGTAATGCTATAGTGATGTCATGGGCAATGCTGAAAATCATAAGCAATCACTTTTATGGGCCTGCTATCATGCTCTGGGTCACGTACAGCAAAGTTTGCAGGTTTATGATGCGGGAAGGCCTTGAAGCTGAAACTGAGCCCTCGTGATACAGATGAAGTCATGAATCCACCTGAAAACCTTTGGAATTTACTATCAACACTTTTGAGATAGATGCTGATTTAACACTTTGTGGGGTGTTTCCTCTTCTTCTAATATAAAAGCATTACAGTACATTGGTGGAGCAGTAATAAAAAAGTTTGTGCGTTTGTATGCTGCTGGAAATCTATAATAATTTTTTTTTGTACAATATTGAACAAGGGGTAAGAAAAGAATAAATATAATATATAATATAAGGGGAAAGACCTTAGTAATGTATATATGTGCTATACATCTATTTTCAGTGGCTGTTGTTGAAACAAAACTTAGATTTCACTAGTCTTTAAAATGGCAGCATTTTCTTAAAGTAATGGACAAGATCAAGTGTATACTAGTTTTGTTGTTAATAATAATTTCTTCTTTTTTGTTTTCTTTAATCACTTTTTGAAGTTAGGAACATGGGGCTCTGCGTCGTCAACTCTTTTTTGGTGAATTGTCTGTTTAAACTTTTAATTAAAATGACCCATTACTGATAAATAAACTTTCAAATACCTGCCTCTTGAAACTTGATTTCAAGCATGTTTAACATTCATGTTGAATATTTAAATTATGCCAGCCTGATGCCAGTCAAATTTTATGACTATAATGAAGTGTAATGAAATTAAAAATAAATTAAGTGTATGATTAAAATGGTATTATATACTACCCCATTTTATGAAATACTAAATTGTTGAAATGCAATTGCCCTTAATATAAAATTTTTCCAGGAACAAATAATCTGTCTAAATACAAGGCGGCAGCGATGATTATCATTAGGGACAGAAAAAATTTGTATTTTACATTTACATTTACGCATTTGGCAGACGCTTTTGTCCAAAGCGACTTACATTAGGGAGAGACAATATGCAATTTGTTACACCGTCAAAGTCTATCTCAACTTCTCACAATAGAAATTGTATCACCTGATCAAAAAACCAAAGCAGTAGGGGAAGAAGGTAAAGACAGAGCAGGGAAAAAGAAGGTAGTAGTTTTTTTTTTTTTTTATAGTAGGTGTTCTCTGAAGAGAAGAGTTTTCAGTTGCTTTTTGAAAGCTGTTAGTGTTACTGCTTTCCTGACTGGATCAGGGAGTTTGTTCCACCAACCAGGGACAGTGAGAGAGAAGGTTCTGCTGAGAGATCTTCTGCCCTTGTGGGATGGAACCACAAGTCGCTGTTCCTTCTCTGAGCGCAGGCTTCTGGAGGGCCTGTAGGAGTGTATGAGCTCATGGAGATAAAGAGGGGCTGATCTGGAGATAGTTTTGTATGCCAGCATTAGCGATTTGAATTTAACCCGAGCTGCAATGGGGAGCCAATGAAGAGTGATGAAGAGGGGAGTAACATGAGCTCGTTTCGGTTCCTTGAAGATAAGACGAGCTGCAGAATTCTGGATCATCTGCAGAGGTTTGAGCGTAGTTAATGGAAGTCCTGCTAGTATTTTCTTTAAATAATTTGCACTATAATTAGAGGTCTGAAAAAAAGAAAAAGTTGAAGCAGAATAATGAAACTTTAGGCTGATTAAATAATGTTGGTTGTCCTGTGTTTAACAAAGAAATCATTCATTACAAAAACAACAGTGTAAAATGTGCATGTAACACGACACATATTATCCATCAACCATGATACCCACAAAACAGAATAGAACATATAATAAGTGAATGTTTTTTTTTATCTGTCTTTGAGCCCTGTCTTCTGTATTACTAGGTCCATACATCTGTGGAAAAAGTTACACACACAACAAAACTTGCTTAAAAAAATTTTGCATTAAAAAAGGACAACTCATAGGTTCTTCTCAAAGAAAAGTAGCTTCTGCCTTGTCACAAGAGTTGCTCATGCTTGTAAATGGAGCAGACTATAACCAAAGAAATTTTCTTTGTGGATTGCATTGAATGCAACAGACAGCGATGCTGTGTGCAGCACATCTGTTGTACGGGACCATTTTACTATCTGTGCTATCTCCGGCCTCTCCTACACTCCTCGTCTGCTGAACACTGCACCATATATGCAGCGAGCCTCTCACCCTATGCTGACTACTATTTGACCCTATTAACAAAAGCACAGTGTTTGGTAAATGTTATTCCGTCTTTTCACTTGTTTGTTCAAATATTTAACTTTTTTTTTTCTTTTGACCCAAAAACTGTTGGTTCCCGAACATTCAGAACATCCTTAAATATAACACATCTTGGATGCTTTGAGCCTGTAGGAGTTTCTTTGCCGTTTATTGGACTCTTCAGTGCTTACAATCCTCAAGTGCTTTGTTTCTGTCTTTGCAGCTGTAAATATATGCTTGTTCAATACTCTTCAAAAGATACCAGATTCTCCTCATATGGAGCTCAGGAAACTCTCAGGAAAAGGAAAGAGTAATTGAGAGTAGACTCTCTTGTTGAAACTCCTGTGCAACTAGCAGCTGCTTTGTAGGGGCGCAGGTACTTGAGTCAAAAGTGCACCTGTCATGTCATTTGTCTCAAACTTCCAAGGGCACTCAACAGGTAGCAGAATGGCACCCACAGCTGCCAGTCACAACCTCCATCAAAATCCCACGCAGGAAACTCGCCAAACACAGCTGTCAAATGACTCCAATAGTTTCCTGCAAGCAGGCCTGTGACTTTCACAGAATACAGAAGAACAATCTGACATTCACCCGTGTGACTCTGACCTCTGCACACAAAATATCCCAAATGATTGGCAACTATTCCAGGGGTACTGAACTTTCCAGAAATCTGGTTTCAAGCAATTACCAAGTACTCTTCTAATCTATCCGATCGCTCCAGAGCATTTCCAAACACCTCTATTTCATGCTGTTTAGCTCTTGATTGTTTCCAAGCGGGTGCTCGAAGTTGGTATGCGCTTCATGGCCATGTGTTGCCTCATGGTGGGGGGGCCCCGGTAATCAAAGCCAGGCCTCAGGAAGGGCAAGGATAGATGAGGCTTTGCAGCTGCTGATGCCATCTGATTTGAGCACTGGCCCAGGCTTCACCGTAGCACCAGAAATATGGGCCTCTGACTGGAAAACATTCGCTCACCTGCAGTGCAAGATGAAATGAGCACAAAAGCTAGTACTCAAGGAAAAATGTTCAGGTTATAGCACTCCTTTTCACTTACAGATTACAATTAAACAAGTTCTGTTGAATCAATAGTGCTGTTTGAAGAAAAGACAAAAATGTTTTTAGATGTTACATGTTACGTTTTCAGATGATACGGTCCAGTGTGGAAGTAGGTTGCAACGCTATAGCAGTTCATAAGACTATTTTAGAAAAGATATCATCATAAAGACTATGAAAGTATATCTATAGGAGTTTTATCTACAAAATAAAAAAATTCAACAACTTACTTACTACTTTACTTTTTTATTTATTGTAATGTTTGTTTTTTTATTATTGAAACAGAGACACTCCCTAAAGACAAAAATATTTTAGATAGGTAAACAATAAATAATTCTGTGGTGTGGGTGGCTGTACCTATCGCATGGCGGTTGGTGCACATGGTGCAGACATGCACCTTGCAACAGGGGTTCTTTCAATTAAAGAAGACATATAAATATATTAAAATAGATACGCTATGAGGGGTGGCAATAGCCGTAATAGTTTGTGGGTTTATTCTATTTCTTTGTTGTTTTGATTTTAGGTTTTATATTGTAAAATAAATTTGAAATTGTTCTCAAAAATAAACAGCCTCTTAGAAGATATTTTGAGGAAAATGTAAGGAATACTGGTTTTCAAATGTATTCAACATGCCATTGTCGCTGATATCAATGATTGGATGAATGAAAATTTCCTTATGCTAAATCCGATAAAACAGAAATATTACTTATTGGCTCTAAAAAGCAATTACAGAATCTCTCTGCTTTACATATGGAACTGGGGGGACACACTGTTAATTTTTCCACTACAGTTAAAAATCTTGCCGTTATTATAGATAGTGAACTGATGTTTAAGAACCATATCTCTTATGTTACTAAGACTGCTTTCTTTCACCTCAGGAATATTGCTAAAGTGCGGAACATGCTGTCTATCGTAGATGCAGAAAAATTAGTGCATGCTTTCATGACCTCCAGAATGGATTATTGTAACGCTCTGTTAGCCGGCTGTCCAGCCACCACGCTACAAAAATTACAGTTAGTCCAGAACACAGCATCTAGAGTTCTCACAAGAACAAAGAAATATGATCACATTACACCGGTTTTGTGCTCTCTTCATTGGCTTCCTGTATAATATCGCATTGACTACAAGATTCTGCTCCTTGCCTTTAAGGCACTGAATGGCTTGGCTCCGGCCTACCTGAGCAGTCTCCTCTCACGATATATTCCAGCTCGCTCTCTCCGATCAAAAGAAGCAGGACTATTGATTGTACCAAAGGTTAGTAAATCCACAAGAGGTGGAAGAGCATTCTCATATAGAGCCCCGAAGCTCTGGAATAAACTCCCGAATGTTGTCCGCAGCTCAGCTACGCTCACAGAGTTCAAAACTAAATTAAAAACATATCATTTTAATCTAGCATTCGAATAATTATCTCTTGGTATTTGTCTAAACTATACAACTATATACATACAAACTGTTTGAAAAAACAATGTGGTTCAATGTTCCTCTCTAACCTATCCTCATCAATTATCTCTCATCCTGGAGCTGATGCTGATCACTTGTTTGTTGTCTGTGTTACAGTTTTCTAACCGTTGTTTCTCCATTTGTTAGTTCCTGTTTTGTCTTTGTTTGTTTTTTTTGTTTTTTTTCGGGTCCTGTCCGGCGAACTGTTCGTCGATGGATTTTGAGTTTGTGTATTCTTTGTGCTGGGGAGGTGATTAGCACCTGCCTCAGTGGGCGAGAGTCCCCTCGCTGAGGGAGCTCCTATCTACTCTACCTGATCCCCACGAGGACTTTGTGAAGCTGGTTTGAAAGCAATTGCTAACGAAGCGCTATATAAAAACTGATTGATTGATTGAAATGGTATTCATTTAGCACTTTTTGCTGTTGCTTCTAATCAGCTTCACAAACAAAAGGCCTAGTATGGATTAACATAATTTATAACTTTGGTACCATGGAGTTCCTCTTGAAATCAGGGAACACAATTATTTGATCGCTCTAAGGGGGGGGGGGCAATTTAAAATAAAAAAAGTGGTGATCATTTATGTGGTATTTAAGCCTACATGTGGGCAATATAGAATAATCAATTAATTTAATTTCATGTGTGTAATTTTTATTCCTTCCACAACATAAATCATGGGGAGAACATGAACTGCCCTAAAGAGAGCTTCCTCTGCGAGGTGGATTCAGGTGTTGCATGTCACCCCACAAGAGATGTCAGGCTGAAATAGTCTGGTGCTAATCACCTCACCCCTTGAACATAGAGCTCCATCTAAGTTCAATGGAAAGCACCTGGAAACAGATAATAACAGCAAGAGAGTAATTAGTAAAGCAATTCTGGAATGGATGGATTACAGATTGTCATATATGACCTACATTCCCCAGGACTCTCTGAAAAAGAAGAATAACGCCATTTTTAGTGGGAGTGGATCTGTTCAATGGCATTATTGTAAAGAAAGCTTCTGTTAATGGAAGAATAGCTGGGAGATGCCAGAAGAAGCAATTGCTTTTTAGCAAATATAGTTGAAACTGTTTTAGGTTCACTATAAGTCCCACGAAAATGTCATGCTATGAATTTAGAACATTGCTTTACTAACTGACTTTGACATTACAGACATGTAGAGTTTCTTCTTTAAATAAACACAATTTTACATTAGTTTTTTTATGTGTATGTTTCAGAATCGAATGGGTAGAGTCGTTGATCTGGAATGGATGGAGATTGCATGGATTATCCCCCAGGATTCTCTGAAAAATAAAAGAATTTCATTTTTAATGGGACTTGATCTGGTCAATGCCATTTCTGCAATGGAAGCTTCTGTCGATGAAAGAAGAGCTGGGAGATGCCAGAAGAAGCAAGATAGAAATGGACAATTTCCTCAGGTACGCAAATAAGCTTTTTAAATTCTTCTTTTGTTTCATTACATTTTAACTTTAGCAATTTATTTATACTTTATACTTTTTTTACTTTTACTTATATCTATTTATATAACCAGTGTCTACAGTTCAATGTGACTTGTGTCACAGTACCAGGACTTGTGTACCCCAGTACCAGAGCAGATTCCCCTTGTGTGTGTACGCATGCAAACTTGGCAATAAACATCTTTCTGATTCTGATCTTGGCAATTGAAGAAAAGGGAACTTAACATTAACAATAATCTAAAAGTTAGTTTAAATGAATTATATTCGGCACAAAGAGTCTGTGAGGTTTGGAAAAATTATTTTAAGGAAATGATTGCTTTCTTTCATCATGAACTTCAAAAAGATCAAAGTTGAAGAATATTTGTGTTTTTCAAATACATGCGGTTCCTGTGAACAATACTTCAAAGAACTCAGACTAAAATATGAAGATGAAATATTTAGCATAAGAATTGCTTTCAAAGGATTCAACAAATAAATAATGAGAATGTATGTGGCTTGTGAAAATAAGATCTGAAGAATATTGTGATACTGAAGACAATTTCTTTGTGGGGTCCTTTTTTTGTCTTAAACATGTTGATTACTTTAATTTAAAAAAAAAAAGGTCTGAAACAGTAATTCAAACCCATCCAGACAATATCACCTTTTAAATGTTAACATAACATTTTTACATAACATCTGCTTTTTAGCAATTCCAGGTGTATTGTTTAAAAATAGGAAACTATTGCTTAATAATTGTGTGTGCAGGGGTAGGAACGCAATTTTTATATGTAAAATGTAATTGGTTGTTTTTTTTGTATCTGGGACTGTAACTGAAGATTTTCATTTATTTCTATTTAAAACTAGATATCTTAACAAAGCATGAGAATGCTGTAGCTGTTGCAAGCTGCAAGGTACAACAAGGTCCTAGATTAATACTTCAGAATGACAGTATAGTTCCTATCAGTATTTTTTTTTATTGGGCTTAGTATGCTATTAAATCAGGGTTTAAATTATGAAACATTGTAAAAATGTTGACACTTTAGTTATTGTGCTAATAGTATGAAAATTCTATTGGTCTAAACCATTAGGAATATCCCTATATCCAGGGATACCACAGGTTACGAAGGGTCTCCACACACCTAGATGAATTCAAATTTGCTCGCTCATTCGGGCTGCTTCTCTGCAGTGATGCTCCTTTGCCTTCGATGGTGCTCAGCGGAGAACAGTGACATCCCTGGTTTTGTAGTTTTTGTGAGCTTTGTTGAAATTTTTTGGAAGATTGGACACCAACAAGACAAGCTTCTAAATGTTCATATTCTCTTCTTCTTCTGAATTTCGTGTTTATTTCTTCCTGATGTTGTTCTTCTTTTTTGCTATTTCTTGTCTTGCTGAAATTTCGGACTTAAATTTTGTCTATATATTTGCTGGCCTAGATCTAGAAAAAGCTAATTAGCATCTGAACGTAACTATTGTAATTTTCTTTGTATCTTTGTTCTGTATTATCTTACTGTAGATTAAATTTGAGAGGGTTATGTTTTTAACCCTGATGTTTGACTTTAATTATGATTATGTTAGAGTTGAGTTTCATCTTAATGCTTTGACACTAAGTTGTTTAGCATTATTATAATATAATAAAAAATAGGTAGGAACTTGTGCGAAAATGTAAGCGTAGTTAGGACCAGTCTATACTAGTGTGTCAAGCAATCTAATTGCACTTTGCAAAGGCTGTGCTTTCACATAACCCCATGCAATATCTCTATACTATAATAACTTTAATAATTTTCTAACATTTCGTCAAAGATTTGTGAAGTGCGAGCACTGTGATTGGTCAAACACTTTCAATCTCTTTCCTGGCTGGCACTCCTTATTAAACACAGAATATTGAAGTCAAACTTTGGCGTTGAAGTTAATAACATTCCATTGTTGTCTATGTTGTGTTTTGGCTAGCTAGAAGTTATCGTTATCACTCCATGTTATAATATTGATCAGAGCAAACTTGGTGCTTCTACAGCAGCAACAGATGAATGTATAGAGTTATATTTTATGATATATGGTGAGGTAAATAAAACCTGTCCTTTTTTAGCGTGTGTTGTGTTTTTGTTAGCATTTCTTATCATGCCAATATTGATCAGTGCATAGACAGTGCGCAGTGGAGAGCAGAACTATAGATGCTTTTTGAGCAGTTTATAGGCTTGATGCACAAGTATCGATTAGCCTTTTGTGTTGAATTTGGGGTTGTTTGTTTTACACCTCAGTTGGTAGTTAAACAAAACATTTTAACTTCAGACAGAGTTAAAGTAACTCTTGTTTTAACCCTTTTCAATTTTCTGTGTTAATAAGAGGTGTATGAGACAGAAAATCCCCAGGAGTGTATTTACTTAACTTCTTGTCTTCAAAGTTTGACAAACAAAAAACTAATTCGGAAGGTTAGCTGGCAAATTGAACATTTTGGAACCTCTTTTAACGTTCTTTTGGGAAATTTGAGGTATGTCACATTCCAAGATGAGTGCTTACCTACACCCATTTCTGATTTCCCATGAGCAATTTGTAATATGTCATTAAATTCATGGTTCTTCGCAAACTGCTCTTTCATTTTCAGATGAGCTAATCAAATAAAGTCATAAAAAGGAGGAACAGGGCTTTGCATTCCTCAGCCCTTTGATCCGTTTGCAATGAATCCCTGAGATTACATGGCTGATTATATCCAGGTGTTGAGTCAGAGCTTCAGAAGTAATATTCCTCTTTAAAGCCTACTCATTTTTTTTTTCAAAGGCAGCTCCTTTTAACGCTGTATGGCCTGAGCCAACCCAGAAGACACAAATTCCTTCACTGGCTTTCATAAATTCAGAATTACCTTCCTCATACCATCTAATGAAACTCTGAGCCAAATCTGATGACACCTTTCTTAGACCTCAACCAGATAAAACAGAATACACCATTTATTTGAGTGTAAAACATGTTCATGCATTCGTAAGGAGTGTAAAGAATTGTGACTGATTGAGTCAAGAGACAAAGTTTTATATATATTTTCTGACAAAACAATCTGACTTGTGTAAAGCATAAAGATATGAAGTTCTTTGTTGGTGTTAAAGGAATGCTGTTAAAATCAGTTGCACTCTTTTGTTTTCCGCTATGCTTTCATCTTTTGTTAGATGGAGAGATACTATCCAAAAGTTCTTTGATTCTAATCTCTTTTCACTTTGAAGAAAGCAAGTTTTTCTTCATCTTGCTCTAAAGCAGCAGTCCTGAACTGAAATTAGTAGAAGAGCAAAAGCTTCAATCGAAATTTCAACAAGAACCACAGTCGACGAAATACTGGAATGTTCCTACGATATATGTTTTAACCTTTAAACCACTTAAAACACGTGTTTTTCTATCAAAACAGATTAAATTAATCAGCAGCAGTTTATATCATGAGAATTTGACATTTACTTTACAAAAACTAATAGAAAAAAATAATTTGATTAAATAAAAGATTGATGTTATTAAAATGAATCACAAAAATGGCAGAAAAATACTGCACAAGAAATCAAACACCTAAAACAATTGATTATTTTATTTAGTGACAAATGCATTTGTGTTTGTGATTGTTCCACTCATTAATTTCCCCTTAAAGTCCTCCACTGATTGCACGGTGGCAGAGTGTGAGCCCCATTTGCTCTTCGGGTCACCACTTTGAGACGGCCGCGCTACAGAAAGATTGTGACTTTTTTAATTTTGTCTCTTAGTACTCATTTATTATTTACCTCACAAATGAGTAGCCCCAAGGAAAATTACCTTCAAAATCTAAAGTTTTTAAAAACTTAATCTGAAAGTATATTTTGATTTCAGTTACCAGGTGTGAGTTCATGACGTTTAATAGTGTGATAAACAGAACGTTTTTGAATTTTGTGATGAAATTCACTTTTAAACGATTAAAAATTTTGATAATATAAAGTCGGTTCATCCATAACACTATTGTCCCTGCCAGAGGCTCTTTTGTGGACTGGTGACAATTGTATATTTGCACTCTTGTGCTTTCCAAGACTGTGCTGAAATAAGTTTTATTGCATACTTACATTATTTGAATCGGATGATTTGTAAAGCCAGGATATTTTATTACTTAGCAGTGGAAGATTACACTCTATACCTTCAATTTGAATGGATAGAATTTAATCTGAAGAGTTTAAGTAGGGGAGACTGTGGACTGTTGCAACATTATTTGCATACTCTTCAGTTTCTTAAGGGATGTTTTGTAAACTTACAACTTGAGTGCATTAAAGACGCGCCTGCACTGTACCCATGAAAGCTTTTGTTGTATTGTGGCTGTGATGGTGTGTTGGTTACCCATTGTATTCTTTGATGCGACTGAGGTGATTGATGTAACTGAACCTACAGCAGGTGATGGTTGAAGCTGCTAATGGGAACAACTTTTTATGAAACATAATAGAGTTAACAACTTAATTGTTTTGCTGTTTATTCATTTCAATATGCAAATAAAAATCTTTAATATTGCAACTTTATATTTTTTAAAGAAGATTAAGGTAAAGGTTCAGACAGGACAGAGAATAAAATGAGTCGACTCTTGTGCATGAATATAATTGTCTTCTCAATTGGAGCAGGCTCGTGATCACACACCAATAACGTTCCCTTCCTCCTTAGTTAGGAGCAACTCACAAAAACACTAGTTAACTCTCCTTTTTTCCTGTTTGGATTGCATCTTTTACTTGTTAGCTGTAAAATATTTGAAACATACTGTTTATTATGCACATTTTATTCTTAATGATCTTAAAAAGTCTTATATTTGACCTTATGAAACCTGCAGAAACCCTGGGTTCAGATTCCTGATGACAAATAAAGACATTTGTTGATGTCCTAACTGCTTTTTTAAAGTGTAAAAAAACAGCGACATAACTGTCAATGCGGCAATTACAAAGCTCCAAGATTATACTTAAAATATCTCAAAATGTGTTCAAAGTTTTGAAGCCTTTACAGGTTTTGAAAGGGATAAGTGATTAATTTATACGTTTTACTCTTTGGTGTAGAGTATCTATTGAAGGAAAGCTTCAATACAAATATTACTTACATACATTTTATAATTGTAACTGAGTTGTTTATAAAAGGAAGATCTGCTAACAAAAATGTGTTCAATGCAGATATCGTTGGAGAGAAAAAAAATATTGAAAACGTCTCCAGTCACACCTAATATTTTATCATCAGGAAAAATATTATTGACTATCAAAAGCATTTATTTCAAACATCAGTGGTCAACTGTGTGGCACGAGTGGTCATGTGACACCAACATGGCGGTCTCCATGAGGGGGCGACCTGTTCAATGTTGAATGAAAAACCTTGTCTAAAAGGCTACTCTTTTATCTAATAGTGACAATTGAATTAAAACGGCCACCTCTTAACTTGGTAATTAAAAGCGGCTCCCAGACATTCTCATTATAGAGAAGGGGACGTGTAGTGAAGGCGTTGTTCTTGACACTCCAGGGTTTCCTCCAGCCCTCGCCTTGCTTTTTTTTCTTCTCCAGGCGGCAGTGTGATTTCTGTCCGGGCGCGGCGCTGCTCCCTCTCGTTCAGCCTCTCGCTCTCACTCGCACACGGGCTCTGGAGTGTGAGAGACAGCCATGGAGAGCTGGAGAAGAGACTGTTTTCTTTGTGATTTTTAAACTCCGAGATCCGCATCGATGACACGATTCGCATCTCGCCGCTCCCAAGGCTTTTCCCGATGCGCTCGAAAACGAAAAGTAGGTTCTCAAAGGTACAGTACGGAGCACTTTTTTCCTTCTAGTTCGGGTGGAATGGGGCTTTGCGGTTGCGGAGGGAGAACTGAAAGGGCGCCGAAGCTTTTCCGCTCGTTTCGCGGCGGTGGAATGGTGCGTGGTGGAGGGCGAAAATCAGTGCTGGAAAGTTGTTCTGGGTCTGGCTGCGGAAGGGCCTGGCTGTGTGTGTGTGTGAGAGAGAGAGACTGTGTCTGTGTGTGGAGTTTGTTTCTTACTCTCCCCTCCCCCATTCACTCCTGCTGCTGCTGCTGCTGAGGCCGAGACATGAATGCGATGAATGTGGGGCTCACTTCAAAGCGACTAGCGAGGGCAGCGAGAGGGGTGTTGCAATGTCGTCAGCGAAGGAAAAGCGCACCGATCCCTTTTTAGATGGCCGTTTCGCTCGTGAGCGAGTGGGATAATGGAGCAAACTGGCATTTGGGCTGCTTGGAGATGACTAGCGCGCGTTGACAACGTGCTCTCACTCGTTGAGTTCGATTCGACCAGAAATGTCGTCTCGGGCTCTCAAAGATGGTGAAAGTGTTTTCCTCCGTCTTTGCTCTCTTGCTGGGAAAGCTCTCGCGCCGCACGTACTTCCTCTATTCGCGCGGTGCCTTCTTTGATGTTCGTTGAATGATCTGTTTTTAAACTTCTAACTGCTTTTAGCTAGTTGAAAACCTCTCTTGGTACTTCTCGTAGTCTTTGTGTTTGCGTACTGTCGTCGGTGTTTGTTAAATGCGCGCTTTTTGCTGTGTTAGCGTGCTAGCTTTTCGCCATTGAAGTTGGAGCTGGTAAAGTTATTGCGGGGGAAAGCTCAAGGTTTCTTTCCTCCTTTGCTCGCTTATCAAGAACATCAGACGGACTCCATTTGGCAGGCAGCCACAGGTTTTAAGGTCGGGGCTTGAAAGTGTTGGATTTATGGTGACTTAAAGCGTGTCACAGGTGAGTTTAGTGTTTGTGACATGATTGCTTCCCCAGTTTATAACCTTTGCTTTAAGATAGGCGCCCGAGGCCATTGCAAGGTTCACGTGGGTGCTGTGTTAAATGCGGCTCGAATTTAAAGCCTTTGAAGGTATTATTACAATCCAGGCAACTGTTTAATGTAACTTTTGGTTCCTTGTTCTTTTTTTATCTATTCGTTCTGTTGCACACCATTTAGTAGGTACTTTCTTAATGTGAATAGTTGTCGGTATTTTAATTATCATGCCAATAACACTTATTTAAAAAGGCATGGGTGAACCAGAATTATAGGTTGTATTTGGTTTGTTTTGCTGTAAAAGCTTTTAGCAAATTTCTAAATCTTTTAGGTAAAGGTGCAGTATGCAATATTGCTTAGACCAATGGCGTGTTGTCCCAATATTTACTTTTTATTATTGGTTGCAAGTTTTTTGTTTACTTCAACAGTACATAACTGTATCACTGTTCTAAAAATAATTAACTAATAATAATCGATTGCATTTTTAAAACGGGTTGATCGTAGAGGTGTAAATCTGTGATATTCTGTGCTAACACATGCTTTAATCAGTATGATCAACATTTAATCTGCTTCTGCAATTGGGTGTGTATCAAACACGATAGAGTACTATAGCTTCCAGTTGACGTCGCAGACAACAACTGTCAAATACATATTGTCCCATTTTTGTGACATATGTGTATAGTCCATTTTTTAGACCTGATGTAGAGGGTTTAATTGGCAAAAATATAATGTGACCTATTACATTTTTCCCTGATCAAAAACAGCAAATTTTAAACTTAAACCAGATGATAAGTCACTTATTTATTTTACATTGATTTGACTACACTGGAGTATAGTTTAATGAAGGCAATTCACACCATTTTGTCTGAAAGCAGTAGTTTTTGAAACTTTGTTGAAACTACATTTATCATTTCTGACAGGGCTATTATGGTTTGTCACTCCTTTTTCAACAAGAATACTACAGTAAATCACCTGATTATAAAAACAATTAAATACTGTTGACTAACTTGTGCCGAAAATTCTACACATACAAATGTCACTTGACATACTTGCATTAGTTTTTAGCTTTGCAAATGTAACCTTACAATTATTTTACCTTTAAACGTAAATTAATGCAAACATGTATATGAAGAAGGGAGTTGTATGACAATGGCTAGGGCTGACATTAACACTGGTTTATATTTGAAAAATCTGTTTAAAAGTGTCCTTAAAGGAAAGCAAGTTTATAAATGTATTGTTCGCAGTAGAAACATCAAAACCATTTCCATTTTTGGTTTGTTTTTAAACACTTAACAATAATTAGGTAAGTTCTTGCTGTGTTTATTTTTCTATTCTTTAGTGGAATCAGCTGCAAGCATTTGTAATTGACAGTGTTTCCATGAAAAACTAAAATATTTTGAATGGAAGAAGCACACGTTGTTGAAGAATAACATTTAGAACGTTTTCAACTTTAAAAAGTGTTGGACTGATAAAAATGTATTGACTGTTATGTCTCAAATTAGAAGGTTGATGCATGCTTTGCATCCACTTGGTGGTTATTTACTTTTAATGTTTTTATAAATCCACTAATTTTTAGTTAATAAAGTGATTCAAATCTTTAACAGTTTTCAATTTTTTTTTTATCAGTGCAGCAATAAACTAATGTTAATACTGTACACCCAAATGAAAGCTTTTGAGCACCTTGTCCACCTAATTGATGGAGGATGTTGTGAATTGACATTGTGACTTACAGGAAATTAAATAAAGTGTTTGAAACAATGAGGTGAAGCCAGTCCTAATGCCTTTTCTCCCCCTCTTGCAGGAGGAATTCTTTTGCCGTGGCATTATTAGAAGTCTGGATCTGAGCTTTCTGCCTTGTGGGGTGGACTGGGTGCAAGGACACTATGAGCATGAGTGTGAACGAGAAGGGCTGTTATTTGCCAGACCTGGGAGGCAGCTTTACTGAAGACGCCCCCAGACCCCCGGTCCCTGGCGAGGAGGGAGATCTGGTGTCCAGTGATGGACGTCAGTACAGTCACAGCTTTTATTCCTCCAAAAGCGAGAGCCTTAAGAATGAGTCCTCCATTGCAACACCCCGCAGACCCGACTTGGACCTGGGCTATGAGCCAGAGGGTAGCGCTTCCCCAACACCACCATACTTGAAATGGGCAGAGTCCTTACACTCGCTTTTGGATGACCAAGATGGCATCCACTTATTTAGGACTTTTCTGAAACAAGAGGACTGTGCCGATATGCTGGACTTCTGGTTTGCCTGCAGCGGTTTCCGCAAACAGGAGGCCAACGATGGCAACGACAAGATGCTCAAACTTGCAAAAGCCATTTACAAAAAGTATATCTTGGATAACAATGGAATAGTATCTAGGCAGATCAAACCAGCCACCAAGAGTTTCATCAAAGACTGTGTGATGAAGCTTCACATCGATCCTGCAATGTTTGACCAGGCACAAACTGAAATTCAGACTATGATGGAGGAGAACAGCTACCCTTTGTTTTTAAAGTCCGACATTTACTTGGAATATACACGGACGGGTGGAGAGAGTCCCAAGCTTTTCAGTGACCAGAGCTCGGTTTCTGGCAATGGCAAAGTCTTGCCAGGCTATCTGCCAACTGTGATCGAAGATGTGGAATGGCGGTGCGACCAGGAAGAAGAAGAGAACCCTGAAAGTGACCCTACTCCCAGCAACAGGCTGACCCAAAAGCTGCTTCTGGAAACTGTGCCCCAGCGGGTGGCCAACAGCAAACGATATCAGGACAACCGGGAGTACAGGTAATTCTTAGCCACTTTCAAAATCTCTCTCTTTCTTACTTCCCCCATCCCCCCATGGTGCTAGCATAGTCAGAAGAAATAGATAAAGGGAATCCGAGTTAAGCACAGTCTTCCACAGGAGATGAGAGGAATGCAGTATAGGCAGAAAGCTCCCAGTAGCTGAGACTGAGTTTGCTAGACAGGTACTGGGTCTCAGAAATGTCTGTGCCTACTGCGAGTTGGTGCAAGTGGGTGCTCTTTGTGCTTTCCATGCAGGTGTCTCTTGAATGGCAGGCTTTGCAGCAAAAGAAAGGTTTCTTCTTTAGAACCACAACATGGTTTTTCTTTCAAATCTGCTCAAATGAAAAACTGTCCTGCATATTTTTGTAAGAAAGAGAGTGCACTCACTTTAAGTATTGCGGTGTAGTTTTAAGGCATGCCTTACCTTTAAAAAAGAATGCTTTTTGAAAGCCAGGGCTATATATTAAGTTCTTTTTTTTTTGAATGTGTTGATCTCTATCTCTCATACCACCCAAGGTTTGCACGAATAGAGCGCCTATTGGAATGTGTGCTGCAGATATTGTGTTTTTGATGTTTCTTTTTTATCATGCTCTGACATTCCCCAGGCATTCCTTGCTACCAGTTTTGAAGGTCCATTGTGCTCTTTTAGAGGAAGACTCTTTCTTGTTCATATCATGCTTTGCACCATCATTTAATCTGGAGAGACATGCTTTTTAAGCCGTACTGTGAAATTTACAGCAAATCACTTGATTCATCAGAGCTTCCAGTTCCTGCTTATGAGCAAAATGGGATTTTGAGATGTGACTGCTAAATACTTTAATCCTTGTCCTGCTGGAATAGAAAGCGGGGCATGTGTGCCTTTGAACAGCCTCTGCCGAAGATTACAAAGCTCTCCATCCCAGATTTAAAAGCAAATATCGACAGGTGCTTTCATGATGATATATCAAAGGATGCCAGGCTACCCCTGGTATGGGGTGTTTTTAGGCTTTTACCATGGGAAATGTGCTTTCATTACAAGTCATCCTATAGCTGTTTTATGGAGTCCATTACAACTAATGTTATTAAATAAACTATATTTCTGTGCTACTTCTCTGGGAAAGCCAACATGTTTTCCATCCATCCATTCTTTTCTTTATTCCTCCTGGTTATGCATGGTTCACGACAAGTGGGAATGACTCATGAAACATTAGTTGAAACATTATTGTTGTTAATATTATTATTAAATGCATTGCATTGTAATAAACGTTTGTTATAACTTTTCAGTAAATAAAGAACCTCAACTTTTTAAATAAATGTATATACAATTTATAATATTAAGTGTGCACTTTATGCGTCTCTTTGGATTAGTGCTCAAATGGCCTTGTGCGTCGTTTAGAGGTAACGTTGATCATCAGTTTCGCCGTTCGCTATTATCTGTGTTTTTACTTAAAAAAAAATGAACTGCACATCTTATAGACCCTGCGACAAGAACTGGGTTGACTGGGTCCTCAGTACTATTGGTGCTTAAGAAATCCTGGTACAGTAACATTTTTTTTGTACTGACTTGGTACTGACGTACCGGGAATTTTGACAACACTACTTGAGTTTTCATACTTAATAAATAATACAATTTTGTGGATGGAAGCAAACATTAAATCAACCTATAGTCCTATAAATGTAAATATACTAACCTATATTCTCCACCCCCTATCCTGATGCCTGCGAACCAAACACTTCATGTTGACTTATTGCATGAAGCAGACTTCACAGGAATCCTGCCAAATCTTGCTTCTGATTGGTTTAGCTCATTGATTTCCTATGGAGACATGCACTCATGCCCGCATTGAAAGAGAAACTTGCAGTGCAATATATGGAGTGGCGACTGCAGCAAAGGGCAGTATAGGAAACAATAGTGGCGTAAAAGCAATTTGATTTAATTGAATCGAAACAGTTTAGAAACAGAAATCAAAAGTTTTTCCACATCATGAAGTTATAGAAAATGAAATATCAGAAGATATACAGCTTTTGTTTTAATAGATTAAATATGAACTGAAAGTGGTAAAAAGATTACTTTAATAAACAAAAGCACAGTTCAATTTGTTGGAGATTTAGGGAACTCATGAAAGCATTTTTGATGAGTGATATTTGTGCTATTTTTACATGTTATGAGTACCTGTTTATAACATTATATCTGAAACTCTAAATCAAATCAGAGGGAAATAACAAAAACATAATGCCCTGCTGTATATTTTATTGTAATGATCGTGATTATACAGTAATATGACCTTAAACAGCTCATGTTTGGAAAATAATTGTTTTGTTTTTGCTTTAAAATATTTGAAAACCTTGATTAATTTTTAGGTTCTGAAAATTCAGAGTGAAACTCTGCTCTTATTTGACACTATTGTGACGATCACACTATTATTGTGATGATATATGTGTATATGTATGTATGTATGTATATATATATATATATATATATATATATCTCTATCTCTCTATTATCTGTGTGTTATCTCTCTATCTCTGTCTATGTGTGTCTCTCTATCTGTCTACTGTGTTTGTATCTCTCTGTCTCCTCTCTATCTCTCTCTCTCTATCTCTCTCTCTCTCTCTCTCTATATCTATATATTCCCCTTTCACAGGCCACTCCTAAATAATATATAATTCAATTAATACCTAAATAATTGAAATTATAATTTTTCCCCTAGGCGAGCAGCTACAGTGACAACTGTGTGTAAATAGTATTCTGGACTTTTTAAATAAAAATTATTTAAATGTAATTATTAATAATGAGTTAATTCAACATTTTATACTTTATACTTTTACATATTTGTGTAATTGAAGATATGCAAAGAGATCTATTGTAAGATGGGCAAAGAGATAAATTGTCTAGTCTTAAAAAGTAAATTAGTTTTACATTTACAGATCTTGTTTTTTTTTAACATCCAAACCCCAAGGTAATGATTTATTTAAAAAAAAAGCAGGTCTAACATTTCTCAAGTTTCTCAGACCTCATGATTTAAAGTAAATTAGTCAGCTGGGACACCATGATGCACTGTGAATTCCTGATTATATTTGTTTTGGAATAGTTTTATATTTGTATAGTTTTAATCTTTTGCATTATTGTTAAGATGGAAAAATAATGTTATTTCCCACAATATATCTTCCACATCATTGTCATTTTTTTCTGAAACATATCCTTACTCAAATTCTATGTTTACATCCACTTTCACATAAAAATTATAAGAAAACTTTACAATTCGCAGTTCTTCATGTTGCTTTTGACAAGTATATGTCAAAGGAAAAAATACTATTTTCAACATTTATTGAAGCATCTTCCTTGCGATGTTCATGGTAAGGTAGTTCAGATTTGGAACCAATACCAAATCATGATGGCAGTTATTACATTTTTGCAAAGCGTTAATTTCAAAGCAGCTTTCAATTCATCACATCAGAATCTGTCTGAAGAATCTGTTTTTGAACATTTTAGAATTATTGCTGCATGTTCTTTTTCACCTCTCAAAGCTGAAGCTTAAATTCTAAGCACGCAGTGAGGAGCAGGAGGATTGGCGTAGCCTGATTTAGCCTCTGTAAAATGCTCTTGCTCGCATTGTGCTTTGCTTCTCTGATCTGTTCACTGCTGGCACTTCTCCTGCAAAGAGAATGAAAACTGCGCAAATCTACCTCTAGAAGTTGACCCAGTTTCCTCTCAACTGTCTGAGACAAACCTTGACATCTGTTGATGGTGCTGTAACCCTGTTCTGTCCAAAATCTTTGAGCTTTGTTCAGGTGAGATGCAAAGATGAGACATCCCCAGGAGTGTTGTGAAAGTGAGTTTATTGCACTTAGAGCAACATCCGTTACTTTTTTCTTCATTTTGTATTTTGTCTTTTCCAACAAATACTGTGGTGTAAAAAAGACTGTCTAGCATATCTATTTAGTACTATGATTATGATAGATTATGATTTTAACATTAGTTAATAAGAGAAAAACAAGTCTAATTGGCAGATTGATATTGTTGGAAAAAGAAAAAAGCACTCTGTGGAAAGATGTTCCATAGCCTGTGGATCTGATGTGTTTTTAATTGGCATTAGAGATGCTTTTGTCAGGTTGTGCTCAAATGATTTATTTCTTTAGGCCTACATGACATTTTTGGCTGGAACTACAGTACATCGTAACATTTATTTTTTAATCAGCCTTTTAGGTAGTTGCTGTAGGGCTTCATGCATGTAAATTTTGCAAGAAAAATGTGTTTGGTTTTCTGGCAAGAATAGAAAGCTACTTAGAGCCACAGTGTGAAAGTCTCATCATTAGAAAATTAACGCACACTGAAATTTTAACTACATGTTTATAATGATGTTAAAGTTGCAAATGTCTTGTCCATACGCGTCTTGATCTTGGATAATAATAATTAACATTTCCATGTGGCTGACCTAAGGTGATGGTAAATTAATAGGTTGCATGTTTTGCATTACTGTTACGGTATCCATAATTAGAAAAATAAATGTCTTAATAAAATAATACAGAAGAGTTGGAAAGATTTTTTTTCTGTTTGGCATTTTTCAGACTGCCTGTTCTGAGAAACCATACCAAAACTTAATGTTTACATGAGTAAAAATCATGTGTTGGTACTATGGGTTGTAAAAATAGATTGTCTCTTCTTTTTTGAAACTATGAAGAAATGCCGTATTAGTGCATTTCTAACCCAGAGTAAGTAACTTTAAGTACCAAGTACAAGAATGAGTACTTAATAACCCCAATAAATTTTTACTTTTATTGACAATTTTTCTTTACAATTTATTTATACTCAAGAGAATTTTCTTTTTTGTGGTTTTAAAAATCAACCTAGCCAAGTGATTTAAATTAAAGAAAACATACACAAAATTTAAATATTAAAGAGTTTATTTGGAAAAATGTTAAAGGCTGTTTTTTTTGTTTATGAAAACAACATTTGTGCTATAGCATTAATTAGTCTATTTCAGAAGTGCAAAAAGCCCTATTTTAACAGCAACTCATGGCAGACTGCAGAGCTCAGTGCCATTCATGACTTGTAGGGCTGGGTGCTTTACTGAAATGAAAGTGAATACCGACATTGTATTGCGCCGTGATATGGATTTTACAATACCTGACGGATACCGTCACAATCTTAAATTTCATGACTTCAGCTTGATGTTTTGCTTGCGCATGCTCTATTTATTTGATGTTTGACAAGGAGATGTAAGCGCTGATTAGATGTGATGCGAGCGCTTGTTCCGAGAGCAGACAGGTAAGCTAGTCAGGTATAGATTGTATCAGCGCTTCTCTGAAAAAGCCCTTCAGCCTAAGTTGCTAAAATTTGCCAGGAACAGCAGAAAACGTCGCTAGATTTGTTATTATTCCCTGGATTATAAAAATAAGTCTGAAGAGTCGCTAAATTCAGTGACATAGACTCTAAGTTGGCAACACTTGATGAGCAGTGTAGTCTCTAGCTTTCTCTCTCTCTCTCTCTCTCTCTCTCTCTCTGGGGTCTCTCGGGTCTCTCTCACGAATCACTTGTGAAAATGTGTAAATAAAGACGTACAGTCTGTATTGCAAGTGTTCGTGTCCACTTCCGGCATACGGAGAGAGCGAGAAATGAAGTACAAAACAACCTGGATGGTAAGTAAAAATCACGGGAGGGAAACAAAAATATCTATTGTTTAAGAAGATGACTGAGAAAGTGTTAAGCAGTCACATTTGTAGTTAAGTATAAACTCTTACTGAGGGTTCATCATGAAAATATTCTCTCAGGCTCTAGGTAGCAGACTTCACAACTAATATACATGAGAACATCTCAGAATAAAACACCTAGTGCAGTTTGAGATGAAATGTCAGCAAGACACCTGGAAGAAATTAACAAAAATATTTGTCATATTTAACAGTTTTCACTTCTCCGTCTAATCTTGAACATTAAATAAGGTTAAAATGCAAATTTTGCCTCTAATATTATACTAAAATGTGATGTCCAATTTTTTTCCCGTCATATCGCTATATAATACCGATACCATCTGGACAGTGAAAAATAATAATAAGAGATGAGATTTTGCATTGCCATAAAAGACAACATAAAGAGAATAAATTATAAATATTATAAATAAAATTGATTCTGATCGCAGGGTATAACCCTCACCAATCCACTGCTCGACTTTTGTTTAAACTGAAGAGGAACACTGGGCTCTCGTTGCCTGACTATATATCAGATGTGTAAATGTACTTTAAAGGTTGTGGATGTGCATGTCCAGTGCACAGAGGAGATGATTAGGTAGCGTCTATTAGGCTCGTGCTGGAGTTGCCTTTTTTGCTAAGAGTGAACAGTTGGTAATCTGTGTTGTGCTGATGTTTTTATATATTTAATCAGATTGCTCGTCTTCTTTTTGACAACTTTGCAGATCACGATTTTCACTCTGCTTTGTTTTTGTCACCTGCATTGATGATGCAAACATTTCTGGAACAGAGATTTTTCCACCTGTTAATTGTGACTGCTCAACTGACATAAAGTGGTATTGAGTGCACTGGTATCTAAGCACTTTTTACGATGGCCTGATACTGGCATCCGTATCGGTGCATCCCTACTATGCTTATCATGGCAAGCGGCTTTCCTACTTTAGAAATTGTAATTATTATTATTATTATGGCGAGGTTAGACAATAAAGTTCTTGGAGTGAAGTATTATATTGTTAGCAGGAGCATCTGGACAGTGATGATTGTTGGGGCACTCAAATCAAGATCACAAAATCCTGTGCTTAATGCAGTTTGTGAAAGCAAAATTAACCTTAGCTGCTGTTAAATTTAACATCCAGAAAGCGTCCACCCACTGACATCAGCTCTGATGATCTGATGGGTCCTGCACATGATGGAAATTTTCTAAACAATATGCCTCACATAAATGAGGAGCAGTGTTTCTGATTATTGCAAATCATACATGCATTTTACGAAATACACAAAATTACATGATTGGTTCAAATCAACACTAAAACCATTAATTCTAGATGTCCAAATATCTTCCGAAAGATTTTTCATGTTTTCTATGTGTAGTGTTGTTATTGTGCCTTTTTACTTTTGTCGATCAAATCTATTTCTCAGATGCAATGGTAAACTCAGATCTGGAGATCTCTCCACATTGAGTTTTTGAGTATTATGTTCTTTATACTGTTGTGCTATTGTTTCCTGTTTTTGATGGAAGTTTCTTTCCCTGTGTGTGAATCGTTTTCTTGTGTGGCAAGGAGTCTATTAAGGGTTTAATCTGTCAGAAACTCTGCTCTGATCACATGCAAAATAGGACGACAAAGGGCTCTTAATTATTCGGAGTGCGGAGAGGTGCGGAATTCTTGTCCATCAGTGTAACCTGTCTCTAGGTAATGGCTTCTTTCAAAAGCACATCACTGTTTTTTTCCCAGCTGGGGTGCTTTAGAATCAAGAATTTTAAGTGATAATATGCTAAGAGGGAGCTAGTTATGTACAAGTTTTTTTTATTTATTTTCTCACGTGAGTGCTTGTTTAAGCTTTTTCAAAAGACGTCACTTTAATTAATGTGTGGACTCTGTTGGAAGTCGGCATGTGCATGTTATTGTGGTAGAGAAGCAGATCGATTTGTTTTGAATCGCAGTAATGATTCAGAGATTCCTAATGCCCCCTGCCTGTTTTGGAGCCTTTGTTTTGTTGAGAATCAAATGGAATTGGGAATGCTGGGCATGTGGAGAGAGCTCCTGAAGGCTTGGGATCGTCTCTGAAGGCTTCTAGCTTTCTCTCATGCGCAGAATATTGACATGGCTGCTGCTTGAATCATTAGAAGATTGTAGATGGGTTGAGCGAGGGATAATCACTAGAGACTTCTCTCTCTTCCTCTCTCTCACTTGCTCATATTCACAAATTTTCCTGTTCTTTCTATGTTTATGTGGAGGCTGTTAAAGGTTTCTCTATTTGAGAGTGCTTCTATGACCATACTAATATGACCAATTAAATGGTCTGAAACTGAGCTTAAGCATGATCATGTGCATTTCTTTTTGGCTGAGACAAAAATGGGCAGGGGTGTGACCCTCCAGGACTGACTTCAGTAATACCTGGACTTTATTGCGGGTAGGGTTAGCAGCTCTGGATAAAACCTGGCATTAGAAGAGAGTCGATGCATTAACTCAACATGTGTTAAGTCCTTCCTTATTACATAATAGAGCACGCATTCATGTATGCCGCAGTAAAAATCTTAAATTTGATGGAATTGGAAGTGGTTTGGCTGGATTTGATGTTCAAGCAACAACCAGATGACAAATAGCAGGGCGAGTTTTACAGATGCAGTTAAATGCTCAAAGTTTTCTAAGATAAAATGGTTGTGTTTGTTTCACAATGATTACATTTTCATAACTGATTTGCCCTCTGCTGTTTATTTTTCATCGCACTATATGCAGGGAGGTCAAAAGTCTACAATACATGATAAATTATTGATGCAGGGGGTGTCTTTGAGCTTTTTTGTGAGTATACTTTTGTTTACTGATTGAATTTCTATGCTCAACAACTGTGTGCATGAATAGCTATTGAAAATGCTATTGATAATGTCTCACTAACCCCAAGTACATAGAAATGCACAAAGATTCATTACAGCCCCTCTCTGCATTACATTACAAAATGTGCCAGAATGCTTGCATATTCACTTTCTATCACTGAAGTCCTACAGTATTTGTAAATTTAATGTTGGTTCCAATCAGACATTAATTTCAACACAAGACGAGCTAAAATATTCGCATGTGTACTTCACTAAACAGTACATTGTGAGTGATGTCCTGTTCATTTCTGGACATTGGCAATTCGAGTCTATCATTCATTTTACACTAGGCCTATAGCAGTTACCTGTTATTTGGTATATGAATGGCACTACAGAAATGAGTCGTTTTTAGCATTTGTTGAAAACCTGAGTTGCCATATGAAGTTAGCCTATGTGAGTGATTGTGTAGCTTCTGCCATGCCTAGAATGCTACCATACATACAGTAGGTACGGATTTCAGTTCACAGGATCATTAAGTTAAAGGGAATCCATGAATGAATGAATGTTTTTGTAATGAAAATTTCTCTAGCTTTAATCTATATTTGGACAGATTCCCTCTGACTCTTGTTCTAAAAAACTGTTTAAATACTTTCACAGAGCAACGAAGATCATCTAAAATCAGTCACTAAACTAAACCATGGCTATATATATATATATATATATATATATATATATATAATAATATATATGTATGTATATATATATATATCTATATATATATATATATATAATATATATATATATATATATATATATATATATATATATATATATAGCAGGGTTGCCTTAATCTCAACCTGGAGGGCTGCGGCCCTGCACATTTTAGTTACAATGCTGCTCTAGTATGCATATTATTCTACCTTCAGACATTCAGCGAGGATGTTAATTAGTGCAACAGATGTCTTTCATGATGGTTGAACTAAAAATGTATAGGCCTTAGGACTGATTTCGGAGACCACTGTAGTATTGTATAACAAATGGATAAATAGCTAAAATTATAAACTTTTGGTAATTTACCTGCTCAAGACAACAAATGCTTCCTTGTCTAGTCCTTTTAATTTTGTTCGAACATTTCAATGCTCTGCGAGATGTGACTTGGAGACAATAATCACCTGAGGTGCCTGAAAAAACGTTAAAAACTTGTGCATCCGGATTTTGAAGGACTGAATTGTCCGGTAGTATTGGGAAGTTTTGTTCCACACAAAAGAAACACTGTGTTGTAAATGGTAAAATCTAATAATCGATGCATCCCTACATGTAAACACATGATGATAGTAGCTGTTTTGTTTGAATTGATTAGTCTACAGTTACACATGTATGCTTCTTTTTGTCTTTAGGATTTTAATGTGTTGGCTTGGAAAAAATGTGATTAAACTGGATAACAAAAGTGTAAACCTGACGCAGAAATTGTTTGACATTCAGAGTAATTCATAAAGGTTGTTTTAAGCTGTCTAATCATCAGTAGTTTTATGTTTTCTTCATGTTCTCAGAATGAAAAGTCATACACAGAGCAAGTGTTTTCAGTATTAAAGTCTTTTAAATGTGATGCAAGTGATGAGTGATAATCGTTCTTTTCATAATCTCATAGCTAATGGGAAACATGTCTCGTCTCCTTTTTTAAACAGACATGCATCATGGAGGGAGCCCATCAACCCTTACTATGTGAACACCGGCTACGCAATGGCTCCTGCTACCAGCGCCAATGACAGCGAGCAACAGAGCATGTCCAGCGACGCAGACACACTCTCCCTGACCGACAGCAGTGTGTACGTACACATCCACACACATTACACGTCCATCCTCACCACCACAAACTGGCGGAACATTCCACCCGAGAGCTTAGAGCTATTTAATTTCACCAAATCGACCTCAGTCAATTTGGCAGATTTTTCCTTCTCCCAGAAACTGGAAGATGGTTGTGCACAAACCTAGATATTTGAGCTGGCTGAGCGAAAGATATACAGACAAAGGTTGATATTACTTATTACTGTTGTGTCTTAAGCTGGCGCTGGCAGCAGTTAAGCGAGGCTGGTCTCAGAACAGTGTTTCATACATGTGGAATTAGTGCCGTTTTTCCCCAGCCCTGCTCTGGGAACAGAAGCAAATCTGCTATGCTCTGAGGAGGACCATCTGCTCATTATCCACACCAATGAAAGCTTCTAAATGTCATTACTTATGCTAATTATAGAGCTTCAAATTGGGAGGTATGGGGTGCTGCAGGCTGTAATTTGAAGGCATTGACTTGTTTCCCTTCAAATTAACTTTCCCCTGCAAACAAAGAAAATGGCCTGCATATCACTGTACACGGGAAGTGACTGAAAGGAACAGGAAATGAAATATAGACAACAAACAAGGGTTCAAAAGAAAAGCTAGTAAAGCTAGGGTTTGGGGTAAACAGGCCGATAAATCAATAACTGTAAATTGTAAATAAAGTGACTAAAAATACATATACCCTGAAGATTTCTTAAAATCATGTGTTCTAAATAAATATAGATAATAATAATAATAAAAACTCCAGTTTCCAAATGAATTTATTGAATTTCGGGAACATTCCAGATGAAGAGTTTTCTTTAAAGAGATTTTTGAGTTCAGAGGTGGCAAGTGGGATTTTGAGAGGTGCAAAAACACATTAAAGGCACATCGAGGCAAAAATGTGTGTGAAGTAGGCTAGATTAGAAGCCATTATCAGCCATGTGCCAGGCAGAGATGACGGGGGTCCCCAGCAGGACCCGGGTAGGATTAAAGACTCCCCATGAATGTCTCTGTGAAAGACCCCAAAGCATGCTCTGCTCTGAAGCTGGTGCCGACACTGCTTCTTAATGGGGAGGGACAAGGGAGACTTTCATCAATACCACAACAAATACTTTAATGTCCTCAATTACTTCAGCTATGCAGTCTGATGTCTGTTCTCACTCAAGGAGCAGTCACTCAGACGCGGCACCTGTCTGTTTTCTTTGGAATTCGCATTTCTATTAAATTCACACAAGCTGGTTTTATAACATTTTACAATTAGTACATTTTTTTTTGTAGATTTTATATTTAAATGCGAGCAGAGATGGCCTTCTCCATCTTTACAGCACAACACAGCATGCCAATTGTAAATTGGCAGATTGAGAACTGAGCTGTAATGAAGCTAAAACCTCAGACTTCTGGTCAGTTCAAGTGTTTTTGCTGTCACAAGCTCACCGTTAGAGTTGGCTTTACAAGGAAAACTCTGGAGACCATAGCAGATGTGAAAACTTTTGACAGAATCCAAAAAATCTATTCAAAGTTTTTGTATATTATGATGACCAGGATATTAAAAAAACAGATATATAGCTATTTTATTAATAAAAAATAGCTGCATGCCTGCTACATTTTGCAGGAAACACCTTTGTCATTCATTATTCAAATATTGCTGATGTTTAGTAGAAGTGTCAAAGGAGCTTGTGCCTAAATGACAGAATTTGCATGCATCAATGTGACTGGTATTAACATTGCTGTACATTCAGATCTGTATTTATTCTGCTGCCAATGGTGAGAAGATTGTCATTTTTAACCTTTTTTTTTTAATAAAGTGGTTTGGAAATATTAGATTGCATTTACTCTGTTTTTACTCCTTATGTTGGCTTCAAAGACAACAATTTTAGTTACAGTAATAGTTTACTGTAAACCCCTAAATTTGTGTCTGAAGGAGCAGGAAGCAGTTACTGATTGGCATCTGATTGCATCTATACACAGGAAAAAGTTACACAGGAGCATAGAAAATTGACAATGGACAAACACATGGAAAAAATGTAGTAACCTGAAGTATCAAAAATAAATGCAATCATGGTCATAGATTTGTATGAGCAATTAGGGTTAAATTAGAGGCTGACAATTTATTGAGTGTGTTTACATGCACTTCAATAAACTGGTTATGCTCAGTGCGTTTAACATACCAACCTTAAACCAAAATTTACATGAATTCTCAACCTTTCCCCGATTTTGTCATATATATAACAATGGTGGCGAACAATGTGCCCAAAACTGTATTGTTTTACCTAACCTTCTGTCTACAATACCTTTGAATGCAGCCATCTTTTTTCCTTTTTTATGATTTTGCATCAACTCTGAAACGATGCCATTATTTTGTACGTTTTTAACTGAACAAAGCCATGATGCTTCTTTCTACTATTTTACTAATACTTCTGTTTGTGATGCATACTTCTTAGCAACTTTGTACACACAACCAGATCACAGACATGCACAGTTGAAAACATTCAAAAGGAATAACTGGAATTCTATTGTTTTATTTTTCATGTTATTATGACACCCGAGAAATCAGTAACTTGTTTATTGTTTATTAAGTTATTACACAATTATTAACACAAGCCCAGTGTTTGCTTAGTGGTATGCACACTCTTTTCAAGTTTTTGTTCTGTTTTGGTAAATTTTTCGATCACATTCTGCCACAGAATTGCACAGTAAACATTAACATTGATCTCACAATACATTTAGTTGAATAATAATTTTGAGTTCTAGATTGTGCTGCAAAATGATTCATTCAATATTAACTCATTATTAATCTTGTCTATAGAGATGGAGTCCCACCTTACAGATATCGAAAGCCGCATCGTCGGGAGATTCACGAAAGTGCCAAAGTTAATGGGCGAGTGCCACTACCTCATATTCCTGTGAGTATACTTTATATTTTAACGACACCTTGTTGACATTACAACTTTTTTGTGAGAGTGTGTGTATTTGCTCTTTCTCCCTTTCTTTCCATCACACTCTCTCTCCCTCTGTCTGCCTCACCCCCGCACCTTCTTTCTAGTTTATTCTCTGTGCCTTGTCTCTGTCCATCATCTTCTGGTCTTTCCCTGTCATTCTTCCACTCTCTTTTCTTCCCCCTGCCTTGTCTCTCCCATCGCCCCTAAAATGAATGTGCATTCTTAAGATGCACAGTGGTGGCTGGGGAGCTTTGATCATGTGCCGGTGAATAGCTGACGGAGAGTGAGCGAGCGCAAGGGTGCTGTCTGAAGCCTTCCTGATGCTCGGCCCCAGCAGATGTGAAGGTTTTCCCACTGCACCGGCTTCAGCATAATTGGAGCCTCTGAGATAGAGCCCAATTTAACAGAGCAAATACACACTTCCCCTCACCGGAGCCTTTCACTCATCCTGTAGTCTGAGAACTGCGGAGGCAGTGAAGACATTTTAGATTGTATGCATGTGTGACGTACTGTAGGCTCTTTAGCATTTTTTCTCTCCCATGTGTACAACAAAATCTTGTTATCGAACATGTTCCAGATGTACAAACTTTCTTAAAGGAATCCTTCTCCTCTGAAACTTGTTTATTTGCCAACCTGTGTGTTTGACATGAAAATCTTAATGTTTGGGATTTTTTAAAGGTGTTCAGGATTCTTATAGGTATATAAACATTACTCTTTCACCGGGTTGTGTAAAAGCTGAATTGTTCATCAAAGTGGGTTTAGAATGGTTATATCACTCACTCAATGCCAATCTATTCTTGAGCACCCACTCTAATAATTTCCCCCTGATAGGGCTGCACATTTACTTATCCTTGGGCTGACCCCCTTGCGAAGCCTATGAAAATTTTAACTATGCGTTCAAGCCTTGCAGACAATAATCTTGTGATTGAATGATGTGGTGCAGTCAGTGTCAAGCTTTGGCAATGAAGTAAATATAACATTTTAGCTAACTAGAATTTTGCGTTATAAAACCACATTGGAATAAAGATGAGTTTAAAGAGTCTGCTTCTATAGCACCAAAGGATGTATGAACAAGACAAAGTGCAGAACCACAGAACTAAATATGCTGATGATTGGTTGTGTAGAGCATTTGCAATGGCCAATTTCCAAACTTCAAGGGTTTTGGAGTTTCTTGTTTTGACGGAATATTGGATAATGTAAATTTTTTATGATTTACAACATTTACTGTGCTGCATTTCAATTAGTTGATACTGTTAGTTGTTTTCAAATAAGAGAAGACGACACAAACTAGTGTCCAGCATTAACACCAATTTACATTGGTATTTTTACTTTCGTTGATTATCAGTGTTATGAAATAAATGAGAAGACATTACAAAATTGTTGATACAGTTTTGCTATTTATAGAATTAGATTTTTTTTTTATCAGAAATTGTGATTGTGGATTGCAATAGAATGTGTTTATTTTAGTGCTAAACCTATAAACAAGAAAAAAACAATCAAGAACAAACTGCCCAACATCTGCACCACATATGGATTAGGATTAAAAAGAAATCAGCAAATGATGAAGTCATTCGAAGAGGTATTGTGAATCATAAATTTTTATTTAGCTCTCCTTGAAATGTACACTAACTTTGTTGACGACTGTGAGTTCCCACTCCCATCTCTGGTTGCATTCTGCTGTTCATTTTCTGTGAAGTTTAAAAGGCTCTCTTATATTCTGCAAACGTGGTCTGCAGCAGGGAGGCAGTGTTGGTAACCAAAACTCCTTGTCAAAGCTTGACAGATTCTGCAGTTCCACTGGGTCTGTATGAGAGTGGGCTCCAGAGGAGACCCATGAAGCTTAAGAAAACACAAGACCAGAACAAAGAGAATGCGGATAGACTTTAGATCTGATTTGGCCCATAATCAAACTTTTAACACCTCCTGTAAAGTTTTATTGGAGCTTTGCAAGACATTGTCTGCAACGTAATTTCTTTGCTTGAAATGTCCTTCTCATGCATTCTTTCTTTTCTCCTGCCGTACTAATTTTGAGTCCTGCTAGTTTGCATCCCAATAACTAAAACACAGGTTTGTACCATCTTAATTTTTGTCTTGAGTGATTGATGAGATCCAGACTGGTGTCTGATGGCCACCTATATTCAGTAGAATTTGCCAAAAATATAATACTTAAAACCTTTTCAAAAGTTGGATTGATTGAGACTTGAATCTGTTTTCTTACAGCAAATTCTTAGAGCTCTCGTCACATGGTGTTTACCAGAAGTTGCAGAGAGCCCATAATTGTTAGCAGACAGGATGCTTGTGATGTCGTAACAGACAATCATCCCCAAAGTGGTATTTTTTGGTATTTTTCTTTGGGTTTTGGAAGCCAAGGATACAAAAGGCATATTAGAAGAAAATTGTTTCATTGTGAATTTTATTGGCCTTGTCAGTGCTGTTTAAACAGTGCTAGCAAATGAGTTAACAAATGCATTAATTATTCAAGTGAGCTGCATCTTTGCAACAGTTCTTCTGTTGTCAACATTAGAGAAGTTTTCAGGACCAACCTCTGACAAAATCCTGTAACAAATTGTGCCTTGATTTTTCAATAATCTGTATTAAAATTAAAATGCAGCATGTCTAACTGTGTGTTTCCAGGATTTTATTAGCTCACGATTGACAACAGTACTTAAGACATTAGTTCTGATCAGAATTCATTGTTACGCCATAACTTCTTCAGAAGCAGAATTCTGAGTTAGCTTCACAGTGGGGTTAGGCTAAAACCAATCTTTTAATGTATACTTATAATGCTAAATATGTATATTAAAAATATTTTTAAAGCAGAATTGAAGAAAATCTTGCATCTTTGTATATCTTTTTCTGCTCTAAAAAATGCTCATGTAAGTTTTTGGTTCATCACTTCATGACCCCTTTAGATTTATGATGATTATTTATAACACACTCATTATTGCAGCTGTGTTTTTTAATTTACCAGAAGATTTGCTAATCTATTTTTGCCATCATATTCAGACAAATTGTTTAATTGCCTATTTTAAATGCATTGTATAGGGTAGTATTTGTGTCAGCATCTTCATATAGAAAAAACATTGAATACATATCTGTGTATTTGTTTGTCTGGGCTTTTTTATTGTTAGGTTCTTTTAGCTCCGTAGCCAGCAGCTGTAGGTTGTTTTTCAAGCGTGTCACATACATTAACTGAACAGTGACCTTGAGGACTGACTCTCATTGTCTTCCCCTCAGCGCACAAACCGGATGCCAAAGGATATTCACGTGGAGCCAGAGAAGTTTGCTGCAGAGCTGATCAGCAGGCTGGAGGGGGTGCTGCGGGAGCGAGAGGCACAGGAAAAGCTGGAGGAACGCCTCAAGAGAGTTCGACTGGTAAGCCTAACAGCACTGCTGCATACACAATGTTGGGGGTGTTATTTCTCCAGTTTTACTGGAGCCCTCTATCCATTTCTCTACCTGCTTATTCATGGTTAGGGTCATATGGATCTGCTGCTCCTAAATTGTCATTTTCAGGGCCATACCCAGTGTACCAACTAGCTACCCCAGCTGTGTTATATTAAATGTTGTATTTTGTTATGAATGTAAAAGTAGGTTGAAAATGTTGAATCATAAGCAAATAAACACTTGTCATTTTCACATTAAATACTCCATTGAAATGTTACAATAAAGTATTAGCTCAGTAAGTGACATCATGCACGGTTAAGAGCTACGAATTATGCTCACAGTGAAGAAATGTATTATTTAACATTATCATGTCTAAAAGGTTTTTATTCTTAAAATGCTAAACATGATCTGCCATGCACTAACAATATGGATAGTATAAATGGAGTTAAGTATGGTGTTTTAACCTTCTCGTATTAAAATTCTCTTCCATTACCTCATGGGAGTAAAAATTAAATGTTGCATTTCCTCGTTAGATGCTTCTTGGAATTAACAAATATTAAGGTACTTCTCACCTTCTTTTTTGCATCCTATGAATCCAGACTTGTCTCTCATACTGAATTTCACACATTAATTATGGAAGTATGCAACTTTGTACTAGGAGAGTGTTGAAAACTTTTTTGTTTATTTTATTCTGTTAATTGTTAAGAAGAGAAAAATGGGGAATAATCTTATTCACTGCAAAAGTGTTTTCAATTGCTGAATTTAGTTTTTTAATGTTCTACCTCAGTAGGTATAAGAGCCTCATGAATTTCTGAATCCCTTCATGCTTTGTAATTAGTGCCTGGTGTAATTATTTTTAAATTGTTTGAGTTGTAGTTAAAAATATATAAAATATGTAAAATTTTTAATGCAGATATTAACAAAAATATTTTAGATATTTTTCTTGTGAATAAATTACTTTCCCCCAGATTATTAGGTAAAATTTGCATTGTTTAATAATGCAACAAGCTAAATTAAAGGCTATGGGGCTACAACCAATTTAGCAATATTAGAATTAGTTGTCAGCAACTGTTAAAGTATGAGTATTTTCTTTTAAATTCAATTCTTTACTTGTTGAGTTTGCCTTCAGTTTTTTTACTTGCTTTAATATTACCATTACAATATTATAATGCTCTAGGTGATTTTTTTTAATGTAAATAGTTGTTTAAAACCATGTTGTTTCCAAAAATCATATACAAATATTCTATGTTTACTTGTTTCTCTTACTGATTGTGCTTTCAAATCAACTCTTCACATTGAGGTACAAGCTTATGTGTTTGCTTTTTCTTTTAGTGTAGCACTGATGTCAGTTTTTCTTTCCTCTGAGAGCCAGTTGGATTCCTTCTAAAGATTTCCTCTCTCATCAAGAGGACTCTGCTCATTTCTTTACTCTGTCTCTTCAGTTTAGGGTGAATCACCTGCTGAGATTGAGCTACTTGCTAGTCTGCTTCAGTGTAATGACTTTGTTTGATGTTACTCTGAGTGTGAAGAAATGCTTGTGCAAAACACAAATGTGAATCTTTTGGTCGACTCAAAGCCAGGCGCTAAGTCTCAGAGCAGATGATCTGCGTAGTTTGACCTATAAGAGGAGCCTCCATCACTGAGCATTCTTATCAGCCTAAAAGAATGCATTTATCTGTTTTCTAATTAAAATTTACACTGTCAGTTTTGCTTTTGGAAGATTTTGTTTGTTTGTTAAAGAAAACCTGACTTACTGATGATTAGATTTGTATACAATGGTTTCTATTTAAATTAGAAAAGTTAAAGTAGATTTTAATTGATTCAATACACTGAAAACTCTGCGAACTGGCTGGTTTTCACGTTGGGCTTGGATCACTGTTGTCTCATACTTCATCTGCTTTTATTTTGGCATGGTCTGTTAAAGATCATCCAGAGGATTGACCCGCACAGCTGTTCAGCAAAAATAAAATTATGTATGAGCCAAATCCTCAGAATTCCTTATCTCCTTTGATTTCGCAACCTGGAGAGAGAATCAAAGCATTGCATGCAAATGGCCTGATGTGACTTCTGTTGTACTGAAACCGATGTGTGATGAAAATAAATGTTAACACAGTTTTATGGTGTTGTGAAAGATTAAAATACTCCCCTATTTAAGTTTTACAGGTCATAAAGAAAATATTTTTGTTGTTCTAGATGTCTCTTGTGTTACTACCTTTACACATACTGTTTTTTTTTTAAATTTCAGATATTGTTAAGAAAGCATTAGCAATGAAGACATGGCTGTCTGTACTGAAGCAGACCTGCTGCCCAATTAAGTCAAATTTTAAATTAGTGTTTGTTTTTAATGCAATTAGGAAACCTTAAAAATAGTTTTAATGTTATTTATAAATAACACAATAAATATCTTGCATAGTGATTATCCGATACTGGTCTTGCATGGCGTAATATACAAAATTCATTAATACTTTTGATTGTTACTTCTATTGAATATGTACAAACATGGTTTTTCACTTACTTACAATATATATTTATAATAAACATTTTGCCGAATTAGTTGAACAACTTGTTACATAATACTTGAATCAGCCTGAAAGTGTACTGTGTCTGACCTTTTTATTTTCTCTCTCCAGCTAATCTTTATTAGTAGAATGTCTGATGTGTCTTTTTTTATTGTGACATCTGCTGCTTGCATCTTCGACTTGACTTAAATGTCTTTCAAATAGGATAGTTTGATGAAACCTATGAAAGGATGACATCTGGTGGTTTATTCGCTATTAACCATACACCACATTAATGACAGCCCACAGACTTTTAGATTAATTTCATGTCAATGAACCGCTTTAAAAATAGTTGCTCGTCCAATTACAGGACAAAGAGTTGCCGAGTTTCAGTTACTAACCAATTTTCCTATTGTTTAGGAAGAGGAAGGTGATGATGCAGACATCTCTACGGCACCATCTCTGGCGAATCACCGGATACCTCCTGCAGTCCATGTACAGCACTATGGTGGTCGATATTCTGAAATGAGTTACAATGGGCTCCAGCTACGGGATGCACATGAGGAAAATCCTGAAAGTATTCTGGACGAGCATGTGCAGCGCGTCATGAAAACCCCTGGTTGTCAGTCTCCAGGCACGGGACGCCACTCACCCAAGTCCCGTTCACCAGATGGGCTGCCTGCAGCCAAGATTCCCGGGATAACAATGCCGATGACTGGTGTTCCAGCTAAGCACCATGCTCGAATGGGGCCAAAGGGCGAGGCGGCACACATGCATCATCACAAACATGTTCACCACACACATTATGCTGCTGCGGGCAAACCGAAAGAGCAGGTGGAGGCCGAGGCCATGAGGATGCATGGTGGCTTTGCCTGGAACGTAGAGCAACACCACTATGGATCCAAGTCACGCAACTATGCAGACGCCACGGACCCCATGGGTTACGGGTATGTGGCTTTTTATTTATTCATCACTGAGCTAAAGGTAAAATAAATGCTTTAAAAAATCTTTGAATATTGCAGCTGTATCTATGTTAAAAATGTAACTTTGAGGTCATTGGACACTTAACTCAAAATATTCAGTAAAATATATATATAATTGATTGTTTTTTAGATCTATTTATGTGAAAACATTCCCACCAAACGCAAGCCTGTAATTGAAAAAAAAATTAACACAGTTCAATTATTTGCACCAGCTGCTAGTTTGTATAACCTTTTCCCATTCTTGTTTTTCCACATATTTATGCAGTTCATGCCAAAATAGATTTTAGATTTAAAAAATTAAAGCGGAGTACACCAGGAATGTCGCTCGTCACCCGTGAAGTAATTGAGGGAAATTAAATTAAAGTATTCTTTTAGATTTCTGACTGAACTTCACTAAATCCAAACAATTAATTTCATAAAACATGATAGTAATCCACTTCATCACAGCATAATCCAAACAGAACTAAAATGTATTAGGGCTTTATTGAAATTAACTGAACAATGTTGCTGAATTAATTCATGTCTTGTTGTAGGGTTTATTACAAAGTTTTTGAAGAGTTAATTTTTTTTTTAAGAGTTGGTGTTAAAGAGGGTCATTTGTATCTTAAATCATTGGAGAAGGCCATTTGAATTGTTAAGAAATCTGTTGTAACACCTCCTGTGATGTGTTTTCCCAATGTAGCAGTAAAGCCAGCACACTGTCAAAGCGACCGGTCAGAAAGGGAGATGATGGTCGGAACTTTGAGATGCGAGAACCCATCCAGCCTGATGACATGGAGAGGAACCAGAAGATCTTACAGTGGATGATGGAGGGCGAGAAGGAACGCTATAAGAGGAGCCCTTATGGGTGAGAACCTTACAAGAATGTCAGAGTAATACCACTGATTTTGTCATTTCTAAATTTATTTTGTACTCGATTTTTAGAAGCATCTCAGGGTCTAAGAAAGCACAGACTCATGAGACGGCAAGACCCAGTTCTGTGGAGCGTCCGGGGGCTGTGCATCCATGGGTGACTGCTCAACTCCGCAATAACGTGCAACCATCACATCCCTTCATTCAGGACCCAACCATGCCTCCCAATCCTGCCCCCAACCCTCTCACTCAGCTGGAAGAGGCACGCAGGCGGCTTGAGGAAGAGAGAAGGAAGTCTGGAACATTGCAGGCTAAGCAGAGGTGAGGGGATGTGTAAATTGAAGGCCAATTTGATGCGTTCCTACTTGGAGTCAAGAGTGTCCGTTAATTTTAAATTGTATAGGATGTGTTCCCATTTAAAATGAAAGGTTGTAAAAAGGAAAGCTGACAAACCACATCACAAATGAAGTGCATTTTCCAAAATTTCAGATAAATTTTTTTTCTAAAGTAGATGTTGTAATTCACATGGGGTCCACATGTTTTCCTCTTCTTCTGTGCTGCTTCTGCGCATCATGTTCACATACATGCAACCCTCTTAAGATGTATATTCCTATTGAGGCTGTTAAACCTGGTAAAACAGCAGCAGGTGTGTCTAACTTGGGGTTGTTCCTCAGGTATGTGATGGAGGTGATCCAGAGGGGTCGCACTGCTGTCAGGCCTGCTTTGTTTCCTCTGCTCAGTGTGGTCCCTGCTGTTTCTGAAACGGAGCTCTCTGAGGCAGAGTATGTTTGTCATACTTTCCCCATAGATTGTAGCTCTTCCCTTCAGCCTCCCAAGATAGCGATACTCCCGTTTTTCTCAAACTATTTTCTTGTGTTGGGTCAGTTACGTTAAGTATATATGTCACCATGAAAAAGCTGGATTGTACTTTTCATAGAAAATTTAAGCTCCATCGTTTTCACGACATTCAATTACCAGCCTTTGACAAAATGGTGCCCAAAGCAAAATAATCAATGGTGAAGATGACTAATGGCTGTTTCTACAGAAAATTATTTGCATATCATTAAACCTAAAGATTTGTCAAGATTTGATTGAAGGCAAAAAATGAAATAGGTGCACAAGCTGCACCAATCATCTCCTCATTGTTCTTTCCACCACCTATAGAAGTAGATTTGGCAGATTAACCAATTGTCTTTTTATTGTGTAAATCTAATCAGTATGCAGCAAGATCTTCTTAGTAAACTGCATCTCTGTTTTATTGAAATGTCAAATTCAGATTAAAACCTTTTAACATGTATGTAAAAAAGGCTCAAAAATGTGATGGTCGTCTAAACAGTTTTAGACCCTATGGGGTGTTTATTTTTGCTGCTGCTGTTTATAAAATAGTGTATTTCTTAAACTTTACAGTTTGAAACTTTTGTATTAAGCATTTTACTAATTACATGTTTGGCTTTAGTGCAAATTAACTTATAATTTAGATCTTTTTCATTTCATGCGTCAAATGGATTGCATATTTTTTCATTGTGGTTGCAGCGATTTTTGAGTTCTTTTTGTTACTTGTTTATTTTTCTGGGGTTTTTCCGTCAGTACCCTGATAAAAAGAAGTGTTCACTAATCCTTCAGTGAGTATCCCTCCACCTTCCTAGCAGTAGATATACCCATCTTAGCAGGTAGTTTTTCACTGATGTGGTGTTTGTCTGGAACATCTAGTGCATCTCTGCTCATCTGCTGGAGAGCGATGATAGGCAGCTCCTAAAGCAGATCTACAGTTTAGTCACATCAAAGCCTCAGTGTGGAACAGATGAAAGCCACTCCGCAGTGCCAGGCTTTTTTCTAACGAACATTTGTCAGGCATCTGGAATGTGTTTTAGTTGGCAGGAGTAAAGCAAGCCTCTGCTGCCCGCCAGCACTCGTGCCCACTTCAAGCCCGGCACAGCAACAAAAAGAGCCTTTTAAAGGACAGACATCCTTTCTGGTCATTTCCTCTAGAAAAACAAATCCACGATGTTGTCATCTCATCAGGGATGAATGGTTGGCCTCTTTTTAAAGTGTTTCTGGGTTTGTTTTCAGGCATAAGAATATGAAGAAGCAGCCATGCGAGAACATCATTGTGGCTTATTATTTCTGTGGTGAGCCCATCCCATATCGAACTTCTGTCAAAGGGAGGATCGTCACGCTGGGACAGTTCAAGGAGCTGCTTACAAAGAAAGGGAGCTACAGGTACAGTTTCTACACCTTTTGGGTTTAAATGTGATTTTTCTTTTTTTGAATCAGAGAACTACTAATGATTATCTTAAGTAGCAGTAGAATAGTGATTCCATTTAGGTTTTTAGGCATTATAAATAATCTGTTTTCTTTTTTAATTTTCTATAACAAAAGGTGTAACCGTATATATATTTTTGTAAACAGTCACATGTCAGAAGGATCTAAACAGTATTGTTAATTTTGGTTTGTTAAGTTATTCTTTTGTGCTTTAATTTTTTACCATAGTTGAAACCAGGTCTGTTGGAACATTTCGTTATCATAAAATGAGGGAAAATAGTTTATCCAAAGCTTTAAACAAAGCTTATTCTTTTCTTATTCTTTTTTTTTTTTTTTTTTTTTGTGGACAGCCCCTTATCAAAAATATGCAAGTCTCTTATTTTACATCTTCCTTTTGCTTGATTGAATGATGTATACTGTAATTGCTTAAATTAGCTGCATAATTCCAGGTGGATGTTGCACACAGCAGGTGGTGGATTAAGAGACACCCCTCACTCAAAATGTAAAGGAATTTGAGTGTCTAGAAAGCGTTGTATACTTTTCATTAATTATCATAACAATTTAGTTTAATTGGACGTCTGAGGAAATAACAGCCTTGAACATTAAATGAGGGAGAACATATTAAGGTTTATCGTTTCACACATTTTTTTTTGCCAAGCAGTGTTACAGAAATAGTATATAAAATTAGAAAATTTGTTACGTTAACAGGTAAAAAAGTAATCATCCAGTGACAAAAAAGTAGGCCTTGTCTTGACCGACGTTAGCATCTGCATTTTGAAAGAAAAAGTTTAAAGTGATGAAGAAAATATGTTCGTTATGGCTCTTCAACTTATTTGGTAAACATAAACTCGCCAACCTGGATGCCATTTAAAAAGTCTTTACACTTTCTTTTAAATGTTTAGATACTTCAAATCGCATGTAGAATATCAGGCAAATTCCCTACTGTGAAACTAATGCAAGGACTTTCTCTACCATCCAGCAATCCAGCCCTTTGCTTTTCTATCTAATCATCTGTGATTAAACATCATGTATACGTTTTTGCAGCTGTGTTCCACTCAATGTTTGATGAAACTTACCTCTCGAAAGGAGAGGCTAGCTTGAGCCTAGTCTTACAAAGCTGCAATGTAATCTGTTTGTATTTCTGAAGGCCTGTTGGAGAACTTTTTTTTTTTAATTAATTAATAATTTTTTAATTCTTTGTAAACCTCAGTGTATGATGCACCAATACAAATTGGTAATAATTTTTTACAATTGTTCTCTTTCCATCTGGTCTTCTCTGCAGGTATTTTTTCAAGAAAGTAAGTGATGAGTTTGACTGCGGAGTGGTGTTTGAGGAGGTATGCGAAGACGATGCCATCCTTCCCATCTTTGAGGAGAAGATCATTGGAAAAGTGGAGAAGATAGACTGAATTCGCAGAGAAGAAGAACGGAAGAAGACGAGGAGCAAGTGCTGAGAGGGATACAGCGGAGGTGGACATGCAGGAGAGTCAGAGGTTCACACACCAGGAAGGTGACTGGGAAGTTCAAAGCTTCTAGAGGCGGAGTTCTCGCACCCTTGCTATATTTCTAACTCGGAAAAACTGTAATGTAGCAATGTAAAGTTAGCCTAGAAGAAAAAGTACTATGAATATGTTTACTAAAGCTGCATATTTTTGATATGACCTATTCAGAAGGACACATATCCTTTCTAATTTAACAACTCTTGTAATTTTATATGTACTGGTACCAGATGTGTACAGACTGTCTGTTTAAAAGGAAAAAGAAAGTTTTATATCTATTTAAATATTTAAAGTATAAAAAGGATAAAAATGAGAAAATCGGTCACCCATCTCAAAGCTGCGCATCAACTGGACTCATGATGGTGGTCGCTTTTAGAAGCCTGCAAATGGAATAATAACCAAGTGCTTTTAACTCATAAACTGCTTCATAATCGATCCATATTATTGAGGAAAGAGCCTGTCGACGTAGCACTTTCCACTGTATTGATGTCAAAGGAGAAGATTTGATGCCTTTCAGTGATGTCATCACACGCTAAACCCACCCCTTTCACCGACAGCTTGAGTGTGTTCTCATTAGGAAGTTTAAGGTCTGCAGTATAGATCCTAAGGTCGGCTTACTAGGACGATCACCTGAAAGACAAAACAGGAAGTGTGAGCCGTGTGGGAAAAGGTCATCATCTGAGTGCCATTGGATAATATAAGAATCATGTTTACACTTACCTTAATGTATTACAGAACAAGAAATTCTTAGAGAATTGTAGCCTTTTAGCTAATCATGGCTAATTGTGGTGCCTGGCGAAGAATGAAATGTAGTTTTAGCCTGACAGGGTCTGCCTTGTTGAGATCATGAAACACCAAAGAGAATATTCCAGCACAGGATTGGAATGCAGTCATGATGATGCTCCTTCGAAGAGTTTTCAGTTGTACTGAGAAGTGTGCAAAATGCTAGTGAGACGCGGTGCTGTAACAGTAAAAGTTTTTGTTGTTCTGGCATCCCATGTTGCCTTGTGTTTTTTAAAATCTCAATTGAGTTTGATTTTATGTTGCTATCATCCATGTGTTCAGTTCTTTCCGGTGTTTATTTCAGTCCCCACTCGGTCAACTTGAATATTATTGGTGCACATGAAACATTTCCCCAGTTTGTTTAACTGGTTTTTATCGTGGGCGTAGTTGTCGACTGGGATGTAACTACTGTGAATAGCCTGGAAGTGAGCTCCTCTCCTGTACATAGAGATCACAGAGTGCCTTTCTGACCATTCTCATCTCCCATCCCCTGTGTCTCCTCTTCCTCACACCATCTGCCCAGTACCAGGGACTCGCGTTAGCTTTTTACATTTCTCAAGAATGTTTTTTTAGCCTCCTTTGTGAAGAGCAACACACTTTTAAGTCTTTTTATGTAAATATGTACATTTTATAATGTCTTCATCTACAACCAGCAACTCAGTTTTGGAGATTTAGCACCCTGCTTCTGCTTAAGTGTGCTGAGTTGTACAGTAATCATTTTATGGTACTTTGGACAATAAAGACATGTAATGAATTACAACTGAAATCATCTGTTTGGTTTTTGAGTATGGTATGAAAAGGCTGTTTCACTGCAAGCTCAACAGAATTCAGCCCAAACTTGAGATGAGTGCATGAAAGTAATTTAACTTATTACATACATTTTCCACACCACTTCAAACTATAGCCAGCGGGGACAGATGTTTAGTCCCTTTCCCATAAGAATTGATTTTCTTTTGCTCCTACCCACTGATAGATTTTCACCTCTTCTTCCTTCCACTTTATTTGTTTCACTTTTTTCTTTTTTGAATATACAGTGATATGTCAAGACATGAAATTAATCTGTTACAGGGTGGCCTTCGTATGCTGAATTTATCATATGTTATAGCAAGTTTTACATGTAAAATGCCTAATCCATTTCAAGCCACACAGAAAAATGAAAAATAACATGGAAAACCAGAGAAAAATAAAGTAGGATTCTTCAATCCTTAAAAGTACACATTATAAATCATAATAAAACGATGAAAAAAAGAATAAAGTAAATGAAAAAAATAAACCTTACCCTTTGAGTGAGGCGATATGGCGAAGTGATGGAAGAGGTGGTAGCGGAGGAGAACAGATGGAGCGGAGGAGAGCCATGGCTATTAAAAATACACTTTCCCAAACAAGCAGTACGAACAATATTCACGAATTTAAGACACCAACACAAAACCAAAAGTGTGCATGAAGACAGGGAGAGCTCTTCATCAATCTGATGGCATTCAGGACAAAGTCTGCGTAAAGTGATATTGAAACCTAAACCCTGCCTAATACGCCAACTCTATTGTTTAGTAAAGTTTAGAGTACGTTTGCTGGTATTTGAGTTGTTTTTGACATGAAATAATTAATTGTTTTTTTTAATAAATCTCCATAAATCGTTTGATTTGTTTTTACCATTGAAAGCCATTGGATCCCTCACTTACTGTCAACTTGCTCAATGAAAGCATTAATCTCTGAATATAAACAGGGTTAGGGTATTACCCTAACCCATAAAGTTTGCACTAAAGCCTTGAAGTCGCTTGCAAGGAATGAAGGGCTTAACAATGTTCATGTACTCTTATTTTCTCATTTTCTCAAATAAACAAAACATGTCAGCACAGGAGAGTGGGGTATTGCCTCGTTTTTAGTTAAAGGCCAAATAATGTTTTGTTTATTTTTGGACAGAGCTTTTGCTATGATGCAAGTTCATGCAACTATGAAATGTAATCCTTGAATGTTACCAACAAATATCTGTAAAGCAGTGGTGTCAAACTTAATTCTTGAAGGGTTGCAGCCCTTCTGTTTCTTTTGATTTGTGCTGCTTTGCCAAGAACCGTAGCTTCAAAACAACCCTGAAGGAGCTCAGTTGTCTGACCGTTGCATGATATTAATGTTGAAGCTAACTTTGACCTAGCTGTGGACTTTGACACGTGCCCATTAGAAAATTACATCAGCTTTTGAAAAACCATGATCTGATGTCTTTGCATTTTTTAGGTTTTGTGCCAATAACAAACAGATGATGGCACTCTTATTTCCTGTCAACCCCAGATTCTTTGCACATGATGAAGGTTCCACATGAACATGGAGCATGAACAGATGCGCTGCATTTCTGTGAAAAATTTTATATTTAGTGTGACCTGTGAAGTTGGGTGCTTGACTTGTCACCAGTTTTTTTGTGTTGTATTTCTAGTTAAAATTTACTTGAGTGAAAAGTTCTTTATCCCAAGATGTGTCTGTATTTCTTTAAAAGTATAAATTCTAATATTTTCACTACATAAAATCCCTGCTCTATGCTGCAGCTATCATCAGTAAAGATAGGTTTGTTTAACTTCTAAATTCCTGTCTGAGTCTTTAAGTCACTCCACTAGATGGCGCCATCCTCCAATGAAAGCATTTCATAAAATATTTTTTATCCGTCAATGTAAGGATTTGTGAACTTTGTTTTATAGAATGTGTATGCTGGAACATATTTATTGGTTTTGTTCATATAAGATTTAAAAGCAAGTTATATATGGGTAGTCACGCTGATAGTATGTGTTTTTGTTTGTTTGTTTGTTTGTTTATTTCAACTTGAAAAATAATACTACATGTACAGCTTATAAAAAAAAAATCTGTGCCATTTCTTAAGGTAAGCAAAATAGTAAGGACAAGAATAAAGGTTAAAAAAAAGTCACACCATAACTGTAAAAGATGCTTTGACCTTTTTCTAAGCTTTAAGGGATATGAACACTAGTAAGTTCTTTAGAAAAGACAGATTAGTTAGAAACGATATGAATCAACAAAAAAAATGTATTCCATATTATTTATTCTATTCATTTTAGAATTAGATTTTCAAAATATAATTTTCATTAGTAAAATTGGCTTGTTTAATATACGGGAAAAGGTAAAAAGTATTTTCAAAATAAACTTTAAGACTTTTAAAGTCTTTCCTTAAAAAAATAATAATAATTAAGAGGAACCGTGTTTGCTTGCAATTATGAACATAAATTTGAAAAATTGAGTTCCAAGATTTTCTAATAAAATTGGTTTCATTTTAAAAAAAATTCATCAAATATGTCTACCATTGATATCATCAGATTTGATTTATAAATTAAACCAGTCAAATAAATATATTGTGCTTTTCTAATCAATAATTTCTAAATAAACTGTTTACTGGTGATAATTGTTCTAAATTGCTTTATTAAGGGTAAAGTTATGAATGCAACAACTTTATGCCATTAAAATACATTTTGGTATTTAGATCATATTTAAGAAATTTTAGAAGAGAAAAAAGTTTCATGCTTCACAATCTATAAACCTCTGTTTTTTTGGAAGACTGATGTTCAAAATGGTACACTGCACTGCAAAATGTCATTTCATAATGTGTAAAAGCCCATTTCAAACATCCCTTTATAATTAATATACTTTGTCTTTTTTTGGTCAGCACTGTTGACATACATTTCTGGAAGTGAAGTAATGTCTTCAGTATAGAAATCCCAACAAAGAGGAAAAATGTATGACAAGTTTCCATTTGAATGCAATAATCCTTTAAAGTGCAGATGTTTTTTGCTGATCTAATGTTATTCTTGTTTGTTGAACTTCTTGTTCTAGCACCACTTGTATCTTTACTATGTTTTTCCATTACCAGAAATAGAGACGGGTTCAGGAACTGGAGGCACTCTGTTTTCTGTCGGAGACTTTCTTTGTAGAGCCTACTAAGAATGGATTTTTAAAGTAGTCCTTTTGAAAATGGTATAAAGGTTCATAAAAAAATCTTCAAAATGTCCTACACAAGCTATACCTTAAGCATAGACAGGTGGACACTTTCATCAGGAACATATAAAATAGTTAAGTATTTGTTCCTTGTTTTCTTCACATTCACACTTGAAACCTTTTTGATTAAGGGTTATCAGTTACTATCGGCCTTCCAATTAATTCTGGAACACTGCACTGAAGTTGCTTAATTGAAAAGAAAAGATCACTAGGGTGTTCATCCGCAGTCTCCATGACTAGCTTAGATGGAGCAAAAAAAAAACCCAAACAACTTTCATTAGCGGATACTACAGATCCATATGCAGGGTGTTTTTCTTAACATGACCTCAGTACCCTCTGTGTGATCAAAGCTAGCGGGTGAATGTTTGATATGATGCCTGCTCTTCCCAGGTCGCACTCTGATACAGCGGTTTACACCTCTGATTAAAGCTGTATCCGGGCTTCATTTCCTATCCTTAATGTGTTTTGGGCTGGCCAGTCGTTGATGAGAAAGTCTGCAAATCCCTGAGGTCCAGAGTGAGAAACTGAATTCGTGCTGCTCCGCTCTGTGAGTTTGGCTCAGTGTGTTCTTTTCTGATAATTTCATCCTCAATCACCAGAATTCAGCCTTTACTCTTAACCAAGAAAAGCTCTTTAAGGAAGAAGTGTACATTGTTTTTTCCCCATTATTGTTTAACAAGGTTAGTGATCGATTATTGGAGCCGTATTAAGCCATTGAATGACATTAACTTGCTCTGGTTTAACATGTATTAAATTAGTAGAGAAACTCAGCAAAATCTATAAAAGTAAGAGTCTTGAGTTAATTTAGAGTCACAGGCCCCACACTTCTGAAATGAGCAACAGCCAAAATGTTTAGTATTTGTTAGTGGCGGAACAAACATAATTAGGTATTTATATGTGTATCTTATACTTTTTATTGCCATTGCCATGAAGTGTTTCAGACCTACTAAAGTGCTTAAAAAAAAGTCAAATTAACTTTTTCAAAAAATTTGCACCTGTTGATTGAAAAAGACATTAAAAAAAAGACAAACACTACAACAGATTTTTGTTTTTCTTTCGGTAATAACCTTTTCTGGCAGGCTGATACAAACTTTTGATTAGGACTCAATCACAAGGTTTCCCAAGCTTTGTCTCATGTATTCCCTTAATTCCCTTAAGTACAAAGAGCAGTGTAAGTGTCTTTTACTTCGTAAAAACACCTTCAGAATTCACTGGAAATAAGTTCAGTCATTCTGTGGGTACACGGAGACAGTGAACTTAAGAAGTCTTTGATAAAGCCTGAGTATAGCATAAAGCATGCTTCTCAAGAGCCTCCGGGCTCACTAAACAATTGTTAGGAGAGCAGCACAGAGGTAAAAACACTCTCAGTGCTTTTGGACTTCCCAGGTAATAGTACAAGCTGAGAAAATGAAAGGTAAGTGAACTTTTTTCTCGAAGGTAGCTTATCCGTCCATCATACTCCTGGGTACAATCTCAATAAAACTTGAACACAACATAACAGAGAAGGGAGTCAATGGTGAAATGTAACTGACATACGTTTTTGCAGAACAGCTCACGGCTGGTAGTTGTGCCATGGAGGGTTAACAGAGGACACACAGAATCCTGATAAATATACCCCACATATTAACCAAAAGGTAGCATGGTCAAAATTATGCTGACATTTTGCAGGTAACAACTTGCATAACTCTTAGTTTGGCCTCTCTTCTGTCTCTTTGTTTTAGGTGATATGTTAGTAATGGTGATGAGGATAATACTCTGGGGACTGACAGTTCCTGGTTTCATTGTTGTCAGGGAAGTACTACAGGCATTGGTCATTTGGGTAATCTGTGTCAACATTTGTCTTTGGTAAATAGGCTTAATTGGTAAAGGCCGACAGTAAAAATATTGCTGAATGCATGTACTGCATGTACTTGTTTCCTTTCCCGTCTTAACTGAATCAATCTGGATATTCTCTATTATTCTAGTTCCACAAGGTTCAGTTCTTGGGCCAATGTTTTTCAACATCTACATTTTCACAGGGTAAAAATCTGGGAGTGAAATTAGATTTTCATTTAACTAACAGATAAATTGCTTGTGTAAAATGTAAGTTTTTTTTTGCACAACTTCTCCTTTCCAGCCTGGATGCTGAAAATGTGTTGTTTTCATGCATTTATATCCTTAAAACAGCACCACTGGAGTGTTTTTTTTTTTTTTTATTAAGACCTGTGGTAGAAGTGTGTACAAGGTCCAATGAAGCAGAGCTATGGGACTCCAATAAAGGGGAGCACACCACTTCCATCCTCTATTCACTTAATTATCTCCCATCCACGTCCTCATAGAGAAACAACTCCCTATTCACTCACAAAATTCTATATAGTTCCTTAAAGCTCTTTAATGCCTCCTAAAGGTCCTTCCTAACAAACAGACCATGGTCGACTGCGGTCTTAAAAACTGTTCAATAATATTTATACGTTCAGACTCTAAATACCAGACATTTGAATATTTGTTCATATTGTGTTGTGAAGCCTTGAGATGGGAACTAAAATGTTTATAAAGAAATCAAGATATTATTAGTGCTCAAAAATTTTGTACATTATAGGCAACATTTGACACCATAAAATTCAAATAGAGAGGACACACATTACCAAAAATCTCTTGTCAGTCTAATTCTGGAGAATAAAACTACCTCTGAGAGTACTTCACTGAGCTTGGATTGGGCTGGCATCAGTGGATCGAGTAGTCGCCATGGTTACCACCCATTTTTCCAATAGCTTCAGTGATGAAAGTACAAATGAATATTTAAGGTAAAACTCTAGAAAGATCTGTCAAAAACATACATGCTCAAAGATGAAGAACATGTGATAACTTCTTTGAGGGTTTTACCACAGTTCATGAAGCACTGGCACTTTGCAGTGAATATGTTTATTCAGAAGTGCAGTATTAGATGTTACACCCAGTTTCATGAAAATATAATTTTTTTAATTGAAAGGGTATTTTAGGTGCACATTTTCTTGTTTTTGTGTGCATGATGTCCTTCAGGACTAGAACAGAATGTTCTTGTTGATTTGTTAAAAAGGAGCAAAGAGTTGTGTGAGACTCAAGGTTTTAACTGACAGCTGAAAGTTTATCACAATGGTCTTCACTGAAATGCTTCTTCTTAAAGGGAAAGTACCTACATGGATGACGAACCCTCACCTACAGCTCAAGATGGCCAAGACAGACATTCTGGTAGTTCCTGCCAACCCCTCTTTCCATCACGACCTCACCATTCAGTTGAAAGCCTTAACAATTACCCCTTCTCCTTCAATCAGAAATCTCTAAATAATTTTGAGTAATTTTAGATGAACAGCTGTCCTTCAAAGACCACATCACCAAGACAACTTGGTGAAGATTTGCCTAGCACAACACCAGAAAAAATCAGGCTCTTCTGAACTGAGCATGCAACTCAACTCCTGGATCAGGCTCTGGTCCTATCTCAACTTGACTACTGCAATGGTCTTCGAGCAGGACTTCAAGCAAACACACAAGGAACCAAAGCGAGCTCATGTTACGCCCCTCTTTATCACTCTTCACTAAACTCAAATAATTGATGCTGGCTTACAAAACCATTTCCAGATCAGCCCCTGTCTACCTTCACAAGCTCATACACTCCTACATGTACTTTAGAAGCCTGCACAGATGGAACAGTGTCTTGTGATTCCATCCCTTAGAGGCAGACAATCTTAGCAAAACTTTCTCTCTCACTGTCCCTGGCTGGTGAAACAAACTCCCTGATCCAGTCAAGAAAGCAGCAACACTAACAACATTCAAAAAGCAACTGAAAAACTCTTCTCTTCAAGGATAAACTTTTTTCCACTGTCCCCTTTTATTTTATTTCCCTTATATGGTTGATCGATTAGCTGATACTACTTATACTATGAGGGACCCGAGTTAGACTTTGACTGTGTAACAAATTGCATATTGTCTCTCCCCTTCGATAAGTCACTTTGGACAAATGCATCTTCCAAATGCATAAATGTAAATTGATTTTTATGAGTATATTATTTTTTATAACTTCTTTTTTTGTTGCCATGATTGTTGTTTAATATTGGGCAATCTCCTTCTCTGTGTGCTTACTTCAACGTTATTCCATCCCTTTTATCATTTGTCAGATAGGGACATGCATGCACCAAAACAGAAGTGATTAACTTCTAAATTATTTCAAGCTTCAACTTGGAACAGCAATTCCAGAAATCTGCATAACTATCCAAAGCCCCAAAATAATTGATTTAGCATATTTTTGAAAACTGTAAGTGGTAAGAGTTGATTAGTTTTTGTTTTGACCTTGTTACCAAAATTGGTATGCTCCTAGATGTGAAAAACAACTTACTTATCTGCATAAATTGACCATTCCTAAATCGATAAACGTAATCTGTGACCACCATCAGTAAAAGGATTCAGCTGACAAATCTATAGATAGGATGCATAAAATAATGGCATGATTTGGGAATGATTTGAATGTAAAGTCATTGGTAAGATGCTATCTTGAATCCATGCGGTGAAAGCAGAGCAGGTACCGTAGGTTCTGCAGTGTGAAAAATATGGAGTTCATGTTTGATGCAAACAGTCACACCAACCAATGAGGAGCTTCCTAGACTAGTAATGTAATAATCCAGAAGGAAAAAAAAAGATGGACAAGCTGGTCATAGCAGAGACATGAACATCTTGCAAAATGCAGTTACAGAGCTGGTGGGTCATGAAGTGGGTCATGGGGTTTCATAATTCCTTACAAGTTTGGCAGTGCTCACTCAAAAACATGTTTTTATCCCTCTAGACCAGGGGTCTCAAACACAACTCCTGGAGGGCTGCAACCCTGCTCAGTTTTTTTTTTTCAACCATAATTGAACACACCTGATTCCACTGATTAAGCTCCTCTGGGTTTGTTTGAAGTTACTGGTGTGTCTTCTCAAACAGGATTGGAACAAAAACCTGCAGGAATTGAGTTCCCAAAAATGCATTAACCAATCTGAATATGACACGACACATGTTTTTGAGAGAAATATAATAAAACATGTGAAAAAGGTATAAAAAGTTGAGTTTACATGATACGGCACCTTTAAAGCTGTTTTTTTATTGGGTTCATTTCAGTTCTGTCACAATGTGTTACAACAGGGCCAAGTATGAAGGAGAACATTCATTTGTTAGACTAATAAAGTCTTAGTATGATTTCAACCATTTGGATTATTTTTTCACCTACTCAGTACAAAATCTCTGCTCTTCACTTGCACAATCATTTTATGGTGTGGTCAACTCGCTCAAGCTATCAACATGACCTAGGGCTTTAATATTATAGAAAAGATCATTTGAGACAATGTAAGCATCAGTGGTCTTCAGAGAAATGTTCAAACATTGGTGAGGAGCGTCACTCCTGAATGGTTTGTAATTCTGAACAAAATGATGAATTTAAATGGGCCTATCGAGGCTTTATATACACTGTGATAAAAAAAGAACAGACAATAAGAAAATGGAGAAAAGAGAGTGTAATTCTTAGTACATTCAATTATCTTCAGAGGAAAGGTAATCTTGACATAACACCAAGCAGATACACATTTCCTTTCCTGAAAATGGAGTATACAGTAAGTACAAAAATGTGCAGGGGACAGAAATGAAGTGTCTTAACAACACACAGACAAATATGAACAGAGTATATAAGAAAAAACCCTCAAAACAACAAAGATATATGTTTATTAAAGCTTTCGTCATCATCATCAACAACAACAATCATCTCTCTTTTTCTCTCTATAATTAAAAAAAAGCAAATATTCTGCTATCAAACTTGATACTATTTTAAAATTTAAATCAGTATATTATTAATGTTCAGCTTGTCTGTTGCTGCTAACATTTAAAAATATATTTTTAATATATGAACTAAACAGGAGGGCCTATGTATTGTAGCTATACTTAAGTCATGTATTTTAATTTGGCTAATTACTGTGGTACCATGTGAAAAAGAACCACTGGTTTAGAAGGTTTTATAAGTGTATTATTTTTATGGCTGCAACTAACGATTATTTTGATAATTGATGAGTTGTCAATTATTTTTTTGATTCATCAGATAAAACTAAATGCATTTTTTAAATTTGATGTTTTACTTGTAACTAAATAAAACCATAAATTAGGCTATTATTTATGTATAGCAGTAAACTTAAAAAAGCAACAAATACATTTAAATGATTTTTTAAACTTTAAATAAAAAGCAAAGTTGTTTCTTGAACTGTAAAACTTCTCCAAATATAAATAAATAAATGAATAAATAAAGAGCAAAACTTGTTAAACAGTTAATTTAGAAAGCATATTTGGTAGTTAACAAGTTAACTTTGCTGTGGACTATATTTACGCTAATAGCCTTAATTAAAATGAAAGGAAAGAATAATTTGCATTAGGGTACAAATGAACTGTTACTTACATTCACTGAAAACCACAACAATAACTAAATGTAACATTCTACTGTTTATTTGCATCTTTAATTTAAGCTAATTTAAAGTAGCACCATTTAACTAATAACTATTTCTCATGAGCAGAGTAATGATAGTGGGTTGTAAGTGAACTACTGAAGTGAACGGGTTACTTGCATAACTACTTCTGCGTTCTATCTAGAACAGCGCAGGTCCATCCAGTTAGAGCAAAGGCAATGGCTGCGGCTTTGTTTCACACTCGCTCTGACCAGAAATTTCCTCACTATTCCACTATCTTCTAAGGAGCATTTAATGAGAAATGATTCCATACTTTGGAAGATTTTGGGCGCACACTTTTTCTTGATGACAATGCTTCCTCCACTGCGCTTGTGACTGTGCATCTATGTTTGATCTGTGCAGCTTGGTGTCACGCACCTCTGTGATGTCAAGTGATCAGATTTCATTATCGGTTATTATCGATTTTATCGATTAGTTGTTGCAGCTCTAATTATTTTTAGTGGTGGTCTATTATCGGTGTTAATGTGCAGTGTTAAAATGAAACTCTTATGTGACAATTAAAAACAATATCAAATGTGATGCACTAACATGGATGCAGTTATGAAGCCTCGTTAATGAGACGAGGTGTGTAGCATAGCACTACCAGTGGACATCTGTCAACAATGAAACTTCAACATTAATTTAAACCTCAGCGATGCCAACAGGGATCTTCACAACACAAATACAAATCAGTAAACCTCACTTATTTTCATCAACAATTATGAAAGTATAATTCTCAAGCAGCTTGAGATTCATTTTGGAAACAGGAGATGAGCCCCTAATCTAAAGCACCACCTGGTTTGAGAAAAACAGTTCTCTTTACTTTTTTACCAATTACTTTTAGTCGTTATTTTGGGAAGCACACATATTCGGAATGCCTTTGGCAGAATTCAAATGAGCTATTTTAATCTATATTAATCTAGATTAATTCCAAGTTTACAGTGAGATTCATTTAGATGAAAAAATCTATTCCCACCACTAATTATTTTATTGCCTAATATTTTAATTCCCATTGTGGGTGTCTGATGTACACTAGCTTTTAGGTAGGACTTCTTGATTTTATAATTTGATTACTGTGTGAGTTTGAATTGCATCTCTTCTGCCTCACCTCCTTTAAAGTATGTCTGCCACAACAGGAAACAGGAAAAACTGAAACCGCATTAATTTAGTAAAAAACTTTTAACATGTTATACATTTCAAATGAACGCAAATGCATGCGTTAACACGTTAATCTTGACAGCAGTACAAAAAAAAAACTTGCATGCCTACACCTCTCAATATTTCTAAATCATCCAACCCCACACTTTGGGTTTGCTTGCCAAAGATATTCCCCAGAAGACCGCAAATTGACATCCAGAGCAAGCGATTGTATTGAATACAAGTATGGCTGAATGCCATACATAAATAAGACTAGCAACACTTCCAGGTTTTTTCATTAACAGGCTCTTGTTTGGTGTTCTTCTTTTGTTGCACCATGACCCACCATGACGTATTCATTATATGATATGGGATATGTTGCATCTAAACCTAGATCTTTTGGGGCAAAGGCAGACAAGGTCAGCTCAGGCTAATTTGTACCTTCTTGCCTTTCCCTATAGAATCCTTCACCATGTTCTATTGATTAAGTAACAAAAAAGGTCACAATATTACTGTAGTTATTCTTTTAAATGTTCTCAGTTCTTCGGATAATACAGAAGAAGTGAGAGGAGGAACATTCTGTAATATATCTGTATTTTTTTCCATTTGCTGGATTTCTGAATTGTCCCCTTGGCTTTTGTACTCTATTTGACAAGTGAAGTGGAAAGTGGAGAGCAGGTGACTTCCAAAAGCTTTTCCCTCCTCTTGTCCTTTCTCTTTTGTCCCTTCATCATTGTCATCAGGCTCAACAAGCATCTTATCAAGCCAGTGAGTGAGTATTTGAGTCATGACTCACTCTTGTTCTCAACCTGAACCAGTTGATATTTTGCTGTCTTTTCCCAAGGAAACTCTAGAGCTAGTCACTTCCAAAAATCCATCTCTTTCTTTCCTCTCTCGTCATCATTTCTCTGTCGATGTCTCCAAACTCAAGAGGCAGAAGAGCTGGGGAAGATGCTTCTCTACTTTCAGTGCCATTGGTGTAACATACAGATTGCATGCATTTTTCATATTGAATGGCCTTTATGTTGCAATCGCCACTCATTGTCCACCTGTCAGGGTGACACCGTGATTGAATACAGAATGGGTGGCTTTGTTTTTCTTGTCTTCTGAATTCTGTGGACATTCTTTTTCATTCTCATCTGTGCCTTTGAATAAAGAGATCGTCTGGCAGCGTTTTGTCTGAAATAGTCTTTTTGAATCTATAATGAACTGTTTGACTGGCCAAGATTTGCGATAGTATCTGCTATTAACAGGAAAACCCACTACAAATATCAATATAAATAAACAATGGTTTAGTGTTTTGTAGCATTAAGCTTTTTGCAAAGATGTGGGTATCTTTAAGAAGCATCATATTTTTTGTTTGAAAACTGCTCAATGATGTTTTCATTAATTGTACACCTTTGTAGATTTGACTGCAGTAAGGTAACTGACACCTCTTTTCCAATTAATCCTTTTTAAAGGGGACATAATATGAAAATTATACTTATACCAGGAGTTTTTAATAATTGAATCTTTGAAGCTCTCCGGGTGTCAAATTTTAGAATACTAGCACGTTTTATGTTTACTAACTCTCCTAGATAAATCTTTGACCTACTGACATCACAACCAAAACCCACAAACAATGGCAAAATATTTTATTGTTGCAAGAGTAACCAACACTAACTGTTCATTTGCGTGGTAACAGTAGGGAAGTTTGTTTTGCTTCAGGGAAGGTCTCTGGGTTTGGCTTCTTCTTTTGTGAAGACCCGCCCTATGAGGACGATTGACTGACATGACAAGTAACCAATCACATATTATTTTGCATATTGTCTAGGAATGAGAATTTTTAAGTACTTTACGATCCGATTCTGAAATCTATGATCCGATTCGAAAATGTTTCTTCATTTAAAAAATATATATGCTTAATTTACATTTCAAATGAACACTTTCTTTTTTGTTCATAGTTAGAATGTCTGTTTGACAGTATTTCAATCTTAAAATGACAAAGTGAACCGAAGGCTCATCCCTGAATCATCTGTGATGTAGTGAGCCATAACTGTGAATACTTTGTTGTCAAATGGATGCACGTGGAGAATTCCACAACGGGTGATTCGTAGGTTTGAGGCACAACTATAAATCCGGCTTAAGGGCACAAACCCTTGGCAATAAAACATTTGAATGAGGTCGGCACCTGATGTGATCGGGACAGAAAGCTGTTTCTCCAGCTCGTGTAACAATTTGATGGTGCAGCGTGCAGTTTTTCCATTGTTTAAAAGAAGAGAATTAGACAAAAAAATCTCAACCCTTGATAATGATTTCGAATCATTAGAGAAAGAATCTCAATGCATGGATTTTTTTTCTCTCTGCTAATATTGTCATGTTTCGCAGTGTGAAAATGTCACCATATCAACTGACCGACATACAACAAGTTAGTCATGGAAAGAAACAACAGAACGGGAGACATAACGCAAGTTCACACAAGTTACAAAAATAGAACAGCAATTTTCAATAATGAAATCAATGGGGTTAGTGAAATCATCTTTTCTCGATCAAACGGCTGATCTTAGTTGCCAAATGAAAGCAAATGCAACACTTTTCCCGTAAATAAGAAAAAATTCAGCCAATCCGATCAGGACTTTAGAATTCTTGAAGTGTCTGACATAAAAAGCACCAAACCCATCGGACCTTCAGCCAATATTCTGTAACATTAACAGCAAGGGAGGTGTCAGTGTCAATATCTTTGGAAGTTTTCTTGTTTAGTTCAATATTTAACCAAATCTCACGCTTGTAGTCTTTAACTGATGCAGTCTGGTGTCTGTCCAGTAATGCTTTTTGAAAGAACAAAATCAGTGCTTGATAAAGAGCTTAGTTGTGACTATATAAGTTCAATTATTGAAGGAAAAAAAACATTAATAAAAAAGCAAATAATTATTGTTGCTGTAGTGCTCCATATGCTTGACCGGAATAGTTTGTTACTATTGTTACCAATGCTGTTCATTGAAATGGAGCAAACGGGCACGAACTACCTGTTCAGTTTTTTCTAATCTACACCCGCCAGCCAATTAGAATAGAGATTTCAGACCGATTGCATAGATACTTTAATCTTTCTATTTGCATCTTGAACTCTCCAGAAACTTAGAGAGAGCAAGCCATGCTTTTAAAGAACACTTCAAATATGATAGTGCTGATTCGGAACACTTTCTACTGCAAACCACAGACCAGAACAACACAATCTGCAAAGAGCAGAGAAGGTCTGACACCCTCGGGCTAATGACTCATCGTATAACGTAGCTGTACTGTAAAACATAGCTTTTCATATTCCATAGTGGGGCTGTAGTGGTATACATAGAAAAAAACTGAGGCTGATACATTGCGTTAGTTACATGAATTCAAGTTTCTCTCTTCTCATCCTTGTGCTGCTTTCCCTCTTTCTGTGAATGCAGAAAATGTAAATTTTGTCTAAATTATTAAACACTCTTTTCATTAATTCATTTGGGAAATTATATGTGAGTTGCACCATGCAGACCAAGAGTTCATGTTCTGAAAAACGTACTAACAAATGAATCATTGATTGATGAACTTGATGAAAGTGCTGAACAGCTAATAAAAGAGTAATTTTCTTTACTTCATGCTTCAGATTTCATGCATTTTAACAATTGCGAGCAACAAATCTATAATCAATGAAATAGTTCTTGTTGTGACACAAAGTATCAACAGTGGGTTTATGAATTGATTAGCCAGTCTTCTGAGCACCAGGGAAAATGCATAAATTTTCTTTCTTTTCTCTATCGATGTCGCACTCGTCTCAATGCAAGCACCAGGGTTGACAGGGATCGATGTAATGTGTGAGGCTCATTCTTTTCCCTGCTGGGAGACCACAAAGAAAGACAAGCAGAACATTTTCTTTAGAAAAATGATGCTCATGCATCAGAGGAGTCTATTTGCTTGAAAAAGTAATTAATTGGAATTAATTAGGAAAAATGCGGTAGCTTCAATCAATGATTTACAAAACAGTTATTTTCCCTTGATTTTAAATCCATGTGGACTTGAAGCTGATTTCCAGAACTAGCCTAGTCAACCCCTAGTGAAAAGGAAAATTATGCACGAATATGTTAAAATTACAACAGATGAACACTTGAAAAAGTGACTGAAATGTTAGTGAATGTTCCCCTTAGGTTTTCTGTAGAATATCTAGCTCAGTCTTTCAAAGGCTTCATTAAAAGGTTACCAGTCCTGTGCAAAGCCACACTCTAAGCTCAAAGTTCTTGCGTATATTAGAAAACAGTTTTAGTTTTTATTCTAGATCAAACTATAGTTGTAGTAACAAAGAACTCTTTTTGTGTTTAGTGGAGGGGTATTTACGGTAATTTTCACTATACACACGCTTACAGTATACATAATTTATTGGAGACTTTTAGCCATTATTGAAAGGAATGGTACTGAATGGGAAAGCACCATAAACTTTTAGAGATTAGAACACTATTGCCATATCATGTAGCTACCTACGCTAAATGACATGCTCATCAACACTAACAATATTCAACAAATGACATCCTAATCAATTACATACAGCCACATTTAAAAAATAAAGTTAATCTTTAAAATTAAAAATTAAATGTAATACAATCTTTATTAGGCTTAACTATTTAGGTTAATTATAGTAACCCAATTATTGTTAATAGTCATAGACCAAGTGGAGTATTTGCTTCAGTAAATGCAAAAACACACAAAAAAATGTAAGCAAACCCTACAGGGTGACAGGGTGGAAAAACAAACACAGCCATGAATAAATATCTAGGTCAAAAGTTACATGGCACTTTTTCAGAATCCACTGATTATATATATTTTTCAAAATGAGTTTACTATGCAAATCTCCAATATAACATTGCAGCAAAGCTTTACAGAATTGTATCTTTATAAAAAGATAAAGGTGCAGTATGTCAGAAGCAAAACAAACTTGTAGAAAATAAAATGCATGAGTCATCATAATCAGGATGACATGTTGTTGGTATACTGGTTGGTTTGTTTTGATTATTTCAAATATAAATCCTGACTCTGAGTTTTTTTCAGCTGTATTAAACATTGTGTGCAATTTCTCAAAGACATTATTAAACATAAAAGAGCAAGTGTTGAAGCAAAAACTACTCTATAATCCATTTTTCTACCTCTAATTCTTTCATATTTATATAATATATATAAGAAATGCTTTCATCTTATAGACTAAATTTTGTTGAGCCCGTTAACTTTAGTTACAATAATAAATGTTACACTTAGTTTATTTTTTACACCATCAGTGTGTTTTTTGTTTTAAATTATTTAAAATATGCATGAATGTGGGATTGTCGTTTTAAACGAAACCTGTTACTGAAGAATAAGAGACGTTTGTGCCAAACAAACTTCAGGGTCGACCAAATTCTGCAAAATGACAGCAACTTTCCCCATTACTGTTTTTTTAATAAAAAAAATTGGAAAATTGATCGAACAGGGAGGAAGGATGTTCATGTGGATTCTCTTTTAAGTCAAACTACTCCTACGGTTTTCATTCACTTGTGACTCTGTGTTTTTTGCATTGTCACAGGGGAGGTCAAAGACTTGCAGTGTGAAGTTGCAAGGGCAATTTAGCAGATAACTTGGGGACTAAAATCAAGATGCTTTGCTTTTTGGATTTTTGAGACATGCTTGAGTTTAAACTAGTGAATTACTAAATTGCAGTGTGCAATTATAACAAACAGAAAATAATTGGCCTCTGTGGATGCGGATATAATTAGTGTTCCTGTAGCAAATAAGCTTTTAGATTCAAGTGTATGGGTACTCGATTTGGAGGAGACACAATGTGATTCACACAGAGCATGTCCAAGAAACACTGTCCCCCTCCAATCAAGATAAAGTCATTGTGCAATGTCTCTAGGGGCTCACCGACTGATATTCCTAAGGGTTTTCAATCATTGCCCTGAGAGCTGCTGTTTGATCTGGTGATCCACAAGAGGAACTGTTCACTTGTTTTGAAAGAAACAAAAGAATATGAGGTAAAATCTGTTAAAAGGCAGTGTCTACAGAACAGAAGATTTTTTGTGGATAACATATACTCTCAAATTGTGAAACAAATGGTCAGAACACAACTTTACTGGAAATTTGAACTTGTAAAATCATATTATCTATATTATTCACATTAGACAATACATTATTATTTAGATAATCAAGACAATCTGCTGCAGTTCAAACGGGGGGAAGAAAGGTGATTCAAGTGACTTTTTCAGAAATCGCTGATGTAATGGGTGTTTCACAAACAACCATCTCGAGGGTTTACAGAGAATGGTCCATAAAAGACTGAAAAATGTGGCCCTAATTGCCTTGTTGATACCAGAGGTACAGTAAGAGCAGAACTCAAATAACCAGTCGTTACAACCAAGGTATGCTGAATAGCATCTCTAAATGCACAACATGTCCAATCTTGAGGCAGAGGGCCAAAAGCAGGAGAAGACCACATAAATGCCACTCCTGTCTGTTAAGAACAGGAATCTAAGGCTGCAATTCATACAGACTCACCAAAATTGGATACAAGGTTGAGAAAATGTTGTAAAACGAGTCTCAATTTCTGCTGTAATATTTGGAGGATAGACTACAATATGAAAAAATGGATCCATCCTGACTTGTGTCAATGGTTCAGGCTGGTGGTGATGGTGTAATGATGTGGGGGATATTTTTTTTTTAACACTCTGGGCCCTTTAGGACCAATTGAGCATCTGAGCATCCCATCAATGCTAAAGCCTAGTATTGTTGCTGACCATGTCCATCCCTATCTTGGCCACAGAGTACCTATCTTCTAATGGCTACCTCCAGCAGGATAACTTGTCATGTTATAAAGTGCAGAACATGGGAGACAATGATTTAACTTTAATATAATGACCGCCACAGTCACCAGATTTCAATCCAATAGAGCACATTTGGGATGTGGTGGCTTGAAGTTACACTGCAGCAACTGCATGATGCTGTCATATCAAAAATGGACCATAATCTCTGAGGACTGTTCCCCGTACTTTGTAGAATCTATGCCATCAAGTATTAGAGTAGTTCTGAAGGCAAAAGGTGGTCCAACCTAGTACCAGCAAGGTGTTCCTAATAAAGTGGCTAGTGAGTTTAAACATAAGGTGAAGACTGGCCGATAATGGAAAATGGTGCATGTTGTAAAAGATGTAAAAGATCAGGACATCTCCTCAAACAGAGCAGACCTGAGATGAAGGAATTAAATAGATGAGAAACATGTTTTAAGTCAGGCCTTGAGATTGAAAAGGGAGAATTGGGGTCAGGAGTGCTCCTCTATTTACTGAGGTCACAGCTTCAGTATGTCTGCCTTTATTCAAACTTACTGCTAGTTTAAATTATGTATTGCTCTCCGGCTTTGGAAATCAAATCTCCGTTCAAAAAAATGAAAGCACTAATTCAAGTAATAGAGCTTCACGACAAGCAATTCATATTCACTGTAAAATGTAAACTTTATTAGGTTTGTGTTTGTTGAAAATCGTGTTATGGTTCAATGCATTTTAGAGTCAAAATTCACAATGATCTTGAGTTAGTCCTAGAGAGCTGCTGTCCAAAAAAGTGCGGTGACCCTCCATGACTGACTTCATACACTTGTGCTGTAGCTGCTTGTCAAAGATTTGTCTGGGTTTTCATGGTCTGCTGAAAGTAATTTGTTCACTCTAAAACCTTTCCTTTTTAATAATCAGTGGTTGAACTTAATTCGATCTGATTCCACCTTTCCACTTTAATAATACTTCACTGATCAAGGGCATTATGAAGGGATGATAAGAAAAAAACATGTATTATACTTCAGATGTCTCTTGTGGGCTGAAGCTCTATGTACCATTCAAATCAAAACACACTTTAACATGTTGTCAGGCTTTTCACACATGCATGAAATAATTAATTAGATTGTATAATATGTTTTTTTTAATACCAAGATTGTGGCTAAACTGTAATAGTCTATTGCCCTTCAGTGAAGTAACTATGCTTTATATCAGTATACTTGCTGTTTTGTACTAATGTTTTTAAACTCATAACAATTCCCTGGTAGTGACATTTTAGGCTATATTTAATTTAAGCCAACGACTGTTCATTATTTTTGGTCATTAAAATGTTTGGTTGAGGTTAAATGATTTGGACACTGGTATTGATTTCTTCAATTAAATGTAATGATTTGAAAGGTTTCAAAATGTTCACAACATTTCTACGATCTCCTGTGTGTCTAGCATTAGCATGGGTCTTTCTTGCCATTCATTGTTCAACCAGTCAACAGTTCAGTCTTAGAATCATGGAATTAACTTTTAGGCTATCATAAACATATAAAGTAAACTAATTGAATCTTATCCTGCTATAGACAAATTACACCAGTAATGTGGTATGTGTTGTCACCTGATTTTAAAATGGGGTTTCAATTTATCACCAGTATTCCTGCACATCTAATTTAAAGAAAAACCTCAGATGTAATTTCTTTAGGGCAGGGGTCTCAAACTCTGTAGCTTCAAAGAAAACCAGAGGAGCTTAATCAGTGGAATCAGGTGTGTTCAGTTCAAGGTTGGAGTCAACTTTGCAAGGCTGTGGCCCTGACCCCTGCTTTAGTGTATATACGTAAAGACTCTAACTAATAATCTAATCTAAATGTATATTTCTGAATGATTTTGTAAAAGAACACAATATTTTCCTCTCCCAAAACCGCTTCCGGCAAAAATGCGCTATGGGCTCTGTGATGAATGACTCCACATACAACGCCCCGCCCTGCATGGAGGTGTGTTCAGGTGATTTATGTTTAATTAACAAACATTCAGTGAAAGCATGCAAGAGTGATATAATAAAAATATTAAACAATATTACAAAGTAAAAATATGCAAGGTCACGTATAGTTGATACAGATCTAAGTTTCAGTCTCAACTTCAAGCAAATCCTGCTTTGTACTGACCAAAGTCTGGAGCAAAACGGCTTCAGGAATAATGTTTTTTGTTGTTGTTGCTAAACAGTTACATTTATATTTACAGTTATATTTGTTGGACATTATGTTGCAGCCTTGTTCATTTAAACAGTGAATTGATTTGGTGCTTTCAGGGACTTCAGGGTTTTTAGCCCTTCATATGATCGAAGCAAGCCATTGCGGCACTGTTGAAGAGCTAATTAACAATCCCAATATTTAGCGTAAATGCACAAAATATTGCAGTAGGGAAAGGGACACCATTTTCTCTTCTACTGTCAGTCACAGTCCCTTGCCAGTTTGAGTTGTATAATTCTGCATTACCTCTTTTGAATACTTTGCCTTGTTTGCACAATTAAACAAACATATGCATACCCATCTCTGGTTGCTTACACAAATATTTCGTCTTCACTTGTTGTTTTGATAAAAACAATCCATGCATTATCTTATAAGCTACGCCATATTGATTTTTTGCAGATTAAATTGGTAAAAATCAGAGTTAAGATGTTTTTCTCCAAGATCTCTGTTGAAAAAAGAAAGACATTAAATCATAATTACTGTTATTACCCTGGTAATTTTAGACCCTGAGCACAAAGATAGTAAAGCACACTCAGAGAGCATTTTTAAAAGCTTATGTAACATCACAAAATTGTGGTCATAATTGGCTGTAGAGGGCAGAGAGTTTGCCGTGATTTTATAGTGGAGATTATTTTGACCTTGACAGAGTGAATGAGGGTCTGCTGGCTTTCTGCCTTTGATTATTTTCTGATTTATTGTTCTTCTGCATGTTGTTGAAGTCTGGCTTTGATATATCTATCGCTGCAAAAGCTGTATTTCATCTTTAACAATATCAAGATTAAGAAACCCACCTGGTATTTCCAGTTGATTATCAAATTCAAGCCATTGCAGACAAGTTGGTCATAAACTATACGAAATCTATAAATTATATGGATCCTGCCATCCTGCGGGAGTTACAAAAATGTAAATTACAACCTTGTTTCTAAAAGACACTGAAAGTGTACAGTGTTGTTTTTGTGCATTTGCGCTTGTCAACCTGTCAGTCAAAGAACACTATAATGCATTTCCCCCTACAATAAATGGTCAGAAATTGAAAGAAAATGGTCAGAAAATAGGAGCGCTCAAAAGAAGCATATTTTAGAACAGAAAGGGGTCTTATGATTGTTATCTCAAATATTTTAAAATAATCAAATTTATAGGTGTTTTTGACAAACAACTGTTTATTCTTGCTGTTGCCAGTATAATGACATTTGATGCTATAAGATCCCTCTCGGAGCTCCTTACCATGAACTCCATCCCCTTTAATCAATCATCTGTGTAGACATGAGATGACCCGAGGAACAAAAAGGAAACCAGAAACCAAACACATTTTCAGTAGACTAAAAGTAAGATTTAGAAATGACCAGTAATTGGTGAAATTTAGTTAATGTTAATGCATTAAGCCTAATGCAAACTAAGTTTTATTAGCTACATTTTTAAGCATGTGCTGCTCATAGAGTGTTAAAATAAAAATAAAATAAAATTGGCAAAGTTATCTTGATTTGTGAAATGCATTGTCAAAGTGCCTTCAGGATGCTAACGCAAGCAGTTTGTGTAAGGTTTAAACATATATGCACAAAATATTTATTACATGTTATTTGTGAGTGTGCATGCATCTTTGAGTATTTCATTTTTTTAAACAGTAAAGTTAAAATCCTAAATAAGTAGAATAAATAGATATATCTGATCAATAAGAGTATGAGCTAATATGGACTAAAGCCAAGCAAGCACTAGAGCTCTTCTATGTTGTTATATGTTGGGTCAGCAAGTCCCATTGGCCCATGGAGCCTAGAGCAATAACCGAGCGAGGTACATAGTTTATGGGCATCTTTTTTCAATTGCCTCCAACTTTGAGTTTTGTTTATTTTTTAGTGAGAAATAGTTGAAACTCCTGCGGTTGGCACTGTTAAAACCATCCAGCCACATAATGACACTGTAAGGGCTGAAGCTATAGAAGGGTTTCAGTTGGGTGAAAGAGACACACAACATATCTCCAGATGTTCCCAGGTGACCGTGGCATTCTTCATGTGTTGCGCAGGTGTATTATCCAAAACGTGAACGTGCTCAGCTTTGATTTGAGAACAGGCACAATGGAAGTGAAGATGAGGAGATGACAATGTGGGTTTTTATTTATATTCTTTTCAATCAAAAAGTGTTCTTGTCATGATAATAAATCCATTTCTCATCCCTGAGGGTAGATGGATATAGTTTATTAGGTTCAAATGCTTTTTATGGCTCTAAAACCCAAGTGTCAATGTGGAAATTTTAGGCCTTGAAAAATTAAGACTTGAACAGTGAATTGAAGACTTTTTAAGAGTAGAGTTGCCATAGTCTGAGAAAATATGCATTAATGCTCAACAACTTTAAAAGTCAGGATTAGGGTTGTCAAAGTTTGAGAAAACACTCGTAAATCCTCAATAACATAAAAGTGATATTTAGTGGTGTGTCATAGCGTGGTAACCGAGGGTTTCAGAGTTGAGGAAAGAGGAGATGACACACAGAGTTTTGCAAAACACCAGTGGTTTATTGATATCCCACAAGCAAAATAAACAAACCAATAAATGAATAAAACACACCTACAAACAAAACACTTTGCTCTAGATAAACAAAAATGAAAATGCATCAGAGCAGAAACTATGCATATCTCACTTGGGTTAGCTCCCTAGCTAACTACCACAAAAGACTCATCGCAGCCTCAAAGTTCATGCAGCTCTCCCCCCGAGCTTAAGGATTCTGGCCTTGTGTACCTGGCCCACCCCTTCTTCCTGACTGGAGGTTTCTACCCCTCTTTTAACAGATCCCAGGCCTGCAGCCTTAATTGGACTAAACCAAGAACAGGGGTGCCATTATTAATAAGTCTTTGGGGATGAGGTCCCACATGGGTCTCATCACATGGTGCCATAGTTTGAGATACGGCTCCTATATGCTCAAAATAATAAAAGTGATTGCCAGACTCGTAAATATAAAAAAAAAAAAAAAAAAATAAAAAAAATGTGTTTCTGTAAGGATTGCCAAAGATTAAGATAACATACTTAAATGCTCAAAATCTTAAAAGTGATTATTGGAGGTTTTCAGAGATTTAGTAAATTCTAGTTGTAAAAAAAATGTCAGACAATGCTCATAAACGTTTAATTTTGTGAAAGGTATGGTTAGCGTTGCCAGAGTTAAAAAACTTTAAATGCTCAAAAATGTAAAGGTGATGGCAAGGGTTTCAAACAATGTATTTGAAGAATACTGTTTATTATGCATTTCCCAGCGATGGGTTGCGGCTGGAAGGGCATCCGCCGCGTAAAACATATGCCAGTGAGTTGGCGGTTCATTCCGCTGTGGCGACCCCGAAAGGGAAGAAAGCCGACATGAAGATGAATGAATGAATGTTTATTATGGAAAAAAGGTTTTCTATGTATTTTTTATGTTATGATATAGGTGTTTAATTTGACCTTATGAAACTAGCAGAAACCTTGGAAATCACAACCCTGCTGGATTAACTAAAATTATCTTTAAAAGTGTTCAGAAGAAGAAAGAAGCCTTGTTGGGTTAGCAATTACATTGGGGTAAGGGATTAGTTTGACATTTTCATTTATGATGCCCAATGTCTCATTAAAGAAAAAGGCTCATTAAAAGTAAGAGGTTTTTCTACAAATAAAACCATTCAGAAATTATCTTTCTTCTTGGCAAACTTTTCATAGATTCCGTAAAGAATCAAAACAGCTTCTGTAAAATGACCAGCTCATTTACCCTTATCAATTCAGTGTGAGTTGTTTGTTATGAAGGTAATAACCTTGACCAGACGAATGAGTCTGTCACTCGAGACTCCTCTGAATTACTGTGAATTAATAATGGTGAATAATGGAGAACTGAAGACTGACCGCGCACAAACAGTGGTCATGAAAGGTCAGTCATTCATTTATTCCCCTGTGGGAATTATGATCTTCTGAATGGCCTAAAAGAAATACCAGCATGACCAGCTTAAGTTGGAACATGGTATCTGGTTTAAGGTGACCATTTGAATAACAACCAGCTTGAACAAACTGCCTTCAAGTGCTTTGTTCTTAAACACAGCTAAATTCTAAACACTTTTCAGAAGATATCAGGTTCAGAATTGGTATGTTTCCATTAGAAGCAGAAAGTAGTTCATGAGATGGCAAAAGTTATTCAGAGTAATGTTCTGCAGCCTTGGAAAAAAATGCATTCGTTCTACCAGCACGAAGGATAGATTGCTTAGATTGATGCTCTGAAAAATTATGTGAGCAGACCTTGGGTGCTGAATACCAGATGTAGAAAGACAATCGTGAAGATTAAAGCTTGCTTGAAAACATAAAATTTTACAGTCTGCGTATAATGAAATATAAATTATTGACTGATTAATGAAACAAATCCAATTAGAATAGTCCACCAGCAGTTATATTTCTTTGCAGAGCAGAAAGTTTTTAATTCTATAAACGTACAGTATGAAAATCCTCTTAAATTTCCAAACAATCAAAACTGTGGATAAGCTAGTTAATTCTCAAGAATCATAAACGGCACATTTAAAGTTGTTTAAATTATTTTGTTGTTAATTTACATGATTTGTTTTCAGAATGACTTGTTTTGCAATTATCATTTTAAGTGTGACTATGAGAACTTAACCTCAATATTGCTTACAATGGGTTGTTAGACACACTACTCTCTTGCATAAACATGCTTTCAGTAATTCATTTTAATAACCTTGAAACAGCAAGTGCTTCCAGAATATTGAATAGTCTTCTAAACTATTTATGCAATGAGTCTAGCTATCATATGAATTCAGAACCTACAGAAGTTTGATGATGCGGCAACCATCATTTTATTTAATTCACCATAGTTTCCTTTAACAACACCCAAATCTTTATGAAAACAAGGAAGCATGTGCTGTATAAATAAAGTGGATTGGATTAGAAGTATCAGCAACATATTTAAAGCACAATATTTAGATTTACCTCATATATGAGAGGTTTATCTCATATAACCTACAGTAGCTTTCATTGGTAAAAGAGTCAGGCCTATTGACTCATCCAGTCATGATTAGGACCTTGAGTTCTAAAGAGTTGTGTAGGCTTAGAGTTGAAAAAAATATTGTGAACAAGGTTAGAAATAGAACAGCTTTCTTTATACACATAATACATGAGATTCTTTGAAAACGCAAGAATTCTCTTCAAGGACATAAAAAGTTAATGTCTAGCAGATGTTTCAATGGAGTATAAAGCGTCTCTAACTCTTCCTAGCAACCTGGAGTGACAGAAATATCATTGTTTCCTTTAATGACTTTATTTGGACTGATGAGGTTTGTTTTCAAGGGCTTTTGGGTATGGATTATTGCAAAGCCTGTAGTTAGTTTTAGCCCTGATCAATGTGTTTATTGCACAGCAAACTTGCTCAAAAATTGTAAGTAGATGAATCCATCTTTGGGTTCTTAGATATAATAAAGTTTCAGCTCTTTGAAACAAGATTATGGGCTTAAAAATTGAATTTTCCCACTCAGAACTAAACTAATTAAATGTATATGTATTAATATAAGTTTTTATATAGGTTTTCGATATGTGACATATATAAAATTGGCCCTTTTCTATATTAAATATATATACTATATGTCCACAAGTGTACATATGTACGTAAGTGCATACATGTACTGGTAAATGCACATATATGTATGTATATGTTCACCTACATGTTTATATATACAGAATATTAGTGAAATTATTGAAATTCATAGCTGCAAGACAACCTAAATAAAAGCCCAAAATGTAGAAATATTTTTTTTACTTAGGAACAATCAAATTGTACAAGAACAAAAAAATTAACAAGAACAAAAATAGGAAACAAAATATACAGAAACATTTTGTTTTCTTTTGTTTCCTATCCTCATACAAGAAACAATTGACCTTGTACATCATTCAGGACAATGTGTAGACATTGAAGCTTTCCATCTCCTTTCACTTATGTGCTAAACTTATTGTTTATTGCCTTGTTATGTTGCCTTGAAAATAGAAACATAGGCATCATGATTGACAGTAGCCAAAGTGAGATATAAGCTATATAGGAGACACATTTTGTATGTACATTTATGGTTTATATGTGGATGAAAAGCAACATGGGGAGATCTATATGGCCTGTATATGCAAATATACGCACCTTCATTTTTCCTATATGTGGCATATATATGCATATATGCAGCACATTTAGTATAATATATGTGCATATACACTATACTGCATGTAGGTTTCATATATCCTCATATAGGTTATTTCTATGTTGGTTGAACCCGATTTACACGTAGGTAATTTTTATATTTATTCTGGCCAAGCTGGATACTTTTATTGTAGACAATAAAAGTTAATTTTTCAGTTTGGAACCCTTTTTGAAGATACTGATTCGGTGAACTTGGACTGAATTTGTTGTTTTATCGCAACCAACTTGATTGGTATGCTCCTTTTTGTGGCAGATTTATTTTCATGAAAACATTTAACGAAGGAGCCATGTTTAAAGTATCAAGAAAAAAACAGCCATTCGTGGAAGGCCTTTAAACAAGAAGCATTTACATCTCTCTGGCATATAATTTCTATAAATGTGAAATAATTATTACTTGCAAGAAGCACAGTGTGGGGCCCGCTCCTGAGAAGAACATTTTTACACAAACACGCTCATTTTGCCTGACATTTCAATAGAATTGTTTATTTTTTTTGTTTACAATATTGTTCAGAGATTAATTATTTCATCATAACTTTGTCAGCATGAACAATTTAGTCAATAACCCAGCGCAATGATCCATTAAAGAATATCCTATACTAAAAAGCATGGCACTTTCGATCTCTCAACAAATGAGGCGGCATTAAAAAAATCAAATGGCAAGTGTTTCAACCCAGATTTCATTAGCAGGCATGGAGGCATATCAGTGGAGCTGCATTATTGGTGTGGGTTATTTATTTAGCAGCTCTCCAATATTCTCAGCAGCTTTGTAAGGCGAGATGATCAATAAAGAGCCTTCTGCATTGAACTGCTCATTTTGCTCCTGTGTCAGCCCAGGGGTCTCCTTAATTAAAGCATCCAGCAAGAGAACAGCTTGCTCTGCTGCTACATAAGAACAAACATGGTGTGAGAACTGGTGGGAGTACTAAAATGGATGTGTCACATACAGTACACTACTTCCCACTTGTAGCATTAAACTACTTTGATTGCAATATTAATTTCAAATTCAAGACATGCAGGTTAGTTAATTTTTTTTCTTAATTTTCATTCATTTGGATTCTTTGCATGTATCTTGTGTTAAACCTGTAGACTTGTTTTTCTTTTGTAACTGAGGTACACCACAACCATGCATTTGAATCATCGGCAAAACAGGTTTGTGTTAAGTGGCAGGTGTCCCAATTCTAAACAAACCAAAATTCTGTTGTTTTCATAAATAATTAGAGCGGATATTTCCCATGAGAACCTCCCCTGCAGTCTTCCTGCTAATCTGCTGAAGGAGAGGCGTCTCTGGGAATTAAGCTTTTCTTCCATGCACACCTACACAGACAGCATACCTTCAGAGATTTATTGCTGTTGTTCCTGATGGAGAAGAGATTCACCCTTGGAAGTGCTTCTCTGCATGCTGAGTAGTGAGGACTTTTTAGGATTTGTAGATATATAAATAATATATATAAAGAATTTTCAGCTTTGCTTGTAAGAAAAATAACAAATCTCAAAACATGTTCGACATTTATATTATTGATTATTCACTTTCAAAGGAAAAGAATGATGATGTCAGAAAAGTCATAGAAGGTGGAAATGGTTGGGGGGAATGCAGGAACCCCCTTGTCCTTTCTCTTTTTTCAACATCATACATCAAAAAGGTTATTTAGGTTATTCTTAAAACATAACATGATGGAGGGCCACTTGTTGTTTTTTTTTCCCTCAAAGAGCTCAAAGTCAAAATCTGTCTAGGCTTTTTGTGATTTTCCACTAAACTATACTGCCCTCTAATAATGAGACAATGAGATTGCTTTGTTTATGACATCACAAATCTAAGGATCTCTCCCAGGCCTACTACACTGATAGCATTAATCAATTCCCAGTGAGTCATTGTGTATGATTGAATCTGGTATTTTTTCCGATTCCGATCATTTGAAAATCATGTGATTGGACCCGATCTATCAGACCCCTAGCAATATTCAATTTTTGAAAATGTGCACTGAATACATTTGCTCACCTTCTTTATGCTCTCATTAATTCTAGTTAGTGTCACACCACAAAAGTAAGTATTTGTTATTATCTAATATTTTATTTATTTTGTAAGGATTTATATTATGTTACAACTTTATTATGCATTCAGAATATAGTTCATGTTTTTCAAGTGCTTATGTCAGGCTTTATAGTGTGTGCTTTATGAATAATAACTACATTTCAAATTCATCATGGATCTGCTTTTAAGAATTTACATCTGAGCGAATGGAGTAGATGTACACATTGCAGCCTTTGCTGGAAAACAAGACCATTGTTTTACACCCTGAAAACTGAATTTTGATTATATTTTCCAAATGGGTTTAATGAGCAGAAAGTACCGAACATAGAGCTGAAATGGTGAACTGAAGAGCTTTTGATTTAAATTGGTCAAGTATGAATTTGTTGAAATGGTGTAGGTCTGTCAAAATAACTGAGCTACTCAAGCCCCCCTAATAATCAAGGTAGAGCCCTGGACAGAGTTCAGTTATGTGTGTAGATATCACTTTAACTCATGTTGAAGCTCTTGATGAATAATACATTGTGAATTGCAAGGAATCCATAAGGACGCCTTTCACATCTTGAGGATTGCCTTGTGGATCACTGTCCTCTGAGAATGCGGTACTCTCCTCTGAATTTGGCTAATTGCTTTTATGCAAGAAAGTGGCTTTGATCATATCGAGTCTGTCTCAAAAGATGGAACATTACTGTAGGAAAGAACTATGTTTGAGGTTTCATAGTTGCCTTAGTATGTCAACTTGACATGTCTTTGTTGTAAAGTAGATATGAAATCATGTAAAAAAAATCTTTTGTGGATCATGTGCATTTTGTCACATTTCTTTAAACATGTTTTCAGGTTATATGTAAGCTTTAATTCTGAGGGTGTGATAAAGTTGTGGAATACATACTTGGGAGAGATATTACCTTGCATTATGCTCTTGTTTTCCACAATCCAAATTCAAAATGAGTGAAAGCTTTCAATGAAAATGTTATTTTAATCTTTATTAGTTTCACACAACTTACTTTTAAGACATTAGAGGTAGTTAAAAAGCCCCCCTCTTCATTTCTTGGCTTGCATTTATAATTGCATTTTCATGTGGTATATTTCATAATAGGGTTTCAGGTATGTAGTTTTCAGTTATGAAAAGGGATCTGCGTACCTATGTTAGGATCTGAATGGTGTAATTGAATCATTGGATTAGATGACTTTTTCTATGAATTTTAACCCTTGTGGTTTGGTCTAGTTCTGCTCAGTGCAGGTCTAACATGCTCTTGAACTCATGCTGTGTTCATGCCAATTACTGTAATGAATTGATGACAGCCAGTGACGTTTTGAGGGTTTTTTGTTGATTATTCTCCTGCACTTTGAATGATCTGTTTCCATGGCAATGCTTGATTCCATAACACATTGGTTTAATTTGTCTAATTAGTAGAAAGCGCACAATGTAGGCAGGAAGGCTAAAGGAGACAAAAAGCATCAAAAGCAAGAACTTTTATGGAACTCGCTTGATCTCCAAACTTCACATATACCAAACAACTTTGTAATGTTGAAACTTTTTTGGATTGTAACAATTTAACAAAGGTTTTTATACTAGCGTCTATAAAAATGTTAATTAAATCAGTAATTTCTCATTGTCATCAATCATTACAACTTTAAATGTCTCAGAAAGAGAACCCAAAAATATCTTGTTCAGATATTTAGATAATAAATTAACTGTCTGAAAGTTGCTTTATGTAATTCTTCAAAGTTCTAGTCCCATTTGTCTTATTGCTATAATGTTATAAGCTGTAAAAAAATTGTCAAACACTGCGCAAACTTCAAGTTTTCACTTTTTGCCAAATACGGATAAAATATGTCTTTTGGAATTCCCTTCACATCCATGTTTGATTTGATTGAGTTGATTTTTGAGGCTTCTGTTGCACTGAATCTGTAATAAACTGCCGACCAGGCTCAATAGAAAGCTCTGATGATTAGTCTAGGCATGCCTGAGAGCTGCTGATAGAGAAATGGAGGAGACCTGTAGCTGCAAATTTAACACTTTAGCCGACTGGGTCTGGATCAGAACAAGACATTTTGGGGTTTGTTTTCTGAGACATTAACATTTGTAATGATTGATGATAATGAGAAGAGAATTACTGATTGGATTTTGATTGCCATTTTTTTAAAATTTAACTAACATATTTTTAGCCATAGAGTTTGCACAATATTGCGTAATTGTCTAAACTCTCAGTGGAATTTCTTCAAAAGGCTCTCATTTAATCTGTCAATCCTAAAGAGGAAACACTGAATGCAATTAAGACAATTAATCAGTTGAACTATACATATCAAATAGGTTGTGTTTTTATTTTACATGCTTGCGAGTTCAGTGCATATTTGCATTGTGTTTTGGAAAGAGGTTGTGCTCAGTTAACCTTGAGGAATAGAACAGTGCTGATTTGAGTGACTTTTGAACACACTATAGCTGTTTATGCCAGAGGGTCTTGTCCATCTGTTTCAAGCCTGCTGTTCCACTGGGTTTTCACAGGTTTTCTAAGTGTTGCAAAAAATTGTTTAAAAGGGGGAAAGAATAAAATACCTGCAGTGTTGGATTTTCTTCGTGTTGATCAAAGGCTGAAGGAGAATTGCCAGACTGTTCTGAGCTGCAGGCAACAATAAATTAAACAAGCCCTCATTACAATTGACGTCAACCGAGAGGTTTGAAAGAGAAAACTGAAGAAGATAAAGTATCACAGAGGCTCAAGAAAACCTGTCAACATTCAGGCAATTGGAAAACTGTCACCTGCACTAACAAGTTTCTATTTGAGTGAGGAAACATCATAAAAGGGGATCAGGTTCAGGTTGTTTGTGGTTGTTATCAGAGGGGAGCATCAGTTAAACTAGCCCTACGTGAAGCTTGTTTGTGAGCATGTTTATTTTTATGTTCAGTGTCTAGCACTCATTTGAGAGCAGTCATTGTAGCATAATGCAAACGATCTTAAACTTGTTTCTTAAACTTACAAATGAGCTCCAAAAAACCTCATAGAGTCACATTTTATTCCAACATTGCAGTTGTTAAATATGCTACAATAACAGATTCTGATCCTGAATGTGAGGCTTTCAGATCTGGGATGCATTGATCCAATTCTTGGTGGAATATCTTGAATCATGTTGAATCAACGCTTCTAAGAATTTATAGTAGCTGCCCGTGATTAAATCCTTCAAAGATTAAATGACTGGGTAGTTTATAACATGTTTGTTTTACTGTAGAAAATAAATAATGAAAGTGAAGCAAAGTTTGGGTGTTTTTGCACCTCTTGTTCAATTTATTCGTATTTCAAAAACTGCTTTTCTGTTGGTCAACATCGGTATGTGTTTCTATAAATGCGTCCTACTTCTACAAAACATGCATAAATCCATGCAGTTCTTGCAGTAACTCACGATGTGAGGAAGGATTTATTTTCACTGTGGGCTTCACCCCATAAAACTGTGCTATCCATCTGTGACATGGGTTTTTTTTCACAATAGGCTTCACCCTATAAATCTGGGGCATCCTAACTTGGATGTGAAGTTTTTTTTGTGTAGTGTAGTTTAATTCAAATTATTCTCTACCTCAGACCTCAAACTTACAGATCTTTGGCTAAAGGTATAGAGTTGGTGCTTTTTTATTCCAGGCACTTCAAGAATCCTGATATCTTGATCAAATTGAAATTTTTTTAGATTTTTTCACGCTCTGAAACCCAATGCTATGGGAAATGACATGGGATTGGTTGTTCATCATTCCAGTCTTGACCAAAAAAGCAGTCAAAACCCCAATACCTTCGCTGAAGTTCCATCACATCCTCACCTCAAACAAACAACATTGTTAAGTTCAGCTCAAGGAGTGAGTTTGTTTTTTGTGCCACTTTAAACAGCCAACTTCATTTTTCAGCTTCAAAAATGCAGTACCAAATTGGAAAATGTATGAAACCCAAAAAGGCAGAGGTTACTTTCACGCCTGGAAAAGTCTTTTAAAGAATTTGAAATATTTGTGTTTATGATGGAAGACGTGCAAAAAAAAAATGTATCTGATATTAATTCTTCTTAAGTCTTCTTTTCTCTCCTTTCTTTTTCTATGACTCTATTTCTCTTCTCTTTTTCTCTTCTCATTTTCTTTCTTTCTCTCCATTCCTCTTTTCTCCTTTTCACTCACTCAATCTTTCTCTCCTTTCTCTCTCTCCCTTTCTCTCACTAAAATAATTTTTCTTACAAAATATCAGTAAGCAGGCAACAGGCTTTAACAATAATTTACATCAAAACACATCAGAGTTAAACTCTCAGGGTTGAGGTTTGTTCAGTTCAGCTCAGGGAGGTGGTCTGTTTTTTGGCTCACTTAAAACAGCCAAATTAATTTTCAGCATTGCCACCTAATAAAAAACCTAGTACCAAACTGGAGAATGTATGAAACCCAACAAGGCAAATATGAAAATATCCTCTTAGAAGAGTTGTTGAACTTTGTGTTGAAAAAAATCAATGCCCTATTAATAAAGAATGCTTTCAACATATGACAAAAAAATGATTTTGATTCCATAAAACATAGATAAAACTATGACAGTTTTTAAACTAATCATGTCTCAGTTGAGCTAGATTGAAAGCCTCTGCAAAAAAAAAATAGGGTTCCCTTTCAGGAACTCGAGCTGCGTCCAACGCTATGGGGAACGCTTGCTGCGTTTCCGGCTCTGAATTATATGTAAAATCTCGTCCAATGGACAGGTGTGACGTCATCCGAGTGCGACGTCACACCCGTCGTGCGCAGTATAAAGGAGCCTACGATGGAGACGGCCACCAGCTTTTCTGCATTCAGTAAGCGCTCTTTATATGTCTTCTTGTTCCAAAAGTGTGGACAACTATATCTTGTACTTGTTGCTGAAAGCTTACGAGCTCTGTTTGGCGTGCTTGGGAGTGGAGAATAGCCGCTCTTGCCGAGGCAGAGCGCCCGTTTGGGTCACCGGCTTCGACTCGCACGCGCTCCTTATGGCGCCTGGGAGCGGATCAAGCTCGGTGAGCTTAGAGATGCACTCTCTCTCCGCCCCCGGTGGTCGGGCTGTCGCTCCTGCTGAGGCGGAGCGCCCGCTTTAGTCACCGGGTTCGAGTCGCACGCGCTCCATGTGGCGCTTGGGGGCGGATGTTGGCCAGCTGGCTCTCGAGGGAGTTAGCTGTGAGCACCGCTCCCGGAGAGCATTTTTCGAGGAAAGTGCTCTCATCTGTGCCCAAATGGCCAGGCTGCCGCTCCTGCTGAGGCCACCGGCACGCGCTCCATGCGGCGCTTGCGAGCGGATCAATCCCAGCCGGCTCTTGAGGGAATCGGCTGTGAACAATGTGAACGCATGCGTTGCGCACATTCCGCTCGCGGAGAGCATTTTTCGAGAAAAGTGCTCTCTTCGGTGGCCAGGCTGCCGCTCCTGCTGAGGCGGAGCGCCGGTTTTGGCCACCAGGCTCGAATCGCACGTGCTCCAGGCGGCGAAATTTGCGAGCGGATCAAGCCCAGCCGGCTCTTGAGAGAGTCGGCTGTGAGCATTGTGAACGCATGAGTTGCGCACACTCCGCTCGCGGAGAGCATTTTTCGAGAAAAGTGCTCTCCCCTGTGCCAGGTGGCTTGGCCGCTTCTGCCGAGACAGAGCGCCCGCTTCGGTCACGGGGTTTGACTCGTGACGGCTCCTCCCACTCTAGGCGAGGAGCGGTTGGAGGTTGTGACTTGCGTTGTCAAAAGGTATCTTCTGGCTGCCAGCGGCACAGGCCTCTCAATGAGAGCTAGCTTGATGAACGCTATCAGCACCCGCGGTCGCAAACTCCACGCCGGGGCCTTCCGTTTTCCTGGACCTGCACACCGAGGTGGTAGGTCCGGGGATCAGCGCAGCCTGCCTTTTTATCCCGATGTTCACTATCGAACATCTAGGGGATGCAGGGGCGCGGTATGGGATGATCCAAGGTGGACAGAGGCTTGCGAGCTAGCTCTGCCTTGTTATGAACGTCATCCCTGAAGGTCCCGGCCCTCCCCACAAAGCCGTTCTGGGCCACCTCGGCCTTGGTGGGGAGGGCTTACCTGGAGTTCTGCTGGGTGGGAGCAGAATCCTAAGGCTGCTGCTTCTGGGTACAGAGGCCCAGAAGCGGAGTGTCGCTGCCTCCCGAGGGGTGGCGACACAAGCCCCAGCCCAGGGAAATATGATCTGAGGACCATCATTTCAATAAACGGGCGGCGGCTAAGCACTCCTGACGGGCTGGGGGGTCTACAACTTCGAGATGCGCTTCATGGAAAGCTGTTGTCTCTCGGTGACCCCTCAACATGTATTCTGCTAACCCTGCCACTCTTCGTGCTTCAGGGAGCGTGTACTTTGCCCCTGTGCTCACCCAGGCTCTCGGTGACCAGGGCTTCCGGTCTTCCATCGAATCCCGTGCCTGTATCAGGAGTCGTTACCCACCAGTGACCAGAAGCCGACCTCACGAGGTAGGTTCCCCTGAGTCGCTTCATGGGGGCTTCTTCAGCCTTCCAGGCCACTCCCAGTGGGTCTTGCGGGTCATAAAACGGTGGCCCCGTGTTGTCGGGGTTTTGCCTACTGTTGTTATCGCGCAAGTTCTGGTCATGGACCAGGAAGTTTTGCACCCTGCTGCGCAAGGGGCCATTGAGGTGGTGCCTGTGTAGGACAGAATCAGGGTTTCAGAATACTTCCTGGTTCTGTAGAAGGACGGGGACCTGCGCCCCATTCTCGATCTGAGGCGCTTGAACAGTCGCATCATGAGGTTGCCATTCAAGTTGTTTACCTTAAAGCAGATCGTGGCGCAGATCAAGTACAGTGACTGGTTAGTTACAGAATACTTTCAAGTCCCTATTTGTCCTTCTCACAGGAAGTTCTTCGGTAAGTGCTCCTGACGGCCAGGGGATCTCCGGCTTCATCGAGCGACGCACTTCATGGAAGGCTGTCGTCTCTCTGAGACCCCTCGCCGCTATTCCGCTACCCTGCCACCCTTGGTGCTTCAGGGAGCGTGGACTTGCCCCTGCGTCCACCCAGGCTCTCGGTGACCGGGGCTTCGGGTTTTCTTGAATCCCGTGCTTTATCAGGAGCCGTCAATGACTTACCAGTACCGAAGGCTTTCTGTCAGCCTTTCGCTCTCGCAGGACCTTCTCCAAGATTCCCCGCAAGAGTGGGTTTTCCCCAACCCAAACAGGTAAGTATGTGGGGTATGGGATTCCACCACATGCGGGTGTGCCTGTCTAAACAGGCCAGGATCTCTGTGATCCTAGAAGGGGACCAGGAGAGCGAGGCTAGGTCACTCACTGTCGGCTGCAGTTTGAATAACTGCCTTGCCTCTTGGGGCCAGCGGCGACTATTCTTCCGTTTGTCAGCTCCATGAGGCCCCTTCAGTGGTGGCTGGGGAGTGCAGGGTTCTCTCCCCAGGGCTCCCTGCTCTGGCTTATTAGAACCATGAGACTAAGGCCCCCGTGCCGTTCTCGTTGGAGGGACCCTGTGTTCCTGTCCCAGGGCCCGTGGAGGGCACCGTGCCGTCGAGTAACTACAACCACGGAGGTGTCCTCGCACGGGTGGAGGGGCGGCGGTGCTCGGGAACCGCTCTACCCATGGTCGGTAGGATTGGTCCCATCTCCTTGGCACATTAATTGCCTGGAGTTGCTGGCCGTTTTTTTGTGCATTTTGCACTTCCTGCCAGACATCAGAGGCCATCAGTGCTTCTACGGAAGCACAGACAATATGTCCGTGGTGGTCAACATCAACCGACAAGGGGGGCCTACGCTTCTCCCTGTAGGCCCGTACAAGCTCTGCTCCCTTAGAGCATCTTACATCCCGGGCCGGTTGAATTGGAGGCAGTTGCTGTGTCGCACCTGGGACCGACATCTGGGGAAGCCCCAGCCAGAGAATGATAAGTCTGAGGACCATCATTCCTATGAACAGGCTGTGGTTAAGTGCTCCTGACGGCTGGGGGGGTCTCCGGCTTCTTAGAGCGTCGCACTTCATGTAAGGCTGGCGTTTCTCGGTGACCCCTAGTCACTATTCCGCTACCCTGCCACCCTCGGTGCTTCAGGGAGCGTATATTGCCCCTGCGCTCACCCAGGCTCTCGGTGACCAGGGCTTCGGGTCTTCTTGAATCCCGTGCTTTATCAGGAACCATCACCCCAGTAGCACTGCTTCCCGGAAGCTGACGGCCAGGGGGGTCTCCGGTTTCATAGAGCGGCGCACTTCTTGGAAGGCTGTCGTCTCCCGGCGACCCTTCACCACTTTCCGCTAACCCTGCCACCCTCGGTGCTTCAGGGAGCGTATATTGCACCTGCGCTCACCCAGGCTCTCGGTGACCAGGGCTTCGGGTCTACTTGTATCCCGTGCTTATCAGGGCCGTCATTGCTTCCCGGAGTCCTGGAGATAATATGGGACGGTGGTTCATCCCCGTCCAGAATTGCGCTGTATCTATAGCCCCGGTGGGGGTCCAGCTCTAGCGTTCGGCCTCCAGGCCGAGGTCATTGTGACCATTCTCCACTCCAGGGCTCCATCTACGAGGAGGTCTGACGCGAGACAACGACTGTCACAGTGTTGGGGTGTTCCCACACTTTAAATTAGCTCTGCCCGGTCAAGATCGGTGCTAGAGTTCTGTAGGGTAGGGGCAGTGGGCAGTGGCCCCCCCCCCACTCGTTACATCTCGTTGTCTTCACAGTACCAGGTGGCTGAGGCCCCTGATCTGTACAAGAGTGTCCATATGGGACCTGGCCATCATCTTGGGGGTCCTAAGAGGCCTCTGTGAGACTCTGGGCGACGTGTACTTGCATCTTCCTGTCACTTATGACAGCTTTTCTAAGCGCCATGCTTCCCTTAATAGGAAGGGAGATTACACGCAAAAGACTTTCTGAAGTCTTCCTGCACCCTAAGCCGAGCTATGTCTCGCAGGTGCCTTACATCGCCCCGTGTCCTATTAGGTTCCAGGTATTCTTCCTCCTCCAGGTGAGTCCCCTGTCTAGGTCCTTATTAGTATCTGCCCAGTGTGGGCATGGGGCTGTTAGGTCTGTCGCATGGCTCAGTGGAGCTCAGACCAGCCTGTGTGCTATGGTCCACACAGGCGGACTCTCCTGCTAATACGCAGTCAGTGAGCAGATGGACTGTGGAAAAATGTTATCACCTATACTTAGGTGTAAGCCTCTAGCTTTCTGGCCCCCTTGGGGACAGGGCACATTCCACAAGAGGAGTGGCGACTAGGGCCTTGTCATCTGGTATTCTTCCAGGATTGGTAGCGCTGCGGGATGGTCCACGCTCTTTGATGTTGCTCCGGTCCTGTATTGGATCTGGATGATTCTCCGGGCTGAAGACACTGTCAGTCCGGGGCGAATTGGCGTGTTTAGACACTCGTTCCCCATAGCGTTGGACGCAGCTCGAGTTCCTGAAAGGGAACGTCTAAGGTTACGTAGGTAACCAAGGTTCCCTGAGGGAACGAGACGCTGCGTCCCCAGGCCACTTCGCCACGGCCTGACGGCGCTTACTGTGCTTCAAAGCTGGTGGCCGTCTCCATCGTAGGCTCCTTTATACTGCGCACGACGGGTGTGACGTCGCACTCGGATGACGTCACACCTGTCCATTGGACGAGATTTTACATATAATTCAGAGCCGGAAACGCAGCAAGCGTTCCCCATAGCGTTGGACGCAGCGTCTCGTTCCCTCAGGGAACCTTGGTTACCTACGTAACCTTAGACGTTTTATTTAATCTTGCATCAAGAGGTGCAAATTTTATGAACAATATTACAACGATTAAATATTGAAAGTGCCACCATTACTATTTTCACAGTTTCAATGGTTTAAAATAGTATTTCAGCATTATATTAGTTTAAATGAGAAGTAAGCCTAATTTCTATCTCCAGGAAAATTCAACGATGTTACAGGGTTGTAATTTTCTATTCATGCCTAAAAATGATAATTATATATATTGCCACAGAGCTGCATATTTAGGTTCCTTCCCTGGTAACAAGAAGTATGTATAATAAATCCACTGCCTTAAATCAGGTTTTATTGGATGTGCCTATAGCAGCATGAGATGGTAATTATTGCACATGCTTTGGTCTGATGGATTAGAAGGTTGTCAGAAAGAATCATCTGAGCTGTTATTGATTGCAAAGTGACACAAGGTCATTTACTCTGAGCTTAAAAGGGGTCATGAACCAAGAAATGTAAAACGTATTGATCTATTCATGAAGATCATCAGACTGTATGAGTGCAATCACTATTAGACACATGACAGTTTGAAGCTGCACACTTCCAGGAAATTGGAATAACTTTGGACAACCTTGATTTAAAGTAATACATTAAATAATATCTTTGTAATGACGGTGGAACTTTTGCTTAGAATAATTAGATATCGTCTTGGATGACATATACAGCAAATGTTCAGTACTGATGTTCAGGTACAGAAGGCACAAGATTGTACAAACAATTTAGGGTAATACTCAACAGGTTCTGCAGGTCTAGAAGACAGATTTATAGTAGAGACATCAACTGAAACATAATCCGATGACTTGGAAACAGAGTATAAATTGGGTCATGTTCACAACAGATGCAGATGATGCAGCAAGCACAAGGGGTTTCCTTGTTAAGCCAATGGGAAGATGCTATCTTGTATTCCTTGGCACATAGTATATATACAGATCAGCATGATGGATGTGAATGATGCAGCATGAATCTGCAGCCCTCACACAAGTTGAAATTGTTGACATTCTACATACCTGGATTGGGAGACAGTGATCAAGGTGGTTCCTCCATGACTAGTTGCTAGCATAATCTCCTCGTTGCTGTTTCTAGACCCCAGATATATTAAATAATTTTGGAGGTCATATAATCTGATATGTTTGTAGCAGGAGATGTATGACGTATGATGTATGGATCTTTCTTGGAAGTTTTATAAGGCTTCAATAATGTGCAATTCTCATTCCTTTTCAAATTTTACTTTTTAAACTTTTACTTAAGTAGGTTTATAAATGGCCACTTTGACTTTTACTTAAGTACATTTTCAGTTAAGTATCAGTACTTTTACTTGAGTATTTTTTCCAACCCTGGTGAACACCACAGGAGACAATATAAGAGTGATGAAAATTGAAGTGAAACTACTTTAGAACTCTGGTGATTTGCAATTTTGGGATATATGTCCTGATATATGTTTTTCACAGGAAATGAGCCAAGCCCAGTGAATCTCAGCTTCAAATAATAAATGCTTGTTTAATTTTTCTTTTGATGAAAACTGAAAATGGGTCCCACAGACCCGAACACCATTTAAGGGTTAAAGGATTATGAGCACTTTTATGGGATTGTGAACTTCTCGTTATGGGATTATTTGATTCTGGAAGATCATAAGTACCTAGCTAGTAAATCCCTAACTGATGCAAACCTTCTCGTAATTCATTTTAGCTCATGACCTGTTAAATAAAACAAAACCACAAAATGTACACATATATAATGAACGCTACTTTAGAACATTGCTTGATTTACATCTTTTAAAGCAGACATTGATATGAATGAAAAATGAGATATGTTTCTTTTCAAGTCTTGCCAGGGACTTGGATGATTCATTTAACTTGAATCAAGCATATATTTCAGGCTTGGGTATCTGATTAGGAAGATTAAGTAAGTTCCACTTGAGTTAAATTTGTAAATACTCTGTGAATTTATTATCAGTTAATGCAAGACTTTTTTTTCCCCCCAGTTTGTCATAAATTGATTGAGAATTTCATATGAGACAGTTCAAAAACAATCTTGTGCAATGTTAATTCCATGAAAATAGCCCAGGACAGTTTCAAAGCAAATTATTGTTTGGTTCATTTTGATATATTTTTTTGGCCTGTTGGTTTTTATCGTTGATTGAATCTGAATGACTAAAAAAAGGAGATTTCAGAAAACAATAGAATGACACCTCATTTGGTAGGCTAACCAAATAGAAAGGGATGTTACTAACCAAAGTGCTCAAAGGATTTAGCTGGGGCAGAGTATGGGTGTATTTTATTGAATAATGATTGATGAATAACCATCATTTGGTTTGTTTATTGTCATACATAAATAGTAAATAGAGTTCAAATCTATGACAAAAAAATTTACTGCCAATTAACTTCTATACTAGTAAGTTCCATTCAGTAATAGTTCCGTTTGATTTATTGTATGAAATGGATTTGATGTAAAGTCAACTTCCTTTGGTTAGTGGGGTTGTTTTACTAGAGTACTCTTAAATACAAAAAACCCCACTTGAATATATTGAACACAACACTTTAATTAGCATTTGAATATAAAAAACACTTGACCAACACAGATATATTAGTCACCAATAATGAGCCATATATGTTGAAGAAGAACAAACAGAAGTTGAGACCAAGTGATGGGCTAGTGCAGAATTATATTCTGCATCACAACTTTCTTCTGCAACATCCTAAACTTAACCCCCCCCCCTTTATTGCTTGAATATTCAGCTCCTTTGTGTGGAAAAATAAATTTGTAATCAGCAAGAATTCTGACTGCTTGTGTGCTAGGTTGCCAAACAGAGCAAGGAGTTTCTGTTTCCAGGGATTCTCCTGAATAGCAACCAATCACAGGGTATATTTACATCCAGAGTTGCTTAACCGGTGAAAGAAAACAATTGCACATATTATAGCTATTAATGCTTCCTTCATTGAATTCTCCAGTATGTTTAGGATTAGTAATTTTCCCATAAAAGTATAGAGTTGGGATTATTATTGTCATTATTTAATCATCAACTTGAGTAAAAATGTATTCTTGTGTGTAATCCATAATGTAATGTTCATTTCTCATTTAAACAGTTCATCCTAAATAAAATCAGTTCACAGATTCACTGCTGAAAACGAGAAAGCATGTATCACTCTCTGCCCTAGGCAGTCAAGTATTTTTCCATTTAAGTCTTTCTAAATCATACATCTAAAAATCTTCCAGCCTTTGTTAGTGTCCAGGCTTACTGCTAATTTTCTAAGCATCAATCAAGAAAGACATTAATGATTTTTTTTTTAGTTCTTCATGCTAACCATGATTTTGACCTGAACATTTTAGTAGCCCATAGTACCACCTATGTCAGGAACTTGCCCTGCAAAAAAAACGCACTCTTTGAACAAGAAAAAAACCCTCAAATGAAGTTAAACTCTTCCTAGATCAAGCAAAAAACCTGCAGTGTGGTAAGCAAGACTAGGCAAGAATTCTTAAAATGTTTTTAAATGTGTAACTGATAACAGATGATGTTGGATTTTAAAAATAGATTAAAAAATCTCAAAACAAGCCTTTCCAAACTGTGAAACTGCACTGAAACTAGAATATTTCAACTTGTATCTATTCACTAGTGGTCTTTTTGGCACTGATATGTGATGCGGACGCATCTGTTTTTTTGTGTCTTCTTTCAAGAATAAAATTCTTACCCTATTGTCAGATATTTTACTGGATCTAAGAAGATTACAACTACATTTAAGATTTTTTTTCTTGTTCCAAGATGAGTGCTTTGATCAGTATTTAATAATGATATTTTAAAATGAGATGTCATTAACATTCTTGAAATAAGAATATGTTGAGTCAAAATTTCTTGTTTTAATATCAGTGACAAAATCAAAAGATTGTTTTACAAAGTTTCTTAATTCAAGAAAATAAATGACCAGAAAAAGCAAGTTTTGCTCCTCAAGAAAATGTAAGTGATAAAAATTCTTCCCAAATCAAGAAAATCAAGATATTCAATCTAATTTTAAGCATTTTCAGCTTTGCTTAGATTCTTTTTTTTTTCCGGTGCATGGGGGGTTTTGCTTGATAGTGCCCTTAAATTAGATACGCAGAAGATCAGTGGTAAAGTCTTGTTTTTATCACCTTTGACTTAAACCTTTCTTAAATCCAATTATTTTAGGTAAACGGCAATACATGCTTTTATAACCTCAAGATTTGACTTCTGCGGCTCCCTTTATATTGGTGTATCCCAAGTCTCCTTAGCTTAGCTACAGCTAGGCTGAAAACAAAAGAGTGAACACATTACTCCTGTCCGGATTTCCATAACCCAGCTTCCTTTGACATTTTGGATTGAGTTTAAGATTTTCTGTTTGTTTCCTTGTAGATTTCAAAACAGTCTCCCAAGTATCTCTGAGGTTTTGCATCCTCTGTTTCAATCCAAACCACTTAGATTCAATGACACTTGTCTACTCAACACAAGAAAAAGCCTGATCATTATTTTTTTCTTGGCACAGTCATCAACCTTAAGCTCTGGAACAACTTCACCCATGTAAGAGCTGCCTCGTTCATCTCAGTTTTTATTAAATCGCCTATAAAAACTAATGTTTTGTCTGGCTTTTAATTTACCTCGATCTTAGCTTAGTTTCATGTACTCAATTTCAGGAAGAGTGATCATAAAGTAGATGTTTCCAATCCTTCCTATCTGCCCCCTAAGTCATAAAAACTGTAGCCACTTTGAGAATTGCAAAATTCAAAACTCCCTCCTCTATGTCTCCTTTGTGCTATTTCTACAGGGAGTGCAGAATTATTAGGCAAGTTGTATTTCTGAGGATTAATTTTATTATGGAACAACAACCATGTTCTCAATAAACCCAAAAAAATTCATTAATATCAAAGCTGAATATTGTTTTTTGTTTGTTTTTAGTGTGAGCTATTTTAGGAGGATATCTGTGTGTGCAGATGACTATTACTGTGCATAATTATTAGGCAACTTAACAAAAAACATATATATACCCATTGCAATTATTTATTTTCACCAGTGAAACCAATATAACATCTCAACAATCACAAATATACATTTTTGACATTCAAAAACAAAACAAAAACCAATCAGTGACCAATATAGCCACCCTTCTTTGCAAGGACACTCAAAAGTCTGCCATCCATGGATTCTGTCAGTGTTTTGATCTGTTCACTATCAACATTGCGTGCAGCAGCAACCACAGCCTCCCAGACACTGTTCAGAGAGGTGTCCTCCTTGTAAATCTCACATTTGATGATGGACCACAGGTTCTCTATGGAGTTCAGTTCAGGTGAACAAGGGGGCCATGTCATTATTTTTTCATCTTTTAGACCTTTACTGGCCAGCCACGCTGTGGAGTATTTGGAGACATGTGATGGAGCATTGTCCTCCATGAAAATCATGTTTTTGTTGAAAGATGCAAAGTTCTTCTTGTATCACTGCTTGAAGAAGGTGTCTTTCAGGAACTGGCAGTAGGACTGGGAGTTGAGTTTGACTCCATCCTCAACCCGAAAAGGTCCCACAAGCTCATCTTTGATGATACCAGCCCATACCAGTACCCCACCTCCACCTTGCTGGCGCCTGAGTCGGAGTGGAGCTTTCTGCCCTTTACTGATCCAGCCACGAGCCCATCCATCTGGCCCTCAAGACTCACTCTTATTTCATCAGAGCTTATACAGCTTGGAGTAAGACAACATGAATAATGAGGATGATGTGGTCAAAATACTCATTTGCCTAATAATTCTGCACACAGTGTATATGCGTGAACTTGTGAACGAATACTTTTTGTTTTTTTTATTTCTGTCCTTGTCAGTTTTTATAAGGACAATCTTTTATTATGTTATTTTATCCATTTATTTGAGTTTTATTTTCAAACCTTTCTTGCCTTATTTACGCTTTCTAATGTGTTAATTTTACAGTACTTTGTATTGTATCAATGTTGATTTCTAAAGATAAGTAGAGTTACACTGTGTTTAGTGTCAAGACTTTAATTGAGATTATTCGCAACTCTTTAAGAAATGTTCTTTTTCACAAGCTGAAATGTTGATGTGTACATTATAGCCAATTTCAGACTTTACTTCATGTTTTACCTAACAATAAAACAGAGAAGACATTATAAATGAAGTTTGACTTTTAACCTTTTTAATGGATCAAAAAATTTTCTTATGGAAGTTAAATGTTTATATTTAAGCTGTAAAATGTATTTTATTTCACAACAGATTGATACTTTCTACTTGTGGCTTAGTAGACATACTATTTACTACCTTAGAAGAAAACAACCACATTTTCTCCTGGTTGATATTGAATGTTCATGGATCAATAGTGTTCTTGTCATAAAAAAAATATTTATATCCATGAATCTATATTTTAATCAGCTTTAAAGTTAATGTCATTCATTGAGCCAATCACATTTGAAACTCAGTGCTATTTACTTTCAAAGGATAATAACTCCCTTCAGTAGCTTCCAAAAGGTTCGATATCTTTCGACAGTTCATTAAGATGCTTCACTCTACACCCCTAATTTAGGGTCGTTAGACATGCTACTTATTTTTGCACAGATGTGGATTTGCATCTTCTCAACTGAGATCTAAGCTTCTTATGATCTCACGTACAATTGGGATGTAAGAAGTGATTAAAAACACCATTTGACACTGATGTTGAAATGGTTAGACTGTGATCAATAGAAGCTATTATAATTATTTGCTCTGGAAGAATCGCTAAATAAACAACATGGACATTTAGAGCCTTTGCAAATATCCTTGGATGAACCTGCATCTATAATGTGAGAATGGCAGAGCATACTAAGTGTGTATGCAAGGAACATCAGTTGTTACTGTGGTGGATAAGAAGGTTTATGCTTCATTTACTTGATGCAGCATGAGTGCTTCCTAAATTACCGCAATTTTCACATTTTATGACTGGTTTAAAAAAAATAAAGCACTTCAAACAAACCATGTTATAAACGTTGTGTAAAATCAATGTCTTTTTGTCTTTTTTTTTAAGATCAGTGTACTATTCTGCTTCAGTTAGAGATCATTTATTATGTTTAAAAGCCCTGGGTAGTCTGTTTTCTTTCTTCTAAGTAGATAAAACATTTTTGGGGGGTTTATTTCATCACTAACTTAGAATAAAATAGTTGTTGATTGCAAGACATTAAACTTTAATTCTTGCATAATGATTTAGCCCCTGAGGAAATTACTCTTTAGCTAGTATGAGAAATCTCTTAAGCCAGGATGTTTCAAGGTACCCAGGGATATACTAAATTCATTAACATCATGAATTATCTTCGATTTGAATTGTATACTGCAGCGGTCTCCAAATCCAGTCAAAGAGGGCCAGAAGCCTACACAGGTTTTTAGTTTAACCATCATAAAACACAGCTGTTACACTAATTAATGTCCTCCTCTCTGATTGTTTGAAGCTAGAGTAGTATGCATGCTAAGGCAGGGTTGCAACTAAAATGTGCAGGACGTTGGCCCCCTAGGACCAGATTTGGGAACCCTGGTAGACTGTTTCATAAGGATTTTTTTTTGTATATAATTTTGCTGACGTCAAGTTCATATTATTTTCAAACAAAGATTTTTAAGTCTTTCACGTTGGATATAATGAAGGGATGTTTTTTAGATCAAGAACAATTCCATGTTCTGTACAAAAGGAGCTTAATATTTATACAAATTACAAATTGATTTTATTATTTTCTACAATGAGATTTTAAAGCATCACAAAACCCTAGACATTTTTGTGATATTTACATTATACATTGGTCTTTGTCGCTGTAACTTTGATCGTTTAATTTATTTTCAACAAGAAAGAGATCATTTCCCTTTTTCAGGATGTCTTTGCACTTCCAGATTTGAAAAGAAAAACTGACCAACTCTATGTTGCAGCAGTCTCACCATTATATCAAACTGTGTTTAAAACAATATAAATGTGCTCAAGAAGGAAGTCTACTTGTACCTGCAGTCTGATGCTGATCTCTCTCCTCCTGTGTTAAGTTATAGTTTGTTGTTACAAGATGAAAATTGGTCACTCTCACTTTCACAATGGAGGATGTGTATTAGCAAAGGAGCTGTTTTATTGGCTGTAATTAACTTTTTATGCAATATGCAAGTAATATTAGCTTTTTTTTATGCAATCTATGCTCTCTAGCCTCTCATTATCCCATGACTGACCTTGCCTGTTTTCACTGAAGACGCCTCTTTTCCTGGGATTTTCCCAGGAATATAATATTCCTATATAAAATAATAATATAATATAATACATCCCAGGAATTATAATAATATTCTAAATAATAAAAACTATTTATTTAATTTTAAATATATATTTTTAAAAAAATTATTCCAAAAATCTCTTTCTATTTTTTCTAAAGTCATTTATTACCTTGACTGTGTAAAAATATCTATATGGTATTTAATAGAATTGAAAAGGGTAATAGTATGTGGTGTTATTTGAAATTCAAATACAATTTTAAAATTATTTGTGTTTGATTTTGCCAAATAGTCAATGTAAAAACAACATCTAAATTCAGTTTATAAAGTTGTTGAAATGTTCTCTCTTTAAAGTTTAAAGTTGATTGTTTGTTATACTTACTTGCAAGAAAGTGTGTTTGCAAAATGAAAAAAAAAATTAAATGAAATAATAATATTGTTGATATTATACAGAATAGTCCTTTATGGCAACACAAGAATATATACAATACCTGCAGCAAAACTGCTTCTCTGAAAGTATTTACAGTGGTTTTCAGAATTTACAGCAACTTGACAAAGTCTTAAACACATCTCAAAATAGCATAATTTAAAGCTCTGAAACACTGGTATTAGAAAGAGAACACAGCACTTAAGCGTAATTTTAAAGAGTCTGTTAAGCAAAGCTAAGAAGCATAATCAAAGCTTCCTCTTCAAAGCTTCGTACATACACATGGCTCTTCAGATATCAAGGTGTTGCTAACAATAGTTGTTACATTTTCACAGGAGAATAGTCATCACAGCATTTAATTGAATCATGCTTCAGTAACACACAAATAAAGCTGCGGCTCAAAAGGGAAAGGTTTTGAAAACCATGTAACCAAGCATTTGAAACAAAGCCACCCCTCCAGGATTTTTAGAAACCCAAATTTAAAGTACTTCTGAAAACACAATTCTCCACTCTCCACTGTGCTCTTTCAGTCAATACACGACACTTGAGATGTTGATAAAAGCTGCTGCAATTCTTCGGCTTTGCAAGAGTTTGTTAATAAGGTTTCTTTTAGGCATCATTAGCTGTGCACTTTATTTACCCCCGGTTGCTTCTGGAAGGGAAGAGTTATAGGCATTGTGGCCTCCTGTGGCTGTGGGAGTGGGCGATTGACCATCTCGCTCTCATTCTGTCTGGCGTTCTCTTCATTCATGTGAGACACTTCAGTGGATCCTGCTTCAAAGCCAGGGACCGTGTTGGCTACATGGACCACGTGGACCTTATTTCGTCCCTTTTTGCTGAGGATGCAGCTGAAAACTTTCTTGAAGCCCTTGCGGAAGTGTTTGGACACCAGGGCATAGACGATAGGATTGAGGCAGGAGTTGGCATAGGCCATGCAGTGGGAAAGCAGTCTGAAGGCGTAGGTGGTCTGATTGAAGGGGAAATCACCGTAGAGGTAGCACAAAATCACAACGTGGTATGGCAGCCAGCAGATACAGAAAAGCACAGTGACTATAATGATCATCTTGGTGACTTTACGCTTGGCTCGTTTTGATTCCGACATCCCATCGAGTGGGTCGACTGCAGTCCAGAGGTACTTGATGGTGCGAGTGTATGACAGGCTTACGATGAGGACAGGAATTACATAGCCGAAAATAAATGTGCATGTATCCAGAACTTTACGGTTGTGTTCTTCCCAGCCAGGAACACACACATTGCTGTTTTCAAAATCAATGAGGTCATAGTAGCTCAGATAAGGCCCAGCAAACACAAGTGACAGGCCCCAGATGACCACCATAGCCACAACGGCGTTACATGGTGTTCTGAGTTCTCTGGAGCGCAAGGGGTAGCGAATGGCGAGATACCTAAACAGAAGAAAATCAGGTATTAGATCAGATCTGAGTGAATTTTAAACTTGTCTAAGCCAATAGGGAAAGATGGTTCCTGAAACAATCAGAGCTACACATCACATAACATTTATAAAAATACACGATTAAAACGTTGCAAATGATTTGCTGATTATATGGTTTTATAGCTCTAAAACTCAAATGTTTTCAACTTCGTTTCTCTATACTCTTGGCACCAAACTTATAAAACAGGTATCTGAATATTGCCGAAGCAGTTACCATTAGGGTTTGAATTTGTTTGTAGTTGTTCCGATACCGTTGCCAAATGTTTATTGAACAAAAAAATTAATGCTTAAAATGTAACAATATATTTAAAGTTTACGGTATATATATGAATACATAAGTAAATAGAAAAAACAACAACAAAACAAAAACAAATTAACCGGTTCAAATTGTTTGACCTTTTGTTAGCATGAGTGTAAGATTTAAGTATTAGATCATAATCAGTGGACTCCTGTTTGTGATCGGTATGACTGAAGCAGGGGTCAATTTTTGACGATTAAATTAACAGGCTCAGTATTACCCATACCAATACTGATACCAATTCTTAATAAAACATTTTTTTAATATTTTTAACAATTAATCGCTTCAGCAGTGCACATAAACAGAAATAATTTTTTTACATGAAAACTAAAATAGATGGTACTTGTTTCTCTCAGAGCTTATAGTTAACGTAATTATGAATTAGCTTACTTTTATTTTAAATAAAAAAACTAACAAACACATAATCACATAATTTAATGGCATATATTTAAAACTGTTAACCAAAATGTATTTTAAAATGATGAGGGTTGTGACTTTATTAAATAAATATCTGTATTTAAAAGCAAATAGCAAATTTACATGACAACTTCCACCATGTTTTACTGTACATGAAAAAAAAAACAGTGCTACATGGCACCCAATCATAGGGCCTTTTTGATGCCATTTAGCACCAGTTTCTAAAGATACTATTTAGAAACAACCTTCAAAAGGGCTAATTAGAGCCAAAGATAAACCACATTTGTAGTTAAAAAAAATCACAATTGTTTATGTTGCATATGTTTCCTTGAGGCATCCAAAATAATGTTTCAGGTAATTTGTTCCCTTTTTTAATAGATCATGATTATTTTTGATCTGAAGCTTCTGCCGATTCCAAATCATTTCCAATTTAATGTTGACAAAGCTGTTTGTGGAAGAGCATACTGATAGGTTGTTAAAAGCTTCCATTTTTAAGCTTGGAAACATTTGATACTAACATGTTTTCTGAGAACCATTTCAATTGGTTTTAGACCTCACTCAAATCAATTTCTTCTTGATCTTGAGCTAAATTATGAAGTAAATAAAAAATGAATACAAACTGAACAACCAGTGTGCTTTCTTTCTTGTGGGGAGTCATTGAATGGTCAACATTCTGTATAATGTAGCTCTAACGTGCCTCTGAAAACGCTCAATGATCTCTTGTTCACATTGTGTAGAATTTTAAATACAATGTGTTTGATTCATTCATAAAATGCTAAAACTGCTGTATGCTTCTTTCTCAGTTGAAGTTTAGTTTTCTCCAATGAAAGAGCGTGTTTTTGGACAAATTGGTCAAAGAACTGTAACTTTTCACATTATTGAAAAAAATGTCATGTTTAAGTTCATTAGTGATAGTTCCTGGGGAATGGAAAACCAAAAATTAACTGTATTCCAATGAGTTTTGGAAGTTACCATGTTTTAATTTCAGTTTGTTTATACTAGTTTATTTGTATTCTCTCATAAACTGGCTTTGCTTAGCAGGAGATCTAGAAAATGGCAGAAAATTTGAGATATTTCCGGAATGGATATTTGAACCGCAACATGATCAGTCTAGCATTTTCAAGCACAAGATGACTTCTACCTCTCCACTCAAATGAGAGGTAATTTCCAGTGGGAATGACTGTCTCCATAGGGCCCTGGTCCTTTTTCACACAGCAGATTAACTGGCTATTTCCTCAAAGGGAAGCACTTTGGCGAGTTCTTTTTTCAGGCGGAGATAAAATGATTACTCCTAGGCACATTTTTATTTCTGGAAAAAAAACTGTCTGGCACAAGCAGTTAGAAGACTCTATATCAGTTCATGAGGTCTTCTTGTTGCTTGCCCTTTCATTTAAACCTAATGTTCAAATAGACACAGGTGAGTGGGTATGAGTAAAATTATTCCTTCACTGAGAAACCTGAAATAAAGAGCTATAGTTTTATGGTGGTATTTAATAATGAAGTGAGTGGACTGTGATAACTTCCTTGACATTTATCAAGTTAAACTTTGACCGTTCTATCAGACCACTTTGACAAAGGTTAGAAAATACACTTCATTAAATACTGTAACAATCCTAGAACTTATTAATAATGATTGTATGAAAATGCTCACTAGATGTCATTTTGGACCCCATGGGCGAGTGCTGAAAATGTTCAATCAAGATCTGATTAACAGTAAACTTGACTGGATTATTAAAACCTATAATCTAAATACATGAGTTGATTTATAATACTTGGCATGTCTTCGCTCAACTTGCCACAGTTCACATTTGTTTCAATTTACTTTCAGTATCAGTTTGGTGTGAGCTTGGTTTAGACCCGTCACTCAAGACACTTCACTCATTACGTCAGTCTAGTAATAACGAGTCTGTGACAGAAACACAAAAGGCTGATTGCACACAACACAGAACATAGGAGACCATTAGAGAAATGGAATATGTATGCTGCGTGGTTTAAACCTAAGGGCTTTTTAATAGATGAATGATGGCAGAAAAATGAGGCCAGTTTAATTGTCTTTGTTTCATTAAGGCCAATCAGTGAGCTCATCTATTGACCAATCTGCAAAAACAGGATCTCAACTAAGACTTTTCTTAGTAATCAGAAACCCTATACACAAATTTATGGCTAAACTCTCTTTTATAACTTCATCTAAATGGTCAGGGGTGTAATTTTCACTTAGCAAGGGAGGTGGAAATGGCGCCTATTTTTTTTAAACCTTATTTTTGCCCTGCTTAGCTGAAAGAAATCATGAGGTTTTCACCTCTTTTGTTGATTGACTCTTAAGTTGTTTATGTTTAGGTCCATTGCAGTCACATTTGAGTCATCAGATGGCAGACATCTGTGGTTCACGTCACTCAGAGAGGCTTAAACCAAGTGTTTTCTTGTTCGTAGAGGCAGAGGTAGATTTTTTTTTGGTCATTACAGTCCAGTAAAATGCATCTGAGTGGGCAGTAAATTGAAATAAAACCATAATGATCCTGATGTACAAGAAATTGTTTCCCTAAATCATGGAGAAAAAACGTGTATATCATATACAAAACATGAACTGTAGCTCACTCAACTGGTACCAAACTGTCAATATAAGCATTTTTCTTTGTAAAGTAAAGACGAGAAATCTATAACCATCACCACCAGTGTTTACCCTTGGCTTACAGCTGATGGGATGGGTAGGGGTGGATAATACGATTATCACAAAAGTAATTATTTGTGGTTTCGAAGATCCTGTTGGATGTGAAAACATTTGTTTGAAGTTTTGGTGTTCAAGAGAAATATTTGGCCATTAAGCTATTGGTGTGTTGTTGATTAATGTAAATGATTATTATTATTTTATTTACAGGTATTTCATTTGTTACTTTGAAATTTTTAATTTAACAGGCATGATTTTGCCCACAACTTTGTTGCCTATTAATCCCCGTTAATTAATCCACAGATACCTATTTTTCTGTCGATATATAGATATATATGTCAATGTAGTTTGAAGACATTTACATTACAAAGACTCGGAGATAGTCTAATCTCCCCTTTGTTACAAGAATACGTTTTTAAGTGGATATTATTATTTTATGAAGATATTCCTGACATTAGACATCTAATAATGATTGTTTGTATTATACCACTAAAATGTTTAAAAATTTGTGGTGTATTTAGAGCTTGTTTTTCTGGTGTGTCGAAGAGTGCGCAGCATGGTGGCACATTAATAACATTAAAACACAGCACCATATTCAATTAACATTCACTTTTGCATACTATATGAATTGAAATAGGAGAGTCCATTTGAAAACCTCACAAGCATAGGAAGATCATACAGGAAAATGCCTGTCACCCTTAAACCAGAGACTTTCAAATGAGAGGCAGCAATACTCAATGTGCTACTACTTATCATTGTAAAATATAAACAAACAAATGAATGAAAAGATTGTGTAAAAAGACCACTAACCTGTCCACAGACACAGCGGCCAGTGTGAAGCTGCTTGCATACATGGTGAGATTGATGAAGAAGTGAACCACCTTACACATGAAGGAGCCAAAAACCCAACCCTCCAGAGAGTAGATGGTTGCTTGGAAAGGCACACAGAAGATGATGAAGAAGAAATCTGCTACGCTGAGGTTGAGGATAAACAGATTTGTGGTGTTGTACCCAACTTGGCCGCTTCGAAGGAGGACAGCCAGAACCAAACTGTTCCCTATGGTCCCCAAGAGGAAGATGAGGGAGAAGACCACAGAAACGATGACGCTGGCTGGGTTGAGCTGGTAACTTTCAGAGGTGTTCCAGTGTCCCATGGCTTTATTCAGATCATCAATATCTGACATCTTGAGATGTGATGGTGCAGAGTCCTGTGAAAAGTTATACATGGTGAGATTTAGCACTTGTTCAGGGGCACACTTACTATTTGACATAGGTTTGAAAGCTTCATAAATTGATGAGTTAAAAAAAGCTCTTTGAAAGCTTTAAAGTATAACTAAATCATTTTGATGAACATGAAAAAGGGACATTGTGATCCCTGAAAGCTGGATCAGGAACGAAGCGGATTGATGAAGGAAAACTAAAATCAATCTTAGAACTTTTTCAAAAAACTTTTTCAAAAAACTTTTTCAAAAGCGCAGCCTTTTTTATCAGGATATACAGGGTATGCTTTCAGCTGGAGAAGTTACAATGAGAAGGTAAAGCAAGTTTACTTTGTAATATACTGGTGCAAATCATTCTAAGATGAATGAGTCATTAAAAGGCACCGATTCATGTTTGTAAAATCTTTGAAGGTGTTTAAAAGCCATAAATTTGTGCTTAAACAAAGCTTTGAGTGCTTTTTTAATCTATAATTGTTGTACATTTTGTAAAGTTAAAATATATCAGAAAATTCAGAGTTGTGTTGAGACCAAGCCACTTATTACACTATAAACCTGGCCATCACTGCCAATGATTGGTCCAACCAAGGGTAAAAACAAACCAAGGGTAAAAAAATAAATAAAACATAGTAGCTGTTTACAATTCCTGGGAATGCTGATTTATTTAGTTTTTGTTTGGATGGATCTGCAAAATCGCACAAGCCCGCATAATGAGACTTTTAAAAAAATTATAAAATAAAATGTCTCATGTGTATTTTGAACTAAAATGTAATTTTGCACATTCAAGAGACCCATATGATTGATATAACATGATGTAAAAATGACATGATGATAGGACTTTCACCTAAATGTTTTTAAACTTTTGCTGATGCTTAATACAAAAAAAGAATTAGAAATACTTACCATTGATTAATCTTGCAATGTCCTGTGGTTAAGGTTTTCGTTCTTTTCTTCAGAAAGTAATTACACTGTGGGAACAAGAAAACAAAATGGTCATGATTTTCTGGGGTTTATATATATATATATATATATATATATATATATATATATATATATATATATATATATATATATATATATATATATATATATATATATATATATATATATATAAAGAGAGAGAGAGAGAGAGAAAAAATATGTCAATAGGATTTCTATTTAGTTTTTTTAATCCTATGTCAATAGGATTAACTTTAACATTTTTGATTAATCTCATTGTAATATTGAAATTAATCAAGATTAATCACGTAACTTCACAGTGGGTATGCACACTGGTACGAAGAGTCTTTGTTTACATTTGCCCCAAACATCAAGGGGAAAAGTCATCATGGCTTGCGTAATATAGACCCAGCTCCTAACCCAAATGTGATAATAGATTAATGGTGATCTTTTTTTTCTTCCCGATAAGAGTCTCATGTTAACGCAGCACATTAATGCTACGTTAATAACGGCCCACCCCTAATTATTATACATAAAGAGTTGTATTGGAGAACTACTTGAGAATTCAGTTGATTTGACTGAAAAAAATTCTACATTTTGTACTTTTATGTAATTAACATGTAAATCCCTGTTCCAAAAAATTAGCATCAACGTACTTTCATTGTTAATGTGTGACTCACACTGTAATACACAGACTGACCACTTGAGGCTGCTCACAAATGGGAGTCAATCTCTCAACCATGTTAAAGTCCAGCAAGCCATAAATTTGTTTTTTGTATTAAATATTTTTATTACGTTTTATTAACCCTTGTATGGTGTTCGGGTCTGTGGGACCCATTTTCAGTTTTCATCAAAACAAAAATTAAACAAGCATTTATTATTTGAAGCTGAGATTCACTGGGCTTGGCTCATTTCCTGTGAAAAACATATATCAGAACAGATTTTTTATAACCCCACACGTACGCTTCTCTACACGTTTACATTACACACAAGGTGTTCGGGTCTACTGGACCCGGGGCATGTTAAAGTGTGAAAATGGTAGATTCTTTACCTTAATTCTCTCTTCCCACACAAACATAAATCACACATAAACATAACATTTTACATTTTAGAATAAAATTGTGTGATTGTGTGAGTTAAAAGCACCAAAATGCAATGGGTGCAGCAGATCCAGCAACCCTGCCAAAGTAACAATAATGAGAACACCTAACAAGGTTCAAATTCTAAACGTGAAGAAATCAGAAACGTGAAACGAGAAGAAATCAAGAACAATAAATGAAGTATATTTGCTATTTATATCACTTGTTTCTTGGCTAAAGGAAATGTTGTTTAAGTTTTTAACATAAAATGTTTTGATTGGGTGAATTAAAATTTGCAAAAGGCAATGGGTCCACGAGACCGCCTGAGTAACAATAATATGAACACCACACAAGGGTTAAGTGCGTTTACACTTAATTGATAGCATTGGCTGCTCTGAATGTTATTACGCTTCAAAATGTCTACTTAGAAACCTTTGGCTGATTTCCAATCAAACCATTCAAAGTTGCAGCTGATGTCTTCTTCTTTATCCACTTTTATGATTGGAGATCCTTTGATTTTCTGTCTTAACATTTTATGTACATATTACATTTGCAGTGTACACAATAACGAATCACATACATTTTCCACCTTAGAACCAATCTTGTGTAAATTAATTAATGTGTAAGCTTGCAACAGCTGCACATTTTCAACAAGGATGTTTAAAGTGAAGGAAGTGGATAAGGCACTCTGAATAGAACCTTTTGAGCATTTCTCCCTAATAGGCTGTCAAAATCAATCCCCAATGTGAAATAGAAGCTGTTGACAACAAAAGAAATATTTGTGACTAACATGTTCCATGCAGATATCTGGACGAGTCCTATTAGAGTGTAATTGGCTGTCAGAAAATCATGACACCACCATAATAAGCTTCTGTCTCTCCGCAAAGTATTTTATTACTTTTACGGACTGTTTTTTAAAGTGTAGCCTCAGGATCAATTGATAGCTCTGTGCTTCTCTGTGTTTATTGTAGTAGCAGTGATTCATTATATAACTGAGAGGTAAAGCTCTATCTTGTTTTCTTTTTCTTGCCTTAGCACCTTAGCAAAGCCACTAAAGATAATTAGCAATAAAGAGGATGTCTGAAAAGCTGAGAGAGGAAACAAGATCAAGATGATGACGTAAGAGAGAGAGAATCAAATAAAATATGGTCCTTCAAGTTTGTCAAAGTCTCTGTAGCATTACAATAAAATATTTTTTCTGGACGATTTACATAGGTCAATGCTGTTTCAGCAGACAAAAACATGATTAGGGATATATTACACCCTGTTATTCTCTGTTTGAGGTGCTGGCAGAGAATGCAAGACAAGTAAAGCAAGTCAGAAAAACTGTTTTTATCTCAGAGCGGACATAATAATTGATCCTACAGTGCAATAATGAGTATGTGCTATGAGGAATGCATCCAATGATGTGAAATATGTGCAACAATGTGGATCTGGTAGTGTTAAAAGCTTGTGTGTGTGAGTCAGTGTGTGTGTGTGCCTGTGTGTAGGTGTGTGTTTACCAACGCTTTCTTTTATTTGTCCATTATTCTGGTGCTTTAAAGTTTTTACAGACACCTCAAAGGCTTTAAGGATTTTTTTATACAGAAAATTCTATTTTCAGTATAAATAATTATGGAAATAGATACATCTTGGTGTGTTTTTCTCTGGACAAGGACAAATGTGTTGGTATGAAATGATACACAGATGCACTGGATCAGTGAGTCAAATTATAATAAGTCGATTGATTTCTCGAAACATAATTTATTGGTTTGTTGGTTGAAATATTGATTCAAGCTGAAGTGTCCTCCAAAGCTCTCCATAAAAACAGTGTCTTAAAAAGGCTTTTTTCATACTGAGCATTTTCCAATGGTTAAATCTGCCAGAAATTATCTTGCACAAACATGCTTGATGATCTGATCTGCAGAAATTTGATGCTTTATACAAGTACGTTTCATGGAACTATTTTTTGATTGACTTTTCCGTCAAGTAATCGCAACACACCTGCCCCTCTTTCATGTAAAGCCAGCTGTCTAGCTGCCAATGAATACAAAATGAAGGGTCCTTCAAGAATAAGGGCTGTTAAAGGAATCTTTTTGGTTTCAGTCATGGAGTGTATTCATTTAGTCGCTTGTTGAATGGCACTTTTAACTGCTTGCGCTGCATCTCAGGAACCAACCTTTTGAACTCATTTACCATTTAAAATTAATCGATTTCAACTTTCTGAACGAGCTAAGGCTAACAAAATCGTCTCAGTACGTGAACTGCATGCTTGTGAGGTTGAATTTGGAATGCGATTCAATTGAGCTTTGCTGCTAATGAGAAATGTTGAGAATGAAGCACTTGTGCTTAATATACCAAATACAAAAGTGGCTAATAATAGTTATTTTTACAAATAGAAACAACTAACAGAGACATGCTTTATTCAAAAGCATACAGCAAAAGTGAAAGCTATTCTAAATGGAATTATCTAACAACTATTCCTGTTCAGATTATCAGAGAAATTCGAGTTAGCTTGTGTACTCACTGGCTCATGAGACAATCCATGATTACATCCTGGACTCACTAGAGCATTGAGAATCTTCTAGTCTCCTCAAAAGCTACAGCACCTGAGCAGCCTTCATCTTCCTCTGTTTCAGCTTCTCAGTTTCTCTTGCATTTCCCCCTCACTCCCACTCACATATGGAAGCTCCTCCTTCTTCGATGGTGAAGGGAGAGAGAGAGAGAGGTGCAGTCATTTTTCTCTGCTTACATTCCCGCAAGACTTTTCCATTTTATTCTATTATGTTTTCATCAATCTGATACATGAGATACCGGCACAAAATCTATAATAGGAACAAGAGCAGTGTTTCCTTTGGAGGAATATTTGGATTGATAAACCATATAAATTTTGTATAATCTTAGGTTTAGTTCAATCTTTCTTGTGGGAAAAACCAATAAAAGGAGATGCATTTAAATTAAATGGTAGACTTTCTGCCATATTATAGAACAGATCATGCTGTAATACCAAATCAATGTCAATAGTGTTATTACTCAATGATGTCATGTTTAAACTGTATAAAAGAGTCTGCCAGTATTACTGTAACAATCAGTGTTTTGTTGAACGAAGTTGAATAGAATATGGGGAAGCAGTTAAAGTCAAGTCAAGTGCTTTATACAGGGCTTTATGCAACTATAATTTCAAAGAGAGTCATCAATGTTAAAAGTTTAATATAGATAATACCGTTTTGTTATTTACAGAGATACTTGTAATGAAGTCAGTGTGAATTTTAAAAATACATTAATATTCAATTAATGCAAATGTTAACTGTAAATTCATTGAACATAATTTTTTATTGGTTTAAATTGACATCCATTTAGATTGACTAAATGTCACAGTGCTTTTTATATGTATATAAAAATACTGAATTTTTTTTTTCAACTGTTCAACTGTTCGTCCAAACTTTTCAAAATTACTGGCCAATTAGAGCAGTAAACAAATTATAGCGCATTCCATCTACACATTATTTAAATAGAGGTTTTGAAGAAACCTTATATATATATATATATTTTTTTTTTTTTTTTACGGAAATAAAAACCAATTTATTGCTCCTTTAAATGATTTGAGTACTCCACATATACAAAAAAGATTTTAACCTCTGGATATTTGGTGAATCTTAAATATTTGAAGATGTTGTTTTGCATATTTTTTATATTTGTTCCCACCGAAAAGCTTTTGGAACAGTGTTTATGTTTTGGGCTCAACTTTGGGGTCAAAATCAGTTTGAGCTAATTTGAGCTCTTTGACATTTGCAGCTGAAATTATAGCCATTATTAGATGAATGCACTGCAGTGATAAAGGCATGGACATGGTCTGCTGCATTATTCTGGTTTTAAATGGTGCTCATTTTGCACCAAATGCTTTAGAGGACTAAAGTGTGATGGAAAAATTTAGCCAGATAATTACACCAGCAGAAACGGGATGTAAATATGCTTTCATGTTGTTTTTCATGTTGTTGACAACCCATACCTTTTTTGTACTTTCTGGATTTATGTAAGACTGTTAGTTTTAGCCTTGATTTTCTATTCTCGACTGCCAGGACAGGGAGCGATGTATTCTTTAGCTGTTGAAGCTCGTGTCTTTGAATATTTGTCATGTTTTGGCTTACATCTGCTTGTTCTGTTCATCTCATTCAGTGTATTCCAGTTACTATTCTCTATCAGCTTGAAGCAGGTGTGGAACTTCTCCTTCAACCTCTGGCATTATCAGTTTATTTTTAGCCACAGACCTGCTGATCATTGCATGTTTGCTCTTTTTCTGGCTATTCTCTGGATACTGTCAAGATGCTGTAATTTAAAAAAATTATAATTTAATAACTCAAAGATACCCATTGGATCTAAAATGCTGAATTGAAGTCATTGAAGTGTATTGTTTTTATCCTTCAGAATAGATTTTAAAGTTCTGCTGCTCGTACTTAAGTTCAAACATAACTTAGCACCTAAATACCTAACAGACATGATCAGTGTATACACACCAAACAGGGAACTCAGATAAAAAAATTAAATATACCCCAGATTAATTCCACTCAGTTACTCAGTATACTCCTTTAGTTATCATGCGGCCCACAGATGGAACCAGCATCCAGAGGAGATCAAGGGTGCCAACACTTTAGTCATGTTTAAAACCAGACTAGACACACTAGACTTGTGCTTTTGTCGACTGAGCAGCAATGTCCAAATAACTTTTTTATTTCTGTCCCTCTATGTCTTCATTTTCAGTTTTTAATATTTTTTTTTTAAATTTATGCTTTAATTTGAATAGTTTAATGCTTGATTTTATTAAATGTACTTTCTTTTTTTTACTTTGTTTCCAATGTAAAGCACTTTGAATTACCCTGTGTACGAAATGGGCTATACAAATAAACTCGCCTTGCCTTCAAACGTGGCTCTGAAATTCCTAAGATAATATTGGCAGATTTAATCAAATTGAAACAATTTTGAAAAACAATTATTAAATTCATACTCATTATAATACAGACTCATTATAATACAGATTACGGAGATGAGTATAGCAATCATTGTTTGATTTTAAAAAGAATTGGACACACAAACAATGTTAGTAAAAAGTTCTATAAATAGCTTGAATGGTAATGCTCAAGATATTCTTATAGGAAATTTGTGAGTCTGTGTTTGAAGTCAACCACTAAAAAAGATATCCAGACAGTGATGAGAAATGGTGGAGACTAGAACAAGGTAACGACAAGGATGTAAGACACAATTAGCCAAAAAATAATTGTATTTTAGTGTCTTCTAGAGGTGTTTGATTATGGGAAAAATAATGACGATTATTTAGGTAATAATTGATATGTTGATTATTTTAAATGCTTATTTTTGTCTTCGGAAATATACTGCATTACATTATACAGTGTGTAGTTTCAGAGATGTTTTATTATTCACTCTTTTAATGTAAAACAAAACAAAAGAGGAAAAAATATGATAGTCGTTCATGTGAAAACACATTTAGTTTTTAAAGGTGTTAATTTCATCGTAATTAATTATAAACGATAGCAAAATAACAAAACATGAATTTGAACACCTGGAATAAATGAGAAAGACATTTTCACAACAGAAACATTGTTTTAAACTGAGACACAGAGATTATATTACTCCCATAAGGTAAAGACATTTCTCTTGAAAGAACATGAGTTTACTTGCATCAGAATCATAACATTAGCAGCTAGCACTAAACTGGCAGTGTTGTGCACTACAGTGTTTCTTTCCCTCGTTTTTGGACAAACAAACTTGTTGAAAAAGAGAGGTTTATTTGAGTCAGTGGTACATGCTGAAGGAAAAATCAAGCCCATAGCATTACAAAACAGTTTAGACTAGAGAGCTTCTCTGTGCATAGTCTTGTTTATTTGGAACAATCCTCTCCGCTATATCCACATACCCACTTTGTACGGTAACCTATAACTGAACAACAGGGGTTCTAGACGCATCGATATGCTGCTGCGGTGAAATAAAGAAGGTGGAAATTCAAGAAATTTAAACAGTTCCTATATTGATACGTTTGAGACTGAGAGCACTGTGCTTAAATGACATTTGGCAGTGCGATAATGCATATTTCCTGATTGATTTACTTTGTATGATCATAAAGGATATTCCAAAATCGATATCATAATCAAAATTTGGTTAATTACACAGCCCTAGTGTCTGCTACACACTTCACAACACTTGGGACTTTGTCAGCTGCGAATCAAATATTTGTGAGGTCTGCAACATGATTAACATTTTACACAGGCTTTTCAATTGTAAATTAAAAGTAGAGAAAAATCTGCATTAGAAATGTAATTTTTTTGGATCCTATCGAGAGAAATTAATCGAAAGGAATCTTTCCTGGCCTACAGCTGTCAATCAAGTGCCTTAAGTAAGTAAGTCTTAATGTAACTTAAACAAAACAATGAGTTATTAAAAAAAAAAACCACAAAGTTAGATACAGCTATGAAGGCTAAAATATTGCAAACACAAATTTTTAATCTAATAAAAAATGACAATGTACTCACTTCTTTCACTCTAGCATCAGTTGAAAAGCTACAGTTTCAGTATCCAGAGAAATCCAAGAAGTCATATGACAGAAAAACCTTATGCATTAATCTGTTACATTTGCACTCGTGCATTTAGCAGAGCCTTTTGTCTAAAGCAACTTACATATAGTGTATATATAGTCTGTTCATGACTGTTGTTAATAGAGTTTCCAACTCTAATGTCATTATTAGAATTGGAAACCTTAATGATACCAGTGAGCATTATTAGTTTGTGCTGCTACACACACTACTAATGCATGTTACTTGAGATCAACTTGTACATTACACTACTGTATAAACCTTTATTATGAAGCCTAATTTTTCGTGATCTTTCATTACAGCTGAGTTCTGGCATTATAAAAAAAAGCACTGTTGAGCGGTAGTTGATGAAATACTCCATTATCACTAGATATCATTTGAACAAACCCTATCCTGAAATGTGCCAATGATATTTTTGAACCAATTAACCATTCACTTGAAATCTCAGGCAAGGCCCAAGAGATAATCACATTATGCGAAACATGAAAGGCAATTTCCCCCTCACACCCCCACCAGCGACCAGTAATGTCACTAGTTAAATGTGCTGGCCAGAAGAAAACCAGCAAAAAATGCATTAGCAAAAGCCCCGATTTTGCAAATGCTGTGAACTGCTGTGATAAAACCTCTGGAATTGCAGCTATACTGTTGGCAAAACTGCCTTTTGGATGAAGACTATGAGGATGGATCCCTTTGGCGATCTGTAATAGAAGACGAGGCTAGAATACAAAGAGCATCATTAGGTTAGTTAGGACCTATGACTGATTGTTCTTCAGTGGGAGATCCAACAGAATGGCAGACCCTTCTGGCAGATCATTCCGACTGTCTTTTCGTACTTTACTTCTATTATTGATTTCAGCAAATTTATTCTTCAAGGGAAGGCCACTATTCATCAATTTTTTATGTTGTCTCTATCCGCTTTGGATGTGTATGCGTTATTTATTATGGGGAATTTTAATGCTAGAATCCTACTGTCACTGAAATGGAGAGGGCAGGGATTTATGGCTCATTTTATAAACACGAAGTTCCCACAATATATCATTGTGTCATCATATTAGGAATTTGTCTTAAAGAGAGTAAAAAGACAAATACTTCATTCTGTTTGAAGTTTGCCTTTCATAATAAGAAGCCAAGTAGGGAGAAACATTTTAAAGATCACATATTTTGGCATTGTAACATTATGTAATACCTTGTGCTTTCCCTCTTAATGTGTAATAGGAGTTGACTGAACTGCAGTTTCTTGAGTAGCCACTTGAGGCTGACTCTAGTTGGCAGGTTTTCATTCACTTCAATGTTAAAATTGACCAACTTTAAAGTTGAAAAAAACAAACAAACATTTCTCCACCTCTGGCTCTATTAGACTTGTTGATTCAGATCACTAGTTTTGACCTTGAACACTCTGAGAGGGTGAGTTATTTTTACATTTGTTTATGTAAGATTTATTAGAATTTCAACCTTCAACAAATCAATTTTTTTTAACCATTTTCAATTACTGGCTATCCCCACTTATGCCCACTCTGAGCCTCTTTTAACGGTCAGAAACACATGAGTGACGTCATGGACACTCCGTCCTTAACCAAATCATCAATAGAAAATAAAATAATTTGCAGGTATAGGGTTTTAAAGTCCTTAAAATGCTATTTGTTTCCACTTACTCCCTGGTACAGGATCCCAAGCTGTCAGTTGTGAGCCTGATTAACATGTCTGATTTAAACTCATCCAATTAATTTGAGTTTTATTGACTCACTATACATACACTTTACTCACTAGACAAAGCTTGACACATTGACTGAACATACTTTTTCCAGTCAAAAACAGCCACAGAGTACATGAGCTCAATCAGAAAATATTCAGTCAACAACTCAACAAAAATTGAGCCAATTAAAAGTAAAAAGTTTATAGAATTCAATATCAGATGCATCACACATTCCTGCACTGTATGCTGATCTTCAAGACTGGCACAAATTACTTTTATAATATAAATCTGCTTATTATACAGACATATAATAGATACTTCCAAAAATTAAGGAGATCTCTAGAAACTACTGATCTAGATTTCAGGAAACATTTTAATTTTTTTATTATGACAAAACAATTGTGTGAAGGTTAAAGCATTCAATAAAGTTATTCGATTTTTTTTTTTTACAATATAATTATATATTTAGTTTCTCTTAATAAGGAGCATCTATCTACCATAATTCACTAAAAATAGCCATGTTCAGAAGCATAGTATTTGTGTGTTTTTTTACAAACAGCAAGTTGGTATTTTTATTAAGCAAAGCTTTGAGTCACAAAAATATTGATCAATAATTTTTTTTGTGTTTGTAATCAATTAAATCGATTAACTGTCAAATAACTGTCACTGCCCTACTAAACATCTTCCAATGGTTGAGTTTTCATAATAGGTGCTCTTTAAGTGCACTGCAAATGCACATCTTCAAATGCATTTCCTATTCTGCAGTGTGGAAATTAAGAGTGATTTGACAGGAAATGCTTTAAAAATAGCTGTCTTTTAGAAGGCAATTTAAAACAAATATTCTTAGCTTTCCTAGAACTTCTTTGCCGGTACAGCATGAAAAGGCTAAATGTATTATTACTGAGTTGGAACACACACTCATCAACTGTTATCTATGACCCTTTGAGTGATTAAAAACCCACCTCAAGCTACACCATGAGAGTTTTAAAAAGCTCTGACCGGTCAAGTGTAGTTCAACTCAGGTCATTTCAGCAGGTTCTGCCTAACAGAGTTATTTCAATTTGAAGCTCCAAGCACTTTCTGTTCATTGAAATGTATTGCCATAGCAACATATGAATCAAAATCTGGGCCATTGAGTGCGATTCTAGGGAGTGCAGAAAATTATCCTAAAATGATCTGTCATTGAGTGAGCTGTCATTGAGTGAGATTGTGTCAACCATTGCATACATCACGTTATGTTCTTCTAAAATAGATTTTTTTGAATGTAAGAGGTCATGAACTAAGAAAACCTAAAGGCATTTTATATTTTAATTTTTTAGATATTTTTAAGACTATTTAATATTGTGTTATAACTTGTTGTTATACAACCCATGGATTGGTTGGAAAAAGAAAAAGAGCAATTGATCAGATATCAGATGGCTGGATTGTGTGGGATGGTATGTGTGACATAACATCCAGATGGTTTTTACAGTTGCTTGTCACTCAAGAGAAAATGAACTGTATGTGAAGAGTGAAAATGTTCATCTAAATTTGCTTATAGAAGCTTAAATTGCAATTGTTTCGCAAACATAAATTTGAACTGTTGTGAGCGTATGTCAGGCTTTAATGTTGTATTCCATGCTGCTGAAATATAGGATGAAATATTTAACTAAAGAATCAGTCTGTTGTTGGACTTGGATTGTGACAACTAGCTCAAAAAATACTTTTATTTATCTTCAGGACCAAGAGCCAGTCACCGCATGTGTAAATTAGTTTTTATTGATTTTTGCAAATGCATTAAGTAATGTTAATTAAAGAAATTAAACAAAAGTACATCACCCACATAGCATGCCATTTGTGCAAGCCACATTCATTTCTTTGGTGCTGTTTGCCTTCTCCAATCCATTTATAGAAGAAAATTCAAGCCTCAGACTCACTAACGATGTTATATTGAGTGGAATCTGAAAGTGGAAATGCATTTGTATTCATTTATACAATCAAAATATGAAGAACCATGTATGATTTTTATTGAATTTAGTTTCTAAGTGCCACAGACTATGAATTTCAGTTTGTGGGAGAAGCTGAAAAAGAGTGCTGCCACTGTCCCACTTCTTGTAAAAATAAGTGGAATTACTACTCCACTACTGAAATCACGCTGCCAATCAATCTGCATGATCATGTCTCAACGAATTGGGCTTAAGTACCCAATTGAATATTAATGTATACAAATTACTGGACCTTATTGTTAACCGCATTTAACCGAACCACATTTTAGAAAATCATAGTAGAAGAGACATTTGAAGGTTTGTTCATGATATTGAGAGGCCTGGGGTCATCAAGCCTTCTTCAGCTTACAATTGAGAGGGTACAGTACTTCAGACACACCAGGTTAGTTAATTGGTTTAAATTGGTTTTAGTTAAAGTTAAAATAAAGTTAAATGTGCACGCTTAAAAAGTATTTAAAAAAAATATATTCGAGGTTTGACTATACAATGAAAATAAATTACAAGAAAAAAATATGCTAAAGACAGGCGAGTCATAAGTTCATAACAGAACAAGTTGTTCTGATTCAGTGTGAATGACTGAGGTTTGTGATTCAGAATCATTGTGCATAGTTCATTATCCAAACAATTATGAGTCGCAGAAGTCATTCATCATTAATAGAACTACTGGAGAAGACACTCTTGAAATTCTCCTCTGACCTGGTAGGAACATTTCCTCCCACAAGCTTGTTAGATAAAGATTTCTTTGCTTTAACCTTCCAATTAATCCTAATTAGGATCAGAGGTCTAGTGGCCCCTATTCTTTCTGAGACTGGGTACAAGGGAGTCATTATGATGCCGCAATATCATCCCTTTAAAAAAGCTGTGTTGCCAATTATTGTTTTCTTATTTATTTACTTTAAATGTAGTCAAACGTTCCTGTATGTAGATTCTCATTTTTAAAAGCGGTTTTGCAAAAAGGTTTGTCTATTATATTGTTGATAATCCTGTTTTAGTTCATTTATTTAAAATGTTATATTTTATAAGCTGTTTATCACAGTTTTTGGATAAATCTTGGGTTAAGTGCAAAATTAAAAAATGAGATTAAACAAATGAACTGAAATAAAAATCAACTAAACAAAACTGACATACCCAAAATGCTCCAACTCAAGCTTGATTAAAAAAGTGAAAATCTTATTAAAGCTTGATTAAAAGTGAAAAAATGATTGAGGTATCTACTAATCAAAACAGGAAACATCTCCTTTGAGACGCAGCAATGATACCATTATACCACTGTGCTACCAACAGAGTATAAATTATGTGTTTTTTGTTTTTTACTTTTACCATTGACATTTGAAATCAGCAAAACAAAGATGACCCGCAAAACAAGTTTTGCTGCAGGTTTGTTTTGCTACTGAAAGCCCAACCATCATTTCTGAATATGACTGATTTCACTTTAAGCATAAGATTGTTTTCAGTGTCAGACGCTAGAATCTACTCGATGGATCACTTTGAAGGTGTACTTTTTCAGTGCAAAATACAGAGGAGTTACACCCTCTCCTTTCACACTACAGGCTGCCGGCAAAGCAATTTTTAAACCATGTATAAAAACAGGACTTGATTGATTGATGTTATGTCTCATTATGCGATATTAGAAAAAAAAAAATCTCCTTCTCAATTGAAATGTTCTCCTTTAATTAACTGATATATGGACTAACCAACAACTAATGAACAGGCAGGTATTCAACTTCAAGGAATATCTAAGTTGTCTGTGACTGTCACTTTTGTAAGTAAGGTAAGTGATTGAAATAAACACGACTGTCTATTGAAGCTTAAATTTCTTACAAACTGCTCTATGATTTTGTGTTTATTAAAATAATTTCTCAATGTGGATGCCTTTTTATAGCAAACTTGACTGGCTTTATTTTCATCTCTTGTTATTCTTGTTCCATATCTCCACTCTTAATGGCAACTAAATGTAAAGAATGTGACTGAAGTTGTAATTCCAGTACTGACCACTTGAGGCTGGTCTGAGTAGTGAGCTGATTCCAATTGACACCTATGTTCAAAATTCTTATTTTTGCGCTCAAAATATACACAGCCAATGCTTTAATGTTTTTGTTACTTTCATGACAACTCTGAGTCTGTGATTTTTATTAATTAAACATTTGTGTAAGATGTTTTAGTATTTAAAGTGTTGTATAATTATGTTGGGCTGCTTTAGCGAGAGTATTTATAGAGTCAGTGTTCTTAGAGGAAGAAAAAACTAAAAAACGAATACATTCAAAGTATACTTCAGTAACAGTTATATCAGAAGCACTTTAATTAACATGCTTAGGTTTATTACCTTTATTAGTACTGGCTTCATCATTCTAATATTTTTTCCTATAGAGTGTGATGACGTGAAATCATAAGCCATTAAACAACGGCATAATTGTAATGCAGAAAGTTTCTTGTAATCCCTTTTAGGTTCTGTTTTCTGTTTCACATTGCCTAATTAACATGCAAAAACTGAAATCAAGAAACAGAGCTCTTGGAAGGGCACCCAGTTTTCTTAAAAAGGAAAATAGTTGAAAAGAGAAAATTTTGTTATGTTTTCAGCAGCGACTTTCTCTCATTGGTAGCTCCAGCTCAGAAGACTCATATTTTAATTTAAAGCCAAGAAATCCCAGCAAACAACTTCTCTGTTAAATGTTGTTTTCAGTTAAAACCCTAAAATAGTCCGCAAACTCAAATACATTATCTGAGTTAAAACCTGTCCAGAGTAATCATATGGTAATTGTTACTGAAACTCATGAACATAATGGCTCTAATCAAATGTAGGAAAAGGAGACAGTATTTACATTTATAAAATCATTTAGTTGCTAGGAGATTTGGAAAGTAACTGGTGGGGAAATTCAGCAAATGATCCAAACAGAGTCTTGTCAACCAATTCAATAAATCAAATCAATTGTTTATTTTTCATTAGCATCATTTCAGAAGAAATCTTTTTGTAGAAGCTTTCAAAGTTTTGTATTACCTGGCTCAATATTTCAACAATTAACCTCATAAATTAAACAAATGAGGTAACTTTTTAATCTGTATAATGTAGGCAACACGCTACAAAGCTGTTTGTGCTTTTATGCCTTTTTCTCCATGTTCCCTAAAACTTTACATGACAGATTTCTGATGCACAAACTCATGATACACATGGAGCACAGGTGTAAAGTGTACAATCTTGTAACCCAAGTTGACTAATTTATTAATAATATAAATTTCACAAAATTACCATAACACCTTTAATTTGTTTTCTTTATTAAATTACTATTTTCATTTTAGTGTTATCCAAATTAAAAATAGGATTTAAATGTGTGTTTCAATAGCTGTACTAACCCGGGATCATTTACCGAACAGGTAAATAATTAGAAACTAATCAAAAGAATTTTGTATGCTTGCGTGAACTAATTTTTGTTAAAAAAAAGGGTATTTACAAGGTACACCATGATCCATGAAGTTATTCCCTTCGATGTATGTATTTTTTTCAGTATTAGTTTTGCTTTGTTTATTTTCCAAGCGGTACCCCTTATTCTATTTTATAAAGCTGACAATTGTTCAAACTTCACAGAGTCAATTATCTATCTTCAGTCTTCATAGAACCAGTTAGGTTCATGTTTTCATTGGAATTTTGTCACCCAACTCTACACAACTTCACATTTAGCAAACAGGTATTACATACAGCATTATTTAAACAGCACATGAGCAACAGGAGAAATGCTAAAAATGCTGAACTCATATGAGTGTATTTGCACCTGTGAACGTGTTTCTGCAGAGAATAGAGCTAAAGGGATCTAAGTTACCACGATTGGGAGCACAATATGTACCGCACACTGGTGACCAATCAAACGCGAGCTCACGCTCAAACGTTCTCAGAAACTTTTGGAAACTAAGAACAATAGACATCTGGCAGCAATTCATAAACAATTAAGAAGTAGTTAGTAAACTAAGTCAAGCAAGTAACTAAAAGAGAACTTGTTGTATGTAAAAAATTGAGGTATGAACATTTTTGTGAATCGTCTATGTGTTGTCTTTCTCATTTTGACTGCTACTTAAAAACTTAAATTCTTGTGATTATTCATAGGGTTGTACCTTTAAACAGAAAGCTGTTTATTTTAAGCATATTGGGGAAACTGTTCATTATTAACAACCCTTTGCTTCCTTCATCATTTCACTGCATCCAGTGTCTGTTCATGTCAGCCATGATCAACATAAGCTGTCTTAACAATCTGTTCCTATATTCAAGCAACATTCATGTGAGCCACAGTGACGGGAAATCAAAGCTTCTCGCTACACACCCACACTCACCTATAGACTCAACGTTTTTAACAACCCCTTCTTTGTCCTGCTTCTCTTGCTTACAAAGAAGGAGATAATGACAGTGACATTTGAAACTTGAGGAGCATAGAACCATCTAATTGCACTCCTCTTTCTCGAATCATTAAACGACTGGATTAATTAGGCTGTGTGTTCATGTGTCTGGTCTTCGCTGGGGTCAGAGGTGATAAACAGCAGTCTGATTCCCATTTCTCACTCTTACGTCTTGGGACTTGACTTTCTCTTGCTATTGAGCAATATACTCATTTAGGCTCAGTCACTTTTGAATGTTATATTATTCATATTGTTCAACTGAATAAATTCATATATGACGTTTAATGGTTAGATTAACTGTTAAACTGTTAAATAAAATCAGTATTGTTATGTGTGCAAGGTGAAAGAGCAAATCAGCATCCACAAATACACATTTCATATTTGAAAGCGTATTTTATGAACAGAATTATGAATTAGATGTACATTTTTTTAGTTGCAGTTGTTTTAGTTTTCATTTAAATGGAAGTAGTTTTTATTTGAAAGATATTAAAAAAATCGCAATGGAAATAAAAATAGAATAATTCAAATTGAATAGAGCGTGAAGGATGCTGAGTGAGTAAAGTAAAAAGTATTTTATTAAGAGTGAAAAGAGGTTTGTTTAAGGGGTTGACCGTCTTGACAGTAACAAAGATATCAACGGGATGGGTGCGTGCGCATGTGTGTATGTATATATGTATATATGTAATTATATATATATATAATTAATATAACATGCTTTTGTTATATGTACAATAAAATTTGTTGTTTGATAAATAAAATTAAAATTGGAAAGAGTTTTGAATTCTAATATTCTGTAAAGAACAGTATGACAAAAAATTATTACCATGACAAACAATGATAACACCATGTGAGTTTTATTCTGTTTACCAACTTCTGTTTTAGCAATTTTCAGTCAATTTGAATAAAACATCCTACACAGTGTGATGTTTCAAAATATCTGGCATTTTTGATTAAAACGTGTAGCAGTGTGGACATGCAGAGTGAACAGAGAATAGTGCGATGAGCCTCCGCATGCTGATTCAATACATGTGCGTCACTGTGGGGGAAAAAAAGAGTTGATACCACTCGAGAGGGCTTGAAACACTGACATAAAAACACTGGAGGCTTCAGATACACCAACAGATGTGTCATCAGGTCAGATTGCTTTCATAGGAGTCCTATTGTAAGGGAGTGTGAGATTGAATTGAGAGCAGATTTATTTGCTACTGTACGTGTGGTTATGAATCGGGGAAGGAATTGTTTTGTTGTAGACTTGCTTGGACTGAAAAAGAACAATAGTTGTGGTGGGTTTCATACAATTATCATCAGAAGTGTGTCCGAGTGTGTGTGTGCGTGTGTGTGTGTCTGTATACAAAGCAAGGATAGATGGGTGAAATTGATATTGTTCATGCTGTGCTTGATGCCAGGGTATGGTTCATGTTGATTTATATAAATTGTGAGCGAACAAAATCTGTAAAAAAAAAAAAAACATCTTCAGTATAAAGGTCAGGCCATGAAAACGACAATGAATGCACAGGGAAAAATAATCATCCATGTCTAGTCTGTGAAACTGTATTTATTGGTGGCTACTTTTTAAATCTGTTTTCGTTGCTGTTCATTTTCATTCTGCTATCACAGGATTGTGATAGAAATTTTAAATCATTATATTTCTTATTATCAATAATGAGTATCCTTATTAGTATTTCATGAAATCCTATTCAATGTGTGTTTAAAGTCCTTGCCTGCCTGTGAGTGGGGCGAGTGGTGGAGAAGGGGATGGGCTCTTTGTGAGGGCATCTCTATTTGCACGGAAAGGTTCCTTCTCTTTTTCCTGCTTTGCTTCCTAGATATGCGTAGAGCTTTCAGGCTTAGTAGAGTTTGATTTCAGTGTTTGTTTAAATGAGAAGTGCAAAATAAAGTTGCCGTCGTGCTGTTGTTCTGCAACCCTGCCTTCAGAGTGATTTAGACTATAAGAGAAATATATTTTTCCTCTATATGATTTTTAGACATTATACAGGGTTTCCACAGGGTGTTACAAATGTGTTTTTTTCTGATGTCCATGTAAACATATTCAATATGTGTTCTGTTGTTGAATGGGGTTGCCATATATTGAGAACATGCTCCTTAATACAAAAAAAGGTCATTTAATGGTTAGTGTTTGAGATTGAGTTGTCAGTAGATTGAGAAAATGTAGTTAAATGTGAAAAAACATAAAAATTATGGTTTGGTTTGCAAGCGTTTGGAAAAACTTTGTAAATCCTAGAAAAAAGGGATATTTAGCTGTGCCATAATTTATGAAAAGGCTCCTATACGCTCAAAATTATAAAAGTGATTGTTAGGGTTCCCAGAGTTTTAAAATACCCTCATGAACACTAATGCATTCCCAAATTTTTTTAAGTGATTTTTAGGGTTGCTAGATATTGACATAAAATGTATAAATATTAAAAAGTGTAAATAGTAAGTAATTGCCAAAGTTTGAGAAAACCTTTATAAATTCTCCAAAAAAATTAAAGTTATGGTTATCGTTTAAAAAATGTATTTAAAACAAACTTGTTTATTATACAAAAAAAGTTTTTTAATGTGTTTTTGATGTTGTTATAAGTCTTACGTTTGAACTTATGAAACCTGCAGAAACTCTGTTAATAGTGTAGGTATAATAAATATTGCAATCTGTATCATTTTGACAATTGTAAGATGGAGAAGCCTGTGACCCTTACCAGGACTAAGAGGGTAAGAAAATCGAGGTTTTTTATTGTTACTACGTGTATTTACTTCTCCATACATTTGATCACAATTATACGTATACATCTATATAATAACTCAATTCAATAATTCAAATGTAACAAACAATACCTTTAGGGAAATGTCCTGATATATTGCTCTATTAAAATAGATTGTTTTTATTTTTAGATGATTAAAGGAACATTCTCTTACTTGTGAGGTTTTTGCTAAGTCCATTTTTTTGCTTATGCCTTTGGAAGCCATCTGCATGCTGATATTACTGAAGCTTTCAGTAGTTCAGCTCACTTTCATTTTTTCATCATGGATAACGATTATGATAATCGCTGTTTGGATTTGTGTGTTGAAGCTAAAAGCTTTTTAAACATAGGAGTACACAAACACAACGTTGAAGCTTATTCCCAAAATGTTTTATGTTTATTGATGTTTATCTTCAATTGCATGTGAATAACAAGTTAGTTATTCAGCTAACAGTTGTGGCCTGGTGGATAAAACAATTGACAGAAAAAAATGAATTTTTTTTCCTTGAATTTGATGTGAAATCTTCAACAATCTTATCTGTGGGGCCCTTTAGCAGACATTGCTACCCAATGATCCGTGCCCAATGTCCATTGTGTTAACAGCAGTACAATGTTTGGGTATGTGTCAATAAATATCTGGTCATTTTGACTTCACTTGTGCTGGTCATAAAGTATTGTATATACTATGGTTTTCCCATACATTTTTATTCAATGTTGGCTGCAATTTTTGCCACAAGTCTTTAGATTATAATTCTAAGAGCATTGTACACAGATTTTTGAGTGGTTTTGTCCATTTAAGCACACCTCAGAAATATGCATTTTCAGATTTCCAAGAGATGGAATAAAGTCTTAAACCACCACAGGAAATCCAACAGTTGTCTTAAAGGCATGCATTTGATATCTTTATTTAGAGTTTAGAAGCATTTACCTGTATCATACTTTCTGTATGACTAACAAAGTCTCAAAGGGTTTCGATTAACATATACGTTAATATCAACAATCAACAAAGTTATACGTCATAAAATATTATAGTTTCATTTAAATAAAAGCGTTTAGTTCAGTTCATGGATTCAAAAGAAGAGAATCAAAGTACAGCAGGTTCAGATTGAGGTCCATGTAAAATATGGTGGCAGGTTTAGAGGTTGACTTATTATTGTGAGTTTGTTGAAAGGAAACAGATAACAGTCTTAGTCAAAAAATAACTAATCTTAATTGATTTTAGGTTCAAAGTTGAAAAACAAATGTTACAAATTAACAAATCAGATAATATTATATGATACTTATATATATGTTGTGTTTCTGTACTTAAGTATTGTTGTAGATATGAAGAACGAACAATAAAAATGTCATTTTCGAAATGGAAAACACAACGTCAAATGTGAAACCAAATTAATAATTTTCAAAAAATTACGACAATTTCAAAACCAAATTAACAATTCAGAAAACTTGACAACAAATTCACAACTAAATTAATAATTCAGAAATTATCACAAACATTTTAAACCAAATTAATAATTCAGAAAGCATGAAGACAAATTCAAAACCAAATTAACAATTCAGAAAACACAACGACAAATTAGAAACCAAATGAACAATTCAGAAAACAAGATGAAAAATTATAAACCAAATTAGCAATTCAGCAAAAAATGAAGACATTTGTAAAATCAGACACCATACACAAAGCCAACAAGTGACTTCAAATAAAAAAAAACATTTTTTAATCCAGATAATTTAATTGCTCTTTCATAAAGAGGGCTTGTTAGCTCCTACAACTTATATTATAGTCTAGCATAGATTATTGAATAAGATTAGACTGGTAGCTTTGCCATACTGATAGCAAAAAGATAAAACAACATTTTAATTTCATCCCATTTGTCAATTCTGGATCTTAAAAACTAAAACATTCAAAATCATACATTCTGAAACCAAATAAGTAGAATTCTATCCATATGATAAAGTGGACTTCATGACTCACTGTCACCGAGCATTTCTTATTTTAACTTTGATGCCTTTACAGAGTGCACTCAAAAAATATTCCACTTCCTGGCACTTTAGCAATGTAAAGAGACCTCTTCTACATCTTCAACAAGAGCATCAAGCACAACGCTCTCACTTTGTTTTTCTCAGCATTGCTTATCCTATCACAAAGCAATCTCATTTAAACCTTGGCTTTGCCAGCTACTTCATATCTGCTATAGGTTTCTTTATTGAATTCGCACAAATGTGAAATATTCATTTGAGTAGTATCAAAGCTGATGTTATAGACTGCCCACACAGCGCTTCCTCTTGCAGGCGCTGGGCTCATCAGCAGAATAATAATGGTGCAGGTCAATGGGGTGAGGCTTGGTACACTGGCCCCTGGCCTCCCACTCATCTGGCTAGGGAAATGGAGCCTCTCTCTCTAAACAATGTCCTAGATCATCGAGCATTGTTACAAGTGAACAATCCAGCAACAAATACAGAACACCATGTAAACACAACACCACTTAAAATGTATTTAGAAGTCCTTTCCTTTCTATGTCAATTCTATTTTTTATACTTGAATAACACAAGTTTATGTTTTTGCCTTTTACAATTTTCTACACATGTATCTGATACAGTGCATAGTCCAAATAACGATTCAAATACAATAGGATTTCAAAAGAAAAAACAGAAAATACTTTTTTATCAGAGTGATCTAAGTGATAAACTATTTATCATTTTCAAACACAACATTATACGTTTATATTAACAGCCACAATGTAGTTGTAAAAAAAGTTGTAAAATAACAAGTGCAACAATGAGTAAAACGTTTAATAAAAAGTCTTTCTTCCATGGTATTATTTTTGTTTCCTGGCTCTTCTCCTACACTACTGCCAGTAGGAACTAGGGTTGGGCAATGCCAACCAATTTGACATTGGCAATGTCTAATGAGAAACATCGCGATGAATGGCATTGTCTATGGGGGTGGGGGGATTGTTGTATTGTATAATTAATTCATAAGAATTTATTATTTGAAGCCTGCCAGCATGTTCTTTGTTTTAGCAATAGTAAAAACATTCATTCACGTCGGCTTTCTTCCCTTTCGGGGTTGCCACAGCGGAATGAACCACCAACTCTCTGGCATTTGTTTTACATGGTGGATATGTAAATCTGCTAGTAAAAACTTAACATAAATAAATATAAGTTACATAGAAATTGCCACCTGTCAGTTACTTTGTATGTGGGACTCTGCAATGAACTGGTCATTATAATGATGTCAAGGAATTTAGTTGATAAAAATGTAGTACCCTACATTCACCTATCTGGCAATACTTTGGCTCTAGACCAAATGAGAGAATCGTCATCTTGGAGCAGATCGAAGGCAAATATCGATAATGCCATTGTGAGACGCAAGGCAGCCTTGTTTGACCCAAGATACAGACAGGACCACAAAAAAACACTAAAGCTATAGACCTAAGTGCCACCAAAACTGGTTGCTGAAATGGCGTGCCCATCACCCGGCCCCGTGCGAGTGAGAGAATATCCGGAAGATCGCCAACTCAGCATCGCAATGTCTATCTGCCATCGACGATGGACGATGGCATCGTCTATAGAGGCAAACCTAGTAGGAACCTTGTCGATAGAGTGAAGAGCGCCCTCAAGTATTGCAGTTCTGTAACATCAGCACCTCCTCGCATGTCAACAAAAGATTTATTTGAAGAAGAGTATTTGAAAAGCTGTTTAATATAAAGTGTATTTCAATTAATGAGAACTGATGGTTTGTGTTAAAATAGATCTTATTTGAACAAATCAGTGAAAGTGACCAGTTGGTAGATATGGAGTGACCCATTCCCGGGATTTGTGCTCTGTATTTAACCCCTTGCCAGTGTACACACACAGCAGTGAACAAACACACCATGAGCACACATCCGGAGCAGTGGGCAGTGTGTTTCATCACTCACCTTCCGGGGTTCTTCTAGTTTTTTGTGTGATCTACTTCTAGAGGTAAAAAAACAAACATTGAAATCTTGAAAACATTTTGTTGGAGTGGAGTCAGTTGTCAAGTTACAAACAATCTCAGATCAGTTGCTAGAGGTCAATTTAAACCTAAACATAGTTTTTCGGTATTTAAGAGCTTGAGCCAGAATTTGTTTATTGATATTGTTAATGAGAGGAAAGTGTTGAAAGCTTGGTTTCTAGAGCTTGAATTGTCAGGCGTTTCAACTTTTGCTCCATATCTCTGCAATGCTCTCCCAATAGACTTCAGATCAATCTCTGATCAATTGGCTTTTTTAAAGCCAAGGTAAATGTGTAACGTTTTGGCCTGATTTTTGTGGTTTTATGAATTAATGAAGATACAATTTATGGTTTTAACCCTTGTGTGGTGTTCATAATATTGTTACTCAGGCAGTGTTTGCGGGTCTGTTGGACACACTGATTTTTAATCCTAATCAAGACATTTTATGTCAAAACCCTTAACATAAAATGCACTTATTTACTTTAACCAGGAAACAAATTATTTTAACATCATATTTACTTTATTTATTGCTCTGTAACCTTATTCCTTAACATTTAGAATTTAAGCCATGCGTGGTGTTCTCATTATTTTTACTTTGGCAGGGTTGGCGTGTCTGCTAGACCCATTGTGTTTTGACTAAAATCTAAAAGTGTATGTTTATGTGTGATTTATGTTTGTGTGGGAAGACAATAAAGGTAAAGAATTTACCATTTCCACACCTTTACATGCCCCGGGTCCAGTAGATCCGAACACCTGTGTAATATAAATGTGTAGGGGGTTATACAGTGTGGGGTGATGACAAATGTGTACTGATATATGTTTTTCACAGAAAGTAAGCCAAGACCAGTGAATCTCAGTTTAAAATAATAATGGCTTGTATCATTTTTATTTTGATGAAAACTGAAAATGGGTCTCAAAGACCCGAAAACCATACAAGGGTTAAAAGAAACTGCTTTTTACAGTGTTGTCATTGTCTGTAATGTGTATGATTTTTGTTTGATACCCTGGTCAATTCTCTGGCTGTAGTGGGGACGGATGGAAAATAAACTTGAATTGAATATAAAAGTTGGAAAAACTTAAACTTCAAAATGCAAAAACATACTGTAGCTAACCATTTTTAATGGTTGTAAATGGTTTATATTTTAAATGGTTTATATCTTTTTTATCTGGGAATGAGTAAGTCTTTAACAATGAAAACTTGCATGACATCATTATCTTCAATTCCGCATTTGAGGATAAAGTGCTTCTGAGCTAAGCACATTTTGCTCCTTCATCTATAGGTGGTTCTTGATTATTTACTTCCTCTCAACCTTTTTCTCCTTGTTTTGAGCCTTTTTCTTTTCATTTATTTTTCTCAGCTTACCAGGGTGCATTTCATCTATTTCGACCACAGCAAATAAGTCCTGGTCTCATTATTGTGTTTGCAGTGGTGCTTGTTGACAGAATCTCCTTCTCTTTCTCACTATTTGTCGAAGTATATTTATATATATATATATATATATATATATATATATATATATATATATATATATATATATATATATATATATATATATAGTACAGACCAAAAGTTTGGACACACCTTTTTCAAAATGTTTTACTGACTGACCTTCATTTCATAATGTAATAATGGCCACTTGTTTTTCTTTACTTAGCAGTTTTTTTTTTCCTTTTTTCTTTCCATAATGCAAATTCTAAAAATCTATTCAGTGGGACTATCAGCTGTGTATCACCCTGACCTCTGCACAACACAACTGATGGTCCAGAGGCCAATTATAAGGCAAGAAATTCGACTGTGAAGTGAAGACCATTTCAGGAAGATCATCAAGAGAATGCCAAAAGTGTGCAAAGCGTAATCAAAGCAAAAGGTGGGTGCTTTGAAGAAACTAGAATGTTATATTTTCAGCTGTTTCACACCTTTTTGTTATGTATTCAATTCCACACCTGGTAAATTCATAGTTTTAATGCCTTCAATGTGAATTTAGAATTTTCACAGTCATGAAAATAAAGAAAACTATATATATATATATATATGCACACACACACATATTCTAACATTATTAGGAATTAGGAATATAGGAGCTGCTGCCTCAGAGCCAGGTCTTAAGTCTAGATTTTAAAGATGATTTCTGCAAGTTCTGCAAGAAAAAGGATCTGGCAGGGATAGAAATTAAATGCTCACCACAAGGGATGTTGCCAAAAAAGTTTCAGGAGCAGCACATGCAGACATTTAATCTATTAGCTTTGGACAGTCCGCCTACTTATCTTCCCAGATATTCCCATATAAACCATCAGATCGCTCAGTACCTCTGACGATCTACAGCAAAAACCCTGCGCCACGCAACTTTGGTTGCTTCCAGAACTTGAAGCCCTTCTTCGGACAGCTCGCCTGGTATGTGTTTATATACCCCAAGTCTGCTTGCACATCCAAGGCTTTTGGATGTGCAATTACTTACTCATGAATCAGTGTTTAAGTACTGTTTTATTAGTTATATTGATAATCACTGCACAAATGTTCATAGAAACATAGGATAAATGCTATTCTAACTTTACCAAATAATCAATTTCCTCGACTTACAGGGTTCTATGCCTAATTACATTCCCTTCTGGGATAGCTTGCTAAGTATGCTGATTGAACACGGCAATTTTATCCTGAACACCTGACGGATCTGAGTCTGGTGAATTATGTTTATATCTCAAATTAGTTAGAAGCTAGAAATCAGATTTTAACAGCTTGTAGCTCTTGTTACAGTGGGCAGTGAACAGGACTTGACAGCAAAGTTGTTTCTTGGTTCAGATTTGGAAACATGCCCCAATTTTATTCTTGCGTCACCTCATCCTCATTTGCTTTATCCATTTAAATAGACAGAAAAAAAATCAGTAAAAAAAACTAAGTACCTGCACAACATTAAAGGGATTTTTACTCTTTTTCTTCCTGTTAAAATGCTAATTTCTGTCATTTAAATATTTTATATTTTGGGGATTTTACAAGTTAATTTGTTTAATTAACATTTCTGTATTTTATGATATACAAACCGAAAATTGATGAAAATGTGATATTGTGATTTTGAAATGTTCCTTATTTGATTTTGGAAGTCTCCAATAGCAGGATGACATGAATGCAAGGTCAATATATTATACATTGTTAATGTACAACACTTTTTGCATTTCATTTGACTGAATTTGGTCACGAACGCCAAATGATTCATTTATTGACTCGTTTACCTCCTTTATGTGATGAAGTGGGAGCAGCTTATGGATTTGAGCTCTAGCTGGACCATTTTACTTGCATTTCATTATGAGAGGAATGACAACAAATAAACAGAATACAATCAACACAACATTAAGCAACAAATATTCTTTGAAAGTCCTAATTAAACTGATTGCAATAGAATAAAGAGTTTGAGTCAGAAGCTCGAGGCTCCTGAAAATATGGTTCCAGTTCCATACTCCAAAGAAAATGAATTCAGTCTTCAGACACAGATAAGTTATAAGCTCTTCCCTTCATGCTTGCTAACCTTTGTGAAAGGCCCGGATAACCCTACTAGCCCTGATGCAACTGTAATCCACAATGGAGAGCTGTTGCATCATCTTTAAGGAAGAATTTTGTTTCCCGGTATGACTGAATGACACAGGCAAGAGGGGCAAAGTACAAACACAAGGTAAAAGATTTTACCAGGTAAAAGATTTGCTTCCAAACAAAGACTCGATTCACCAATTTCAATTCGACTCTTTCTTAATAAAGACAATAACTTGATACACAAAGCACTTTCAGATTCAAACTCTACTTTGCTCTAGTAAGTTTACTACTAAAACAACACGAACACCAGACATAAATGTTATAAAACCAGGTTTTGTAAGTAAGTACGTGTACGCTTTACCTTCTCCACCGACCAACTGAAAGAAAAGCCACAAAACCTAAACTGTTATTACACCAGTTAAATCAGCAGACCATATCAGAATGGGAGTTTCAACATACAGATAGAAGCCTGTAAATCACAAAACTGACATATTGTGTAAGATTAAACAGGCTTTTGTCCTGTATTTATTTTTTAGTGAATATTTATATTTAGATTCCACTCCTCTTGACTTGTTTGAAGCTTCTATTGCATCTTTTGAAACGTGGCTGGAATAAAAACCAGCAGGGAGTATGGCCCTCCATGCCCTGCAGCTAGAAGGATAATAGTAAACTCTCAAGACTTCTTACTTGCTCCGTCAGTTTGCTGGTGATGTAGTCCTGTCTTACTTGGAAAGGATTTTTCTTTAATACCTTATTTAAAGAAAATAAAGGAGACAGATTATAATCAGATGAGACCTGCTAATGTTTATAATTTAGACAGATTTTAAGACCAAGATTAAGACAATTGTGAGGATATCTACTGACACTTTTCAACACACAATTATCCACAGAAAAAGTTAACATTGGCTGGTCTCACCTATATCAAAAAGAAATGTAGATTTGCAGTCAGTACACTCCTGCTTGAAGGTTTAGCAAAACCTTTCAGTTTTTTTAAAGCAGCAGAGATTTATAATTCAGGCATGTCTAGGTTGGGGAAAGGTGTTTTAATATTTAACGTAACCTACCACTTTCTAATACAAATCTGCAGAGGACCAATGATAGACAGGGATAGCCTCATAGAATCTGTGATGTTAATCTTTTCTGACAGACGGTAAAAGCATGCAGTCACTTCTGTCATGATGAGCAATGGCTGCACACATCTGAACAAGCCTGAGTCCATGTCTTGCCCAGAGAAAAACAACACCTTTAACTCAAAGCCACCTGTGCCTGCGATTCCTCCAACAACCATCATCAATCTGGCTGCTTTAACCCAACCACAAACCAACTCTGTTAGCATGTGGCTGCAGGCACTCTCAGCACGGAGAAGTCTTGATGGTACTCAAAAATGATTTACCAAATTAAATATAGCAATCTCTGATGCTTGAATTCCTGTAATTATCTTGCCAATGTGTAAGTGAGGTCTGATGTAACGACCCAGAATGTAGAGGCGTTGTACTTGACGTGTTAAAGCTCTTAGCTTCCCAGTGTTAATGCATAGGTTACATCATTACATGAGCAAGTTGACTTCATAATGGATGTAATTAACAACGTCATAGTTTGTAAGAAATAATCCAAACTGATCGTTTCTAGTTTATTTTCTGGAAGAAATTAGCAAAAACATAACTGCTGCAAAAATAGCATGAAAAAGCAATCGATTTGTCCTTATTATTGTCATTATTATTCATCTATTGTGAATGTTTGCAAAGCTCAAATCCCATTGCTTTTATGATGTATTGTAGTGTGTAAAATTTCTCTCGTCTTTCTTTTTAACATAAACTATATGCTACAGAAAAGACATCTTCCTTCTAGTTTTAAAGATGAATACTGGATCTTATCTATTGGACTACTAATTGTGAATAACAATGGGTACACAGTTCAGAAGGAATTACTGCAAGGATGTCTTCTCTGGTCAATTGCTGCTTGCTTAAAAGCGTTTGTGTTCTGTAATGGATTGAAAGGTCCTCTTTACTTTAAAATGACATTTTCTTGTTTGTTTTTTTTATTATTCCTTTAGATGTCATATCCACTATAATGGTTAAGGTAATTGCTAAATTTCAGTCTATTTTTGTACAATGCAATACAGGAGTAATTTAGTGTTAATTTGACCTAAATCAATTTTCATAATTTACAGGTTTTGTTTGTATTTTGAAATTTGTGTTACTTTCTGGGGTAGTCTGCTGCTGAAAAGGTGCCTGCTCCTCCACAATCTGTCAAATCTATACAAGATGCATGTGCACTCACAGAACTATTACTATTTGTTCTTTTGTCACTTAAAGGTGCCTTGTGATGATAAAGTGAACTTTCTGACATTCCTGGCATCTTAAAGTGTTGTTACCTCATCAAAAACATGCCTCAAGTAGTATTCAGATTCATTCGTGCATGTTTGAGCAATCCTTTATTCCTTTTTTTTTTGCAGAAAACGGCTTGTTATCCTTATCACAAAAATTCTTATCCCCGCCCAAACTCCACCCTCTTCTCAATCATATGAATCGCTAGTACAGCCCCTTTCTACGATGAACAGGAAATGCAGTTTGAGAAGCAGAGAAGCACTGGATAAACAATGCCAGAAAAATGCGTTTTTGGTTTTCTGGAGCCTAACCTTTTGTTTGGATTACCAAAGCATGAGTTTATTCATCAGAAATGGCTCGATTTTGTGTCTGCTTATCAAAGAAAACTTGGAAAAATCACCTTTGTTTGTGAGTAGCACTTTACAATCACAACAAAAAACTTTACAAAGAATAAAGACTTTAGGCTGGCTCTTACACTGTGTGCTTTTCCAACTGTCCCATGTTCATTGATTTGGAGGTCCACGCATTTTTTTTCTTTTTGTGCTAGGCTTAAATACATAAATGAAATACACACATTTTTAACTCTTCTTACATCAAGCTAAGTGCACACTAACGAATTGTATAATCCTGGTTTCCTGAAATCTGGTTTCAGAACACACATGGAGACTCTTTGCATTTCATCGTCCCTCAAATCCTAAATATGCAATCCTTATAGGATTCAACAATCGTGTGGAATACACACTGCTTACCACAGGCTATTGAGTAAGGCTATCCGTTCAAAAAGTAAAGATCGTGACCAGATCTTTTATTGGCATTTTAGTTAAGTGCACCTGAAACAAAATAAATACTTCATAAAACATTACACCTACATTAGAAATTATATAGTGGAAGAGTAAGCCTGTCTGATTTAACTGTAAACACGCCGCTAAGGAACCGTTTTCCTCCGGTTTCTGGTTCATTTTATTGACTCAAACTCTGTCAGTCTCTGGTTCACACATATAAGGTGCTATTTGTTTTTTTGTTTAATTACTATTTGTGCTATTGTCTAATATTATTTGGTTTTAAATAATAACACATGTTTAAAGCATCGTTGTATTTGAATTTGCTAAATCCGGACTAACTTGAGAGCACTGGTCAATAGGGGGCATGCCGAAAGCACGTCTGTGGGAGGGGATGCTGAAATCAGCGCGTTTTGTCTGGCCAAAAATGTGAGGTGATTCAAAGATGTTTTTTACGCAAAAATATTGAATTTAGAAAGATATTAACATTGCAGCACTAGTACAGAGGGCTCAAGTATTGATTCTAAATGCTATAATAAGGGCCTGATTATTATAACAAGATAATAACTATTTTCTGTCAGAGCAATAGAGGTTAGGTTGGACTTTAAAAAAAACTTTTTTTGCAAAAATACAATACATTGCAATTCAGTTGTGGACTAAAATGATTTTGTTATTATTATACTTTTCTTTGAGGAATGCCCTTTTCCTTGTCTTAACCTGTCATTTCTATAACTTTTAAAACATGCTCAATATCTTGTTGTGACAAATTAACCAAAAATAACTATGCAGTTTTCACACATGCAAAGATGAATTGTGTGTGTTTGGCAGATTGTAGAGAGCATCTCCCAGAAATTGCTGGCCACCTGAGAAGGCAAAGCTTGCACTTCTTCACCAAAATGCATAATTGAAATTACATGTTCCCGTCTAATTAGGGTCTGTGTTGCTGACTTTCTAAGTCTGATTGTTATATTGGTGTTTTGAATTGAAGGTAAAACCAAATATTGATAGCTAGTACTCCATTGTATATGTGTATGAGCAGGGTTTGAAACCACAAGAACTTTCATCAGAAAAAGATTTTTGCTAGTGTTGAACAATACGTTTTTATAAGAGTATTTTAAGAATATTTGACTGCTGTGTGTAAACATGAACATCACATTTTTCATTTACTTTTTGAAGAGCAGGCTTCAAAACCAGCTATTATGTATGGAGCCTTTTTGATTAAAAACAAAATTAAATTTGGAGTCTTACAGTCTGTACCTGAACACCCATAACAATTGTTTCATATGAATTGTAGTAAATGTGCACAAACTGATTAGCTTCCAGGCCTCTGGTCTTTTTTATTACTTGGCTATTTATAAGACAAAACTGAATCTTGATTTAGTTGAGTCATTCTTAGTAAAAATAGGCCATATATACTGTGCCTAGATGGTAAGAACAATTGGTAGAAATATATTGTGATATTTATCTTTAAACAAAGCATATATTTAGTCATGTAAAAGATGAAATGTAAAAAAGCAGTTGTTAACAAATCACAATAACGTTTATATACTCTACAAATCAACAGTGGGAAAAGACTCAACATATTTGTAACAAACATTTCCTTCCTTTAATAGTATTTTTTTACTTTGTACATTTCTAATACCCATTATTTAATGGCCATTTCTTCTTGTAAAAGATACTTTATTTAATAAGTGGTATGTTTCACAACAAGCGTGAGGGTTATAAACCAGCTTTGATCTGGAACTTCCATTTTAAAACCTCTCATTACATTACATTTAAGTGAGATCAAAGCAATCTCAGGAGCAGTTTTCAAAGACACTTCAATACCAGCAGAGTAAAATCAAAACTTTAAAATAATTTACTTTGAAAGACATCTAAATAAATTTACATTAACATGATAGCTATCAAATATCTTTAAGAGCACCACTTGCCACAGCGGCAGAAATCCCCATCGAAGACTGAAAACAAGAGTGAGAAAACAGAGAGCCATGGCAACAGAGCAGCCTTCTGATGATTCAGGATGTCTTCAGCTTTATACTCTGAGTGAGGAGTCCTCATGTGCAGTTCACAGGTACATGTATGGTGCTTGTCTGCAGGATGAAGCAGATTTGGGTCTCAGTGCCATGTAACACTAAGACAGACAGCAGCTGGACTGTTTGGAAACTCCTCCCTGTGAAATCAGAACATTTAAAAACTATTATAAATCAAGTCACTACACTTGCTTGGAAACCAGTGATAGTGTATATGAGCATTTCCCAGTGACACATGAAAAGGTTAAACACGATTAAGCTTTTGGATTAATACTATGATTTTTTTATGACATCTTTGTTCATTCCCAAAAATTTCACCCTCCTACTGTTCCCCCAATGTAGGTACATTCACATACAAGGAACCCAGTACCCAAATATATAGATAGAGCTGCCACAGCGGAGCTGTATGTACCTAGATGAGGTCCTGTTAGCATAGCATAGCATAGCATGCTACTGACTGCTAAGGTGTCTGGCTACCTGTTGTCTCTGCTGCTGTCGTCGGTATTCTTCTTCACTAGCAGCGAGAGCCTGGGCCAAGGCCAGATCTTCCTGCTCCTGAGGACTAAAAAATAGACAATCACATCTGTTAGCACACATTTAGTTCAAATGATTATGTAAACGGCGTCTATCCATAATATCCAAGTCATATACAATAACATCTATCTATATATAATATATATGGGCCTGTAAACTTTACACACTGTTCAACGTTTTTAACATTTATTTTATTAATACAATATTTTATTCAGTTGAAGTTTTTTAAATGCCTATTTGTAGATTGTGCTATACATTTTGAAGCCTGTCCAGTGTTTTATGTGCAGCTTTACATAGAAAATACATTATTTGGAGATGAACATGGTATACAATATTTATTTCACTACATTTTAGTTTATTTAACTCTGTATAATTCATTTTGGTATTGAATAGAAATCAACATTGATCAATTGATTATGCAGTGCAGTGTAAACATTTTAGGCCAAAATTATTTAACAATGAAACCATTTAAATTATTATCATCAACCAATTATCCCAAACAGGTCCTGATAGTCACCTAATGATCACACAGTCAAAACTACTTCGATCAAATGATGTGTCTCAGGCAGCGCACTCTTAAATACTAAAAAGCATTTACTTTCCTTCTGAAAATGAGAACTATTTTAAGGGTGTAGCAAGCATTTGGATTGGAATGAGGCAATAGTCATGAATTACAACAAAAACAACTACGTATGAGACTTAAAACTAGGTTAACAACAGCCAAACTCTACAATTAAAGTGAGGTTTCTAGTAATCACATAATTGAGCACAGCAACAAGACACAAGGTAGTTCTACGGCAAGTTCTCGGTCAAACCCTTTTTTATTTGAAAATCAAACTGGGGTTTCAAAATGTGTCGTTTAATAGCCAAACATTTTTGCACAGTAGTGGAAACAGTAGTTATAATAATAACCATATTATGGGAAAACAAACATTAGCTTACCTTGGAGTAGGTTGGCTTGCTCGAGCAGATTCTGCTAAAGACATTTCCAAAGCTCGCTGGAGGGCCTGCTCCTCCGTCTGTAAAACAATTAAAAAACGTAAAGTCGCAAGTCACAAAATTGTGAAGACCTTTAAAATTAATAGTGCATTAGAAACGCACCAGCCCAGCTTGAAATGATGCTGATGGAGGAATTACATTCTGTGCTGTTGGAGACACCATGGGAGGAGGTGCAGTATTGGTCCTTTGTGTGCTGAAAGGGAAGAGTTTTCTATATAGTTTATTCATAACTCTATATCTAATCTCAATTAAACAAAAACAGGAAACAAACTAGCAAAAAACTGACAACGTCATCTAAAGCAGGCCATCCTTTGCACTTGAGCACCAACAAGTGGGCTGTAAAATAAATGAATACATTTATAAAAAAATTGCAGCCATGGGCCTGTAAAATTTACACACTGTTTTTTTAATTTAAACTTAATAATGTTTCCTTTTTTAACATTTCTTTTATTTCTACAGTATTGTATTCAGTTGAAGTTCTTTTAAGTGTTTGAAGCTTGTCCAGTGTTGTATGTGCAGCTTTACATAGAAAATATAATATTTGGAGATGAACATGGTCTACAATATTTATTTCACTACATTTTAGTTTGTTTAGTTCTGTGTATTTTATTTAGGTATTGAATAGAAATCAACACTGATCAATTTAAATGAAGCTGTTTAGGTCAAAAAGATAAACAAAACTCTGGCTTTAAGGTATATTACATGAAACAGTTTGAGTGGAAATGTTTGAATCATATAATTGACAAGTACACATATTTATAGGTCTATAATAGTTCCAAAATTATTAAATAAATCTGATGAACTGCTAAAACCTCTGAGACTGTGTCTGCATTTGAAATCGCTAAAAGCTTGAGCCATCTAAACCACTCACACCAAATTTTAGCTCCAACTGATTAATTATAAATTTGTTTTGGTCATGACTGAAAAAAAATATTTATCCATTTCCAAAATCTGATGTTTGGTATTGAGCACAACAACCACAGCACATTTGGAACATGTTGGGTGACTAACTTCAGCTGTACGTCATTGTATCCAGAAACACTTAAAAGTTTTAAATTATTTTAAACGTTCATACATGCTGATCTGAGGTCTAGTGTTTGCAGTAACTCCATTAGACATTATCCTGGAGCTCCCTCTAGAGGAAGAAGCTGACGAAGTATTACTGGAAGACGAGCCTTGAGCCCTCATTAAAGCTGCATGTCTGCAAAACAAACCAAAGCCCTTTGAGATTATAGCTCTTGTCCTCCAGAGAGCTCCACTCATTCAAATGAAAACCAAGCTGCAGAGCTTACCCAGATTTGGAGACTGGCTTGCAGTCAGTCTTACAGTCATGGTCAAGTGGATGTCTGTGTTTGAGACAGTAGTTCAAGTGGCACTGGTCACATGTCACCCGGATCATTTCCTTCTGCTTACAGCCGCCCTTGGAGCATTTGTTTGTAAAGATCTGTGAAGGGAGATATTTGATAGATTTAACAATTCAAGTGGAACTGTTGGAACTATCTTGCTTAAAAAACTAGGTTGCTCTACTAGGATATGTTTGTTCTGACAAGTCTAGTACACATTATGTAACTTGTAACCCCTGGGCTGAAGGGACAGTACCTTCAGATAAATTATTCTGGTAATCAATATAAATCATAAATTATTTCTGGTAATCCCGGCCACTCCCTCTGTGCATCGCAACTTCACCATCCAGATGTTATCCCCTGCAATCACCTCCTCTCCTTCAGTCAGGAATGTTGGAATGATTTTGGATGAACAGCTGTCCTTCAAAGACCACATCACCAAGACAACTTGAGCATGTAGGTTTGCACTGCACAACATTCGAAAGATCAGGCCCTTCTTAACTGAGCATGCAACTTAGTTCACGCTCTGGTCCTGTCATGTCTGGACCACATGTCTGAACGCTCTCCTAGCAGGAGCAAGCGCGCTCAAACATCTGCAGATGATCCAGAACTCTGCAGCTCGTCTTATCTTCAAGGAACCAAAGCGACCTCATATTACTCCCCTCTTCATCACTCTTCATTGGTTCCCCACTAGAGCTTGTGTTTAATTCAAATCACTGATGCTGGTGTACAAAACCATCAGCCAAATCAAGCCTGCGCTCAGAGAAGAAACGGTGTCTCGTGGTTCTGTCCCACAAAGGCAAAAAATCTCTTAGCAGAATGTTCTCTCTCACAGTCACTGGCTGGTGGAACAAACTCCCTGATCCACTCAGGAAAGCAGCAACACTAACAGCTTTTAAAAAGTAACTGAAAACTCTTCTCTTCAGGGAACACCTACTTTAAAAAAAAAAAATTTAAAAATGTTTCCCTCCACTGTCTATTTTTTCCTGCTATGGTTTACTGATCAGTTGGTGCAACTTCTATGATGAGCAAGCTGAGATAGAATTTGACTGTGTAACAAATTGCATATTGTCTTTCCCCTACTGTAAATCACTTTGAACAAGTGTTTTCCAAATGCATAAACTTAAATGAGGAGGGAAAACCCCAACCCTCAGGGAAGCCATATTCTTTTTGAGAAGCAAGTTAACAATTTACATTTGGGAAAAAAATAAATAAATAAAAAAAAAATTATATATATATATATATATATATATATATATATATATATATATATATATAAAGCTACTGCTTAAATTGTACAAGGGAATTGTACATTGTTTCAGGGTTTTCAGCTGATGGGTCATGGTTTCACAATATAGCCTGACACAACCTGACTCTAGTGTACACATAGAATATCAGTGGACAAAACGTGACCAAACATCAAATAAAAAGGCAATGCTGTACAAAGATAAATAAATTGTTTGCAATGTATGGGTAGTAAGAACATCCAATTCTAAAATGGAGAGTAAGCAAATAATTGGCTCCTGGGATTTGTCCAAACTGATATGATATTTGTATGCTATAAGCACACAATACTAAAAAAAACAACAACACCAAAATAAACAACAATTCAACATGCCTATCTAACCTATCCCCATATATCACACGTACTACAGCTGATGCTAATCACCTGTTTGCTGTTTATGTTACACTGTTCTACCCACTGTTTGTTTGTTTCTGGGGTTTTTTTTTCCAGGTGTTGTCCAGCAATCTGTTCATCAAAGATTAAATACTCTTTATGCTGCGAAGGTGATTAGCACCAGTCCCATTCAGAAAGGTTCCCTGTGACCTCACAGAGGGGTTTTTCATTGGGGGAGATCTTCTCTCCGCATGTGTGTGTGGGTGTTTTACTCCGGGTTCTCCATTTGTTTTAGTTTTTTCCCCACATCAATAAAAACAAAGTGTCTTGGTCACTTTTTCTCCCCCTAAAAATGTATATAAACCAGGCTTTCGTAGAAAGTCAGAAATTATCAGTCAGCTTAAATCAACCATTTCCTCATAATCTTGAAAATGATTATGAATATTTTAAAACTTCCAAATATTAATTTCGACAGTATATGAATGCTTTAAAAACCCCACGCCATATACACATACCACCTTCTATATACATTTATTATAGTTTGAATTTAATATGCAATATTAAAAATCATTTTAACCTATCCAAAATAAGTCTGTAGTGGTTATTAAGCTTTACACCCAACCATTAGTCATTTAACCAAAGGGAAATTGGAACACTGCTCCTCCTATAGGGCAAAAGCTAAACATAATTCTGTTTAAGGTGTAGAGATGCAATTGGTCTTTCGTGGTCTCTTTCCTTCCTCTCTGCTTGCATACCTTTCGTTTCCTCTGGGCGGGGTCAGATTTGCAGTCTCTATCTATATGTTCCCCAACTTTAATGTCTGGCATTTCCCCTCTTCGAATGGGAATGGGGGTGTTGCAAAGTGGACAAACAGGAACCTGTACATCCTGCACATAGATGGGAAAGGTTTCTTAGACACAAACTTCCTGTTTAAAACACTGATTACCTGAAAACCAAATAAGCATCAATATGCATTAATTTATTTAAGATTAGAAAATTACAGTAAGCACACTGCAAATTGAAAGGGTTTCTGGAATTTATTATCCCCTATGATTTCCTGAAATAGACCAACTTGGTGAAGCAAGTTTGGTATTCATTAGAAACACTTGAGCTCACCTTCTTGTATGATGAAGTGCACTTGTGATTTGCATAAGTTATGTGGTCTTTGCAGAAAATTTCTTCACAGGCATCACATTTCATTGGAAGAAAATCTGTAGTACAAACACACAGACAGGTTTATTTATTCATTTCGGAACTTGATGAGCCTTCACGGTAGTGGCCACTAATCTTCCTGGAGTCCTCAATCAACTAGGACTCTCAATACATAGCACAGTACAATAAACACATATTAATATACACTCAAAGTACATCATTCTATTAGTAAGATTTTTTTTGTCGAGTTCATCAAAATTATAGGATATTTCCTATACAGTACAGTTTAATACATTTTACTGAAAGAAGATGTTGACAGTTAGGGTACAGGTGTGCATCTTGTCCTTTAGGTAGAAATAACTGCATGAGTTTTGTGTGCATGAGATGTCCAATTTGACATCTAGTAAAAGTTACTTCATCCAATTGATCAGAGAGGTTCGGTTTGTTATTGACAACAAAAGATGAAATACAGCTCCTATTAATGTGCATTAATGTATTTGGCTCATCATCATGTGGTCAGGTGGAAGAGTAGAAGTGTTCTGTGTTCACAGACATCAATAACTCCCTTGATCAGCTACAGAAAGTGCTTTAAATGGAAACTTTGAGAGTCTTCTTAATGTCTTGGAAGCATTAGCTAAGAAGGGCTGAACATTCAACTTTAAAATCTGTATTTGTGTCTGCTGTGGCACCATCAGAGATAACTTGAATACTGATTAAAAACCATCCATTAAGCCATCGGGTGGCTCCCCCAAAATATAAGCAGTTCTTAATCCAACTTTGTAGAATACATTACATCATAAATTATTGATGTTTTGTGCAAATACATTTTTGACAATTATTGATTAATATAATGCAGAATGAAACCATTACCATTTTTTATATTTGACATATATTGTAAAATGCATTGATGATAAAGGTTCAAACAGCACCGGTAATTAAGTAGTAATTATGCAGGGTGTTAAAACGTTTTTGATGTTCAAGAAAACCAACCTACTAACAGAACTTATTTAAGCCACAGAAAATATTTTTAAAGAAGTTTCCCAAACTGATTCTGACCCATGCTTTAACCAATAGTATGCCCGATGTCAAATGACAAAACACATAAGAGGAAATTATTAAAGAGTGCAGGGCACAACCTGTCAATACTGAGAAGTGTACATACAAATACTGAACTATACTCTCAAATTAGATATGTATATGCAAGAATGCATAACAGATAAGTCAATGGTAGCACTCTGGAGATTTGCCGGATTTTAAACTACTAGAAAAATGTGATGTTAATCCGAAGTCGCTTTCAAAATTGAGTGTCAAACATCACAATTTCATGTCATGTCCCTCAGGCATGCACACGATGACCAGTAAACAAAGGTTGGCTGATCTTTCTGTTAAAAATAGTAAATTTTAATAACTTGATTTCAGAACATGTAAAACAAATAACTGATGACACTAATAAATCTACACAGAGTCTCATACAGTTTGTACCATTGGCTTAGATGTGATTATCAGCCTCTCAAATGGCCGTGTTTAAGAAATGTCAGAATTTTTTTGTTTGTTTAAGAGAACTACTCTAACAACACTTTGAACACAACAATGTGTAATGCAATGCGTGTGGCTTTGAGTACTTCTGCGCTGTACTCTATTTCTAAATTGCAATATCTGAATAGGCTAATAATTATAACAACACTGGAACTGTCTGTGGGTTGAATCTAAAGGTATAAAATGTGAAGTATATTTAATTAAACCAACATAATATTAAACGATCATGTGTCAGATGGACCTTAACTTTACAATGTTATACTTGAAAATCTAGAAAAGCAACTTTTTACATTTTAATTCATAAAAAGTCAAACAAAGATGGTCTAATCTGCTGTGACGACTGTTAAATTAGCAGTACTTTCATATTTAATAAAAACAAATTGTACAAAAAAATATTTGACAACAGTTCACGTGTAATTTTTTGAAGTATTTCTCCCACACAAAAAAATCCTTTATTAACTAAAAAAGTATTTGATTTGAAGTTATTTGATTTTAGGCAACTAATATACTCAATCATCACAAACATGTCCCCTAGACCAATAGCACCTCCTCGATATTTTGACAGTTCCTTCTGATTGGTAGTCGTGCGTGTCATGCTTTGATAAGCGATATTAGCATAACGAAAGATAACGGAGTCGTACCTAGTCGCTTGCAACTCTTCTCGGAGCAGTGCTCCCCGAGGTCTGGGAACTCCATGGCACGGCGGTGAACGACACTACTCTGTGGAGACACAAACTATTAGCCAAAGAGTCAGACTCAAACAGCTTCCCATCTTACTCTAACCCTCACCCTGAATAATAACCACAGGCCTTTCAAGAGGTGTTGATCCTCTTTCCTCTCAAAAGGCTCATGATGTTATGTAACACTATTCTTCTGCTGCTTAACTAACGATAAGTGTGAAATACACCGGATAACACTACAGTAATACTCTGTAAATATCAGCATTAACATTTCTAGGTAACGCAACATGAACTAGCTTATAGATCAAATAAAAGGCTAGCGAGAATTGATCAAATGTTATAGCAACGTTATGTTATTTGGTTCCGCTCTGATTTTAACGTGTCCTACAACTCACATTAATATCACAATATATTTTACTAAGAATTAAAATGTAAAAATAATTGCTAAATTAGGTATCTGTTAAATATAAATACCATTAAATATTTTTATACAACGTAACGTTAACCACGACAAATAAGTGAGTGGCGGTTCCGCGGTAAAATCACAATTTAAAACCAACTTCAACTTCCAAACGTCTTGTTAAGAGACTTGTTTATCTTACCGAAACTGCTCACAAATCCGTGATTGTGAAATGTACCCAGTTTGCGTTGTCTTAAAGGTCTTCGTTTTGAGCAAATCCAGGAACTGTGCTTGAGCTTTTGTAGCGTTGTTGTGCCTCTGCGTTTTTGAGATGTCATCACTGAATCATGAATCTAGCAGCAGCAACAGAAACTTCCCATTTGTCTCAAAATAAAAGTCTTAAACTGCAGGAAAAAACTATTCCAATTTGACGTTTAAATCATAATGAAAACGTGAAATGCATGATTATCTTCTTAGTTTTTTTAACATATCATTTTGGCGTTGACAAAAACGTATATTACTTAACAAAACAAGAAACAATTGTTGTAGATATTAAACAATATATAATGACATGTATTCCTGGACATATAAGACTTGGAATTACTTTATTTTATAAAATGTATTTTGGTCAAGTCTACAAACTACGTTCCACTCAAGCTTCTCGGTAGCAACGTGGAGACTTTTACATTGGATGAGCGCTTGAAAAAGAGAGCCTGTTTCCGGTATAAAAGAAAACGTCTCTTGTCATTTCCGACTTCACGTTGCTCACGCTCTGGTTAGTCACGCTTGTGATGACGTCATTAAAACGGTAGTGGAGATTTCTAGAAATTGCCACCAGAATCTCATTTAAAGGAGGAGAAACAACAAACAAGCCGGGGCAAGACACATACTCGTGCTGGTCTGTCTCCCGTGTTCGAAAGTCACAGTGACTATGCAGAAAGTGACTGAAAAGCATTGATGTTTCTGTCAAGAAAATAGGAGTTTCCTTCCTTAGGATACATAAAACAAAGAAGCACATTTCCAGACAGCATTAAAAAAAATATGATCAATTTCTTTGTTCAGTGTTAACAATGAATTTGTACAGCTTGAGTCAAAATAGCTATAATAATATAGATAATTATCCAGAATATTTATACCAGCAGAGAGCGCTACAACATAGGATCAAAGTCAACCAGTTTATAAAAATCCAGAGAAACTAAGTTTTAAAATGACATTGGGAAAATAATAAAATCCAAGGTTGATTTTATTCCCCACAATTTGATTAATTACAACTGTAAGTAAGTGTAACCTTTATTCAAAATTTGGGGGGAATTTTTTTTTGTATCTTTTAACATTAAAATGTTAATGATTCTAAAGAATAAAAAAAAAACATTTTTGAGAAATTACATGTCATTCATCATGACATGTTTGAAATATTTTTATACTTATGAAAAAGAAATTAAAGAGACAACTGGTCCATATCTCACCACAAGATGGCAGTAATGTTTTTTATTTAATTTTCGTTTAGTTTAACTACCTGTTGAAACATCCACATTTTTAAACAGAAGTGTAAAATTGTGTTTGTTTGTTCTGTTTTTTCCCTCTCCATTTCTTAACTAACTGCTGGTTTGGCTGTGAGACACATGTTTGGGTTATACTTCTAAACATACACTTACATTCTGATTAGTACGTGAAGGCACTCAGCAAACCAAGCATGAGGCTCAATTATGAAGTATGTGAAAAGCATCCAGAGTGAAGTTCTGTGATAGGTTATACTTCTAATGAGTATTTGACTTTTTTACATCAACATTGTGAATAGGAGAAATACATCTAATGCAGGTTTTTCACATGACAAACAACATAAGTGTGTTTGAACTCCAGTAACACAACAGTGGGTACCCCAATATGTGTTCAATATGTGTTTTGATCAAGGATCTGAAAGCCTCCAAAAATGTGTCTGGTGAGCCAGTAAGGTATGTTTTACTTTCTGTTGATTTTACGATGCATACGTATATAGGATTTTTTTACTCCAGTATAACAGTCTTAGCTGTGCCTCCAACTATTACGGTAACCTGGACATCATGCACAATAGCTGTTCATGTGATGAATGCACTAACCCTTTTCAACAATTCAGAAAGAAAGAGCATTTTGTTTTGGATCATTATGCAACAGTGCTCAGTCATGCTCCTGGTGGCCCATGCAAATCCTCATCTCGGATTCTTCTTTGCTTCTAAAACACCTGGCGCATGAGCTGCTAATTCTGTTGCCAGATGGCACCGCTCACAGAAACACCTGCTGTACCTCCACCAAACCCTGTCTGCTGAATGAGTAAAAGCATTGAAATCATTCCAGGCTCACTGATCATCCCTTCTCTTCAAGGTAAATGTTTTTGCTCACCGATGTCAAAGTGTCGCTCTTGGGGTCATCCTCTATTCCACTGTGTCTGTCAAACCGCATCTGGAAGGTCTTTTGTTTAGTAGTCATTCATCACCGTTTCTCACTCGGCTAGCCAGTGGAGCCTGTAAAGTTCCCAGGTGTGTGGAGCATGTGAGCATTTTACTTTTTTATTGAGAATGTTTGACAGAGTGTCACATCCGCACATTCACACCTTTCAACTGCTGGAGTTTCCAACTGAAAAGTGACTCCACGCTACAATTCTGCATGGACATTCAACAACGAAGCTACTCAAAGGCTCGCAGCTTTGACATTCATAGACATGCTAAAAAATGTTTTGTCAGATATCTTTGACATATTTTGTACAAATTGTCAGGTCACATTTTACCCCCAAATCTTTCGTTTTGATTTTCCTCAGCACATGTTGTTCTAATGCTGCAGCTCTGCATAGTTTTGCTCCAACCTTAACTGAACACACTTGATTCCACTGATTCAACTTCTCTGGGTTTGTTTGAAGCTACTGGTGTGTCTCTTAAAACAGGGTTGGGACAAAAACCAGCAGGGGCTGCAGCCCTCCAGGAATTGAGTTTGAGACCCCTGCTCGAAGGCACACTTAATTTTTTTGTTTTGTCACGTGCCTGTTTAGCGGTTCAACAAATCATACTTCACCTCAACGCAACTCACTCAAACCATTGCACACTTTTTTATACACACCAACACCAACGTTTACAACCCTACATTCCACATAAGCATACACTATTTCAAAGAAAACAAATATATATTCTTATTTGTTATGGTTACTGTTGTTCAGTAATATATGTTTTCAGTTATTTATTTATATTTTTTTTACAAATAAACATTTAACTGTTTGCTACAGGATACTGTAAATCTTAACTCCTCAAGCACGTCTATACAGCATATAAACTTACATTTTATTTACTCTTCAGTAATGTTTGTTGGTGGCTCATTGAATGTTTGACAATAACGCTTTTGGACGCTACTTTCAAGATACTCTTGAAACAGAGTTTTAAAGCAAATAATACAGATGCTTTTATTAAATCTGTGAATTGTTGAACAGCTAAAAATTGTTTTATAAATAGTTAAGAAGGTACTTCCGGTTCATACTCATTATATAGTTATCTGTCCTTTCTTTCACCCCTTGTGATTTATAACTAATTGTTAGTTGTCACTGATAAGTGACTTTTATTATTTTATGTATTATAAATCTTTATTATAATAAATATTTTATTATTTTAAAGTTAAATAACTAAACATTTCAATCTAAGTTAACTTAAGTTGTTATAATTAGGTAAACAGACTTTTAATGTAGAAATAACTTACATTTTTATACAAAAACATTTGAATGTGTAATACTAACCGATACATTTGTGTTGAACTAGTTGCTTTGATGCTCAAACATTTAAGTATAAAGATTAATAAGTAATATTGCTTTAAATTACATTTAAAATAGCTTTTAAAGGAATGCATCTCTTGGCAAGGCAAATAAGATCTTTAGTGGAATTTTAATTGGTTAAATAAAGGTTAGCAGTAACAAATACCAAAACAAAATATCCTAACCCAAAAGTAAAAATAAAAACAAACGGTTCACTGTTCCTCATTCAATGGTTTTGTCATTGACATTTCTTATTGCTTTACAAGACCTGGATATCAGCGGATGGGTCCAAATAAAGAGTAACACAAGCATCGTAGGAAGAAACTTACATTTGCATACTTAACATTGAAACTTGAAGTGTGACTGATCAAACACAGTCAATCACCTAGTGGTGACTAACTCCTCAAATCCTCGAAACAAAGAAATTTTTATTTTGTCCTTACATTCAGCTGAGCGCATCCAGAAATATAAACTAGACACTGCCTCTAAATTGGATCGTAATTACTGCCTCGACAAATTGTAGGGAACCAATCCAACTTATTTTCTATTATGAGATAGTATTATTCTTGGTTAATAATCCCTTTATGCATGATTGAATTTTGATAGGCTGTCTGCATGATAATTGCGTGTAATAAACCATTTCATTTGAAGGCTTGTTAAGCTTTTGTGATTGGACACATCAGAAATTCTTATTAAGAATGGCAAAGCAGGTCTGTCGGATTCTTGTGGACGAATTCCTTATTTGCACAAACATGTTTTCAGACCTCGGAGCCAGTAAAAACAACTAAACTATCATTTTATTCTCATCAATCACCTATAAGCTTTGATTTATTGCTGAATTCTTTATTATGGCAGAAGAATATTATATTTGTTTCTGGTTGTAAAGAAACATGTGCATATCAAATGGACGCTTAACTTGTTTGATTTTCATTTGACTTTTGACTAAACTTTCTTGACAATGAAATAAAAAAATGTCTGAAACTCACAACTTGCAGTATTCACAATCAGGTTATGCTCTTACATAAAACTAAAGTTCTTTAATTAACTCTTTACGAAGTGTTAATAATACTATAGACGTTATTTTTTCTACATTTCTACAATTAATACAGAATTATTTGTATACATTATTAGGCATTTATCTACCATAGACAATACATGACTCATTTAAATAATAATAATAATAATAATAACAATAATAATAATAATAATAATAATAATAATAATAATAATAATAATAATAATAATAATAATAATAACAATAATAATAATAATAATAATTAAATAAATGTATTTATTTTATAGTTTATTTTTGCAATTAAATTAAAATTAAATATAATAACGACAACAACAACAACAACAACAACAACAATAACAATAATTTGCAATAGTGATGATTGATTGTAATATACTAAAATATATTCACCTTTTATTCTTGTGAGGGATCAGTTTGCTTGTCAGAAAGAATAAAGAAAAAACTTGAACAAAGAGGAATTTGAAAGTTAGAGAGGTGGGAGTAATACAAAAAAACTTCTCTGCAATTGGGCGAGCTGCTAAAAACACCACCACTTGATGGCGTTCTTGCATTCAATTTGAGTCCAAATTGGCTTTGAGAGCTAATTAAAAAGACACCAGCTCATTAACAAGCAATAGGACGAGTATCAATTAAGCACGTCGTCTCATATTTAAAAGTGACACGCAAATCTCTAAATGTGGATTAAACAGAACACTGGCAAATGTAAGGCTTATAGTAAATTGTTGAGTACAGGTTTTTGGAAATGAAATGTGTCCTGTTCGCTTCATAAGAGAACAGCACACGCAATTCATTAGGAACATCGCTTGTTAATTAGCGCTAAGTTAACCTGATTTCTCTTAATTAAAACATCTTTTCTCGTTTACGATGTGGATGTACGCAGATCTCCAGGGCTTTGAATTTGCAGCAGCAGATGGCCCGGCTGACTGTGGAGAATAGTTAACGCTCTCCGTGCCTCGGATCTCTACAGCGTGAGCTAGCGACCTGGCAGGAGATTAACGGACAGCCAAATCTTCACAAAAGAAACGTTTAACCATTCCTGTCCCACACTGCTGAGGTGTGTGCTCAGACCAGCAGGGCCGAGGAGCATGCTGGGTTTTCTGTTGTCAAGTGCAGGTCAAGGTGCCTAGATTGGAGGTTTTGGGGCCTTTAGGCCAAGTGATAAGTCTAGCTCTTACCATTAAGGCTAAATTCTTTCTTTTTTTTTTTTACTTGGGCCTACACCCTTAGCCCTATTCCTTGAGATAGAGTGCTAAGGGAAAGATCTACAAATACATTAATTGGAGCTGTGGAGCTAAAAATGTTTGATAAAATGTGAAAAACGTTTACAAATGACAGAAAACTACTGAAATAAACATTCAAAATGGAGGGGTAGGGGTAAGGGTAGGGGTAGGGGTAAGGGGGGGGTCCAGACATCCTCAGTTGGAATCGCAAGAACAAGCAAATAGTTTTGCCCAGTCTGGTTCCTTTGAGAGACAGTTGTCTCTTTGCATTCCCTAAGATCTGAGGCACTTCAGGAATTAAATGGGGTTAGAAGGGAGATTTGGTTATTTTCTTTTTCCGTTGTGTTATATTAGGCCTTCTAGATTGAAGTTGAATAATAAGCAACGAGTCAAACTGCACACCCTTCATCTGTGGAGCTGTAATTAACGGGGAAAACGCAGGCGGAGAAAAAATGCAAATGATTCCGCACAAAGGCTTCTCGCAAATTGGCGTCACCATTTCTCAAATTATATCATTACTATATTTTGAAAATGTTAATCTGTTGAGCGGATTTCCCGGGGGAGTTGAGTAAATTAGTTCTATTTCCGAACTGCCTCGCTACGATGGCACGGGAGCGACAAGCACCTCTGATTTGCTGATTACAATTAGACTCCCTGGTTTGGGCTCCTTCAAGCATTGATAATTTTCGGCATATTAAGCACGTTTTAGCAAAGGTGATAAGTCAGTTTTAATTGAAATGAAATTATTATTCTAATGGAAGTTTGGTTATTATTATTAGGAGGCCGCACTCATTTTAGATTCCCTTTTAATATAGAAACGCGGTGAGTAAAAAAGATTTTGAAGGGTATTAGGGTGTCAGGATTGAATGAGGTAATTTGAAGGGAATTACTTTGCCTTCTATCAGAAATGAAGTGAATTAAAAGTCCAAATCAATCGCTTTCACTTCTCCGTTCTACTTTGACAGCAGCACAATTACAGATAATTAGATGGAGGAAACTTTTAATTGTAGGGATTAAGAAGGTGGCGGTGCTGGTGGGGTGGGGAGGATTTTCAGGATCAGAGAAAATTTGGAAGCAGCGTTTCGTGCCTGCTAAAATCGAATCAAAGGATTTGGTTGGAAACACTAGAGCTATGTCTTTTTCTTTAATTGGAGCGGCATCTCGTCGTATCAAGTCATTCACAACAATTAATTTAGATTTAATTCTATAATTATAGCCAAATCGAATAATGTGCAACTTAATTTAGATAGTTAAAAATTAACGCGCGTGAAGTTAATTGAGTAATTAAACTCCTCAGCTGTTGCGTATTAATTTGCTGGCCTAATTAAAAATGAACTTGATTTGATGTAATGTTAGTGATGCAGGCGTTGGTGTTGGATAGGCTCTTTGATTAGTTTGTTTGCTTAAGCGTTACATCTGAACACCTGCTTGTTAATGGAGTCAGCGCTGTGTCTTGGAGAGACACCCCGCTCTAGGCGCATCTTCGCTGGGACGTAGCCTCCGGTCCCTTAAGCTCAGGTAGCCATTCACGTGATGTGTACCGGAAAGGCATGTGCTATCTCGTTTTATTCTCTTTTTTTTTTATTTCAATCATTTACGCCACACTTTGAAGTGTGAAAGCACGAGAAGTCTGAACTTTTATGACTTAGATATGCATATAAGCACTGTTAACAACACTTGACCTCAAGCCCAAAACATTAAGTGTTTCAGTGATGGTGGTTGGAGGCATACGTCACAACTCATGAAATGAACTGTGTCGTTTTGGATCATTGCAGACTTGGCTGAACGTTTGAATTTGTGAAACAAGGTCGAGTTCTGACTCAATTGTCCCAAGTCAACACTCCTGGGGTAAAATTATATGAACATGTTAACACTGGCATAAGGTTAAACGTAACACTAAGAGCGCAGTATTAGCAGAAATAGACTTTAAATTAACCCCCAGACTTGATAAAATCAATAAAGTCTTAATTCACAGAATGTTAAACCCGCTATTGTAGTACTGAGTCAATTCTCTTAATGTTACAAAACTTTTGGTGGTCTTTATATAGGTCCAAAATGTGATTTATCACTCCACATGTGATTAAATAATAAATATTGTGTTTCTTTTGAGAATATAAACCTTTACCATATGGATCATGAGCAACCTTAAGTTGCAAAATCAAAATAAATTGAAAATCTGACATTTTAACAACAGTGAAAGCAAGTCTTGTTCGTTTTATCATCGGGTTAATTAAAGCTATGGTCTGACAATGGCACTCGGTTGTAGAAAACCGGATTTAAATGCAACGTCTCCCGGGAACGCATGTCAAGGGCTGCTTTCCATTGAGCCCTGATCGCGCAGGACGGGACCGCGCCCTCAACTGTCAAAGCTGCAATTACTGCACTCTGATGTTCAAAAAGAGGATTTAGATGAACCGAACTACTCAGAATTGTGTACAGTTGTGATAGAATAAGTATAAGACACAAAGACAATAACATTCAAACACTTCACAAACTTCTAAAAAGCTCTTTCTCCAAGACAGAGGAATAAAGGGCCAGATCTTAAGACGTTTTTAAATGGCCTCATTAAAATTTCAACATTGATATGCAAGGGGTGCTATTTGGGCTCGAGGTCAAGAGACGAACGGATTATATAGTTCCTCATAATAATATTAATTAAACAATTTGCATGCTAATAAGGTAACGATTATCAGGGCCTCTGTTGAAAGATTCGGGTTATTACAACACGCCAATCCGAGTGCCAGGGGTCAGAGAGTGAGTGGGGAGCGAAATTTCAGCCAAGATTAACATTATGACAACTCCAGACACCGGCCAAATCAAGTCGAATTCATTCCCTGTAATAAGAGGAAGACAGGACGTCCTCTTAAAGCCAAAGGCATTGATTAACATTTGAAATTCAAAAACACTCTTCACTTGCTGAACTCTAATACTAGTATACCGCGTTTGGTTTTAAAATGAGATGGGTGAACTAATGTCTGAATCAAATGTTCCCAATTCACCCTTAATAGACTTAATTTTAAGATGGCGATTAGGAATTTTTTATTTTGATTCCCACAGTAGTTTTTGTTTCCATATTTTAATTATTTAATTGAGTGGTTATTGTATTAAAGGGAAATGACGTTTCAGAAGTTTAAATGTTGACCACAAATAAACCTAAGCCTATATTTGTTCATTAGTTGTTTAAATGACATTAATTACACCATAATGCCATGGTTGGGGAAATAGGCTCTAATTTTCTGTTAAATGTCGAGTGGCTTTTAATTAGCCATTGGTGTAATTAAAAGTTCATTTAGGCTAGTTCTATTCCTCCAGCAACAACTGGGTGACAGCTCCCACTCTCATTATTTAAAACAACTTGACGATTCGCATTCAAATTGGACAACTGTATGTGCGTGAAATCTCTTCGGATTGACTTCAGGGAAATTGTCCAACAGTTATTTCAATAAAACGCGTATTGGTCGGTTTCTCATCAGTTTACCAGAACCCTCCTCACTGATCATTTCCCTACAACTTTATTTGCAATAGATGCGTATTTGTCACCATACAGCTTTCTTTAGGACTTTGGACTATCGCTGTGTGCGAAAGGCATGGAAGAAATCGAAGGAGGCTGAGATGAAGCTGGCGCTCTGAGTGGCTGCACACGCGAGGTGAGATTTCAATGTCTATTTAGCGTTTAACTGGGTATCAAATCTGATCGCTCTCCCTCTAAGGCCCCCTGTGTAGTCGTGATGTAGTTCTTATCAAAGCCCTCCTGTCTTGTTGTGACAGCTCTGATATTGTTTATTGAGGTGGATGTCAGGTTTAATTAGCAATCGATATGGAAAGCGTTTTCAGACCACGTCTCTGACGTCAGCGCCGATTAACGCTTCTCATTGGTCTCAAATTCCCAGAGCCGAAGCTAATTATTGGAAGCTTGGTGTTGATAAAGAACAGCTCATCCTACTCTTCACGTCCCCTCCTCGCCGGCCAGTCTCGCTGCATGTTTTTGAAAGTCACATCAGCAACCAGACGTCGCTTCCTTCTGCCTGGGAGATGATGGACAGCAGGATACTGGATCCTCCTCATGCCCAGTTCGGAGGCTCGCTTGGTGGGATGGTGGGCTTCCCCTACCATCTGAGCCACCATCATGTGTACGAGTTAGCCGGTCATCAACTTCAATCTACAGCCGCGGTTCCTTTCTCGATAGACGGATTACTTAACGGTTCCTGCGCGGCGTCCGTGGTCAGTTCGAACCCGCTACTGTCTTCTGGCTGCGGCATGAACGGAGAGAGCCAACAGTACAAATTGACAGGTAAACAGACGCGCTAAACAAGCAGCTGTTTTTGGTAAATGAAGAGTAAATGTGTGTGTATGTATGTGTGTGTGTGGGGGGATGTTATCGTGTAGTTTATTTCTCTGTTTAAAATCACGGGGAAAAAAATAAAAATTTCTCTCAGGTTTAATTTCAAACATTGTGTTTGATAAAGAAGAGGAGATAACAATTCACTGAATGTGTATCTTAATTTTCTATTAATTTGTTGTCATATCTGTGCTTTAGAACTAAAATACGTTGGCTATAGCTTTCATCTTCTCAGTGACATTTAAAAACTGGTTATCCTCATGGAAGTAAGCTGTGCATGGGCCCAATATTTTGCTGGATGTAATTGTGGCAGTTGGAGCTATCGCAATCCTTTGTAATGGACCGTTTCTCCCACAGATTCAGGGGATCCCGAGAAGGATAGTCCGGGTTGTAAAAGACGACGAACGCGTACGAATTTCACTGGTTGGCAGCTGGAAGAACTGGAGAAAGCTTTTAATGAAAGCCATTATCCAGATGTGTTTATGAGGGAAGCACTTGCTCTCCGACTGGATTTGATAGAATCAAGAGTTCAGGTAAAATACGTGCAATTTTTATTTTGCATTGTCAGTTTGTTAGATTGTGCCAGAGGGGTTTCATAAACAGCGTGTTTTAAACTTGTGCTTTAATTTCTTTCTTTTCATGGAAGGTCTACAAATTATTACACTGTGAGTGAGTGATTCTGTAAATGGTGTAGTTTTGCTAAATTGTAACATTTTATTGTGGCTGTTCAAGTTATAAATAACCAGTGTTTCGAGATAAATCATCATTATGCTTGCGCACAAAAAATGGTATATTTTATGTTTTATCTACAAATGATACGGTTTAGCATTTTCAGTTCATATAACGCATTCCTTGTGTTTAAATACAGTGGTTAAACAATATGTCCTAGGATTTAATTTTAATTTAATTTGCAATTCAATTGAAACAATATTTATTTATAATAAATGTATAATCTTATATAGCGATATATGTGGCCTACTAAGAGCATCACTCAGTGATCTGTTTACACCACAATATATTTTTGGTTAGACCTTTAATTTGATAAAATACTATTGCAATCATTTGGTAAAAAAAATCGTATCGTAACATTATTCCATATCACGGGTGCCTTGAAATACAAAACAAACAGAATATTTTTATCTCAATTTACCAATTGTTTGTAATGACAAAAATGTTAATAAAATGTGCAATATAAATAAAATATATGTTTTATGTCTTCCAAATAATTCGGAAAGGGCATTTTAGCAAGTAAAAACGTTAAGTTTTTAATATAATAAAAACAAATTACTTGCACACTAAATCAAATCCAAATGCTTTAGTCTAATCAAAAGCTGATTGGATTTAATTTAGTGTGCAAGTAATTTGTTTTTATTTGTTTACATGGACTCAAAGTCTTTCTTCACAAGATTAAACTTAAGATAATCAGGTGCGAAAATAGTGAAATGTGTGTCTATGTTAAAATTAAATCAAACAAATGTTTTGAGTAAGTATTGCATGAAAGGTAAGATTTTAGGTCTTAGATTTGTATAAGTTGAATATACATGAGCAGATTTGGTATCCTATTTGACCACTTAAATTGTCCTCTTTTTCATATGAAGGTGTGGTTTCAAAATCGCAGGGCAAAGTGGAGAAAAAAGGAGAACACGAAAAAGGGGCCTGGGCGACCTGCACACAACTCTCACCCAACCACCTGCAGCGGTGAGCCGATGGACCCGGAGGAAATTGCTCGCAGAGAACTCGAGAGGCTAGAGAAGAAGAAAAGAAAACAAGAGAGAAGACTATTAAAGTCCCAGAACAAACTCCTTCCCGGAGACTTGTTTCATACCCCTGGATCTGACAGTGACAGTGGCTTGTCACATGTAACGGATTCAGAGCAAAGCATGCATTGTGACATGGGCCGAAACCAAACGCAACCAAGCTGTGACCAAACAACACAGAAACTACAAAACCAAAGAAACACAGATCAAGATGCGAGGGCATCCGAGCTGGACTCGGCCGACAGTGCTCAGCACTCAAGCCTTTGTTCAAATAGCAGGTCCTCCACTCTTCAAAAACTCAATCCCTTCAGTGTGGAGAGCCTTCTGTCGGACTCCAGGCCAAGACGAAAACCTCCCATCGACTTCCCCTTGACTACACCGCGGCCTTTAATAGGCAAAGGACATTTTTTACTATACCCAATAACACAACCGCTCGGTTTCATTGTTCCACAGACTGCTTTGAAGAGCACAGTACCCGGTTCCGATGCTGAAAACCTTCATAGAGTATTAGTTTCAGACAGTAGTTTTGCGGGACACTCAGGACAAAAGAACATTAAGGAGAACCAGAGTTTAACCATCAGCGGCGCGCAGGAAGTCAAAGGGCAGATCAGTCAGCCGTGTTCACCTCAGATCAGCCCTGGACAGACTAGCATTAACGGTCCCCTTCACCAAAAATGTCTAAAACAAATAGAATTAGATCTCATCCACCCAACGTCTCCAGAGACAGAGAAAAAGGAGCAATCGTTACCTGAACATTCGCCTCAAAATTTAGAATCAACGACAGTCAACAAGGACTTAAACAAAGACTCAGTCGACGTCGATATGGAATAAACGAGATAGAAACTGAGAAGTGTGTCGACAACGCGGTCATATCGAGGCGTAGCCTATCGTTTTTTTATCGATACTTTTACACTCTGAATAGGGGAATATTTGTGTGGAAATCTCTGTGTAACTGTGTGGTGGGCTATCAAATGTTTGTTGAACAAATAGATAAAGCTCCTTTAAGAAGAAACTGTACAAAAAAAACGAAAACCAAGATAAAACCTCAAACGTTGTACAAAGTATTAAGATATTTATATATGTAAGTTTTCATAAATAAATCGATTGTATACAACAAAATTAAGTGTACAGGGTCTTATAACTAGAGCTAACATTGTGTACGCTGCTTCTCATCCACAGACTGTGTTGTATTTTGTGTATTGCTTTAACAAATGTATTCATCTATAAGCTCCACTGAAATGAGGTTACAAGCCCGAGGCGAAAAGACCCGTTCGACTCCTGCAGAGTTTTGATATGAAAGTAATTATTTTCCCGGTGGCTACTGCAGGGATTCAGTTTATTTTAGCCCAAAGGGTTATAATACATTACCGATTTCTAGTGATATGGAATCACATAAACTTCCAAGAATAATAGAATTAGCATGAAAGGCTGGGGTGTCAAATTGAAATAGGAAAATAATAGCCCCGGCAGCTGGGAGTGTGTTTGTGCATATTGGATCGGAGATGGGAATTCGTGGGGCGGAATTTTCATGAGCTTTTCACTTTGTCAGGGCCCTTGTAGCCGGCTATATTAAGATAGATGTTCGATGATATCCCTCATTGTTCTGTCGCTTATATTGATGTTCCTGTGTTATCAGCCTATTGATCATGCGTCGGCTGTAATAGGACGGGCGAAGCAAACGTGCCTATTTACAATAGCAGAACACATTTGTTCTAATAGGGTTGGCGGTCCCATGGGAGCCTGTGGGGGCTTCCAGACATCTGCGCCTTGACAATATTAACACCACTGACCGAATCTTAAAGCTTGGATATTAAGGCAACAAAATCACAGAGTTGTTGACAAATGTATATATATATATATATATATATATATATATATATATATATATATATATATTAATCTTGAGACTTGATCTGGACCTTGATTCGTAAACAAATTGGATAGGAGGGAGGGCAAATTACGTCGAGCCAGTGCCTTCATAATATTTACATAATTTTTGCCAAAGACTTCAGGCTTGACATATGGTGTCCATGGGCAAACACAGTGGGCAAGAGAATTCACTAGAGGAGAAGAGAAACTAAATGAAACATGTCAATATCACACAATTTGTTACAAACAAACGCAAATTTCTTGGAATGTGTCAAATATTTACATATGATATATTTGAACAAACCAAGCGTACCTACATTGTTAGGAGTGGTGTCGTTTAATATTCGTAGTTTATGAGTCTGGGGCGCGCGCTTTCATGTTTAATTCATTAAATCTGAATAGGAGTATCGCTGGCTGCACACTGAAGGCCTTAAGGTGAAATTAGCGGTTTGCTTAAGTAGTTAAGCTTTTGCCTAAGAGCAGAACGCTGTATGATTCAAGGCAAACTATCAATCGACAGGACCCATGCAGGCAGCCTCTAGGAGATGTGTCCTCCATGAATCATACTTTATGAATTCAATTTCTACCCGGAGAAATTTTCAATTTGAACGCTGGATCATTATGAGAGAGTGTAAATTGTTTTTGCTCTATTATGCATCGGACGCCATCATTTTTCTTTCTAATTACGGAGGTGTCAGGTCGGCCTGTCATGCAGGCGCTGATTTTCAATTTAACTGATCATCATGCATTCATTTTCCCATTTGATAAATCTGCTATCTCGACACCGCGCCATGCCTGGAATGTTAAGAGAGAGAGAGAGAGAGAGAGAGAGAGAGAGAGAGAGAGAGAGAGAGAGAGAGAATGGGGGTGCGGTGTGTGTGCAGCAATAAGTGCAGATCAGGCAGCTAATTTAGCACCTCCTGATATATTCCATCTCCATTTCTCATTTTCAAGTCTCTAAGGAGAGAAAAGCAGCCCAAAGGCAGAAAGCTGGGATTCAACAACATCAGGGCTGAACCGACTCTGAAAACGTTTGTTTTCCTCAACACATTTCCCAAATTAGGATATCAAGTTTAATTAATGCTAATTGAGTTCCTCAAGACGCGTTATTTTTGTTTAATAGAATCAAATTCGCGCAATTAATTATGAAGGTGTATGATTTCAAGAGCCTCGTTTGTAACAGTCAGTCTTAACCTCCCCCTCAGAGCAATTAAATAGTTTTCTTTTGTTCCTTCATATTTGGTAAAATAAAAGAGCCCTACATATAAGTCAAGTGCAAGGCCAAAAACTCCAACAGAGCCAATCCATGACAGCCGAATTCCCTCAATCTTGGGGGACTTTTTTAATCTTCATGGAATTTAATGTGGCAGGAGTACACATTTATTGCATTTTGTTGTAATGTTCGTTACCAATGATAATATGAAAAGTCAGAAAACTGTTGCCTACAAAAATGAGTTTTTCTCTGTAGCATAGAAAAATATAAAAAAAAAGATAAACCAGAAGATGGTCATTTTAATTAGCATAACATCGTGGGTTGTTTGTTTGCTTATAGGCCTATTTAAAAGTAAGATTCAAATTGATTTAGCAACTATCAATAGTTCTTATTGAACCGGAGTGAAAAAAGAAAATAATCTATAGGCAGCATGACATCTTTTTATAATTAAAACCTAGTAAAATTAGCTAGACCAACTGAAATCATTAATTTTACAAATGCGCAATTTTAGTAAAATAAAAAAATTAAGAGAGAAAAATACTCTGAAAATGGTAATCAATGTATAGGGGTTGACGGGAAACAAGGCGCAAGCCGGTCCAGGCCCCCCGTCGCGCGTTTGTGAAGCAGAGATAAGAGCGAGGAAGTCCGTCGCTGATTTAATGGCCATCCGCGGAATAGAATAATCCTAAAATGCATTGTGGAGTAGCTGCAGGATAGGAGCCAAATGTCAAGTAGTGTTTTAAGTGATTGTGTAAAAGATCTAAGTGTTAATGCTTTTCTTTGACTAGCACTGAAAGAGACGTCTATCCCTGATATAATTTCTAAACACTTTCTAATAAAGTAAGATTGAATTTTAATTTTGTCACCCCTCAAAATATGCAGGACTATTGATCCTAGTCTTGAAACAGAACTGCTTGATAACTTTCACACAGACCATTAATTGGGAAGATTCAGGGAGTTAATTAAATAATTCCCTTTGAGGGCAATTAACACAGTGAAGCCTGCATACTTTAGAAGGCCTTTTGTGTTTTATTTTAGCACTGTAATTTTCCAGTTTAGTAACTATCCAACCATAAAAACATTATAATAAGTACTTAACTGATCCCTTAAAAAAAAACTCACAAATTATGTTACGTTAAAATTTTGTTCATTTTTGTTATAATATTTTGTCTACATTAGTTTATTTCATATATTGACCCTCAGCATGAAAAACATGACCAAAATGTTAAGACTAACTCCCTTGACCATTGCATTATTAAAAATCCAACAGCCTGCAACTGCTGCTTCGCTCTTCATTTCTAATTATCACCTTGTGAGAAGTGTTTCATTACCTAGATTTGATCCGATAAACACTGAAATCTAGCCAAAGGAGAATTTGTAGGGTCATGACAACGGTCTCGAAATAAGTTATGATTGTTGTGGTGCAAACAAGCATTTCTGGAGATTTATAACGGAAGGGTCTGATTTACTTCTTAAACATTTACATTAAAATGGAGGCACACCTGATTCCGCCCATAGAAAAAAAATGTTTTATTTCTTGTATTTACTGCACTATGTGATGTTTTTAAATAACTTTTAGTTTTTACTTTAATGTTTTTTTTTGTAGTTTAGAATTTTCTAAAAGTTTATATACAATCATGTTTTGTTTTAAAATATAATAATAACACAGCAAAAAGAAAAGCCATTGATGTTTCTAATTTACATAAAATAATATAAATAAAAATAATGTCAAAGCAAGTACCCGAATGGTTGTAAGAGACCAAACTTCAGGAGAAAAGATGTATCTGAGTGTGAACTGACAGCAGCAGCAGCTCATTCTCACTTGAAAGCTAATTAATTATCAATTAGAAGAGAAAAAGGAGATGGGTGAGAAAGATCCAGTAGAGCTGGCACCTGTATATATTCCTCACCTGTGCTGATGTGCCAGGCTGTGAATGCTAAAGCTCTGGCTGATGATTTAGAAGTACTGTGTAAACAGGCGTTTCACTTGCCTGTCTTCCCAGGGACTCCAGACCCTATAGGTTAATGAAGCGTGAAGTGTGAAAACTTCCTGTGATGGGATGAGTTAAATAGTGTTTCCAGATGTTAAAGCAACACCATCCAAATCTATTTGTAAGTTATTGCCCTTTAGGTCTCTTATAACTTAAGTTAAATTAGATATTAGTAACCCCCCACAACATTTATTCTATAGCTTCCAAAACAAGCAGTATCTTGATCCAACATTAGAAGCTGTGAAGCTGATGGAGTAAATCACAGATACAGCAGGTGTAAATGTGCTGATGTTTTCAATAAAGACCCAGTTAAAGTCTAAACGACTTCATATAATATGACACTTTGATGGGGCTTTTAAAAAATTGAAATAGGTGCTAGATTTTTTAATAACGGGTTCTCCTTCTGAAGGCTTTAGCACACTCAAATATTTTAAATTCATTATTATGAACTTCATTATGCATTTCTCCGTCAATTTACCCGACATATCACTATAGTCACCACCATTTAGCAGTGGAAGGTCAAATTTTGTTATGAGGATTTATTAGGTAAATTTTGTCATTGATTTGGGTCAACCCCAACATAGCGGGACACGAAAAGGATCGCCAAAGGGTGTAGTTAACCCTAGGATAATTGGTAATTATTTTATACCTTAAACCGCATTAACCTTCCCTATTTCACAGGGAGAGGACACAGTTAGTCAGATTCGTAAAGGAGCCGCTCAGCTTGATGTGTTGAACACATAGCTTCATAAAAATTCAAATTCTCACAGCGGGAGAATCTCCTTGAAAACAATAATTCCCCCTTGGTGAACTTTGAAAAAGATTGTGTCAAAGCTATTTCTCGATCCATTATCAAAGTGCTCCTGAGAGGCTCATGCAAACAACAGTGACAAAAACAACAGTGTCATGAGTTCGGTTTACACATTAAGTGGCGTTTCTAAGCGTCTAACAGCAGCAAATGGGAATTCAAATGTTTTTCTCCCTTAAAAATGAGTTGACTGTTGACTAGAGATATTCAGACTTTAGCAGCCCTGTTTTTAGAATAGATTGTCAGAATTTAACAAAACAACATAAAATAATAATGCAGACAACAGACTAATAAATCACACATTTAAGTCTTTTCAAATTTTATTTTAGATTTTTAATTACAAATTACAAAGTATTATTTAAAAGAAAGATATGCATGGTGTGAGGAAATGATTAATACTAATTCATCAGTCAAAAAAGATCAGAAAAACAGCGGCATTTTATTCATCTAAAAAGTTGAATACTTATTTTTAATTAGAGACCCAAATGTTTAGTTTGCATTCAGTCAAAGTAAATAGATCCTAAACACCAACGATACAAAACAACAACCCAACCACTTCACCACTATTTCTTTAAATAGGAAAGGCAGCCTAGCCAGTTTCTCTGAATAGATATTAAAATACGATTGAAGGTTCCTCCAAGCTTCTGAATATCACATCGATTTCAGAGAGACTCCATCCAAGGTGTCACGTTTAACCTGAAACGTTTCTGTGTTTAAGCTTTCTCAAGTCTTTTCTGTAATTAGTAGAACCAAGTGTTTTGTATTTAGCAGGACACATGTTTTGTCTTTGAATGGTAAATACCGTTAAGACTGCTTTGTCAATGAGTGGCAAAACAATCCAGCAATTATTGAGTGTTATAAAGAATTGAATTGCAAAACGGCTGAAAGAAAATGATAGAGGAACTGTATTTATTGCATTTACCCATCTAAAGTGTGAGCATATTTATAAGTAGCTCCAGGTTACCTCAAGAGTGCTTTTATCCAAAACTGGGTGTAAACAATTTAACTACCCATATTGGACTGGTTGAAGCTCATTGCCATTTCATGATTCAGTCAAATTTTGGATTCTCAATCAGAGCTATTTTGAGACAAATCACATGACGTAATGGTGTGATCTAGTATTTGTTATTATTGATTGACAGGTCCACAATGTCAAAGTCGAAGAAATGTCCACAAACACCCTGTTTCACCCTTTTTCACAATATCTCTCTAAACATAAAAGCCTTCATTGTCTAACCGCTATTGAGCAACAGAGGACCAAGTGAATACATTTTGTCTTTGAAAGGGAAGTGCCTATACATGTTAAGACTGCTTTGTGAATGAGTGGCATTGCAAAGCAGCATTCATAACAGTCCAATTGGTTTTATCAACAGTCTAGAGTTCTGCTTTGCTACTAGAAGTAAATATGCACTTTTAAAATGTATAACCATTCTAAATAAATGGTGTATTTGATGTATTTAAAAATAATAGCACACTTAATAATTGTAAAAGATCTGAATTGTAATGTGAACTGAAACCTAAGGTTGCAGATTGGCGAGACCCATAAGATTTATGAGAATCATATAATGCATAAAAAGTGCATTATATGAGCAATTTAAGAGCTAGAAGAGGTAGATAAACTTGAAATATTCTACTTTAAAATGTATGTTGTTTGCGTGTTGCCTCTCACTGTGGTACCGTTCACATTAGAACAGTGGAAGTGGCTTGACTTAACAAGTCTGAAACAGTCTGAGAGACCCTGACCATTCAGCATTCCAGTAAAAAGAAAACCTCCACTCAGTCAGACGTCTGCTTCCAAGTCTGTAAGCGAGTGTGATTTGTTATAAAGGATTGTATTGCTCAATGGCTGGAAGAAAATAAGAGAGAAACTGAATCAATAGTGTTTACCTTTCTAAAGCATGAGCATACCTATCAGTAGCTCCAGGTTAGCTCAGGATTGCTTTTATCCAGAGCTGGATTGGCAACCAGGGGAGAACCTGAGCAAGGGAAGTTTTGAACAGAACACTCATTTTGGTGCTATTGATAAGCTGCACAGCCATTCAAAATAAATGATTAAGGCAAGCAAGAATTAATTAGAGCACCACCAAACCCTTTTAAGATAGAGGCATGGTTAGCAACAGGACATACATTTCCCGGCAACAATTCATGAATACCTCTGGCAGTCTCGCTTGTGAATACAAATTCAATTAGAGGTAATATGTAAAGTAAATGTCAGGGAGATTTTTTAATTCTTATTTAGGATAACATATACATTACCAAATGCTCATTTCTCATGCACAAATGGAAATGGGGCATTGAACAATGGTGTGAAGACAGATTCTTTGTTGATATACTGACTCAGTAATTAACTTTGCCAAACAACGGTGCTTCCAAAGTAGCTTATCAAAGCTTAGTTCATTTACTTGGAATAAAATACATGAACATGAGTGAGAAACGAGCACGGATAAACACATGGAACAAATTTCTAAATATTTAGGCTATTAGAAAGGGTTTCTCTCTCTCTCTTTGTCTCTCTCTCTCTCTTTCATTCTGTCATTCAACAGACTAATTTCTTTCCTTTGCCAAATTGGAGTGGCTGCTGTCTTGGGCATGTGCTAATAACTGCTGCCAATGATCAAGAATAAACAATGTAAACTGATTTGGATTTGTATAGTTTTTTTTTAAGACCAATAAAATATTGCCATTAAATTAGTTTCTTGGGTAAATATTCAAAATATATGCCTTGATTTATAAGTATCACTTTATAGTGCACTTATGAGCGTAAATTCAAAATATCTTTAAAATAAGGCTTTGATTGGAAGCTTTTACATTAAACTAAATGTTACATAAAATTGATTTAAGGTATATTTATTATAAACATCCAATCAAAATGAGAAAAATCTGTATCCATTCATTCATGATTATAGTTAATAATAGAACTGTGTCATTATCTGATCAAAAGGTCGTAAAATGTAACTTTAGTTCTTGTTTTAAAATGTTATGATGACAAACAGCTTTCTACTGGAGAGCTGTTTTATTTCATTCTTGTGATCGTAAATTAAAGCAGGGGATTATATTTTAAATAAAGATACCATTTTTAACTTTAACAAAAGACTTTTTAAAGCTATAAGTTGTACAAATTATTTATTTTTCAAAGAAAAAAACTGTGGCTTAAGTTGAAGGAGACGTAAAATACCAACTATGTTCTGAGAATGAAGAAAAGTTTTTAACGAAATATATAAAATATAAAGGAAGAACATTTACAGATAAAATTCACATTTTTGGGTAGTCAATATAAACGCATTTGTTTAAATGGAAAGTTGTATTGAAATTAGCACTTGGTTTACACAAAAGACACATTTTAAAAAGACGTGCGCAGCATAATTGACATAGCACCTAATGGGTGTTTTTCTCAATATAAAAAATGAAACATGCTGAAAAGCCTTAATATTTTCCTGTTTAATTTACTTACAGTTAATAAACACATTTCTTGTTTGATGTGTTTAATATGTAAAAACAATGAGGCTATTGTAATGTCAGACCCTGCTGTAAACCGTTTGTTTTTGGTTGTGTTTGATGTCTATTAAAACCTTAACATCATTCTTTGTATATTTTGTTATTGTAAATTTCTATTTTTTAATCGTTGGTTTTGGTATTCAGTTGCTGTTAATATTAAATTAGTATATCTGTAAGTCAACAAAATGTTGTCTGCACTAATACTGGTACACATCCTCAGTTTTTTATTGATTTATTGTGATGAAATTATCATTATGTGTTATGTCAAATAACACTGAAGATGCTCTGTGGATTTCAATTGGCCATTTTGGGGACCTTTAAGACAGGTGAGGAGTGAGGAGGCCTGTCTAACATCTAATGACAATGCAGTCGTCTATCTGTTACTGAAATAATTGTATAATTTCAGGATATCTATGATCTAGTAGCTATTACAATTAATGCATTTGTTAGACAACAGGCAATTTTCTGGACTCACTTACACAGGTGCATTACTTGCATATCCAGTTACAACCAAATAAAAATTAATGTATAAGAAAACTAGGGAAGGGATTAGACATTAGGAAGCAACACAATTAAATTATGACACCTGACACGGAGCGCCTACCTCTTTGGAAACTCCTAATAGACAGGCTGTAGAGAGTGAGATGCTGTCAGACGATTAATGTGTGATCACACGCATTAGCACCGCTCATATGCAGAGATCCTCCCTTGGAGCTTTTATTCTGCACCAAATGAGGATATTAACACGGATGATCTCAAATATATTTCACAAGTTTTAAATAAGTATGCCACTGATGCCAAGAGCCACAAACGGTGTGAGTGATGCACAAATACTAGATCCAACAACTGGAGATGATCTATGAAATATGCCCCAAGCCATGTTCAAATTAAACAAGCTTTCTGCATTAAAAAAGAAGAATTGTCAAATGAACTCGTTGTATTTTAAAAGATGAAATAAAAAGTGAAAAATCAACATTGAAGTTAGACAATAAAGCTATTTGTGTAAAGCAGGCTTCTAAGAAACACACACAAAATAAAACATTACATCTTTTCACAAAATTATTTTGCATACAAAAATCATACATAGCATACAAATATGAAGCAAACAACTAACCAACCAACTAACCAAACAAACAAAATACTGATTAAAAACAACAACGAACTGAACTGAATTTCACACATATTTATAAAGAGTGAAATATACCATAAATCAAAATCAGAGTTTTTTTAATCATGTAAACACACAAATGCCAAGTTCCAAACTTAGTATGTCCATCATATGAAAAGCAAAACAAAAGGTGTACAGTATGTGCTAGAACATGGAATGTAAACTGAGCTATTGTTAATGAGCAGACAGGAAAAAAGTTTCATCAGGTGCCATTTAGACCCGCAGTGCAAGAATGAATTAGTCAGGGAATGATGGAGAGGAGTTAGTTCATGGTGACGGAAGGTTTTGCCTGTTACAAACCTTGATTTGTTAATCGCATGTTGTTTTTTTAGTGTACCAGCCTTATTATATGTTAATCTTTGACTAGTGTTTGAATTATTAGTCAATGATTTGTTTTCCCCTATGTTCTCTTAATTATATTGTTGGTTTATTTACCCCTTGTTATCTTCTTTTATTCCATTATTAGTTCCCCTGCACCTGTGTATTGTTAGATATGTTATGGTCCAGTCACTCTCCCTGATAAAAGACTCTGTTTCCCATTATTTCACGTCAGGCAACTGATGTGCTCCCACTGAGTACTTTTGCCTCTTTTCTCACTCCTGTACCCCTCTAGAAGAAAAAACTGTTTTTCACCCGATCCTGTTGCATCACAATAAATACTGTTGTTGTCATCTCATCCCCGCCCTTGTCTCTGTCACCTATGTTGTGAAGTTTCAATAAAGAGATTTTAAAAAGCAAAAACAAACAAACAAAAAAAAAAGTCTGATCTAACTTTTTCAATATCATGCTCATACCTGATTTAAAAGAACTGTACCCATTTTTCTGTAGGTCTTTGTAATAAAAGGTTAAATCCCATTTTGATGTCTAAGTGGTTTGTGATTATGAATTGCCTATGTGAAGAGCTTTTGCTTAGTGTCTACCTGTCCTGGTGCCTGGAGTGGTGGCCAAAGAAAGCTTGAGTGAGTGGTGACCGGAGTGATTTGTAAAGCCCTCTCTCTCCTTTTGGAGGTGTAATGTTTTTGGAGTGTGGGTAGAGGAACTCTGCTCATGATCTGCATGTCTGATATAGAGGTGGAGCAGATATTTACGGAAGAACAAAGATTTGGTGATCTCTGTGTAGAATTGGGTTTTTGGAATCAATAGAAAGTTGAACTGGGAGTATAGACAAGACTTTGCTGCCCCACAACATGAATCAATCCATAAACACCACAGCTCTGTTCATGGGGTTTCTTCTCATGAAGATCTTGTTGAGCTCCAGCTTGTTCTGACTGCACCAGAGAGCTAGGTGCTTCACCTTTAGATGCCTGTATCTTGGTTGAGCCCAATATGACTGGTAGCTTCAGTAAACATCTACAATAACAGCTTTAACTACAAGTCATGAATTGTAAAATTTGTGCCGTATTAAAAAAAAAATGTTAATAGAGGCACAGTTTGATGTTACAAAAGTAAATAAAGATATAGTGTGTGAATAAAACATTAAACTATATATTAGAATGTATTTTTCGCTTCCAAATAACATGCACATCTATTCAAAATAACAAAAACAATGACATGCATTAGGGAAGTAAATAGCTTCATTTTAAATTCCATGCCGACTTTAATGTCACTTTAAAAATACAAGCCACATTAGGAAAAAAAATTGCATGTATAAAATATTCAAATCCATTAGCTCTGGAAAGAGAGTGTGTTTGTCACCCACTCATAACACAGAACACAATCAACACCTCCGTAAACCCACAGCTCCCAGACTGACCGTGGGCACTGGATACCAACCAATCATCTGTCTGCATGATCACAAAGCACACACGCACACATACTTGGGCCAATCAACAAACCAGGAGCATTTAATTCTAATAGACATCCCATCAGGTTCATTAGGTTTCTATGAATAGAGTTAAATCTGAGTTAGATTTAACACAAATGACCTCCTTTGGAAATTTGTGTCTGTTTTCATTGTCTTCTTTTGACAAAAACATACACGTACTCAAAGTGTGGACAATGACAAAAAAGAATAGAAACAAAAGCAGCAGCATAAATTAACAAAATATACAGCTATACAAATGTGAATGAAATCCAGTCGACAATGCTATAAATCCAGCCAGAATTACTGGTAATGAAAGATAAGCCTGGGATGATAAACTCCCCCACAAAAAAAGATAAAACAAGGCAGCGAGACAAAGTTTGGGACACCAACAGCTACAGACAGAGAAGTCTGCTCTTTTAATTACTCTTCCGTCTCCTCTCATAGCCTCCAAATTAGCCGTGCTGAAATGATCTGTATTTGTGGAAAAGTGAAAGGAATCAATTTGCATGCTAAATATAACCCTGCAAATTCAATAAAAGGCCAGTGGTAATATTTCCAGAAGTTAAGATAATGGTGGGCTTCACTGCTAAATTTAGCCTTAATGAATCCTTTCAAGAGAAACTACCATTTAAGAAAAATGATTATAGTACCCCATACATCTTCCATTTCACTGCAGCTTGTTTAAAAAGTGTGAAACATTTAATATTAACCAAGTTTGTCTCTAGTGGTGCATTGTGCTCTCTTCATTTTATCTTTGTGAAGCAGTTGTTGTGTTGGCATGGTGGCCAAACAAAGAAAACTGGAGTCCTCAATTTTTTTTTAAGATTTCTGGTAATAACACCACTGTGTCTTTTTACACCACATTGTTTCCCACTTTAAAAAGACCTTTAGTTTAATTGTTTACTTGTATATACATTCAATGTTTATATGTTAAAGTAAAAACAAATCTAATGTGCAAGTTTTGGAAGATGAAGTCACTACTTGGGTACTTGATATGCAAAAGTGTATCATAGTATTTTTTACTGCATTACTGAATGTGCTGTCATATATTATATAGAGTTACAAAAAGTATAGTAAAGTAATGAAACATCTACATTATCTGCTATAGTAACAATAAGCTATTCTGAACATCAATCAAAGTCTAACAAGGACAAAAAGAAAAGGAAGCTTTTTAAATCCACACATGGGGCCACACACATAGGAGACAGTAAATGTAATAAAAAGTACACTACAGATAAAACAAATAGACAACAGAATAGATCTAGTGGGTTCAGTGCTCTCTCATCAAGGACAGGTTCGAGAACCTGACAAAGTCTCTGTTTAACTTGGATGGTATCATGGCCATTATATTTCAACCATTGTATGTCATTATTACTAACATTCGATGTGTTCAGTAGGCGTAGTAGGTCCTTTTATTATTATTCACAAAAAAATAATTAATTTCCAGAAAGAAGGAAACAGTTATTTCTTACCATGTCAATGTTGCACAAGATTCTTGTAAAAAAAACCCTTACTCTAAAACCTACTGTTGCCCATTTTGTTAAGAATATGTTTTTCATTGATATTCTTGATATTATTGACATTAGGAGCCAGTATTTTTTTAAAGGAGATGCCTATTCCCTCATAAAAATCATTTGATAGACTTATTAAAGCCTTAAGAACGTCAGGTACCCAAAAAAAAGATTAACAATAGATAAGGCCAGACAAAGTCAGTGTTTTTTGTGATTTCTGCACAGAATTGTAGGTAAATTCTGTGGAATTCTATGGAAGGGTTTTAAGTAGGGTAGAAGTATCAGGCTTGTTAACATGTATCAACACTCAAATTCTTCTGATTTCTGCCCTTGAGAAACAGCAGTATGTTTTTTTATCAGTACTATCATTCAACCCCAGGCATCTGTGAAATTTTCTGCGGGAATCCATTTGGCCCTAACAGAGGAGTAGCACTTTTTCATGATCTGATCAGAACCAATAACACTAAATTCCTTCCACAAGGCCAGGACTATGTTCCAAGAACTCATCGAAGAGGAAGATCCAGGATAATTTACCTACAGTTCAAGACAAGAACATCATGTTTCAGACTAGAAGTGAAAATAATTTAATCATATAAATTCCAGTACACCACATAAATTGAGTAATCTACATGTTTTATTATTGACTCAAATATTTGCAGCATTTTCATTGTGCCATAAGTTTGTTTTTATGTGCCACACAATATTTAACCAACAACTGATTGAAGTTTCTGAAGTTACATAACAACAAATGACCAAACATGGTGTGACTTAACTGGTTTAACTCTTAAATTATTCACTGTTCACTTATTTGGTTATATTTACATGGGACAGTTAACCTAACTCAACTCATAGATGATATGGTAAAATATGACTTGAAGAAAACTTACAACTTTACTGTAAAAAAAACAAACAAACAAACAAACAAGTTATTGCCTGCTAACAAGATTTTTTTAAATAATACTGATAGTTTTGACTTTCATGACTTCTTGGAAGGGAATAATTAGTTTGTTACTCATTTGTTTAACCTATATTAAGATTTAAATTGAAGGGCATCATTTCTGAGCTGACAAAATGACACATTTTTCTCTTTGAAGACTCTCCAGTAGTGACATGCTCTCAGAAAGAAAATGGCTGACCTCACCAGCTGCAAGCCTCATTTGCTATCTACAGTCCAGTACAGACTCACACTCTTCTTGGCACTTGATTAAAAAAATATTCCACATAGTCTAGCATGTTCTATCATTAATTGTTTCAAGTATTTCATCAAGCTAGTTTCACTGTTTGCTATGGTGCCATGGAACTAGTGTTCTACGGTTCACATGAAAACCAGTTTCTTTACAGGATGCAGTTGAGCTGGCCAGCTGCCAAAATTAAGTAGATAACCCGGAAGGGAAAGAATGAGTCAAATATTTTTTTTTGGTTATTGACCACATACCTTGGTCAATATCGGTGTGGTAACAACACTAAACATTGAATCGGCAGATAACTAATTAACCAGTAGAACAGTTGAAGATTGAATTGAAGATTTTTTTTTTACCAGCAGAGTGGCTCTACAACACATTAACGGAATAATTCGGATTGATCTATTTTACTGTGCGGTGAGGTTTCAGGCACTTCCTTAGGTTTTCAATTCACTGCTGGAGACATGGGCAGAGTTAAAGAGCCTGATCAAGTGTTAGGGAGGCTGGGGAGAAGCTCCTGCTCCACTGGGCCACAACAGACCCATGATTCCTCAAGGTGAGATTCATATTTTCCCCCGTTCAGTTGAGCTACATTGATTTGGCAGCAGCAGGCGGATGTCACACAAGCGCTGAACAGTGCTCAATGACTTTGCTATTCCATTCCCATTTAAATTGCCTCTACTTTCCCTCTCTGACACCTGTTTAAATCAATGTCTTCCTCTGCAGGTCATGGGCTGAATGTATTGAGGCGCTCACCGACCGCCTCTCAAATCCACTAAAATCAACACAATAATTGAAATATTTTCAAACTGATTACACCGAGGCCCGAGGCTCGGCTGGTTGCTATGAGTGTGCTCCTTGGTTGCTAGGGAGAGTAAATCATCTTGCATTATTTGATTTTTGTTACTGATATGAAAGCGCTAGTCTCACGATTAAATGTCTCACAGTCAAACACCTAGGGGACAGGGAAGAGCAGACAAAATAAAACAGTCCATGCGAACCTGTCAAATAGCATTTTCAAACTTTGCCTGTCCTGAGGGCTGGGGCGCAAATCTGCCTGCTTATTTCTGTTTGTTCCTGCTGAAATGACAAAGCCAAGAGCGCAGACTGATTGAAGGAGAGCAGAGCAAGCATGGTTGAAATGTCAGGGAATCACACATCAATCTGAGCTCAGGTCACATCATCAGCTTCTTTTAGCTCTTTGTTCTGCTCCTAAACCAACTCTGATTGACTCATTCAGGAGTGTGAGCCACCGGCTAACTGAAAGGGGATGAGAACAATTTAGGGTCTACTTGAATCCCTTTTTTTATAAACTCACACTGAAAGAAGAACCAAACAGCTCATGGTCAGGGCTAAGCACACAGAAACCTTTGGCTGATAATACAGATATTTTGATGATTCATGAAATAAAACATCAATTTAAAGGTACAAAAATATTATGTGCATTTTTTGACAGTTCTTAAAACATTTGGTTTATTGTTAGAAAAGTTTATAATGATTGGTAAAACCAGAAATTATTAATTGTAGATCAATGAAATTACAGAAACCACTATTAATGTAAGATATGATGTAATTACACATCATCTACATGCACAGACTAGCCAAAATCCTTCTTTTCCATAACACACAAAACATGATATCGACTCGCATCCTGTATGTGAAAAGCAGAAAGTGAGAAGTACCAGAAGGCATTTAAGTTTTTGGTGACAGTCTAAACCTAGGAAAACTTAATCTTAAAACTAAACCAAAAATGCATAAATGAGTATGGAAGAAAATGAATAGTGTAAAGACATGAAACCGGTGTAGTTTGGTCACATGATACTTCGATTCATGTCTTGTTAGGAACTACATCATCACAGTCAGATTTCTAAATATATAAACCAAACAGAGCAGCTTATTTAACATTGTTAACTGTTAATTTGACATGTGTTTTGTGTTTTATTTTGTGTTTTATTTTACATACCATTGAGAGATTTACTTAACCATTGTAGGTATAACATGAGATCTTTCGAGTTTAGGCTTTTCAGAGTTTGTTGGATGCAGTCACAAGCTTTAAAAAACTGCTTCGATAATGTGTTGCGATCTTTCAGTGTCAGGTGGACGGGTGAGGTCTCCAATACTCATAGACTATTCACCGGGGTTCTTCAGGGTTCAGTCCTAGATCCCCTTCTCTTCTCCATCTACACAACCTCCCTGGGCCCTATCATCCACAAACACGGATTCGCAAACCACTGCTACACTGATGACACACAACTCTATCTGTCGTTCTCCCCGATGACCAATCAGTAAATACCCGCATAATGACATCTCTACTTGGATGAAGAACCATCACCTACAGCTCGACATGGCCAAGACCGAACTTTTGATAATCCCGGCCAATCCCTCAGTGCATCTCAAAATCACCATCCAGTTGGAATCCTCTACAATCATCCCTTCTCCTTCAGTCAGGAATCTCTGAGTGATTTTGGATGAACAGCTGTCCTTCAAAGACCACATCACAAAAACAACTCGAGGGTGTAATGTAATGTAAATGTAAACTTATAACGCAAGACATTTTTCCCCCAACAGTTTTATTGCCAATCAAAGGCACTGAACAATGAACTTGTAATCAGTTAACAACTGTACAGAAATCTTCTTAAAATGTAACCAAACTAAATTTTTATTTAAAATAAGGTTGCAAAGCTTCGTAAATTATTTTAAAATCTGGTAGTACAAATAAGAAAGTGAAACTTAAATGATTAGTCCAGACAAGTTCCCAAATAATATTAAGCAACAGCAGTTTGACGTAGGCACATTTTGGGGTGAACGGATGCCCAGCACAGCTAAAAGGTACTCGCATGCTGCAGAAGCAGGCAAGACTGTGTTCAGATTTTTCACCACAGGAATTGAGTGAAGCAATCTCATTTTTTCAAGCACAAGCCAATTACTCACCCAATGCTCTGTTGAACACCACTTAGATAATGTTTTAAAAGAGAAAAAAAAAAATCAGAGGAGGGCTAATCATTTTCCTTCAAATGCACATAATATGAATATTACATATATTATATCTAAACCAATAAAATGCTGACATAGAAGGTTGATACCCCACGCAAAACTTTCACTTAAGCTGGGGCATAAACTCGTGCATCAGTAATGTTAATAGGCTCTACATGTGTGTAATGCGTATATATTTTAAAACATCTATGCATTCCTAATTGCAATAACAACAGTTATTCTTTCAGATTTCAGTTATACGGAGGTCCTACAACATGACCGACTTTATAACTGACATTGCTGACGCATGGCAACTCCTGCGTCCTTCTCCATGACTAAGAAACCCTAGTGCTAGAGACAGGCATGTTAACGTCAAATGTAGCATATTTTATGTCTGATTTTGATTGGACGGTCTAAGTGCCAATTATATAGATAAATATAAACAAATACAAAATTAATGATGGCAAGTTGAAGAAAAATAGTGCGGTAAAAGTCCAGTTACTGCACTAAAAATTTACTCAAGTAAAAGTTAAAGTAGAATATTTTAAAACTACTCAAAAATTAGAATTTCTGAAAAGAAAACTCAACTACTGTAACATGAGTATTTGCAATTCATTACTTTACACTCAAGTGCAATTTACACCCAAGTGCAATCTTAAGTCAGAGATGATGGATATATATAACCTATAAAAGCATTTGCAAATTATTATTAAAGATATGTATACACACACTTGAGTACACTTGGAATAAAGATCAAGCTTTACAGGAGTGTATCTTTTGGAAAGCAGAAGACTGAGACTCTCTGCGCTGTACTATATAAAGATACAGTGGTTATTTGAGCATGTGTAGTGCTGACAGATGCATCTGATTTAAACACATTTGAACACTTGACTAATTAGAGTAATTAGGTTTCAAACATAAATAAAATCACTTAATGAACAGATTTAAGAGAATTAACAGCTGTGCTTTCTCACCAGAAAAATGTTTTGACCCCTTCAGAGTAACCATAAAAAATTGTTTATTACATAACCAAACAAAATCTGATAGATCGCAGCGACAGTTATATTTCATAAATAGTGTTTGTTCACCCCATCAACACGCATTTAGCAGAATTTGCTTTGAAGGCATGCACAACCCATTGCTGGCTGTTCTTGCTTGCCTTGCCAAATGAGATCAGTGTTGGTAATAATAGGGAGGTCAAGTGGAAGGGCCACTTTTCAATTCTAATCCGCACAGCCAGGGAACATTAAACTCTGCCTGTTGGATTTACAGTGCGATAAACACGGAAGCTAAGTGAAAATCCAGGTGTAGCATCCTTCTAAAAAAAGCTCACAGCAGATGCGTCTTCGCACCGTTTCTGTGTTTTGCTTCCATTCAGTAGCCAGATTGCAGGTTCAGCTGTAAAGTAATTATGAAGCATTATGTTTGCAGAAATCACAACACAGTGTGATGTCTACAGACAAATTAACAATGAGCAGAAGAGCAAAACTGTTAAGCTGTTATCTTATTACAGTGGCAATAAAAACCTGAATCGTGTTGATGGTATCAATTAAGACAGAACGCAAGGAAATAATTACTATAATGACTCGCGTGAGGTGAGGACACGCACAGAATGAATCAATCCAGTAGAGGTAACACCAACTGATCTGAGGCCTGCCCCTAAATAAACATGATGCCTGGTGTCCAGAGGCCTTTCATTAGCCTGCAGTCAGCCTGGCGCGTGGCAGTCCGATCGATAAGGCCGTCCAGCTCTCTTATTTACCAAGCAACACATTTCTTGTGGCGGAGTTGTCTTTTTTTAATAACCAGCCTCTGTTTAACTGCTTTCCTCAGACTCCGCGTGAGACCATCTGGTCCCCAGTCCTGTAAGACTCTCCTAAAGCCCAGGCCTGACAAGCAAGAGATATGTCAATGCAGTCCTCAGCACAAAGCAACATCTGCCGTGCCTGACACCCGCCATTGTATGGCCATTTAATCTGTCCCCCTCCTCCCCTTAACGGCACACAACAGCTCTCAGTATTATGTTTTGCCACTCAATTAGCATTATCATCCCGCTGAAATAGAGGCCAATTTACCTTTAATGACATCATTGTTAGATGAGTGACAGCGGCCCGGGTCGAGGCTATCGCTAGATAAACGAAGGCCGGTCCTTGTCTCCTCAACTGGCCAGCACAGTCGCAGTCAGCCAATCACAGCAGACTTCCCTCAACCCTTCACCAGCAGCATTGTTTCCTCCAGTTCACAGAGGCAGTGTGGTGGAAAATTGAGTCCAGATTCATTAGGTTTCCAGTGTGCCGCTCGAGTCAGTTAAATTGATACATTTCCTAACAAAATTGAAGTGCTTTTGTGCCGCCCGCGGATGGCTGGTGACCTCACTCGGCCCACTGAGCAGCCGAAGCGAGCTGATGGATCCATTAGACCGCTTAGACTGCTTATTCCTTCCCCTCCATCTCTGACTGACACTGTAAATCTGAACCAATTTCAGACTCTAATCACCATTACAAACCCCTTCCACTGTCCATTTGTTACTCCGCAATTCGAATACACTGTAGAGATTGGTCCAAAAATCCTGGTTTAAAGGAGCAGCCCTTCGGTTTCCTCTGTCTAAATGGTTCATGACTGTTGCGACCTCTTTTCTTCCTCACAGGGGACGCGGCCAACATTTGCTGAGCGAGATGTGAGGTGAAGATAGACTCTAACGCACAAGGCCTATGCTGGAATCGCAGAGAGTTATGCAATAAATTAAAATACAAAAAATACCAAGCCAAAAAAAAAAGATGCATGCGAAATTTGAAGGGATGATGGGCAGGGCTCAAGGCTCCACTGTAGGCAGTGACATGTCCTCTGAATAACAATCACTTTACAGCTCCAAAACATTTCTTCTTCCACTAACCATTTTTACACCAGCTTTTATCTGCCCACTCAAGCGTACTGCTCTGCTGAAGCTGGAGGATATTATTTCCCTGTTGGCCTAAGTCATATAACTCTGCTTAATATGCGCTCCATAATTTAAAACATTTCAATAACAACCGGAATGTGCTTTGCCGTATTTTTCCTTGAGTTTCAACTTCCTTCAACTTCGAGAAGAACTGTTTAAGAGCTTGTGCAGAACAGGTAAGAAACTGGTTTTGAGCAAACCTAATTATTCGCTAATAATTCTGGCTGCTCAATCAGAGGGCTTATGCACAAACCCATTGAGTTGCCTTCACAGTCTTGATATCTAATTACTGCTGCTCCCCACATCCTCCAAGTGCACTGGAAATGCGTTTTAATTGATATTGAGATGTTTATGCCCTCAGAAAGTAATTAAGATTTTCAATTAATCCCATCTAAATTCTGGACATCTTGCCTGCATGTCCTTGAGGCTCCGCTGATGAATTCCCCAAACCTTTGTGGAAGAGAAAGAACTTCAATTATGACGCATTGAATCACAGCCCTGTAAATGACCTCATCTGAGGCTAGACCAACATTTAAATTAAACCCAATGCAACTCAATTAAATAAATTCAAGGTGACACAATCCCCCAAAACCAACGGGTCACTAGAGATGCAGCTCATCTCACCTTATTATGGTAGGAACAATACTACTGGTACGATAAACCTTGCAGGTGTGCGCGAGACACCAAGCAAGGCATTAAGACCAGAGGCTCTTAAGTAATCAATACCCCAGTTCTATAAGAATCAATTAAACAGCCCACTCACTGAAAGTTCAGCTTCCACTGGGCTTGGAGAAATAATGAGAGCTCTGACCTCTTCTCCCGCCTTGCTCACTGCTTTTATTTGTTCAGAAACACTGTAGCAGCACCAAGAATGGTGAATCTAAGGGAAATGCTTTGTCTGTTACCACTTGCTGATGTTGCATGTTCTGCATGAATTTCTTTGTTGCATCCATGTATCATACTTTTTGTAAGGCTATTCAATCTCGAAGCTCTTGAGCTCCTAATAAAAATACATACGCATGATACGACAACTCCTCTATTGGTATGGATTGGAACAGAACAATTACCTCAGCACTGCTTGGAATCACCTGCCCATCTAGGCCCCAAAAACGGCTGCATTAGGGATTAGGCTGACATAATCTTAGCAATGGCTGGAGAGCGGGGTGCTGAATAGATTTCAACCCTCTATGCCACGCAGAGATAACATTTGTAACAGGGGTGCCCTGGCTTTCCTATTCATAGATTAGCGGACTGCCTCTTTCAGCTTGTGAAATAGCCCTGGCACTGCTGTGTGTTTACTTCTGAATGCCATACTCCCTCGGGACGGTGGAAACATCTAGTCTTTCTTCAGACGCACTTCTTTAAGAAGGATGGAGCGACTCCCCTTTTGTCTGGTAAGCAGAAACAGCACTTGGACAAAAACGACGAGCTGACTTAGTGGCCTCATAAAATGAGTGCTCAGATCTAGTTGAGAGCTTCTCTTCAGCTTACACGGCTGTATGTTGGCTGATTCCAAACGGAGGAGCCCTTGATATCGTGACAACACTAATTTATCAATCTTAATCCTCTAAAACGGCTTCATACGAATTTTGCTTTCGCAAAAACAGCCGGGATCAAACGGAGTGGCATGGTTTCCTCGCTTAAACTCATTCTCGTTGGAGTGCGAGTGCGTTAACACTCTTATTTTCAATTTTCCCCATACTAAACGGAGGCATGTGCCATCAAGGCCCTTTTCAGCGAGCTGTAATCAGACAGAGCAAGTCCACACTTCTGATTTAAAGAGATTCTGTGCATCTCCAAATGGCAAGAGTGTAAATGAGATGTGACATTTTATTTGTGCTGTGCTGTTCGCCAAATAAATAAATATCCGTCCATGACAGACAGAGGCTTCCTGGCACAATCTCACTACATTGCACTCTCTGGTTAACTGTCACACCATTAAATTGTCTCTTTCTCTGACATGCTGCCCTTCTGATTGGTTACCAGATGTAAAGTGAGGGAGCACTTGCCAAACAGTTTCCGAAAGCATGAAATTGACATTGTGAATCACATGTGACACCCAGGCTTCTCGGGCTTGTAATTGATCTGCATTTAGAAGATGCAGAGAGAGATGGCAAAACAGAAAAGAGATGATATGAGCATTACAGCCTGCCGGTCTCTTCCCAGTCTTTTGTTTTTCGTCTCGTTGGCTCTGATTTCATCTTCAATTTTACCTGGAGTACGGGCAACTCTGTGGGACCTGAGCTATCTTTCGTTAGTGAGACTGTAGTTATTACTCTTTCATGTGAAGGGTCTATCCATTCATCCTAATTAAATTGAGCTTTTTAATCTGGTTCTTTTAATCCCGAGTCTTCTGCAGAGGGACCTGGGTGATGGGATTTTGAAAGGCACTACTCCTTATCTGCAGACACATTCTTATCTCTCAGTTGCCCCTGAAATACAACTTGAAGTTGGTGTACTTAAGAGCAGCACAATTAGAGCACTGAAGCTAGCAAATTTAGCAATACAGATCAGGCAGTCAATGTTGAGAGTGAAGCAGAGAATGTGTCTTATTTGAAATATTTATTACATTCTTTATTTAACATAATTGGGGTGAATCTTGCGTGGGTTTTGTAATCAGTTTGTTGAAAGATCGACAAGCCCACATCAGATTTTCCATGTAAACATGCCTTTTGTGTGAGGTGCGTGAATAGATTAAGAAAGTATCCTTATTCCTTCAAAGCTAAATTGGATTAATATTTCCAATTTGGATTTTAAAGAAGATTTTTTTAGCATAACTATTTTAATTTCACATCTAGCTGATGTGTTGTTCATACAGGAATGTGCTTTAACGTTTATAAGGCCAATGAAGAAGTCAGCAAAATGCTTTACAGAAAGAACTCTTGCAGTTTTCTCTTTAAGATCGTGATCAGGCCACACAAGATAAGGCTTGTTCTAGCTGGATATCCACAGATAGAGGTCTTACCTGGGAGTCATTTTCAGCATGATCGCTCTTATCAAAACTGAGCTCTATCACTCACTCATAGTCTCTGTTTAACCACAGCCCTCACTCTAGCACCCAAGCCAAAGATGTTTGTTTGCTTGGGATTACGGCCTCTATGCTTCAGTTGAACAAACTGTGCACGATGCCATTGTTGTATGAAAAACAGTAACCTTTTGCAATCACTCTAATAAACATTGCCAAATGCCAAAGTGTATTAGCACATGCTAACCTGTGCAAACCAGGAAATGTAGCCATGCAAAAGGATCGGAAAAATATGTTTGAGGTCAAACCGAGTGTTTTTCTGCATATGAATGCCCAGGGAGAGGGGAAAGAGGGGCAAAATAAATTGATAGGATGGAACGATAGCCTTGAGATTTCAGTTGTAAGGATGTCTGGAAATGAAAGGAAAAGAGAATATTTTAGGAAATTATCTAATTATATTGAGAGCAGAGCACTATAACTCATCATGCTGTTGAGATTAAACTAATTCACATGCAGAAACACAAGAGTCGATCGTATAATGGGTATTTTCATCAAGTTCATAAAAAAAAAAACTCAGCCTATTAACTTCCAATTTCAAAGTATAAACACAGAGATCATATTGCACCTTTCAAAATGCATCCCTCCCAGAAGATTTCACTGAGCATTGCCTTTAATTATTTATTTTTTTGTCATTGTAGACCATTACGGCCTTTACACATCGGGAGTTATAGGAATTAACGATACAAAAATACGATAATTCTTTATTGGATTTACACTCACAGTAAATTACACATCAAAAGTGATGCAAATATTCGTGACTCACAAACTCACAAAATTCTCAGCATCGCTGTCAAGAGTTTGAGCAGCTGTTGGTGCTGATGACATCCAGTCTGAAGAGACAGAAAAGCTTCATAGACACATATTTTGGTGTGTGTTTGAGGTGTTTAGTTCTTTCACACGCACATTGAGAGGGATTGAAAACAATGTTCTTCACATTTTCATTTTCGCACCAATGTTAATAGTCAAGTAAATGCTAGCTAACATCATAACCTTTCACGCAGAAATTGCTTTAATACGCCAAAAAGTTCAATAATACAAATGACAAGAATGCTATTCGCCAGCCACAAAACTGATCTGTCAGTCCATCAAGTTGGAAGTTTGAAGTGACGCAGCAACAAACTGCATTCTGATTGGTCAGATATGTTGCAGTCACCGCAACAAGCCTGAAAAAAAAGCGACCCAGGATTAAATCAAATATTCGTTCTGCAAAAGTATGCTGTTGTTGTGAAATGGATCACTGAGATGGTATTGTTTCGAATAATATTATTTTTGTGAATGAATCTCTTTTACACTTTACCTGAATTTTTGTGTCAATAAAATAAAATTTAAGCGGCTATTATTTATTGTGTATTTTTTTTTTAAATATCCCAGAAGTAAATCAAGTTGAGCTTGATGAAAATGTTAGGAAAGTTGGCTTTTGGATACATTTTCTACCTTTTTCCAGTTGTAATGAATTTGTAGGGATAGAGCATATTGTTTCATACTCAATATGTCTTTGTAGCCTAGAGGTTAGTGTGCATGACACACTGCCGTTTTTTAACTGTCTCATAAATAAAAATCCTAGATTATAATTTTACATTTTAAGAAATTTATTTGAATAAGACATTAAAATATAAAAACGGAACAATGTGAGCATAGATGATCCAAGTTCTAATCGCAGCTTGTGTTTTCTTTACTGAAGAACCTCCTGTTTCTCTTTTTCACTATATAGCAACAAAGTGAACATATAAAGACCATATTCTCAAAAAAGTGAACCAACTTTTCCCCTACACACCCTCATTGTTCTTTTCTTCAGTTTCATCTTGTGTAAAAATAGTCAAGTTCTAGTAAAGTCAACTGCTTCGGGTTAAGATTAAGCAAAGATTGTATAAAACAGTTTAAAGATATCCGTTTCTAAAGCTGGAAAATGACAGACAGTTTGGGAGATGCAATAAGGTTAAAAGCCTGTGGAGAATAGTTTCTATGGTAACAACACAAGTTTATCAAGTATATTTACAACCTCCTCTCCTGAGAGGGGCATTAGGGTAGAACTGAGTCCCCAAATGCAAAACTGAAGAAATACGAGCTCTAATCTCCTCTACAAGCTTCCTGCCATCAAACACGTAATTAAACAGACCCACTCACAGCGGTGGGGAATAACAAGTCCTGTTGCTAGAAGAACAGACTTGTCTCCACCACATTTCCTCATTTACCTTCTAGCTTTTCGCTGGAGCCAATACTGTGCATGTAATCCATGCGTTTGTATTGAAGCACGTTATAAACACAAATAGCCTGAATTAGTGAGAATGTGTTCACCCAAACAGTCAAAGACGAAAGAAATAAACAGCAGCAGGGTAGGAATAGACTTTGCCTGGCTCCTGAGTGGCTCTCTTCAGGGGCTCTCAGAGGAGATGCTCTCTATAGTTACTGCAGCCAAGACTGCTGCAGGGACATCCAAACCACACCAGGGACACCTTCAATATAGCAACATTGAAAAAGAGAGTAAAAAATCATGACAACAAACACAACAAATGTCACTCTTTGAGGACATTTCTGCCTCACTTCATCTAACTTCTTATATTCAAATGTAAAAAAATTTACATTCCTTTTAACATAGGCAATAAATATTATTTTAATAGTGAAATGTACATTTTTTTATGAGCAAATAAAAAGACTTTACCTCTTCAGCTCTGTAAACCCGATACTGGTTTTTGAACTATGACTATCAAGACACTACTTTCACTTTTAAAGACTGTGTTAAAGTTGAATCACTTTAATTTCTGAATAAATTAATCATTTGTTGTTTATATTACAAAAACTACTTAAAAATAAACATATACTATTATACAATTTTATAATTAAGCATTTATCTTATCTTGTTTACACACTTCTCATTCTAAAAATAGCTCATTCAGAATTTTTCAACAATCAAACAAGCAATATCTGCAAGTTGATTAATGGTTGAATGAACAATCACATATAACGTGTCAAAAAATCCCAAAATAAAAAACAGGTTTGAGATATTGCTGAATATACACTCTAATTGCAGCAGATAGCAGTCTAAACTGGAATGTGTATGATATTCACAATTACCTTAGACTATTTTCAACAAAATAAAAGTATTTGCAATGCTTCCAATTATCATCAGAGAAAGTAATCACTCAGATTACCTCTGAGCTAGAATCAACCCAGAGATATAAATAACAAAAAGGTGCATTTCCTCTCTCATAGTTTCCAGTTTTAGATTTCATTCATAAAAAAACTTTCCAAAGTGCTATTTAGAACTAACCATGTTTAGAACAACTGGTTTCTAAAATCTAAATAGTGTTATGACACCTCAACAAAAGTAAATATCTTCCAAAGAACCACAGAAAGAAATATTGTACTGTGGTGGTCTTTTCCACGCTTTTCATGATTTGCCTTTTGCTCTAAATGATTTCAAGAATAACAGCTATGTAGCATTGGCTATTTTAATGCGTATTGAAAAAAGACAGGTTTTAAGCTAACAAAAAATAAAGGCCATAGAGCATATAAATTGAGTGAGATGGATTGAAGAGGAGGGGTTATTTTTGGTCAGCGCTGAGAAGGAAGCTTTAAGAGCTATTGTGAATTTATATTGGAGAGAATAGCCATATTATCATCTTGTTGCTTGAAGTCAAAGTCATATCCGATGATGATTGGCTTGCTGGAATTTCTTGATGGAAAGCTCGAGTGCCATCTCCATCTCAAGCTGCATTGGCATATGCGGCGCACTGAACCCTAGTTCTGTCCAAAAATTGAAGAGCTTACACAGAGGAAAAATAAATAGATGGTTGAATAGCAATCGCCGGTGCCCCCGCACCTTTATCACAGGGAATCTAACAGGCGTGCTGTCTCAGAATTTCAGTTTAGCTTCCGATTAAGGTATGTCCCGGCATCTTATTCCCTACATCTCTATGCTTGATGGCTCCAAAAGACTTGTGGGTAACTGCCTATTATCCGACAGTTCCACTCCACTGACCCTGCCAATAAAACTTTTCATATCCCCATAAATGAACTCGATTGCAGCGTTCTAAACATTTACACTGCGCTAACAGATCATCTCCAGACCTTGGAATTGGCTAAATTCCCTTTTCCTGATGAATATATAGAAGCAGATTAGAGATATGATAGCTTTTCAGATTGCTGCACCCAGAGAAATTAGTTTAGCGAGCGTTTACAGAGGCTAAATTGGAACCATTAAATAGCGGATTGAATTGATGGCACATTCATTGTCTCTCCATCGGTATCACTGTAAAATCAATTAGCCGTCCCTTTTCCATTCCCAATAAAGTATGATTGTCAGCCACGGATGGCTACAGAAAGCCTGACAGGCACGCGGAGCGAAACAGCCATTGCAAAACAAATTTGCGCGCTGGGCGACTGCAGGGAAATGTGACCTGTAATTGTGTGAGGAAGTGCGCTAGTCTTCATCAAAATGCCAAATGTGCATGCTATGGATTATTAGTCAGAAATACTGCTCTGGCCATCTGGAGAAAAGCTCATGAATTTTTTAAGTGTTGCACTGCTCTGACAAGTCAAAAAATGTTTATTGATTTTTTCTTAATACTTGGGCTTTGATATGTGTAGTAAACACAGATGTCAGGCTACATGTTTAATGATCAGCACAAAATTACAAATTATGCTCTAGGTGTTTATAAATATTTGATGCTATGTTTGTATGTTGTTTATACATAATATATAATTATGCTTTTATTTATATGACTTATACGGCAGATAACAAACAGCATACTAATAATAGCATATAATACTTATATATTTATATATAAAGGCAGTTACCACAGCAGCTATTTTGGTAACTTTTTAGCCATCACCTCTGAGAGCTGTAAATTATATGTAACCATGGAAATAAAAGAAATACTGTCTTGAAACAGAACTAGATTCACAATAATGTAATGTGGGCGAAGAAAGAAATCCTCTGCAAATATCAAGGCTTTGAGTAACATAATATCTAAGACTCAAGATCATTGTGGATGAGTGTTCTCAGTGACTATATGCAGCTCATAAGATTTCCCACTTCATGTTATTCTATATGGTAAAATGGCTGAAGTATTTGAAGAAAAACATTTTTGCACAACTATTTTTTTTACATGGAAAGCAAGTACAACATCTGACCATGATTTATAGACTTTATACAAATTTCTATCTTAATAATTTCTTAGTTTTATTAAAGAACACTTAAATTCTTAATAAAATCAGTGAGTCACGGTGGCGCAGTGGGTAACACGGTCATCTCACAGCAAAAAGGTCGCTGGTTCGAGCCTCGGCTGGGTCGGTTGGTATTTCTGTGTGGAGTTTGCATGTTCTCCCTGTGATCACGTGGGTTTACGCCGGGTGCTCCGGTTTTCCCCATAAGTCCAAAGACATGCGATATAAGTGAAGTGAGAAAAAACAATTATCCATAGAGTATGAGTGTTTGTGTGAATGTTTCTCAGCAATGGGTTGCAGCTGGAAGGGCATCCGCCGCGTAAAACATATGGCAGAGAGCTGGCGGTTCATTCAGCTGTGGTGACCCCGAAAGGAAAGAAAGCTGACATGAAAATGGATGGATGGATGGAATTGTACAGAATGAATTGTTATGTATACATGTTCTAAATAATAGTTATAGTTATATACTATATAACTAGTAATAGCATATAGTTATTCAGTATTCATTATTTAATAATTATAATTGTTATTATTAATATTATTAGAATTAATTATTAATAATATTATATATATAAACATACTTCTTGATCTGATGCCAGTCATATAAGTCAGAGACACAAAGAAGTTGAAATTAGCAAGTAATTTTTGCCATAGAGAATGGTGATTTAACTCTGTGAACAGTGGAAAAAAAATATTAGGGTTTTTTTGTAGACAAAATGCATGATATCATTGACATTTCAATGTCAAAGAAAATGTTCCCTGAAAGTTAACCTCACTTGAAAAGGAGGGGGCCCAAGACAGAACCATGGGGGACACCATATCATGCATTGTTCTTTTGGTTGAAATATTTTCATTTGCTTCAGTTGTAAACATTTGCATGGATAAGGTCGGAACCTTGAAGAACCATACCGTAAAGAGAAGATGCGGTGGACAACGGTTTCAGCACAGAAGTCCAATTGTGTACCAAGATTTATGGGAGGCCAGCATCAAAGGTGATTAATATATCATTATTGATTTTCAGAAGATGTATAAAGCTAAATCATTTTTGACAAACACTGACACTGAGTAATATTTATTTTCGACTTTTGAATGACATACATATATATCCACTCCTTCATATTATAATGAAGCATTTAACCATCCATGACAAACAGAAATAGTTCAGGAGAAAAAATAAAAATAGATACTGTGTTTTTAGACACACAGCATTAATCTGCTCAAGAATTTCTTTCCATCTTGTCCATCAATATCATCCTGAGTGCATCGCTATATCCCAGCGACAGATTCAGTCTGGTCATCTGTCTGTATGAGGCACAAATCAGGCTGTATTATGCTCGTCAATTTGCCAAAGGCGTTACTGGATGTCCTCTGAGATCAAGCCTCTCATTTTGCCTTCTAATAAAATCAAATGGGACTCCTGCCGTCCTTCTCCTTTGTGTGTGGAATGCTATTATCTTTGCATCGAATGAGCTTTGTTACCAGATTGTTGAGCCTAATGCCACCATTTCTGTAAGCAACACATTAGGACGTGCCAATGCTGTCAGTGGCTTCACTATCACATATGTTATGAAATTTTGAGAGGGGAGACATTAACTAGCCCATAACAGATGAAGACCCGGGGAGGACCAAGGCATCCAACAGCAGAAACACACAGTCTGGAGGCAGGAGGAGGTTATTATTAATTGGGGTTAATAAAACATTTGTGTAAAGACTTGCCAGGACTCAGTTTGGTGTAACGCATGTCTTTCTAAACAACACCACAACACAAATGCAGCCACTCACTGCAGCTCTAACCTAACCAAATGTACACTTCATTGTTTAAAAGATCAATATTGCAAGTTTCCAGCAAAAAAAAATCCATTTATCAAGTTTTGGGAATTTTTCAAAATGTGAAATAATGCTTCCACTACAAGATAGCATAAAAGCTAACTGTGCTAGCTTCTTAAAGTAGATATGGTAAAGCTGTTAAAAACATTATCATTAAAGAATACACAGGATACTTTGAGTCCTATCTTATAAAACCAGAGTAAACAGACATTGTTTTCATTGCCAGGTCAAGCCCTTCTTTTAAGCTTCGGGTTGCCTGAGAGATTGACACGGGGTCAGGGTGCTGGCCAGGTTGGCCCCAGGTCATTTGACGCCCTAGTAGCGCGTGCGTGAAGCACCAGCTGAGGAAGCCTTTAAAGTGAGCGAGGTGATCGGAATGAGAAAGGTGAGAAGGTCTACAGGATGCTTTTCTCATGAACCTGCCTGACCTGGGGCATCACTTTCTCTGGCACATTGAGCTCTGGGTTTGAGTGAAGGATCAGAGTGGACGCGTGCCCCACAGGTGCTGCACAGATGCCTGGGGAGGGTACAAGGGAAGAGTAGAGGAGGCTCTGGTGGAGATTTCACATCTGCTTCACCATTCTCCTGCTGTAATTAGCTCTCACACCCACTGAGCACATGACTGGGCTCTTCTCCAGCAAGAAACAGCTTTGACTAGAGACACTTCTGGTCTAGTAAAAGGGCTGGAGGAAAGGACTTTTATGTCTTAGTCATTTTTGTTGCCCATGTGTGAGTAGCTTGTCCACAAAAGTGACTTGAGCTCCATACATGAAAAAAAATTATATTACGAACAAAACTTCAGAAAACACATAGATGTTTACATACATTTTCTGTAAAATCTACAATTTATATGAATGATGAAGATTTTATGTGATCATTTAATATCTTTTTACAGTATCGGGCTGCTTTTAAAAATGTAAGCTGTTAACTTAAACATTTACAAGTAAAACGATAACACAGCATGTAAAAAAATTTATAAAGAACAATACAGTATATGTTTTCTATGAAGAAATATTTTTAAACTTGTTCCGTTCATTGTGAAGAAAACATAAATTTACAAATATAAAAGTTATAAGCACTCTGAATGTGAATTGTAATTGTAATTGTGAACAGGACCCTTAATCCCCCAAACTTGTTGAATAATAAAAAAGACCATACACCATAATTTGTTCTGTCTTCTGATTGTAAATTGTTGGCAAATTCAAAAGTATATATTAAATGAAAATAGTGCATTATAATAATTCTAGCCATTTCATCTGTTACATTTCTGTTTTCAAGAATTTTTAGTTGATAAAATAAACATCAAACATTTTCTTCAAAACCTTCTGAATGATATCTCTACACGCTGCCCCTAAGTTAAGTTTCAATGCTGGCAGTAGAACTGCATCAGATACAGACTTCAAGATACGAAGCAGAGTGGATGGTAATGGAAATCTGTTTGGAGAGGTGCGGATTCTAATATCTAATTTCCCCTAATAAACTATAACCGATTTAATCTCCACCTTATCAGGCCAAGATTTCAACACTTTTCCTTTTTAATTGGCTATTTTGTAATCTCGATTCCCAGCGGAGCTGATGGTCTGTCTCATCCTCCAGAGGGCTTGCATGAAATCGCTTTGAAACGCTGTGTCAATCTCATTCTGAAGTGACCATCTGGCCGGCATACAGGAGTCGGGGATGGCATGCAGAACCCCGGGGTCTCAGGGAGGCAATCAGCAGCAGCTTTACACAATGTGTTAATGCAAATTTATTAGAGATTTCCTATTGGCTGCTTTAATCTGCTTTGTGGTGCCTTTGGTCTTGGGCTAGAGGCCTACCAGACGACAGAACACATGCACAGATCATAAAAGAGCATGAGCTATTTTAGACGATGAATAAAACATTAAAACAAACAGCTTTGTGTGAACCTTGCGTTTGCAGTCTCAGACACTGTAAAAAAAACTCATAATTAGTTACAAGGAATATATAATATAATTTGTTCCTCTGAAATTTAAATTCACTCAATTTTGACACAATATTGATTAATTGAAAAATTCCAGTTGCCTTATTTTGCAACTTTAAATTTTTAAAGACTGCTGTCTGAATTGATATTATTAGCTCAACAAATATGCATTTAAATAAAATAATATATAAATATTTCACATAACATTAAAACTGCCACTGAAACAAAATAAATTCAATAAACTTTTACCACACACAGAGAGAGAAAATCTTTTATTTTCCAAGTACATGATTCCAGCGTTAGACACTAAGAATAACATTTAAGCGATAATGGCAATTTAGTCCTTTTAAGACCCCTTTAAGTCTAAAATAAGACAAGAACAACATATCCATGTTACTTCTAGACTTAACGGTTTAAAAAACATTATCTGGGCAGATTTTTATTTTACTGTGAAATGTAGATTCACACTGACATCCAAGAAGAGTCTAGATTTAATTGCTTATTTAAATAAAAACATGCAGTTTGATCCTGTTTCCTACAACATCATTTGTTTGTGATATACCAAGGGATACGCAACCCTCCATTTGCAGTTGTTATTGGAATTAATTTAACTAATATTCCAAGATTTAAAATATCAAAAGGTTTTGTCATTCACATTCTCAAATACAAAGCAACTTTATTTATACATGTACACTGATTCCAAACAGCGGCTGACGTTAACAAAGTATTTTAAGTTAAAATAAACAGATTGAAAAGATACTCTAAAAACATAATCTAAGGTTTGGTCAATAATAACAAAAAAACTACAGTAAAAACAACAACTATATAATAAGACAACAAAATAAAATTCAAACAGCAGCCCAAGCTGTTTCTTTAAAAAAATACTCCAATACTATGAAAGTTTTAAAGGTATTATGAAGAAAAACAAGGTTGATAAACATGTCCCAAATGTTGCTTTTGAACTATTCATGGCTTAAGTTAGGTGTTTCAATAATACAGTCATGAAACAGAAGGAAGTGAAAAATAAGAACACACAAAAGGTATAATAAGTATGTAAACAAATGGAGAAGGCTAATCTCAGAAATGTGTTGCTTTCTTTGTTTGTCCAGAGCCTACTGAACTATTTAAAATTCTACAAGGAAAACTTTTAAAGGTAACTTATCACACCTGGTTGTCTTGTGCAGACTATACTTGTTTGTTTTGTCAGTTTTTGTTTTGATAACTGTGAACGCAGCTTTAATTCTCAATTTTAAATTCTGTTGAGATGGCACCATAACACTATCGCTCTCACTTCATTTCGAAGTAATTAAACATATGTGCAGGGCAGCGGTATTCTCAAAGTTACATTATCATATCTGTGCGAGACAGCAAGAGGGATTTGTGGAAGTGTGGCCACCGAACAGGAGTTCTATGCAAACCTTTGATTTCATTTTTTACTTGCAATGTTCTTTAACAAAAGCTGAGTAGTGAAAGATAAAGAAATGTAGGAAAATACATTCCCATTATTTTTAATTGGACAAGCACTTTCACTTGACACTGTGAAGAGAGCCTCTGCAAGATAAGTTAAGTGAGTTGTTCCACAGAGACGGAAAATATAGTTATTTCTAATTCAGTTCAAAAGGCTAGGGCTTCAGACATTTTTTTATGGACGACAGAACAGAATTGTTGTAAACGATTGCTTTTCTATGCCAGGAAACTAGTTCATTTATACCTTCGTATGCACATGTGCTTCTGCATGCAGGCTGCTTATTTAGAGGTGACAAAAGACAGAACTCTTATCACCACTCTGACCCATCAAACGTTACGATGAGATAGCTAGTAAGAAGCACGATATGACATTTATCAACACGAGGGACATTCTAAACAGCATACAGTTACAATCTGGTCATCATTGCTGACTGACATGTGAGCAAATGTGTTCATTCTGTATCAGCTCAGAATAATGGGAAAAGCCCTTGCATTATTGCCGGCTCTTCCTGGAAGCTATAGAGCCTGTCATTAATCCCAACTGTCTGTAAAATTGAAGCAATAAAAACCGCCCGCTGTACATCAAATATCTCAGCGGTGATGCTCAAGAAAAAATATAGATCCACAGACAAATAAAGAGATTTATCCGTGATTGTTTCAGTTAGGATTCCTGGGCTCCCCGCGTTCCCTTTGTTGCACATGAGAGAGACATTACACCCATGGCAGCCCATGACCTCATTTGCTGAGAGGAAATTTAATTAACAAGGCAAACATTGTGTGTGACAATGCCTCTGCTGAGACTCCAGCAGATAGCAGCTACAACCCAAACCGGCATCGTAACTGCGTGACAGGCGGCCTTAAAGCACACATTCAAGTCCGCTCACACACAAACACCGGGGGTATTAAAGTACTGCTTTGAAACAGCACTTTTTTTTAAGCGCCCAGGCCAATAAGAAAATAAACACACTGCAATAATTGCTCCAGACCCATCGCAGCAGTCAGCCGTCCAGTCAGCTCATGAAAAAAAGATGTGTGGAGTTTTGACTGCAGATGCCAGCTGAGCTGACAATATGCTCTTGGTTCTCAGCCACATGAAGAGAGGGTGGAACCCTTCAGCTTTTTTGCATCATAAAGCCATTCAGTTTTCTATGTAGCCCACTGTAAAGTGTTTGGATGGAAAGGGAGGGCAGTGATTTGGCAGAGGATGGAAAGAGAGGCAGTGGATGCGTGCAGCTCCACTAAAGGGGTAAGAGTTTTTCATTTAGCCAAGGGAGACTGATTACAGGGCTTAGACAAAAGAGAAACAGTGGGTAGTGGATCCTTTCACAGGCACCACAGTGATAACTTAAACTGCCCATCATTTAGCCCCATGTTTCTGGCCTAACATACACCCTTAGCCTCTAAACATTAGTGTTGTTTGTATATACACTGTATAAAATCCATGCTTCTTTCAGATGGATCAGCAAACAAGAAGAAGGCATGCAATCACACATTTAACAATCTTAAACCCTTGCATAATGCTCGGGATGGTGGAGCCGATTTTCAGTTTTCATCAAAAGAAAAGCGATATCACTAAATTTAATTTCAGAAAGATCTTTATTGCCAAGTTCGCATGTGCACACACACAAGAAATTTGTTATGGTACATGGATACTCTCCAGTGTTGGTACAAAAAACAACACAATAATGCTGCACAGTAACACAGGTTATATAAGCAAATTGCTAAAGTTCTATAACTATAGAAGTCCAAGGCACTTAAGAAATTTGCTTTGGAGGTAATGTGTAGAACAAAGCATAGTAAAGTAGAAGTAAAGTGCAGAAAGAGAACAACAGAATGAGCAGCGACTGGAAATCTGCAAAGAGTCCACATCAGAGTCCGTTGCGAAGTGGAATTGGAAATAAATAAGAGTGTTGGTGGGAAAGTTATGAGTTCAGCGAATGGCCTGAAGGAAGAAGCTGTGTTTGAGCCAGGCTGTCCTGGTGTTTGGGGCTCTAAAGCGCCGACCGGAGAGTAAGAGCTGGAAGAGGTGGTTGCCTGGGTGAGCAGCATCCAAAGTGATTTTGAAAGCCCTCTTTCTCATTCTGGAGAAATTTCGAGATTTACATTTACTTTAACATTTATGCATTTTGTAGATGATTTTGTCCAAAGTGACTTACATTAGGGGATACACAATATGCAATCTGTTACACCGTCAAAGTCTATCTCATCTTGCTCATAATAGAAATTGTATCAACTGATCAATAAACCATAGCAGGAAGGAAATAAAGGAAAAAGTTAAAGACAAAAAAGGAAAAATAGAAAGTTTTTTTTAATAGTAGGTGTTCCCTGAAGAGAAGCATTTTTCAGTTACTTTTGAAAGTTGTGAGTGTTGCTGCTTTCCTGACTGGATCAGGAAGTTTTTCCACCAGTCAGAGACAATGAGAGAGAAGGTTCTACTAAGAGATTTTTTGCCTTTGTGGGACAGAACCAGGAGTCGCTGTTCCTTCTCTGAGCGCAGGCTTCTGGAGGGCATGTAGGAGTGTATGAGCTCGTGGAGGTAAACAGGGGCTGATATGGAGATAGTTTTGTACGCCAGCATCAGTGATTTTAATTAAACACGAGCTGTAATGGTGAGCCAGTGAAGAGTGAGGAAGAGAGAGTTCTGGATCATCTGCAGAGGTTTGAGCACGTTTTCTGGAAGTCTTGCTAGGAGAGCGTTGCAGTAGTCCAGACGTGAGAGCATCAGAGCCTGAACCAGGAGTTGAGTTGCATGCTCAGTTAAGAAGGGCCTGAACTTTCGAATGTTGTGCAGTGCAAATCTACACGCTCGAGTTGTCTTTGTGATGTGGTCTTTGAAGGACAGCTGTTCATCCAAAATCACTCCAACATTCCTGACTGAAGGAGAAGAGGTGATTGCAGAGGATTCCAAATGGATGGTGAGGTCGTGATGCACAGGGAGATTGGCCGGGCTTACTAGAAGTTCCATCTTATGTTGAGCTGTAGGTTCTTCATCCAAGTAGAGATGTTGTTCAGGCAGTCAGTTATGCGGGTAGTGACTGATAGGTCATCAGGGAACGACAGATAGAGTTGAGTGTCATCAGCGTAGCAGTGGTAGGAGAATCCTTGTCTGAGGATGATAGGGCTCAGGGAAGTGGTTTAGATGGAGAAGAGGCCCAAGGACTGAACCCTGGGGATCCCCGGTGAGTAGTCTATGAGTGTCGGAGACCTCACCCCTCCACCTGACACTGAAAGACCAGTGAGATAGGACTCAAGCCAATCGAGTATCTTTCCAATCAAGCCAATCGAGGATCTGATGGTTGACTGTGTCAAACGCAGTAGAGAGGTCTAGTAGGATGAGGACAGATGATCTGTAGTTAGCCCTGGCACTTTGCAGCGCTTCCGTTACAGACAACAAAGTCGACTCAGTTGTTTGCCCATTCTTAAAGCCTCATTAGTTGTCATCGAGCTTGTTGTTCTGAGTCAGGAAAGTAGAGAGTTGATTGAAGATGACCCGCTCAATGAGTTTTACAGTGTAGGGCAGCAAAGAGACAAGTCTATAATTTTCCACTAGTGATGTGTTGAGTGTAGGTTTCTTGAGAAGCGGGGTGACTCTGGCCACCTTCAAGATGTTAGGGAAAATGCTGGTAGTGCTCAAGGAGTTGATGATGTGAGTAAGGGTAGGTGTGATGGTAGGTGAGATGGTTTGTAGAAGGTGAGAGGGGATGGGATCGAGGAGGCAGGTGGTTGAATGCGCTGAGTGAAGACGTTTGGATACCTGATCTTCTGTGAGTGGAGTGAATGAGGACATGCAAGGTGTCAAGGATTGTGGATGAATTTCAAGCTGAGACTCATAAGCCTTGACTCATTTTCTGTGAAGAACATCTCAGAACAAATTTTTACAGAAAACACAACATTAAAAGTTTTTGGGTCGACCTAGGACATATAAATGTGTAAAACTGTAGGTTATATATATATATATATATATATATATATATATATAATTTTAGCCAAATCATATTAAGAAAACAAAGAAGAAATATTGATTAGTTCTACTACTTCACTTTTCTTCCACTGACTGCTCCCATTCACATCCAAAAGTGTGTATTCTGTCCCCATACAAGGATGCAAAAAGCTGAAACATGTGACCTGGCTTTTTAGACTGAGGTCGCATCACAAAAATGTGTTGGATTGTGTTGGATTCATCCTTAGATAACCTTCCTAGTTTCCCCAAAGCATTTCCCTGATATACATTTGCCACTTGGATCTTCGGATCATCTGTGCTCTCCTCCACTTCACTGGGATGGTCTCACAAAAATAGTTTGCAAACCCCTCCATGGTCCATGGATCAACACCAGAGATGCAGATGAGAATATTTAACAAGATTAGCTATATGTAAAGTGTTTTTTTTGCACCAACTTAAATTTTTTCTCAAATGTTCTACTTCTGTCATGACACTTTTTAACCTTTATAAATAATGATGTACTTAAATGTTGTGCACGAAAAAGTAATCTATAAGAAAAGAAATATTCAGAAGATTAAAGCTCATTGTGAAAATCGTTAATGCATAATGTCCATAACAATCAGCTTCATACAAGTAGTGGAGAGATGAGTGACATAATAATATATTGAATTTAGTCCATACAATTGATGGTTGAGTCTGTAGGCATGCATAAATATGGTGTCATTTGGGACAGATCCGTCATCTTAGAACAGACAAATAGCGAGCTATTCAAACAGTCAAGAAACCATTGACCTGAAGCCTGACTCCTTTTATTTCTAAAACAGCTTTTTTGCTGCCTTTGCAATAGGAGCGATTTCAATTGAAAGCTTGTATATAGTGAATAGTTAACTTCTGTGTGCCTTTATGCACTTGGAAATACATTCTCTGCTTTGTAAATGCATTCCATAATGTACAAACGGGTCCCCACCCCCCCTCTTATTATAGTAAGAGCAATGCCTGAACAAGCAGAACAATAACAGGCACATTGCCCCATTACCCCGGCTTCCATTCATGCTAATTATGTGCACCATTACTCTTCTTCCTGCTTGGGCTTCGGTGCTATTTCTCTGACTTATGGAGTCATACGAAACTTACAGAAACACACAGGGTTAAAGGTTGTTTCTGATGTTTAAAGAAGTCTTTGTGATCAAATTGAATGCTTAAACCAGCATTAAGCTTTTGACGTTGTTTTTATCCAATGCTTCATCCAATATGAAGCAGTGCAATTGGGTTAAAATATGATAGCCTAATATGTTATGAGATATTACCAGCCCATCGCAGAACATAACAGACATTCACCATGATGATTAAGCCTGCAAAATCAAAAGATAGAACAAGATAATGTGGTGCGATACATTTGCAGCACAAGCAATTAACAAAGGAAGCATGACAGGAGATGCTAAAGATGAAGGAGGAGAGGAGCTCTCAGCACTTCATCATTATTAATGACAGAGACGCCTGCGTCCTGTCCGTCTCTGAGGCGGCCGTATGGTTTGCGGCGGCCAGACGGAGCTGTCAGAGGCCCGTCCTGGTGTTGTGGCTGTTGTCTATTACTCATGTGACTAGTGAACCCACCAGGCAGAAAATGACTGGGTTCACAAGGTGATTAATGAGCTCTCGGCCGCCAAACGTCAAAATATGATGCCGATTGTTAAGCTGCCGGCCCTCTCCCTGGATGGGCCCTATAACGGACTTTCATTGAAAATCAATTTGTGTGTTTCCCTCAAAACGGGAACGGCAGAGTCTGTGTTCATTAATTCGTTGACATTCTGTTTAAACGGTGCAGTTCGTCTCAGTCCCACAAGCAGGAAGTAAAATTTTTCATCTAAAAGCTCTTCCACCCGAGGTTTAGTTGCCAGCACATTACAGTTCTGAAAGCCAAACTTTGTTGAAGTGAATTCAGCAATACATTTTTAACGAGTGTAGTATACTCAGAAGGATGATCTTGTTGAGTCTCTATTAGATTTTAAAGGGATTTTAGGCTTTGAAAATATACAAATATTGATTTTTACAGTGTACTTAAACAATCAAGTTTGGCCCTCTTGACAGAATAAAATATTAATCTTATTGCCCTTCTGATTCTGACAAGTTAAGATTCAGTTTAAAATACAAATCAAATATTTACGGTTTTACAAATTCACTTTGACTCCAGTCCAGGAAGAAGTTATGTACATCTGAAAACAAATATCTGTCTATGCCTGAGAGTGTAAACACACTTTGTATGAGAAGTCAGATTTCTGTTTTCATATTGTAACAATTTCAGTAAAAGATTGTCTTCATAAACGACTCGTAAAAGCTAAAAAATGTGATAAGAACATTCAGACTGTACTCTATTGCCAAAACAAATAAACTCAGATTCCTTGGTCGAATAAAAAAAAATTTAAACAGCGAATTCAGCGGCAGCCTATGGACCAAATCTGGCTCACATCCCATCTCTATACTCTAGCCTTTAAACCAAATGATTGTTGAAACATACACCCACAAACCTCAGTGACAATATATTTGACGGAAAAAAGCAACGGAAATGTCAAACTTGAACAAGCATCATACATAAACAATTGTAACAGTGACATGACAAGGGACAAATTCTGTAAAAACGGCAATGACCATTTTCAATAAAGAATGTAAGTTCATCGAAAGTCTGTTTATGGGAAAGAAGACATTCATATTTGATTCACACTTCATCTGCGTTATTTCTGTATAGTGTTGAAAGAAGTGTCCAGGAGTCCACAGAGAGCATTTTCAGGCTGTGGATGTAGATATGAAAAATTTAGCAGAACACAAAATGAACCCGCGACCTGAAGAAAAACGTAACGACACATTAAATGAATTAGCTTTTCGATGGGCCAGCAATAAAAACCAATGATCCAGTGATCACCTTGTGCTAATATTAGGAATGAGAGAGAAATGTCAAGCTATGGGGAAAACGACCTCGTGTCTAACGGTGCCTATTTTGTCCTGCAGCTTGCAGCAGAAACATGGGGTTTGAGCTAGCCCATTGGGAGATCAGCAGGTTTATTCGCAGAAGTCCACAAGATAGATGAAGAAGTGCATTTGATCTGTGCATCATTGTTGAGGAAGTGAACGTGACAGAGCAAAGGGTTCTTGATATACCAACAATATCTGGGGCACACACTTCAGAGGAAGTATCTCTGGGGGAAGCATAAAACCCAAGGTAAACCAAAGAAACCAGAAGCAAATTACCCTGACAGGGATGAAACAAAAGCAAATTGGACAAATGATATAATGCAAGTCCTATAGTCCCCAGCAGAGCCTGTTTGTTGGCGGCACTCAGAGGGAATTGGAAATAAGAATAGGCTTTGATGGTAAAGGTCAGACAAGACAGTGGCTCCCAGCATGGCCTCCTCATCGAAACATCTCACATAAAATCCCTCAGAAACAATCTCTTACCCAATGTGCCCATTGTAATGTTGTTGTTAATAATGCATTGTATATAAAAGGACCCAGTTTTTATTTCTCGAGGGATGAGCTTGTGTGCTTGTGGTTGGCGAGGGAAGATTTGAAGAACAATTGTGACAAGCTCAGAGACAGATTTTTCTAAACTCAATAAATCAAAGTGCTGGTATTTCACTGTCATAAAGCTCTTGGTGGCTCGGTGATAAATAGCCTCAACGTTTGGACAAGTCGTACAAACGAGTCTCTGGCAGAGAGGAGGAACAAGATAACTGTTACAAGTGATGAGAGGCCAAGCGCCTGAGTTTATGACCCGTCTGAGCTGTTTAATATATCCTGACAAATTCTCATTAGTAATGTATTCATTATTTTGTCTAAATGTAGGGCTAGTTCAGAGGTTGCCTGAGCAATTTCACAATGAACTGAGCTCCTTTCAGTTCAGTGATGATGCAAAATAAAATACCAAGGATTTGGGAGAGTAAAGTTGTGAGTTTGACTCTAAGAGAAGCAAACTCACTCACTCGCGCGCTCGCTCGCTCACTCACCCACTCACATACACCCGCACTAAACACAGTGTACTAAAATAAATAAAAATATATACAATTTCACAGGACTGAACTGCTTTGTGAAAATACAGTTTGTTATTGCAGATAAATAACTTTACAAAAATATACTTTAACAGTCCTGAACTGTTTTCTGAAAATGTAGCTTGTTACCCCAAAAAATATTTTCTTCTCTCCTACTGGAGGAAAGCGGTGGCAAAGTCATCGCTGCACATAAACTGCATGGTTATATTGGTTTTACTGTTTTTTTTGAGGTAGTGCATTATTAAAATATGTAATCATGTTTGTATGTGCTCTCAGGGGTTTGCCTGTTTAAAAGAAAGCAGAGTGTTTTGCACTTACTGTATGTCGTGTGTTTAGATGCTTTTCTTGGTGGGGTATTCCATTGGAAGCAGTGTGCTGGGAAGCAAATTTTCCCTAATAAGTGTCAATAATTTGCTAACTCAGCAATAAATATTGTTGAACAAAGAGCTTGTAGTTATTTACAAGAATCACCATAAAAACCCACAACTCGGGACAGTGTGTTGCTGGAAACCCTGTGTTGAATTACGGAAAATCTTATCTTAAATTCTTATACCCTGCTGCCAGAATTTTGCAGTACAATTAAAGAAAAGCTATATGTATTCAAAAATCGTAATAAACGGTTAAAAAACAGCTCACTGCTGGATACCCTGCTGTCAGTATTTTGCTGTTTTATCGTTAACTTACAGGCACACTTTTTACAGTGTAGTGGTTGAAAAGTAAGAGGTAGAACAAAAGGTTTATATCTGAGATAGTGACCTATTAAATAAGACACAAGTGAATATTAATGAACAGTATAGAGTAATACAAATTATCAACCAAAAATAAAGACAACTAAAATAAGAAATCATCTAGTTAACTGGAAATGGAAGGGAATAATATTGTATTTTTGCATAGTAATAATACAATACAATGCAAGTTTGTCTATATAGCCTTTGAAATTAACAGACATTGACACAAGATTTTAATAGTGATGTAAAAAAAACTATAAAACAAAATACAAATAAAATGTATTTTAGGACAAGCATACATTTTCAATTAGGTAAATTAAAAGATGTGTTTTGTAGAGAAAAAGATTTTAGGAAAAGTTAGGCCATATTGAACATATTGAACATTGGCGAGCAAAATATTTCAAAACATAGAAATATTGTGCTTTCCCAGAGAAAGCACAAAGCTGGGTCAAGTATTGATCCCTGACTGACAGCCGAGCTAATACATTAACTAAATGACGAACACTGCACACTCACGTGGTGGAAAAAAATACAATCAAAAGGGTTTTGAGGTACGTTTTTGGAGTAGTATTTACTACAAATATTGAATTTATTGCAGTCAACTTTTTTTAGTTCAAGGCAGACCGAGAGGTTTAAATCAGTATGAACAATCTTGTAAAAGTATGAACAATTCCATTTTAAAAAGCAATACATATCTTTACAATAAATGCTATAATTGGTTCGATAAAATGATTTGTCTAAGAAGACCAAGACTACACACTGATGGTTAAAAAGCATTTTTAGATATGCTAGTCAATACATTACTTACTGTTGCTGCTGTTGGTAAAATCATTAAGAATAAGATTATTGATCAACTGTGGTGTTCTATAAAAAAAGGTTACTCAATGATTGCAAGATATTGGATGAAATGATTCCTCATAATGTTCATGCACAAAAAAAAATCAAAATCAAGCAATTAATATTCCTCTGACAACTGTATAAACTTTTTGGGGGAAAAAGGTATACCACTTTTTTAGAGAAAAAATACATATTTTTACTTTACCTTTATATGTATTGTGAATCATTTACCATACATTCAGATGCTTACTGAGAAGAAATTATTCTTTGCAGGTATAAACCTACACTTATTTTGGATTGACAAATCAATTACAAAAAGCCAGAGTCTATAAGTTTTTCCACAGGCCAGAGGCCAGTGCTGTCTGGCCTCAGCTGAAGCCTTTCCCATGGCTGCTTCAGTAATCTCAGTCTAGACCATGTGCTCCACGGCAGCAGGAGGCAGCCATTCCTGCTCATTAATCACCCGCCGCCGACACCAGAGACATCCTGGCCTCTCGTAAGGACTAAATAACTCTTGCCATCATGAGCAACAGCGCGTCTAAGCACCTGGAAAACTCACAGAGATGCTGCTTTTTTTGCCTTTGTTTATATGAGCTCTCATCAGCCCGGCATGATGTCTGGGTGGTGTGTACAGTCAGCCATTTGGACAAGTGCCCTGCTTCCCTTGACCAACAGGAAGTCAGCTGCCCTGTTCAGGAAGATAGAAAAATATAATGTAACATTGTCTAATTTAGTTAGTTGATGTACATTAACTAAGGAACTTTGCTGAAAAATTTGTTACGGTTAACTACAAATTCATCGTTATTTCATTCAAATGTTAGTAAGTTTGAGTTTAAATGTGTTCTGATCCTTCTGGTGCTCACTGATAAATGAGCACAGAAAGTATGACAAAGATTAAAAACAAAAGCTTAAAATTAATCTAAATAATGTGCCCTTAATGGCACCCAAGATGGGACTAGCTATATAATATCAACACAAACTTGTTACTGAAATGTACACTCTATACTTCTGCTTTTATGTTTCTGAATATCTGAAATCATAGTTACTTACAAAGTCTGAAATAAGTAGCAATGTGTATGAATGACAAGGAAAGAATGCAAGTAAAATGATAACAGCTAAGCCAACCAGAAGAAAGAAGAAAATGTCCCACTTTCCCATGTTCTATGGCTGCTGATTGAAATTTCAGTCTGTGACTCTACACTACAGTTTACATGAGATAAGAAGTAGAGTCCACAATTTATTGAACTAATAATATATAATATTAATAAGCAATACATTTATTCCATGAACATTAATAAAGCCGTTAAAACTCTGTATTATTTAAGTTTATTTAAGATCTTTCAATGAAAACTGAATAATTGTTTCAATTTCCTTCCCTCCTGGCTGTTTCTCCTTGTATGTATGTTATTCCTCTGTAAGAAGAGTTGACTGTATTTGTATTTGCTATTATGATAAATAATAATTAAAAAAAAACAGAAGAGTTTAAGCAATGTGAGCGTGCCGGACAGAGATGACACAAAACATAAGGGAAAAGAAGTGGGTTTAACTCTCAAACCAACAAAAACTGTTATTGAAACATCCAAATCCAATATTCAATCCATATTCAATGCCACTTGTTCAAGACAATCTTAAACAGGAACAACTCTTGTTATGTTAAGATCACCAACATTTTTAGAGTGTTTTAGAAATAAAAAAGTGTTTTAGAAAGGTGTGGGCAGGTCCACACCAAAACAAGCAGCCAATCAGCAGAAACTTTCAAAATATCAAGCATAACAACACAAAGTGCCATTGGTCCTAGGGTTGTGTTAGTTTTACGGATTTCATTTGTCAACAATGACTCTCACGCATCATACCTTTAAGTCAAGGTCATAAAAAAACAAGAATATTTTTAACGCATGGTTGGTCATTGTTTACAGACTGTTGTTGTAGAGCAAAACTTCCTAAAACTACCATCCAATAAAAAGCCACATAAAAAACTATGTTAGAAATTTTATGGAAAATTCTGTTAAAACTACAAAAATGTATATTAATTTCTGTTTAGAAAAAATAAGTCCATCACTAAAAAGACACATTTCATGTGTTTGTAGGAAAAAGAAAGATAGAAAAAAATAAAGCTGACTGGAACTCATAAAACTTGAGCAAGTGAAAACCAAAAAAAGAACAAAATTGAGAAGAAGTGGAAAAAGCGAAAGGTAAGATTCAGGATGGGGGAGGGGGCATTACCATGTATTTGCATCTCTGCTCTCTAGACACGAAGTCAGATTGATTAATGGAGACAGGGCTTGCAAAGTCATAACAGGGCTTCTGCTCAGGTTAAGTGGTGCTTAGATTGTTTTATATTGCCTGTGATTAGAGGATGAAGCTGAAGAGTTTGATCGCTAAGAGTTCACACCCTTTCTAATCAGCGGGGGCCTTTCGATCCAGCCTGCCCTGGCAACTTCAATCAGACATGCTTGAGCCATTTCCTTTAGCCTGACAGCCTACTCAGGAACAGCAGAGGAAAAACTATGTAGCCAGGGCAGCAGATAAATGGCCATTTAGTGTCTACTATGGTTATGAAAAAATGACTAGGAGTAATGTATTTATTTTAGTCAGAACAATCATATTCAAACTGATGGAAGATAACATTCCACTGCAAAATCTAGTATTGGACTGATCTGCCCAGATTTAAGGCATGAGACTACATAATTGTAGGTTTATTCCAAATGACAAGGATAAAACTACCTGCTGAAGGTGACTTGGATTGTTCTTAAAGATGCTCAAGTGCAGAACGAATGTCTCTGGATATTTTAAAGAAAGATATCCTAAGGTAAGTAGATTTTTACAGCTTAGTTGTGGTTTTTATCAACGGCAAGAATTCATGTAAACACAGGCTTACATTTTGCAGAAGTAGCCTCATATTGGCATGCTTGATCCCCACTTGCTTAGCATCTCAATTTTATATCAATAGTGTACAATGAAATGTGATGCACACTGAAACAAACACCACTAGGATAACACAAGTTTTATTTGGATGGATGTTGGTGTTTAGAAGCCCCGTGGCACTACGCTACTTAAGAGGTAGATGTAGCTAATCCCATCTGTGATGTTTGACAAGACCATCAACATGACAATTTCCTGCTTCAATTGAAAGGCTGCTTTTGACAGGTCTCTGACTGTAACAAAACCTGAAAATGGCAGCAAGTGAGATAGCAGGACGCATGAAATTCTATTAGGGTAACATGCTCAAGATTTTTTTTTTCGATCGGTTTAAAAACCCTGCCTGGATCAGATCATGCGTTAGGTATGACAACGTGCACATCAAAAGCAATATAGAAAAATATATACCGTATAGTATATAATGGCAGTTATCATAATAATATTAAGAAAAACTTTGCCTCATCAAAGTTAAGATAGCTCTTGCTATTTTTTTTTTGAGTTCTCATAGGTCTTGCCAAACAACAATTTAAAAACAAAATCAAATATGTTTTTGATTGTTACAAAATTATTTGGTATTAAAGTAATATTTACCACTTTATTTGTGGTAAGTAATAACACTTCTAATGCAATAAGTAACAATCAAACAACTTTAAATTGTTTTTTTTTATTAAAGAATCCTTTTGTTTTCAATTGTTTTCAACATACTGGTAACTGAATCAGTATAAAATAAAAAAATAAATGTAGATAAATCTAAGCAAAATTAAAGAAAAGGTTGTAATGCTGTACGCATTTGTTTTACAACGCTATTTATCAATGTGAACTGAATTTAAAAACAATTTTTTTGTATTGAGATAATCAAAAAAAATCTATATTTATATATATTAAGTCTAAAATAGTTTTTTCTGTCTAACAAGGCTGTCTATCCAGAATTTTTGCAAATCTCTTGTTAGCTTCAGTGTGGGAAATGAGCATCAATATTTTAATCTACATAATGACTACCTTTAATCATTTTTTTTTTTTCGAACAAGAAAAAGAAAGCATGAATGGCAGACTGCTCATCTGTCAGGGGAGCTTCTCATTGCGCCACTCTTCTTCCTCTTCAAACGCAGCCAGTAAGTATTTTAATTAGTTAGCTAATTGTCTAAGTAATTGGTAGACAACTTAGCTCTAACAGTAATCAATCTCAACAGGGCTCCTCTATATCACATCAAAGCATCTGTAATTAAGACAGCTAACTGTGGGACGCTCTTTAGCCTGATGCTACGGCGTGAGGGTGGATGATCCCTGATAAAAGTCGACTGAGCAGATGAGCTCTTCAGAGTGAGCTCAGGGAGAGACGAGAGCTTATCGAGATGTGAGGAATATTCAGCCGTCTGATAAATAAAAGCACCTGGGACAAGAGTGCTGGCCAATGGGTGGACAAGATTTATCTCCTTCACATTTCTTTAGAAAACTTTTCAGGGTGCCAGGTATAATTGGATCATTAAACTCTTGAATGTTTGCTGGAAAGAACCCTTTTCTTTGTCACTAATAGGGAACAATGTCTCATTAAGGGTGTGGAGAAGCAATTTGCAGAATCCCTATATTGGTGTATCAGATTTCATTTTTGGTTTTGTCTAGCCACAGTCATCAATATCTTTAATTTATTCTCATTTCACAATGCCTTTGCTCTCGTAGCATGCAATTATATATTTGGGATGAAAAGACTAATCATTTCTTAAATTCTCTTATTTAGGGGAGTTTTAATCTAGCCATTGAGGAAAACAAGTGCCATAATGAACAATTTTGCAAACAGTCAATTTCTATGTTGTGCTGAGAACTTAATTAAAATGTGTAATGAAAAAGGAACAAGTCTTCGAAAGGAGTCGCACTTAACGTTTTTAGAATAAGGGAATTTAAATATTTTGCTTTCCTACTTTGGCAAGATAATGAAAAGGACCTTTCTTGCTAGAAAACATGATTTGTAAATAAAATAAACTGTTTCGGTGCATATTAATTACGTAAACCATATACAATCCAGATGCATCAGAACTATGATATAAAAACTATTTTCATTAGATGAAACAAAATCATTTACACTTATAGCATGAGATCTTGAAATTGTACCAAAAATTATGAATGTCTTTCAAGTTTTGAGTAAAATAATTCAATAGTGAAGGGAGTTTTTAGGGAAGTTCCTAACATAGTAATTATAGGGGATCCCAGAAAAGTCCTGTACACTGGGTTTAAATCCCACCCAGAAACAAAATCGATGTCTATGGCAATTACATTGGAGTCAATTGCATTTTATCATCAAAGCTAATGGAATATATGCTATCACAAAGATCTGTAATAGCTAAAAAAAAAAAAAAGATAAACATCAGCATAATAATATCATTTAAAAACTGTATATAGGCATTCTTTGTAATAAATATTGTACAACTATGCTTTGCATAGAATACATGTTAGTGTTTAAGTAATGTAACAACCAAAATAAAGAGGTTACCAATAAATGTTGTTAATAATTACTTTTTTCATACTTTTTAGTTACCTAGCTAATTTGGTTTACAAAGTAACAACATTTTTAAACGACCACCACGTCTCAAATATTCTTCATTAACTAAAATTTGTAGCCACTAGTATGCATCATGTCACATTTAGCTAACAATCTCAGTAGTTTTGGACACATTTGCTCTATCTCTGCAAAAAGACTAAATGGCAATTCAAATTTTTTTAATAACCACAGAGTCGGGACCTCATTTTAAAATTTCATCTGTAAGACGGCGCTTTTTTACAGTGCGTCATCCTTGTCACTGCAGAGTTGCTAGCAATACCATAGAGATCATACAGTAAGCCCCCCTGCTGGCCTCGCTAGCAAAACTTCCCACTGCAACCTGTTTTTTTCTTGAGGCCTTACATCCAGATACTAACCAGGCTTAAACCTGCTTCACTTTAGTGGGGAACCAATCATGAGCTACAGGTAGATATGGTGTGATGGTGCACTGTCTTCAGAGCCTCCTTGCAGTCAAGCCATTCAAGGCCCAAGAAAAAAACATGTCACAACATCTTTCAGCTGCAACCGTGGCAATACCCCTAGACTATACACACCAGTGTCAACCAGAAAGCACTAAAGTATTTGAAGAAAACTCTCTATTGACCAATCACTAAACAATACATGTTTATAGAGTATTTGTGGTTCATAGCGTTTATTGTGAAGCTGGGGAAGTAAATAAGAAAAGCCCTCTATTGTGTTGTACTATACACACACATAAGATAAACAAAATGCTGCCTCATCAGCAAACCTCATGTCCTTGTGTATTTCCCATCTTCAAAATAGAATCAGAATCAGCTTTATTGCCAAATACATTGGAGCAGTCAGTGCAGCAACAAAAGAACAATACAAACAACATAAGTACAGTAGAATAAGTCAAGTGGAACATGACTAAAAACAATTAACATAAGGCTATAATGTAGAATATTGTGAAGAACTGATTATATGTAAACAATTGAACAAAAAAGTTTATAAAGTGCAGTGTGCTTAAGTGCAAAATGCAAGGTGATGAAATGTACAAGAGATCAGGTGCAGAACCCAGATGGCAGGAAGCTAAGAGCAATGAAACTCTTAGATTCTGTTTAAGTTGTGTTGCAGTTTTCACACATCAACCATGAGGTGAAACTATACACAACAATTCAGAATAAAAACAGAACTAAATAACTGCAAAAAGCTGTAATACACAAGTGAAGTGTAAGATCTGTAGCTTTTTCAACGTCAGCTTTAATTCACTAGTTCCTTAGTTCTGCAGTTGCGTAGAGTCCCTGGATGAAAACACTGATTTAGATGACAAGTCTGCCATTCAGATGAATTATCTGATTTCATCCGGCAAGAAAGGATAATTCACTTGTTCTGTGATCTTGTTATGGTCTTAAAGACTAACATTGACAAATCTCTTTTCTCAAAGATGAATAAAAATAATTTAGCATTGCGCTATGCTTGCAGGGCAGGAGTGGTGTTGTAGTTTTTACCAGCATCTAATTTTGTGTACTTGTTTCATTCACCAAGCCGTTTGTTGTCTGTATTCGAAGATAAAGTTGCTGGTTCTTGAATATTCCTGCTCTTTGGAATGGTGGGCCACTGGGGGCTCTGATGCAGTTAGATCCGTGTGTGGGCTGCGGATTTCCTCATTAGACTCGATCAATGTGTATTTACTCCACATCACTTTGATCCAACGTGAGAGAAATAGTGTGTAAGGCACACAACAACTCAGATAACTGTTAGAGACCAAGTCCCTGGAGAGCACTTCATTTGTTCTCTTAAACTTCTGCTTCAATGTTTCAAAACATTCATAGCATTTGATTGATTGTAACTTGATATGGATTAATTGCACACGACATATAATTAGCATCACACAAAAACACCATGTGGAAGGTCTGTTACCATAAAATAGGTGTGTTTATATCTAATTTGTTGATCTTAAACATCTGGCAGGTTCACATTTTAAAAGCTCTGATTAAAATTGTGCAGAACTGATGGAAAAGGCATGTATGTTAGAGTCTAAGTGGCTAATTATGGTAACACTGCCCCATGAGATCCCTGCAAGCCACCCCGCGAGCCATCAGAGCAAATTAAAACATTCTCTTCTCTGCCGGCAGCAGCGCCAATACACAGAGTGGCACTGACAGATTGACAAATAAGGTTAATAAGTACTTTCCACTTCTCCTAAAGGCTAATCAAATATTAATCTTTGCAGTGTGGTCAGCAGAAAAATAACAAACAATTGGTGGAGAGCAATTGATTGAATTGATTCGCCGCCGAGGCTTTTGAAACCAAATTCCCAGGACAACGTTGCAAACATTTGCACATTCAAGGGAAACAGAGCTCTTCTTATGTGCTTATGTGAAAAGAAAGAATGGATGGATAAGACCAAAGCTGAAATTGAAAGAATAATTTAAAAAGGATAGACAAGAACAGTGTAATAAAGAATAAAGGAATTTAATAAGAGCAAACAGTAACAACAGTAAGGATTATAATTACATTCTACATCTAGAAGTGTAGCTTATATCTGTGTGTAATGACACAAATAAACTTTTGCATCACCTGACAGAAGTATTTAATCATAAAAAACAATATTGCTCAAGAAACAGGTTTTGAGGACACTAATACTTTTTAAAATCTTTTCTTTAAACGACCAAAAAAAACACGAAGGAGTGCAAGGCAGGTGCAAGTGAACCAGAAGATGGCAGAGCCAATGAAGACGAATCCAAGCAGGTTGGTTCTCAGGTGAGTCATTTCAATGCTAAAAAATAGCAGAGCAGTCTGAATCACATACAGGAAAAACTTACGACTTGGTCAATGGGTGCAAGGTGAGATGGGTGTCACAATCTCCTCCCCCGCATGAATGTCCCCCCGTGCATGTCTACGTAGTTGAACGTTACGGTTACTGCACAACGTGTCAGTTTGAAATATCCTATAATAAATTATAATTATTTCACGCGGGTGCTTGGTCTAAGCAAAATGCATCATTTATTTCTAATGCTTTAAAACAAGTAGGTTGTACTTCATCATCAGATAAAAAACTCTGTTTTCACAAAAATCATCATTTTTAATATTATACATTTCATATCAACAAGATGGTATTGTTTAGATGATAGACAGATGATCTACATGAACATAACAGCAGTGGTGGCTACATGTAAAATTTTTTCACGTGTAACTGAAATTTGACAAAACTGATGACTTGCTGTAAGCTCTTTCATCGCACCTGGAATATCATGTGGTGCAGGGAAACCGTGTTTAACTACAAAGACGTCCGTAGATTAGGAGGGGCGGTTCTATCGTTAAAAGTTTTTAGTTTTTTAACTATTAGCATTGTTTAAATAAATGTATAAATTATTGCTAGCGGTGCATACAGTAAGTGGTGATTCATGGTGATGTAAATTTATGCCAGTTAACTTTACATAAAGCTGTTTGAGGGCAAACCCAAACTGATGCTTGGGTTCTGATGTATTATATTGTGCAGTATTACTTCATGTACACATTTTCTGCACACTTCAGGAACCGAATGTATTGATAAGACTTAGAGGAATGGAATTTTATAATCAAGACACTGTGCTACAATTTCTCTTTTTCACATTGCACGATACATGTATTTCCATAACCATTGAGATTAGATTTTATAAAACAGGATGAGACAAAGTGTTTTTGTCTGATTGGATAGAAAGGTGTGACGTGATGACTAACGGTTCTTTTGTCTTTCAGCCATCTTTTAAATAAAGCCTTGATCTTGGGCATTAAAAGTCGGCACATACAAAGCACGAAGAATAACACTTTAATGTTATAATGTCCCGAAATTATAATATCTGCCTATAATAATAATAATAATGTTTATATAGCGCTTTTCCAGATACTCAAAGACACTTTACAGTTTTTCAGAGCATTATTCATTCACTCAACATTCACACTTTGATGGTGATAAGCCTGTAAAACTTGGTAGAACGTGGCTCCCATTTGCCTCTTTCCCACCACCAAAAACACCTCAACAGTCACCCACATCCATACAGAGAAATGCGGGTGAAGTGGCTTCCCCAAGGCCATAATGGCAGAATGGACCTGACGTGGATCGAACCACCAACTCTCTGGTTACAGGACGACCAACTCCAACACTGCCCACCCTTCTACTCAATGGCAATTCTAATTGTCAAAATATCTGTCAAACTTATATAACCACAAGGTAACTACTCCACCAGATACCTGCTCCACTAACTGGCAGCACATATTATTTCATTATGTTGGAATATATTTACCATAAAACAAAATCCAAAATATCAGAATAAAACAAGTTTTAGTTTATTTTTTAGCATTAAGTGAAAGTTTACTAGGGGGAAACAATATTTAATTTGAGATGTAACCAATTAGAGGTGATCAGTTCTCTTTTCAAAGTTGTATTTCTATGACAAGAACCTACTGATGATTGACAGGAGGTGGAGAAAGCAAGATGGGTCAGATACTGACCATGTCGACGTCAGAAGTGGCATTTATAGTGCTATTTACAATTTATAGCTATAGTAAAATTAAAAGTTCTCCAAAGCTGAATAAACTAAAATGCATTCTAAAAACTGATTCTGAAACAAAATAGCTGATAAAGCATAACAAAGTATTATGAAAAAATCTTTATAAATATAACACCTGTTTAAGTGTGACTAAAATCCCTGATGCAATAGTTTAGACTGCACAATACATGCAAAAAATTTTCAATTGTGCTCAACGCTCTCAGGGTTACAATATAACACAATCACAAAAGAGACTCTGTGACTAATTACATACATAAATAATGATTATTTCTTAGCAAGTGTGACTCGATCGAAGGCTAACAGCAGAAATAGCCGATCAATGTAATAACCTCCCTCGGGTGAAGAGAAAGCGAAACAGGAGATAGTAAAAGGCCTGATGAAATACCAGAATATACGCAGATATTGAAAGGAAATTGGAAATCAAGCACTCGGTGCAATGGGGGGACATTACAGTGACAGCTGATGACTCTGCTGATAGGACAGTTTGGTTAGCTCTGTTTTCTCACCTCCCTTGCTGATTCTACCTCAGATTTTTTTCCATTCTTTCTTTTTTTCTCCCCTCCTCTCACTGCTTTCACTAATCACAAGCCCCAGGACATCTCGAGGCCTAGTGGACGACGTCTGCAGCCCTACACACACACTGATAGGACAAAATTGGATCCTGTGTGAATGCAAAGAAGCTTATCATCCAACATTTCCAGGCTCTGCTCCCTCCTAGAGCATATGTCAACATCATTTATTAGATGTGGCACGGGACTAAATAATGTATGATCACAAAACGAAAGGAGGGGAAAATGAATCTCGCCCAGCAGGTGGGTGGAATAATATTTGGAGAGAATATGAAAATTATTAATAGAAGCCCTCGAGGGAGAATTATTTGTTAACATTATCCAGTAAGTCATAGGGGGTGCTTCAGATCTATGATTAATCATATAGAACATTTTCAATAATAACGATATTAAGCAGTGAAAGCTTTCTATTTACTGCTGGGCCCAAACAAAGTAGACCCTCGTTTAGCAAATCAAGTACCTTGCATCTGATGGTGATTCATGCTGATCCCTCAGGCTCATTTCTTACAAGGATGGAGCTGTAATGTGCAGTGTTGGTGGTGCTTTAACTTTAGAAAAAAATTATCCATGAAAGCTCATATTCACAGTTTAACTCATTTTAATTTTAACACACAGCATAAATCATGCATGGAAGAGTTTAATACACTAATTAGAATGAAAAGATGGTTAAAACAAGGTTGAATTGATGGAATAATGCACATCAATACTTTCTCAAAAGCATGCATGCAGCGCTCCTCTCTGATCCAGTCCCTAGCTTACAAACAATAGCTGAGTCTGCAGCGGAAGGTTATGCATTAATGCATGGAGCTTCAGCAGGGGTCCAGGAGAAATGTGTGTGATATAAACACTTAGGGCACAGGGGAACCTCTTCAACACCAAACCAACACATAGGCACTATGTTTTACAGGGCATGCACCTGCTGTAAAGTTAAACAGCACTTTAGCACAGAGCTAAATCTTAAAGGAACCATAGCATACCTTACAATGCTCAAAATGATGTAAAAGAAGAATATCAAGACTCATGTTGTTGACAACATTGTCTATTTGGACTCATGTTTAACTTGCATCACACTCAACTGTGTATTGTGCTTCCATGTCGTAGTGTTCATTGTAAATAAAATATCAATAAAATAATTTGTTCAATCACCATCAGTAAATTGCTCTTGATTTGTATTTGTATTATAATTATTATATATTGTATGTATTATATTATATTTATAATCATTTTAGTGAAGATAAATTGTTTAACATAAGAATATAATTGTTTGCATTAACTATAACAAAATATGTGTATAAATGTAGAAAGATGTGTTAAGCTGTTTCATCACATTTCTGGATACCATCTTAATTGTTTTAGTATATCTCTATTTAATGAGGAAAGCACCCTATTCAGTGTTCAAACAGAAAGGGAAAACAGCAAGTTTGACAACAATATGTTTTTAGAAAATTTGGCTATACTTGTTATTGAACAGACATTACTGTATTCCCACTTGTAACTTTGAGGATGATTTAAAAATACTCAATAGAATGAGGTTTTATAAAGATACAGCATATGTGAATGTTTCCTGTCTTTTTTTTGTGTATTAAGAACTTGTATGGACACATTTATATTTGTATAACAGAATCAGTGTTCTGTGTGATTAAAAATTAATAACTTAACATTAGAAGAAATGTTATACTCAATTGCAATTTTCAGATTGTCTTTGGATACTCTATAGGTGAAGCTTCGGGTTGGTGGGTGGTTGTGTGTATGAGTGAAACTGAAGAATAAAAGTTGAGTGCTCTTGTATTGTATTGTATTGTATTATTGTCTTGTATTGCAGCATTGAGCAGAAATGGCACCAGTAAAAAAAATGCATTGAAAGAAAAAAAGACAAAATGTACAAATGATTGGTAAATAATTCTAACTGAATCATTAATTACAGCAAACCCTGTTCTTTAATTTAATAATTGTATTATCTTATAAGAACAAAAAAACATTACCCATTATAAACATATTTTCATAAAGATAGTTAACTGCAAAAATCTTATTTGTATTTTTAAATTATAAATCTAAACAAAAAATGCATAAAAAGATCAGAGCATACCTGAGATTAAATTGATCTCTCAAGGTTGTATTTAGTTTATTAATGAAAGTAACAAAACAGTGCATTTGACAACGCAGTCTCTCAATCAGAAGGTTTCGAGTTCAAGTTCTAGATGGAGTGAATGTGAATGTGAGACTCAGAATGTGACATGAGCTAGTAACAGCAGGCCTCTTGACTGTAATTAGGAATCATAAGCAGAAATTGAGGATTAATTAATGTATGAAGTATTAATTTTAATTAAATAAAGTTCATCAGTGTATTTTCATAAACGTTGTAGCGTATGCTACATACCTATACTAATTGAATTGAGTGAGTTGTATTGCTGGCGATTTGATAAGGTTTTAGTACCAATTTGATTGCTAAACTGCAGCAATTATGGCACTTTTGGTCTGGTGGATAAGGAGATCGACTTGTGATCGGAAGGTCCCAGTTCGATTCTCAAGGTAGTGTGAGTGATGAAACACTTGCTCTCCCATCTTCAACAAACACAGCTTTGGTGCCCTTGAGCAAGGCAGCACGTTCCCGACTGCTACCCGGGGGCCGCAGTCATGGGTGCCCACTGCTCGAGGTGTGTGTTCACGGTGTGTTTGTGTACACTGAGATGGGTTAAATGGAGAGAACAAATTTTGGGTATGGGTCACTCCATATCTGGCCAACTGGTCAGTTTCACTTCAATTATACTACGATTTGATAAGAAGTTAAACATTTATTTTTTTATTAAATGCAAAAATATATTGTGTTTGATAAACAGGCAAGGGAGGGTGTAGAAGATGTCTAAAGGGGTATTAAAGTCACTATATATCGTCTCTGGCAAATGGTATACAACGTTTAAAAGTAGAGACTTAAAATTGCAATGCCAGCCACACAAATTCAACACGACTCTTAAGTATGTTTATAGCAAGATGAGCAGTTCCTCTAAATTCACTCTAGAGATGCAGGGTAATTGACTCCACATCTAACAGTTTGGAACAAATCCTACTAGCAGAGGCTAGTCCACAAATTGCATTAAAAACACTCAATTGGTCTGGGATTGAAGTGAGCCTCATGTCCCGCCTTATCCCATTAAACGGAGCTGTCAAACTTGCTGACACATGGGAAAGCATGCCAGGCCTAACCTGTGACTACTGGATATGTAAAGAAACCACTGTAAAACTGTAAAATGTAATAGCTTCACAAAAGATGATCCAAACTGTCATTTATCACATCTGACTACAAGTGTTTGAATCCTTGAGAACAAGGCTTGTTTAATGTCAGAGGCTGTGCATACAACAGAAATTGTCATCAAATGATGTACCTGCTTTAAATCTGTAACCTCCGTTTGAGGCAATCTGTGAGAACCAGGCCTACTGAGTCTAATCCTGTATTTATCCACATACCCCTCTCTTATGTATCACACTTTCAATTCCACTTGCTGCTTCCTTTGTGCGATTTTCATTTGATCTTGACTTTAAATTCACAATTTATTCAAGATTTTTTCATGCAGTGGCTGTGAAGCTAGGTTTTTGTGGAACAACAAATCAAAGGATGTGTGATGTTTTCTAGCACTCACCTTTTACAGATTATAAAATGTTAGCTCAGGAATTTAATCAGTTACACTGTGGAGTTTGTTATAGGTATTTGTCAATGGTTTGTTTAGCTTCAGATACAATTCCGCTATGATGAATACCTCAGGTGAAGTCTAGACAGCTACCTTGCCAGACGTCAATGAGCAGCTGCATTAATATTGAGTGACAGACTCTCTGATGGGCTGTCCTCAGTTAGTAATTAGCTCCCTCCAAGAGAGAAATCCGTTCTTTGTGTTAAATAGAAAGTAAAAAATTCCCACCTCTGACTGTTTTTGGTGCAGAGACACCAAAAGAAACATTTTAGAATAAAGGTGAAATTGTAATTTGCTCAGAGTTTTTCAGGTGATAAATCATTTTTACATTTAAAGGAATAGGATGGTTAGTTTCCTTAAAATTTGTTGTTTAGTAGTTTTAGGGTTGTGTTTTTTTTTAGGGTTTACCAAAGAACAATTAAACACAAGCTTTGCCTTTGAAGAAGCCTATGCACTTTTAAGTAAGTCATGTCTGAAACTTCTTGAAAATTCTTGAAATTCTCTGCTTTATCTTTAACATTTTCATTCATTCATTTTCGTGTCGGCTTTCTTCCCTTTCGGGGTCGCCACAGCGGAATGAACCACCAACTCTCTGGCATATGTTTTACACAGCGGATGCCCTTCCAGCCGCAACCCATCACTGGGAAACATTCACACACACATTCACACTTTAACACTATGGGCAATCGTTCTTACTCAATTCACTTATACCGCATGTCTTTGGACTTGTGGGGAAACCGGAGCACCCGGAGAAAACCCACACGATCACGGGGAGAACATGCAAACTCCACACAGAAATGCCACCTGCCCCAGCCGAGCCTAGAACCAGCGACCTTCTTGCTGTGAGACGACCGTGCTACCCACTGCGCCACCGTGATGCTACTTTAACATTTTATTGGAGACAAATATTTTTTACGACTATTATTTTATAGAGAAGAATGTGTCGAAAATAACTTTTATCCAAAGTGACTTAGAACCGGGGTGGCAGTTCATCTGTAATTAAACAGTTAATCTTGATAAATACTAGTAGATGTATAAGCTATTTGTTTAAAAAGTACATTTTTACGTTTTAATAGTATTATTATCAAATAGTTCAGAGTTTCATGTTTTCACATGGGCAGAGGAGGAGAGGAGCAGTGTACAGAGGAGACAACACAAAAGGACAAGAAATGGCAAGAGAAGAGAAGAAGACAAGTCAAGAGAAAAGAGGTGAAGGACAGAACAAGAGAAGATAAGAATACTAGAGAATAGAAAAGGACTGGCAAGGAAAGGACAAGACAAGACAAGGGAAAAAGGACAAGACGAGACAAGAGAAGTTAAAAGAAGAAGAAATAGCAACACAGACAAGACAAGAGGGGAGGACAGGGTAAGAGAAGAGAAAAAGGCAGGAAAAGGTCAAGACAAGACAAGAGAAGTGATGAGAATAAGACAGGATAAAACAAGAGGATGAGACAGAACAGCAGAAGAGTAGATAAGACAAAATTAGAGAAGAGAAAATACAAGGTAGAACAGGAAAAGACAATGAGAAAAGGAAAAGACAGAACAAGACAAGAGAAGTGAAAAGAAGAAGACATGGCAACAAAGACAAGAAGCGAGGACAGGGCAAGAGAAGAGGACAATACAGGACAGTCCAAGACAAGAGAACTGGTAAGAATAAGACAGGATAAGACAAGAGAATAAGACAGGACAGGACAAGAGAAGATAAGACAATACTAGAGAAGTGAAAAGGACAAGACAGGACAGGACAAGACAATAGAAGAAGACATGACAAGACAAGAGGCAAGGACATGGCAAGAGAAGTGGACAATACGGGACAGGCCAAGAGAAATGATGTGAATCAGTCAGGAAAAGACAAGAGAATAAGACAGGACAGTATAAGAGAAGCTAAGACAATTATGTAGAAGAGCAAAGGACAAGGAAGGACAGCAAAAAACAATGACAAAAGGACAAGACAGGATAAGACAAGAGAAGGGAAAAGGACATGACAAGATAAAGAGAAGAGTAGAGAAGAGAAAGGAAAACAAGAGAAGAAAAGAATAGAGGACATAAGAAAAAATGAGGTGAAAAGAGGAAAAAACCCAAAGACTGAGCCCTAAACAGAGTGAGCTGCTGAAGATTCTAGGCTCCACCCCTCCACCCAACTCTAAAAGATCTGCTAGAGAGCTAGAAGAGACAGTGTTGCTCATTGCGGAGAGAGTGGAGATTACATTGATGTTATGATGGAAATAAGAAATGTATATATAAAAAAGCTGCAGGAATTCAGGGAGGCGTCTGGGATCATGCCATATTAAAGTCTTTCTCCATATAAAGTCTAAATCAAATACCACTACAAGAGGTGAAATCTAAAATTAATCGAAGTAGTGAACATTAACATTTTTGAATAAAGATACATAAAAAAATACATAAAATTGTATTTAAAAATAATCATTTGCCTAATGTTTAATGCATAGCAAGTATCTTAATTGATTTCAACATGAATGCATTTTACAGTGTAATTAACTTCTAACACATTTAACTGTGGCATAACTAATGCTTTAAAGATTTGTTCATTTAAATTTTTGTAAATAGAGCACAAGTGCCATGGAGAAAATAGTCAGTGTCTAGTGTAAAGTCATCAATCAGCCATCTCCAAGAGCAGCCAACAGGAATATGAACAGCTTGTGAGATGGTTTGTGTGTGTGATTGTGTGTGCGTGTGTGTGCGTCTGTGTGCGTGCGTGCTCGGCCTCTATGCTGTTCAAAGAGCCCAACATCATAGACACTAAATAACCCCACTCATAAATCGATTTGTGAAATATAAGGACAAATTTCACTGCAGCAACAGGGAAACTTGTACCAACATATCTGAATATGAGATTAGAGAATAGCAGAAAAGAGCCAGCCAATGATTTCTTCTCAAGTCTTGTGTCTACATGCAGAGATTAATGGATTGGCACTAATAATATACTCTTTACTCAAGCTTTAGAAACTAATATTAAAAGCTTGCCACAGAGAAGCAGACACACCATTTTCTTGGTTAGAAAACATCATGTATATGTTTTCTTTATTTGAAAGAAAAGAGAGTCTTATTATGAGAATTCAAACAACATATTTTACACCAGATAAAAAAAACCTACAAGAGAGTTTTATTTTAACACTCAATCTCAAATAAATTATAACCATTAATAACAAGTTATTACTAAAGAACTGATTAATTGATTATTGACGCTGTGGATTGCCTTAGGTATACACTCTGTATTGACTCCTGAGGGAGGCTTAATGCATATCTGTTGAAAATTAAACTTGGGATTGCAGCACAGAAAACGGAAAGGACTCCGATTGGTCAGTGCTGTTTGGATACTGTATTTCAAACAAAATCTGAGATGTACCAACATAATAGATTATTTAAAAAGCAGGTTTTTCATGAATAGATGAAAGTAGACAAAAATGTTACAGTTACTCGTTCAAAATGCATGACGTTTCTGCTTTTCATGATTAGTGACTGTAATCAGTCGAAGTAGTATATTGCGAAGTAGTGTATTGCGGGCATAGCATGCCTTAAATGCTTTTAATGACAGCAGGGAATGAAAAGGGATGACATTCATTCATAATCTGGGCTTTATCTGTTTAAAAAAATCTTTAAAATGTGTATATTTTGAATCAAATCCTGGAGGAAAAGGACAGCTCAATAGATTCAAAAGAATTTTGTCTTATTAAGGTTCTAGAAAAGTTTAAAAAAATCATCCATGTTTACTCGATCTGCCAGCAGGGGTCCTATATGAGCTTAAATTGTTTGATTTTACCCTGGCTATAAATAGGAAATGTGTTCCTTAGTTTTCAAGCTCATGTGCAGTGGATCAGGTGATGTCAAGTGACTTAAATTTGTATTTTTCAGTAGCGTATTCCATTAACAAGAAACAAAACCAAACAAACATGGAATCAAAAAATGTGCATAACAATACTAACATAAACACACAAATGATGTTGTTCTGGAACAGCTCATCTGCCGTAATTCCTTTAAGTGGCTGAGTTAGAGTAAGCCGGTTTGAATGGCGAGGAACTACAGTAGATTTTGGCATGCTGGGTAATACCCTTGAGTAATGTATGCAAAAGAATTCAGCATTTCTCAAGAGCCTCAGCCTCTCTGCAAACAAACTCAATTTCTAATATGAACTGTAATAAAATATAACTCCAAAGAGCATCATACGTTCTCTTCATTTTAAACAGAGATTCATACGTCTCTAATAAACCAGGAAGAGACGTATAGAAAGGAAACAATGGCTCAATCTTGAAATGTCACAGAGAAATAAATTTGGAAGTTTGGAGCTGCCCTGGAGCGAGACGTATGGGCACAAGAACAACAATGAATATATTGAGCATTACACATCAAATCAAATCGCATGTACATGCATTCCAGAGAAGGCCAGGGAAGTGGTCACTTAAAACACAGCTGGATAATAACAAAACCCAGCGGCTCAGCAAACACCATACAACCCATGTCGCTTTTACTCAGGCTTTCCAGTCCTCCTGTACTGATCCTAACGCCTCAGTGTTGACATTTGTGTTGATATTGTCATTGAAGAAAACAGCAGTCACATGGATTTGCTTTGGCTTTTTATTTTCTCCTCCAAGGCTCGTCTACAGCATTTGAGAGGCTTTTTAAAGACTGCGTCTGGATTAATCTGGATATGTTTGAAACCTTTACATGTCCATCTTCAAGAAATTTTACAAGAATGTAGACAAAACTCCTCTAATTCTTTCACTTTAGTGAAATATTTCCCAATCTGACTGCTCTTAACTTTTTGGATTATAAAAGCTTAAACATCTATAGAAGCCATGAGTAGAGAAGGACTGTATTAAATTTCCATTCCAACTCCTGCATAAGTAAGTAAGTAATACTAGTTTATTTAAATTTTTGGCCACCTATTGTCTGAAGTTTAGGAATTACAATAAAAGTGATTCTGGCTTTCTAAAGCTATAAACATTGAGGTTAAAAAAGCACTTGGCTCATGGTTTAAAACACATCGCAATAATACAGAACCTGTACAATATGGACTAATGAGAACACACAGGTTACAAAAAAGCAGCAGAAAGTATTTTTTACTATTACTAAAAATGAAAATTTTATGTTTATGTCTAGTCTTTTAGTTTGTTATAGTTTGTATGGCTTAAATTGACATGCAAGAACCCACAAAATAACAGCTTTCTTAATAGTGATGCAGTTCATATTTTGCACAAGAATTTTCTGATCTTAATGTTATTGAATTTAGTTTATGACCTTTTTGCCCGAACCAGTTTCAAACTGTGATGTGCATATTAACATATTTTGGGAAACTTTACTAACTGATGTGCTCTTGAAAACAAGGAGATGCAAGGTATTTGTAAACTACAGAATGAAAGAGTTCACAGTTTCACAGTATCAGTTCTCACACATGAAGTCCTCTTAAGGGATCTATATTTTTTCTCAAACCTTTAAAGTTTTCTTTACAGTGACTTAAATTGAATTAACATAGGTCTAGGATAAACAAATGATTTATAATTTTACTCAAAAAATACAGCCTCTGAACTGATTAAAATATATGATAGAAATGAATTATTTAGTTCAATCCCAGTTGACAAAATCTACAAGAGGGTTATTTTTTAGAGAAAAAAGATTGTTTTGGGTGAAAGCAAGGCAAACGATTATAATAATTAGAATCACTGGTTCATACAAATCAGCTTGTAAAAGCAGAAACACTGAGCGACTTTGTCAAAGACTTTGAAGTCATTGAGTTCATCAACACAATACAACCGAAACACTTAACGAGACACGTGAAATAAGCACTTATGATTATTAGGCCCTCAGAGTGCGACAGTCCTTTTAATATTGCTGGCTTTCTAAATGACACAATTTCCATAAAACATTCTTGATGGGATGAAACTCAAACCTGTTTTATAATAAAGCTTGGCCAGCAAGGATCAAACTGAAGAGCTCTGTGCCATTAAAATTATGCAGAGAAACAGTAGTTTGCGCATGAATCCCTTTTAATGGATCAGAGAGTGTGCTTGTAAATAGACTTCTCAATAAAGAGGTGTCTGCTTCTGAGTAACGGCTGTAGCAAGAGGTTAACAGAAATGTTTTTCATTGAAAAGATTCATTTGAAAAATGGTTCCGAGTAAAACTTACTTTCTTTCTGTGGAATGAGAAGATGTGGGTTTTGAGAAGCAAAACTATACAACAAATTGGAGAGAGTTGGGTCATAATTAAAATAATTGTTTGATTTACTCACCCTCGGTGTTCTGCCCAAACCAAAGTATCCTATGGCGGGATGAAATTATGAGGAATATGTTCAAGTTATTCTCATGAAATTTTTCATTTATATATTTTCAGTAGTTAAAAATGTAGTAAACAATTAAAAACAGTTACAGTTAAAAAAAATTTACAGCCATAAAAAAAACTGCAAAAGCACTGAAAAAAAAATGCACGGTGGTGCAGTGGGTAGCACGGTCGTCTCACAGCAAGAAGGTCGCTGGTTCGAGCCTCGGCTGACATTTCTGTGTGGAGTTTGCTTGTCCTCCCCATGATCACGTGTGTTTTACCCGGGTGCTCAGGTTTCTCCACAAATCCAAAGACATGTGGTATAAGTGAATTGATTAAAAACGATTGTTCATAGTGTTAAAATGTGAATGAGTGTGTGTGAATGTTTCCCAGCGATGGGTTGCAGCTGGAAGGGCATCCGCCACATAAAACATATGCCAGAGGAGTTGGCAGTTCATTCTGCTGTGGCGACCCCGAAAGGGAAAAAGCCGACATGAAAATGGATGGATGGATGTACTAGACATAGCAACCAACTATATAATGACATTATATATTATATTATTATATATTATATAATTTTCCCAGCGATGGGTTGCGGCAGGGAAGGGCATCCGCTGCGTAAAACATATGCCAGAGAGTTGGCGGTTCATTCCGCTGTGGAGACCCCGAAAGGGAATAAAGCCGACATGAAGATGAATGAATGAATGAATGAATATATTATATAATGACAACCAACCAAGGCAGGTGTGGGCAAATAATAATGATCAAATAAAAATAAACTAGCAAACAAGAATGAGAAGGGTGGGGTCAAGACTAGACAAGACTACATTGCTAAATGGTTAACTGAATAAATCCATATGATCAACACTGCTTTACAGGTTGCATTACATCTAAATTGTTAATAATAAGTTGCATCTCATCATCTCATTTTTTTTCAGAATACCAGTGAATATCATAAATAGAAAGTGTATTTCTTGGGGAGAAACTGCTCAGTCGACAAAAGTGCAACTAAACAGGTGAGTCTTTAGCCTGTATTTAAACATGACTAAAGTGTTGGCCCCTTGATCTCCTCTAGAAGCTGGTTCAGTCTGTGGGCCGCATCGTAACTAAAAGAGTATTTACCCTGTTTGAAATTTACCCGGGTTAGATCTAATTTATTTGTTCTGAGGGATCTCAGCTCCTTGTTTGGTCTGTTAGGTATTTAGGTTCTAAGTTATGTTTGGATTTATACGAGCAGCAGAACTTTAAAATCCATTCTGAAGGAGACCGGCAGCCAATGTAGAGACTTGGTAGAGACACTTGTAGAGACACAACAAACCTCTACTATAAAGACCCTTGGCCTTCAGAGGCAAAACTCAAACACTTGTCTATCTGGTTCTCAGTCATCTGTAGACAATGAAGGCCTTTGTGTTTAAATGTATGTCCTGAAATAATGCAGGCATGTTTCTCTTTTAAAGTTGCTTCCACTAAAGATGGTGTCTTATAAAACAAACAAGCTGAGAGCACTAAAACGCATGACTTTCAATGAGTTTTGATCCCAAAATCAATCAATCAATCACTCAATTAATCAATCAACATTAATATAAATAGCACTTTTTGGCAATTGCTTCAAAGTATCTTCTTAGGCTAGAGGTCTAAAGAGGATTAACATAATTGAAATTAAAAGTATGAATTAATTATTATACATTTTGACTAATTAAATGGCATAAGCTTATCGTTTCGGTATGGTTTATATTAGGGGAGATGTTTGTTTAATTATTAACATGGTGTTTTAACATGTTGTGTAAGTGTAATTGTCAGACTATTCAATTCTCTTATAATATTTATCCATATTTACTTTACTAAATTTATATAATTTAAAATAATCTAATTTAAGTGTGTACACATAACTCATTCAAATGTGTATGTCCAAACACACCCTCAAAAAGTTGATTAGCATTAAAATGGAACAGAACTCGATATCAAAAATGAATTGTTACTAGTTGACACAAAATATTAAAATAGCTTGTTTTTGCATTTAAAGCATAAAAAACAGCAATTGTAGCTTTTGTGTGAGATGTTTTGTGAGATGTTTACATTTAAAATAAAATAAAATACCAAATGTGTAATTTGCTGAGTTGCCTTGTTTCCGTCATGATAATAGTCATGTTGTACTCTTTGTAGGAAAAAGTTATCTCTTCTACTAGTAGTAAAAACAAAAAACTGCACGTTTTTGAGATTACTTTTAGTTTCATTATGTTTTCTTAAGTAATAAAACTAAAACCGGCTGCTTCTCGTGGCTATGCATCAGAGGACAAAATCTGGACAACAAAGAAATCTTAAAAAAATAAATAAAAAAAATCAGTCTCTAGAGCAAAAGTAATACAAGCATTTTCAATCCAATGGATAATGGATTTGGTATTGGGTTTTCCCATGACATTTAGAGGTTAATTTGCACTGGTTTCATGGTAACTTATTGATGGCTAGCCCGGATATTTGCATTCACTACGCTTTTTATTGACACAAATGATTAATATCCTGCCAAATCAAACAGTATAGCCAGTCAGAGGGACAGAGTGTTATGCTAGTCTGATAATCTGCTTTAAGGATGCAACCAACAGATATAATAAAACAGAGGATCATTTCCCCCACAACCCTCCCATGTTACTCCCATTGTTTCTGGCTTCTCACAGTTCCAAACTTTACTGTCAAATTCACAGCTAATCGAACTCAGAGAATTTCGTCAATGAGCAGATCCATAAATCTCACTTGAGTGCATAAAATCATGACTTTTCATCACGGTTGACATGCAGGCTCAGCTGACGGAGCATGGTTTCTCCAGCTTTGATCGGCTCACTGGCAGGAACCACAGGAGGAAGAGGAAGAGGAGATTCTTCACGGCCTGCTGTACAACTCTGACCTTGGATTTGTTTTCATCCTTACTAATGTGCTGACAGGCTTGAAGAATCAATCATGTTACTGGTTCTTCCTCTATCGCACCTAGTTTTTTCAAAGGCTCTTTTTTATATGCTTGTATGTGAAAGATATTTAGCATTGCTGGTTGCATTTTGATTTCAGAACCAGTTATTGACTACAGAAGTGTGTACTGTGTATGTTGAAGAGCATAGAAATTGATCTACACACAAAAAACATCTAAGATGTGAGATTTTAATGTCTATTACATGTCATGTTCTCTTGGTACAGTTCTTCAAAATAGCTTTTTTAGCAAATGTGTCACATTTGATGGCAACATTCTTCTTTAATTTATAAATAATTGTAAAATATTTCATTATGATCTCATATCACAAATTATTAATCTTATTGAATGTCATGAGCTGAAACATTCTCATTTTAAATTGTTTGAGTTTAAACTTTTTATGACCTCGTAAAGCATTTAAAAACTTAAGCTTCTACATTGGTATGGGTAATTAAAATGCTGCAGGTTCTAAATCCTCTAAAAAAGGTTTAAACACAGTGTTTCAATACTAACTAATAACCAACCTGGTTAAAAAAATCTCTTATAGTCTCTTATAATATATAATCTATACCAGTTTAACATTTGCAAGGTCTGATTTTTTTCCTGTAATGTCAAAGCTTTGTATAATAGTACTTTTATACCCAATCACATTGTTGGGGGTAATTCTGAGGAGTTATAGCATCTCTTTAAAGACATTAAGGTCACAATTGTTCTTAAATGATGTCATAAAGCTGCAAAATGACCTACCTGTATAATGTGTATACTTTTAATTTATGTCCAGGGAAAAAAACAGCAATTTGTCACCAGAAGAGGACACACCATAAAATAATTTGAATGATTTTTTTGTGAACAGATGCATGACAATGACTCATGATTTAATAACAGGAGGTCTAATTGTTAAAGGTTGATCTCTGTAGAAAGAAGCGGCCTGTTTTACAAATATGAAAAAATTTGTAAACATCACAGCTTAATATCGTAGCCACAATTAAAGGCATAGTAAATTAGTTCTACAAAACAATTTATGACGTTAAATGGCATCAGGAGGGAAGATACGTTGTGAAAACACTATTAAACAGTTTTGGGAATTTTATTTCACAATGACTCTTGCTCTCAAGTATGTAAATGGAAAACAGAGCATGTTAAACACCACAATGAATCAAACAGGTCTCGATACTCAAACACACAGCTCCTCATCTCTCCTAATGCCAAGCAGTTGTGCTTAAATGTGTATAATTTTACATCCTCCGATTCACACGGCATGTCAGCAGCTCAGAGTAAAGTACACTAATGTTCAAAGGAGCTGTGATGGGGACTGATGGGGGGCCTGCAGGAGCTTGAAGTGCTTGACACACAGCTGTCTTTGCTGTAAATCTTATAAATCCGGTGTACAAAAAAGCAAAGGAAAAATGAGAGTCGTGCAAGATCCTTTTTTTTGCAGTGTTGCCAAAGCTCTTCACAAAATGCTGTACGATTTCAACCTTTATTGCAAGCTACTTTCAGCCCTTTGAGAGCAAACTGGTAATTAATTTGAATCTAGATGGACTCATGAACAAAGGAATACCCACAAGATTCAGACAAGAAAAACATGCCACAACACAAAAAACTGTAGGTTTTGTAAAAACAAAGCAAAATCTGCATAAGCATTAGTTCAATGCAAATAATAGCCAACTTAATCTTTTTTTTTGAAAGATAACAAATCGTTTGTTATATACTGGGGTAGCATAGTCTGCTGGAGCCTATTCAAGCTTTGGTAAGACCCCATGGCCAGACTAAAAGTCCTCATGACATTCAGAACTGTACAAAAGCTCCTGTAACTCTACAGGACAATGCATCTAAACCTCACAGGGTGCGGGCCTGTTAAATAAAACATTTGAAATGGTAAATTATGTTTCTCTTTAACATAAATTGCAAATTGGTATCATAATTTATATACCCAATCAACTTTTTTGTACCATAAATACAAATAAGACCTCCTCATTGCTTCATCACTTGCTTGAAGATATTCACCAGTGCCTGAAATCCTAAGAACCTGCACACAAAAACATATACAACCTGTATGAGTGATCCCCACTCAGATTTAAATAAATGATGTACATTACCCCCACTTCATTTTCTTATTTGGTCGCCGTCTAAATAGACCTTTCAGACTCCTAGTATACTACCTGTAACCTGAGACCTTCTTATCTGAAATACTTAACTGCTTCAACATCTTCATTGGTCTCAGTTGTCTTGTCTTTTTGTTTTTGGAATTGTATTCTTTAAAACAACAAGTGGGAGTGGTTTACATGATAAGTCAACGGGAAGATGTGATTTGAACAAAGCGATGTGAAATTATGCAAATTGTACAGAAAAAGATGCTGTGTTATTCTGCACTCTGCTCAAATTTTAATATTTAAACTTTAAATGAGATTCAAAGTCCTGTTAAACAGTCAGGAGCTTGATTGGATGGGACATACAAATCATGCTTACATGACAGGGGAGACACCATGATCAAAAAGGAGCATCATCTAGGTCAAGAAACTATAGTACGTGGCAGTGAAAAACTAAGCATGCGGCTACTAGAATTGTAATATACAGATGAAGCTCAATGTCACATAAAGTTAGTTAAGCTCTAAAAAATTTATCAAAACTTAACATTAATCATTTTTATGCCTCAAGCTAGTTAAACATCTGTGTTTTTAAAGATCCATGCGTTTTTATTACTTAAATATCACGAAAAAAAAGATGAGTCGTATCCACCAGTATGTAAAAAACATAAGCTATCCATAAATTACATCATCAAGAACAATGTCCTTTGGAGTCTCTCGAGTGGGAGACTCAAGTTTGAGATACTGTAAGATTATTTTAAGACTGAATGATAAGCAGATAATGGAAAATAAAACAACAATAAAAATATTGCGTTTCTTACAGGAAAAAAATATATTATAAAAATAAAACTCAACTCATCTCAAACTGATTACTTGCTGCTGTTTTCAGACACCAATGAGTAGCTGCATCACAGAAGATTAAAAAAACATCTTTCTTGAAGAAGTGTGCTTGAAGAGGTCAAACAATCTATTATGTTGGTAACTCATTTCTTCTATTTTGAGCTTCTTTTGAGTATAAGCCATGTCTAGCATGTCTGCAGCAATTGCGTGATGCTATCTTGTCAATATTTACCATACTCGCTGAGTCGCTGTAGAATCGATCCAGTATCTTTATTAATGTGTGCCACAAAGAATTAAAGCTATTCTGAAATTAAAAGGGGATCCAACCCAATACCAGCTAGGTGTACCTATTCAAGTGGCCGTTGAGTGTATCTGGCTCCCATGTGTCTAGCAGATATTTGGAGCCTTCTAAAAATTTTAATCTTAGCTAATAAAAAACAACCTCTTACAGTTTTCAGAGGACATGTCCTTGCGCATTCATTATTAGAATAAGGTATAAAGAGAGGCTATGATGTAACTTTAGTTTCTGCTTTGGGTCAAGAACAAATTGCATCACTTAATATTTTAACTTTATTTTAAGGCTGGGTGAAGAAATTCATCTCACACATCTGTGTAATGAATCTTCAATTATTAATGACATGAATTGGACATTTACTTGAACGCAGGTGCTAGGTCCTTTTGCTAAACTACAGCATTGCACATAAAACTGTGTAGTTTCCATCTGAAACATGTTCAGTCTCTGAACAACCAGTCTTAGTCAATAAAAGTTTTTCAAAACAACATAAAGAATTCTCTTTAATACATTGAAGTCAAACTTCACCAACCGATGTAAAACATTTTGCATCACAGCACACAATGCCACAAAGCAAAGAGCTGAGCCGCTCTCCAATTCATGCTGCGTTTTAAACCTAACCTTGCTTTATTAGCTTATTTGATTCACCATTCTTCTTTTAGTTGATTCAATACATCTCCTATTTGCATAAAACTGGCCGGTAAGATTATCTTCACTTATTCGATCTATCCTGAGAGTCACCTTGTTCTGGATCTGCTACGAATAATGAGATTTTAAATTGGAAGACACTCACACAGAGAGGGAGCCATTTACAGTTAATTCATCTCATTGAGCTACATTGCTTAGAGGTATTGGAGGTTTAGATTCTCATTCAAGCATCGTATTTAACGACGGATGCCTCCTCCACTTCACTCGCATTCAAATTTAAATGCTTTGACATTGACTGATCCAATATTGCATTTGACTCTTGTTATTTTTCTCCGAGCAAATATTTGGGCAAAATTTCTTTCTGATGAGAGAATTGTGTGGTAGTGGCAAGAGGATGAAGACGAGAGAAAGCCTTTGTCTTTTTGTTTGTATTTTAGAGGATTTACTCCAAATTCTTCACGTATGTCTGCATGACAAACAAACAGTAACAGCTAGTTCAGGTGAATGCTTGAAAACCTTGCATTAACCTACTTTTTATGGCGATTCCATCTTTACTAAATCTTCCGAATGACATGTTTGACAGGAACAGTGCTTTACAAATCAGTTGTAATCAAAACCTCCACAGTACCATGATGGAAACTCCACTTGTGTGATGTTCAAATCTGCTTTTCACACAGTTTGGCCGTTTCCCTTTTATGGGCCTGTCCCAACTCGAGTTTCTTGTTATTGAAATAATAGAAATGGCAAAATACTAGCACAATGATGCCTTTGTATAAACAAACAATAAATCCCCTTGCCTGACAACGAACCTATAACCTCGTTTCTGACAGGTAGTAGAGCTAAACCACCTGCTTGTCTCATTATCACATTCAATTTATTAAAATAAATGTGTTTTCTTTTTTTCAAAGGGATTCATATTATTGTTATTTAGGCAGAGTTTGTGGGTCTGGTCGACCCATTGCCTCTTGGGGGTTTTAATTCACCTAATCAAGACATTTTATGTTAAAATACTTTATATTTATATTACTATATATACTTTATATTACTATATTTACTTTAGCCAAGAGACAAGTAAACAGCAAACATTTATTCTTCTTTAACCTTACTTCTTCACATTTAAAACTTAAACCATGTGTGGTGTTCTCGTTATTGTTATTTTGGCAGGGTTGGTAGGTCTGCTAATTCACACAGTTTTATAATAAAATGTAACATTTTAGGTGTGATTTATGTTTTTGTGGGAAGACAGAGTAAAGCTACAGAATCACCTCGCACATCTTGTGTGTAATATAAATGTGTAGGGGGTATACAGAGTGAGGTCATAAAAATTATATCTTGTTTACATTTTTCACAGAAAGTGAGCCAAGGCCTGCAAAACTCAGTTTTGAATTATACATGCTTGTATATTTTTTCTTTTGAAGCAAACTGAAAAAGAATCTAACATCAATTTTGTTGTTTGTCAGCTCCAAAGCATTTATTTATGGTAGAATTTAGAATATAAAAGTACATTTCACATCTAAATATGAATCTCTGCACATTAATGAAGCGTAAAGATTGCTAAAAAGCTCATTTTAAATCAGTTTCACATGGTCAGTGTTTACAAACATTTTATTGGTGCGTCTGCCACCAAAAAGACACATTTCATAAGTTCGTTCTTAAATTCAATTGCTTTGATTCACCAGCGAGAGTGGCGATAGTAAAGCGTACTATAGGAAAGCTGTCTGAAGAGTTATGAATCTAAGACAGCAACTCAAGCCTGAAATGGGGATAAAATAAAGTGATATAACTATTTAGAAATCTGTTTACACAGTGAGTGTTTTTTAGAAGGTGTGTTTAATTAGAAAAGATTGAGACAAATTGAGAATTGTAATTGTTTTTTGTAATCTATATTATATAATAAAGAATATAATTTACATACATCAGGTGATTAGTGATTCTGCCTTCTTGTGTTTTCATTTGTCTAATTTTAACATAATTAGTAATTTTTGACAAATGAAAAAATGTATAAATATATACATTTCTGTATGTCTACATATCATACATATCTTGTTTTCATAGTGTTATTACTCCTTCAGTCTTAATTGACAGTTTCCAGAGGAGCCAAAAATTTATTGGAACTCAGATCTGCTTCTCGGATATATTTTGTTGAAGACATTAATTTGGTAGTAACATGTGTAAATTTGCTTAACTGTTGTCATTATAATGTAATTAAAGACACTTTCCAACATTTAGAACCCAATTGGCTATCATATTTCTCAATGGCTTCTCAACATTAGAGTAAGTACTGCTACACAAGTGAATTTCAGAGGGTACAAGAACATCCCTTCAGAGGCATGGCAAATATGAGAGTGATTTAATGTGAAGTTAATAGGCTTTTTTAACTTCTATTATATAACATGAACATACTAGCTTAGCAGCTCAATTGTGGCCTCAATTAATAACTTCTAAAGGATTAACTGTGGGGCTCAAGATTTCTGGCACTGAGCTGCAGCTCATCATAAAGTTCAGGAGCACGTTAGAAGAGACTGTTCCTCTGTATTGTGCATCTAAAAAATGATTGCAAGTACCTTGTATCCACCAAAAAAAATCTATGATTTCTAGTATAATTTGAATAAACTGGCAAGATCACCATTGACCACAATATCTTTCACATGAATTTAGGTCTCTCAGTAACTGCATCTTACAACATTTGATATGTAGACTATTTAGTTGACAGTTTGAACCGTTTTGACAGTTATATATCTCTATGTATAACATAATATATCCATGCCTTGCAACATCCAAATAGTTACGCTACATTTTGAAAAGGAAAACCGCTATGTGCCTTGAAGAGAATTTCAAAATTCACAGATCAGCAACTTAGCCTTTAGCTATACACAGTGTTGGCGACTCAGTTCTCTCATTTTGAGCAAAAATAACAGCATATCTTCCCAAAAGCTATGTGGGGTTTAATTTATAATCAAATGGTGTGGAGGCCAAATAAGTCTGTGCATGTCCTGGAGCCCAACAACTTAGCCTAGCTAGCGAGGCCATCAGTGACCTTGCGATTTGCACAAAATATGTTTCAGTGTGAGAAAAACAGTCTCCCTTCATCGCAGCATTAGTTTATTCTTTAAAAGCAAATGGTGTGGAAGCAAAACAAGCATGTGCCCGTCCTGAAGGTGTTAACTAATCTCCAGTGAGCAGTCTGTGTGCTGCCTTCACTAATTGCTCCCTGTATTTGAGCGTGGTGTGAGAGCAGCCATTGTAGCGAGCGCCCGTCCGGCCCCCAGAGGTCTCACACCTTCATTATCACTCTTTATTGCAAAACCTTCTATGGGCACTCAGCACCAAACAGCCTGCGTGATAAAAATAGAGCGTTTCCCCTCCTCTCCTTTTGGTGGTTTCAGTTTTAATTACCAGCGCAGCGCCCAAGCCTGAGTCCTCAGCAGGCTGGGCTTTTTGTTCACTAATTAAAGCGAGGAGGGAGTTTATTGAAGAGACGTAAACTATGTGCTCTCATCTATTATTAAGGGGACAGGACAAATCATTTTCAAATTTAAACACTACCTGTCTTGGGACGCATCAGGGTTGGGTTTGGGTGGGGGAGGAGGAGAGAGCCAAATGAAATGGAGAAGAAAGCCAGGTCTTTTTTTCTCAAGTTTTGGCACCAATCGGGGTCCTGTCAGGTACAGTCTGGCAGTGGCTTTTGAATCCTGCCATCTGTCTACAACTGCACGCCACCTCAGCTAAGATTTCTGGGTCAAAGATGGCTGCTAAACTCAGCAGCAAGCAGCCACAGCTTGGATCCCACCCTGATTTAATTGCTGCACCCCCTGTGTGTGTTTTGGCTAAACAGAAGACATAAATAAGCAAACAGCAGGCAGGTAATAAGAGGGTGGGAAAGAGTATGAGATTGATGCAAGAATCTGTCCCTCGCTAACCTGTCTTGATGCAGTTTTTGCCCAAATTTTTTGGCAAACATGACACTTCTTGGCGTCACGGTGGCGCAGTGGGTAGCACGGTCGTCTCATAGCAAGAAGGTCGCTGGTTCTAGGCTCGGCTGGGGCAGGTGGCATTTCTGTGTGGAGTTTGCATGTTCTCCCCATGATCGCGTGGGTTTTCTCCGGGTGCTCCGGTTTCCCCACAAGTCCAAAGACATGCGGTATAAGTGAATTGAATAAGAACAATTGTCCATAGTGTTAAAGTGTGAATGACAGTGTGTGAATGTTTCCCAGTGATGGGTTGCGGCAGGGAAGGGCATCCGCTGCGTAAAACATATGCCAGAGAGTTGGCGGTTCATTCCGCTGTGGCGACCCCGAAAGGGAATAAAGCCGACATGAAGATGAATGAATGAATGACACTTCTTCAGCTGCACAAGAACTTGGCACCATGTCACAGTTAAATTAAACAATTATTAGATCCATTACATTTACATTATATTTTACATTTATGCATTTGGCAGATGCTTTTGTCCAAAGCGACTTACAGAACGAGAGAGACAATATGCAATTTGTTACACAGTCAAAGTCTTATCTTAACTTATCTTGCTCATAATAGAAGCTGTATCAATTGATCAATAAACCATAGCAGGAAGAAAATAAAGAGGAGCTATTTTTTAATAGTAGGTATTCCCTGAAGAGAAGAGTTTTCAGTTGCTTTTTGAAAGCTGTTAGTGTTGCTGCTTTCCTGACTGGATCAAGAGTTTTTTCCACCAGCCAGGGACAGTGAGAGAGAACGTTCTGCTAAGAGATTTTCTGCCTTTGTGGGACAGAACCACGGGAGACTGTTCCTTCTCTGAGCGCAGGCTTCTGTAGGGCATGTAGGACGGTATGAGCTTGTAAACAGGGGCTGATTTGGAGATGGTTTTGTAAGCCAGCATAAGAGATTTGAATTTAACATGAGCTGCAATGGGGAACCAGTGAAGAGTGATGAAGAGGGGAGTAACATGAGCTCGCTTCGGTTCCTTGAAGATAAGACGAGCTTCAGAGTTCTGGATCATCTGCAAAGGTTTGAGCGCATTTGCTGGAACTCCTGCTAGAAGAACGTTGCATTAAATTAATTTATAAATATATCAATTATAATTAAAAGCTATTTTGCCACCCGGACAAAAATAACAAAGTATGTGTTATACCTTTCCATGACAGACTACAAAAGAACACTTTACAAGCAAGAGGCCTGATCCAGATTTATATTTATTAATAACTAGCTGACAGTATTATATTATCGGGGAAGCTATGAACAAGTATTGAACAAGCTAGGGTGATGATAGTAGCACGACTTAAGCCATTCAGCACATTAAAAGCTAGAAGCAGTACCGTAAAGTCAAACTATTGTTTTATAAATCAGCATGTTCAGTTTCTTGTCAGGACTAAATGTAGGTTATGTAGCATGATGATCAGGCAGCTAGCTAACAGAGCAGTAAAGTTATACAATCTGGGAGTGATGAAGGCATGAAAAAATATTTCTGGATCTGCTATAAATGTGTTCCGCACTTTGGAAACGCTCCAAAGGTGAAAGAAATCAGTCTTGGTAACTTCTTAAATATGATTCTTATAGGTAAGTTTGTTATCTGTTATTACACAGAGATGTCTAACTTTTTACTTTTTCAAATTACATCTTTTTCACTTTGGTTTTAATAAAGCTTTTCTGTTAGCAATTTATAAATCTGGTTTTGAGCAAAACTTTTCAAAAAACATTTTTGGCTATTTTTAAGATATGTTGAATAGCATAAGTAAATATGTGTTCATGTAAATTGTAGATAAAATTGAACAGTATTAAAGATAAATTAAAAATTATTAAACAAAGTATGCACACTTTTGTCCAATGTATACATTCTTTTTATCGTCATTCTTTTAAAATAGATATATTTTAAACAAAATATTGTATTTTGTTTAACAGCCACAAACAGTTGAAAAGACATCAATCAAGTCTCAGCTCCATGCTCATAATGACAATCATGAGAATCACAAAAATGGAAAACATAATGCATGATTTTTTTTTTTTTTTTACAGTCAGTTGGCTTTGCTTTAATGGAGTTTGAAGCTTTATTCAAATGAGGCTGAGATTTGGTTGCTGGGAGCTGATAGAGAGCAGTGAATAGAGAGAAGAGTATAATGAATTTAGCTTGGCTGTGATTCTGTGAAACTTCCAGCAGCCTAACAAGCTCCACGCACACTTCCAGCAATTAGTCACTGTCAAATAGGGGCAAATGTAGCACTCTCTACATGCTTGTTAGGTAAAAATCTACACAGAGGTCAGTGACTTCAAGGAAAATACAGAGTTACCGTTCACTGGGGGAACAATGCTTCTTCTTAAAACCTCTAGTGTTTTTCCTGCAAAATGAAGTGATTTGGCTCAGAAATGTCATAGATTAAAAACGTAGTTAATACAAGTTAAAGTCTTCCATCCATTACAATTCAACATTAACTGTACTCTAAACAGCCATGATTTTGCTTCTTGCTCAGCACTATTGAATGCATTTATGTTCATTTACTATCATGTCAGTCCTGAGAGGCGTTTTATTCGATTTTTCAAATCTCCAATAACAAAGGAAAATCTCAACTAACTTGTGCATCTGTTAAAACTATATGACTGAAATTAAATGACGATAGACAAAAATCATGAGCATCAACTTTTTAATGTTTTTTCCATCACTCATTCTCTGTTGAAGCAGACTTGAGTACAAAGCTGATTAAGCTCAACATCTCAATATCTATTTTATCGATTTAAAAGCAAGAAATTTGTTGAAAGGACCACAAGGGAGTGAGGTGGAGGGCACCAAACTGCCCTTCTGTCAGGTCACATTCATTTCTCTCTCAGGAATGCTTTTACTTTTACTTCTTCGTTTGCTTCCACCCACAGTTTAAAACATGCAAATAGATGAATGGTGTTTTCTTTATTGTCAGTTTGCACTTGTAAAGTAGATCAACGATTCATGTTACTGAAAAAAATGTGTTTAAACAACCAGTCTATGAGTTATAGTGTACCATCCAAAGAATGCATTATGGCATGTTTCTAATCATTTGTATGTACCTTTGGCATAAACAGTGCAAAAAAGTTTGTCTCCTTCCTCCAAGAACCACTGGGTTGTAAATACCACTAAAACAAAGTCAAACATTGAATTGAAGGCAGGAATTCCTCAGTGATAGCATAGAGCAGAAGGCATATTTGATGCAGTTTGTCTTTTTTATCATATTATAATCATGATAAGCAAAATGTTTGAATGTGTTTCCAAATTTAACTTTGATCATTCATGCTTTGGTATGGCGTTAAGCATTCATGAATCACCAGGAGAAGAAGCATGTGTCAAAGCTGTTCTATAGTTTCATTTCAGATAAACAAGTTTATCTTGTAAGATTCGCCCATCAATAGCTCATTCCCAAGAATTTGATTTGAATGAAAGCTCAATTTGTTAATGTTAGACTGTGATTTGCAAAGCACTTTTTTAAGTTGAAGTGCAGAATTCCGCAGACAGTAGTGCTAAAATAGGATATTAATGTACTTCATTCACCACTAACTGTCACTATTGAGGTCTTAACACATCTTGTCGAAAGTCTTGGGCACATAAAGATGATTTAGCTCCTTTAGTTCCAAAGCAGGTAAAAAAACTGCCAAATGCAAAACTTTTAATAACTGTGAGTTTTATGGACAAGTTTTTTCAATGCAACAGAAAATTATAGATTTATTTTTGAGAGAGAGAGAACGAAAGTGTTTGTGCATGTGCGAGATGGAGCACAGTAAAGCTGTTCGTCTACACTAGCTGAAACAGCTTTCGCTTTCATTTTAAAGTATCAATAAAAGGAACTACACTTTCAATTGGTGAAAGGGGGAATTAAAAACGAATAAAAAAAAACTTTTTGGCGAGTGAGCAAAATTGAAACAGACAATTGGTCAGCTCTTGTATAACCCAGGGAACCAAATAAAATTTTGGTAATGTGATGTCAACTGTTCCCTCCTGTTTCAAAATTCAGAATTAGTCGCCAGCATAATGTTTTTGTTTGTGATACATCAGTTTCCAGCACATATTAATATAAAGAGTTGTCTTCCTATATCATCACCGACATAAACTCTGGTGAATGTAATGGCTTGAGTGCTTCAGATTCAAAACAAACCCAGAATAAATTCATACAAAGGCATGATCCTCAGTTTTTGCCACTTTAAAAATATCTTATCTTGAATTTTGTAAGACCAATTGAATCCATAATTTTGTTGTACAAAGGCAGCAAGGTATGATGTGCCGAGTTGGTTATTATCTCAGACTTTCATTTAATAAAGTTGAGCGCAGTGACCCTTTAAGAACAGGCACTTATGAAGGCGCTTTCCTCTCCTGTTCTGAAAATCAAACAGCAGTCCAAAATAAATGTCACCGCCTCGCTCGTGCAGTGCAGCTCTGCTCACTTTGAAATATAGATTTTTCAATTACCTACAGAGAACCTACATTCTGCCATCAGGCACCTAGACAAGCACTCACTTAGATGTGATTTTTATCTTCCTTTTTAAACAGTGAGCAATAATCAGGCACAACTGGTAGACAGTGAATTAGAAGGCGTCAGCACGCACTTTAAAAACAGCTAACGAGGAAGTTTAATTTAAGAACAATAAAAGGTGCAAATATCAGATGCTAAGAACCACTAATTTTGTCACCACTCATTCAGGATCATTAATATTATTGAAATGGATCTAAAAATGCTAAGCCATTTTTTTGGCTGTGCTTTTTTGTACAATGAACCATGACAGAAAATGCCCCCCCCCCTCTTATTCAAATTGTATAAATTTATTTAATTTCTGGATATGCATTTAAAGAGGTACATTTCTCCCTTGGATGAATTTTTCCAATATACAGCAGGACGCATATATAGGTCAGGCACTGGAAGCCTTATCAGAAATTGTCCATTGCCTGGTTATTAAGGACAGCTTAGGTGGAGGAGGCTGCGGGAGCACCAGGGGTTGAGGTGAATTGATTGCCTGTGGACATGTTAAACATGACCCTGTCAGGCCCACACTCCACTCCGAAACCACGCCAACCTGTGCCCGAGAATTTTATTTTTAATAAAATTCGGAGGGCCCGAGAACTGGCCCCAGGGGGTGTTTTCCACCGACTTGAAAATAATCAAAACCTGCGGCAAGAGACATTTGCGGTGTGTTATCACAGAGAGCATGGTAAATGCCTCCCCATATCGGAGCCCTTTAAAAATATAAATAAAATCACCACTTAAAAAGTCTGCTTGAAACACATGAACTTGGGAGGTGGATGGGACGGAGGCACAACAATGAGGCAGGGTGTGGGGTAAATGTTCACCCCATTCAGAGGCACCAGCTTGCAGCACAGGGGCAATGAGAGGATAATTACAGGGGTAACTTGGGCTCAATCTGTCCTCCTCCTCCCCCTTGAAGGGGTGTTTCCCTTGATTAGCCTGCTCGGGATGCCAGATTGAGGCTGATGGCAGGGGTCTCAGCTGCCGGTGTGGAGCCATGAATTGCCTGCTGGAGGAAGGTGTTGACAGGAGCAGCTGGACATCAGCGGCTGATGAAAAGAAGCAAGATTCATCGAGAGAACGGGTGGATGCTCCGCTGGGGAGAGAACCTGGCATCTGCTGGTTGAGCACTGTATTGCAGCCCAGGGTAAGCAGGGGGTCAGAAGACTCTGGGAGCAAGTCTTATGTCATCACAAAGATTTGTAACTTGTTTACATTTATGCTTATGTTTTGCTCTTAAAAGAGGGGATTTTTTTGTAAACGAACAAATTGACAATTATACAATAACAATTATCACAAAAGCTTAAGATATTCTGCAATATGTTAATAAATACATAAAACATTTTATGATACAATTTGGCTTTATTATGAACGTACAATGAACTTTTAAAAAAATCTTAAAGAACTATATTAATTGAGTTTAATAAAATACAGACAGTAAGCTTGAAAACTCTATTTCTATCTGCCTGTCCTACCTATTAATATGTCATATTATTCATTCATCCGCGTCATTAACGACTATTACTAAAATACATACATAAAATGCAAAAAAAAATATTATTATCCAAATAAATTATTGAAATATACAAATGATTGAAAACTGGATAAAAATATTTTAAAACTTCTTAAGGTAAACCTTTAATATAATTAGTTTTAAAGTAATTTATGCCATCGTTTGCTTCCAAGCAATACTTGTACATTTTAATGTTGTGGATTTTAAATATGGTATTTAACTACAAATTTTGTACTTTACAAAATCTGTAACTTTTTGTACCTGCAGAAGAATGCATCAGGGTGCATTTTTTATATTTTAAGAAAAAGTAAGAAAATATTATTATTAGTTCATTATTTAGTAGTACTTTTATTAAATCTGCACTTTTAATTTGAATTACAAATGATTTATATTACATGCTTTTTCTAGTTTTGAAAAGACATTTTCTAGCACCCCTGCTGCCAGAAAATTAGGACTTTTTGTGTAATAATTTTTTTTTTAGTCTAAAAAAAATAATTACCTTAATACCCTCAAAAAAATGCATGCATATACAAATTGGTCTACTTCATATCAAAAATATCTCTATAATATATTAGCCTATACTAGTTCTGTAAAAAAAAAAAACACTTTCAAATGCATTACAGACCCTCCTAATTTCTGAAGACTAAATACTGGAAAATCTCCTGTGCTGATTTCTCTCGCCCACCACAAAACTGTCAGGACGTCAAAGTTATCATACAAATTATGTGTGAAAATCCTGACTAATGGCTGAAAGCGCAGCAGCTCACATGTGAGCAGCTAGTAAAAACAAATAGCCCGGTTAGTTGTGATCAGCGGTGTAAATGAGGTATGATGGTGAGTGAGCTGGCACACTGAACCTCAGCCTCTGCCAGAGCCCGAGGGTTACGCTCGCCTCTATTGGTGTGATTCCACTATCCTGTGCATTAATGAACTGCCTAGCCGTGCAAATGAGCTTTTAATGGGTGTTACTCGGCTAGTGCGGAACTAGCTCGCACAAAGGATGTTTTACGCACCGACACCACCCTGCCTATTTCACCCCAGCAAGTAATTGTAGGTTCCAATAACACTTCCACTCCAATAAAGTGCTAAACAAGGTCATTGGAGTCCTCTCTGGAATACTGTCACCTGATTGGTTGATCCACAGAATGCCTCTTCCACTTTCTCCCAGTTGGCTCTCAATTGTACTTATAGAAGATTGTGTAATGGAGCTGTTGAAAGCTTAATGCTAATGGGCTGATGAGCGTTCAAATGTATGCAATTATTTTTAGTGAAAAGCACTGCTAAATTACTTCAAGCTAAGTCTAGATGCCATCATAGGTTTAGATCATCTCTATTTATATCACTGTGGTATAGCAGCGATATGAAAAAGTAGAGCTGTATATTGTGAGCTTTCTGGGATCTAAAACTTGAAAAATCGCTTAAATTAAAAATTGCCTTTGATTTCTACAACACTATTCTAGATATTCAACCCTTTGGGAGGGTGGGGGACCTCATAATCCAGCAATATCCCCCAAGATGTTATTTGGCTACTATTATGCACCAGATCACTCATTACACTCTTTGCTGGTAGGAAACATGGAGCCAGTGAAAATACAGTAGTTGTTAGAGTGACATCACCCATAGGTTTTAGCAGAAACGAAATGAGGCTCAAAGTTTGGGAAAAACAATCACATCCTCTTTGATAAAGCACCACTTCTGGAGTCAAAAATGAAAGAAAAAAAAGTCATGATTTGGGGAAATGGAGATTACGAGAATTAAAGCTTTTCGTTAAGTAAATGGCTCTCGTTCAAGCACCCTAGTCCTTATTATGCAAACCTTTAAATCTTAAAATATATAACTTATAATCTAATATAACTTACACAAATGAGTCACAAAAATTCACTCCCCTCGCAATTGTAATGAAAGTCAACTCAAGAAACTTGCATTACAAAACCTAATGGAGCCTGTGGCGTAAATGTTTTTTAGCTGTAAAGTTGGCCATTTTTAGCATTGCCATCAATGGGAATCAGCTCACTTCTGAAGTTCGTCTTAGTGTTCAGATGACAAACTGTAATTCATTCACTTACTATTACACATATTCAGGAAAAGACAGAGTTTGCCCCTCGGGTGGCAAAATTAACATGAAATGTTGTCACTAAAAGCTGAACATTTGTGAATGCATTACAATTTGCATTTTGGTTAGTTAAATAAAGTATTAACCAACATGTACATAAACAAACTCTGTCTGTTCAATTTTTTGGAAAACAAAGTTTCACATACAGTAACAACCACACATTTTCAAATACCTCAGTTATCTCTTGTTAAGGTTTCACTTACATTAAAGTGAGGTGGAGTTTTCAGACATGTTGTAGAGTCAGAGCCAGGCACTTTCACATGATAAAGAGCACTCTGCTTGCTGCAATGGCTTCACAGTTTTGATCAGGATGCCGACTACTGCTTAATTAGCCAGAATCAGCCCAGCTCTGTTGGAGGAACAGAGAGAGGTTCATGATTAATGATAAAACTCAATTTGAGTTCAGCTGCTGACTCAACAGTATCACAGTGGAGTCCACCTGTAGTACAGAGAGGATAAAGTATGCTCCACCCTAGGAATGATTATGAATAGCTATATTTGCATCTTAACTAAACTGTATTACAAAAAATCAAAACATAAACTGAACTAAGGCTACTATAATTTTGCCAAGAACTCAACAGGATTCTTGTCTGTTTTGTTTTTCTTTTTAACTGAGGGTTATGATATGTACATTTACAGATGATTTCGGATAGTATTATTTGTTTGTGACATGTAAATAAATCATTTATTGGACACATAGTATTCAACTTGAATTTAATTTAAGGCATTTTTGACCTAATAGTGATCAAACTCATAGCTCCTTCTACTATTAATTTCTCTGTTCAAGATGAGGTCCCAGAAGTACCACCGTGATGATGTCATGAGTAGCATCCCATTAGCTCACACCCTAAGTGCAAGACCTGATTTAACTGAAGTTAACTGAAGTTGAAGTGGTGTTTGAAGGTATAGACTGGATATAACTTAACTAATAATGCTAAGTGATAAACAAGATGGCTGTTAACACAGTAGGCTGACAAATTCTAAATAAGATTGCCATCATTAAAAAAGGCACTCAGTGGTGCTTTACCTTTATGATAAATAAAAATTAACAGGGAACATGGCTACAATTGGAACTGTTAGGCGCAGGAGGCCAAAAGAGGAATGCAGACCCACAATGCATGACAGTCTTTCTCATAAAATAATAATTTATTCACGAAACAAATAACAAAGGCAGGGCAACCAAAGCAAAACCCACAAGGGGGAAAACCAACGAATAATGTACAAATGAAAACTTGGCTGAACAGAAAGACAAAACTGCAGCACAAGAGCAAATAGAAACACCATCAACACACCGATAAGTGGTATAATGACCCGACACCAAACGTAAACTTAGGGAAGCTTATGAAGGGAAACCAATCAAACATAACGAGGGAAAATACAGGCGTACCAACTGAAAACTCTAACTAGAAAATGAAAAGGGCGGGGAAAGGGAGGAACAAAACTAGACCAAGTACAAAAACAAATCAAAGATGGCCACCGCCAGTCACATGACCCAAGCCATGTGACTGGAGGTGGCAAAACAATATAAGAGAGATAACTGAAAACAAGGTGAAACCAAAACTGAGGGAAGGACTGTCAGTGATCTGACCCCTGGCGACACCGATCTCCAAACAAGATACTGGGCAGATCCTGACAGGAACACTGTAACATTTTTTTTTCTGGAGCAGAAAAGCCAGTGTTGATATTAGTATTGTACACGTTTTTTCAACATACCTCCCCTTGATTAAAAATATCAGCTATATAGAATTTAAAATTAGCGGCCTAAAAAAGAGATCGCATGTGTCCAAATTAATTGGTTTAGCTACAGTGAATGATTGGGAATAGACTCTTCCATGTTGTGTTATTTGAGCAAATTTTATAACAACTATGGGATCTGTGTTATTCACATTATTTACCTAATACCAAAATGCAAAGAAAAATAAATATACATTCAAAAACATACATTGAAAATCTTCCAAACATTTTTTCAAAATAACCAAAGATTTGATAAAGTGATCATTCTTTTCTTCTTCGTTTTGTCTGTGTACATTTTTGGGTCTGTACACAGTTAAACAAATGAAATAAAACAGTTCTGTTATATTTATTACGTTTGAATAAATTGAACACATTTAAAAAGAAATTAGTAATTTAAAATGGTAATTCCATGAGACGTGTAAAATGCAAGTGTTTTCAAAACTTTGTCCAAAAGTTGTGTGGATGATATTTTGACTTATCTGAGGTTGCCTTTAGGAAGTAGAAACAAAGCCTCTAATAGATATTTTTGCACCACTTAAGCCACAGTTCAGCATGAAGCATAATTTCCAAAACATGATTTTGGTTGACATTATTATTATTATTAAAATGATTATCTCTAAGAAAGTAATTCCTACAAAAGAGGGTTTTTTAAAGCAGTCATCATAACTGCCACAACTTTTGTTTTACATCCAGAATTACTTTTACAACAGTATCTTTATCATTACCTTGATTGTCATCATCTCGTGTGAATGGCCCTTTACTCTGTAATGTTGCAGCCATTTTCACTGCATTAAGTCTCTAATGGTGAGTCTGCACACCAACCAACCATTTGACACCTCTTCTAAAACTCTCTGTCTATTGCTAAATCAATTGGTCTATTGATCCAGGGCTAATTAGGGCAGGGTAAATGGTTGAAGAACACAAATATTGGTCCACTGATGAGCCAATAGACAGCAAGGGGCATAAATCTGGCGATAGATGGAGAGGTGTCAGATAAGACTTGTTAGTGCAGGCACTAAAATAAATGAAATTGTGTATGAGGGGATCTGTCAGTTAAATGCTCTTGCTGAGGAAGCTCACATAAGAGAGATTTAAGAGGGTTGCACTGGTCATTTTAATTGTGTCTATTTATTTGAGAACCATCAATACCCTGCATATTACAGCCGGTGGATTTGTGAAGAGGGGTTCATAAGAGGCTAATGTAGGTTAAGCAGCTGAGTGAAGCTGTATTGTACATTTTAAAATTGATTAAACTTACAATTACAAAATTATACTGATACAATAAATTGGACACCAAAAAGATTCTTAAATGTTATTACTGAATTATTTGGCAGTATTTTATCAAGAGTTCTTTATCCCCAAGAATCTGGAGACAAAATATGCATCGTTATACAAAGCCTGTAAAACACAATAGAGCTATACTGTAAACATTTATAATTCAATTTATATAATTGAAGGTATATATATATAGTAATTGTATCATCCTGCCAATCACTCATTCATCTTTCTGTTGTCTCAGGTGGTTAACACAGTTTTGACTGCTGAGGAGTTGGTGGGATGAAGAATGGTCCCTTCTACTGAAATGACTAAATAAAATAATTTAGACACCATTAAAATAAATGTACACAATTTTTTAAAAAACACAAGCATGATGTAATCCTTTTTAAAACCAATATCAACCAGTGTTTTTTAAATTTTTTTTATTCATCCAAAACCAGGAAAACAGGGCAATAAATAATATAAATACATTCTTTTCAATTTCTGCACAGATTTCACATGCATTTCATTTTACAATAAAAACGGTAACACTTTACAATACTCTTCCTTAGCAACATATAACAAATAGGTAACTATTTATCAACGATGTTACTATGTAGTCTTTATTAATTGGTAACTACTGCTATAGTTATTAGTTATATAGTTACATATTTATGAGTATAGCTACTGTTATATCTACCATTAACTACCTGTAACTATAACTACTAGTAACTACCATAATTACCATTAGCAGTTCAAGTCAAGTCAAACTTTATTGCCACATGTACAAGATATACAGAAAATCGAAATTGTGTTACTCTCAGACCCACGGTGACAAAGTACAAAGATAAAATGTAAAAAATAATTTACACAATATAGTGCAACAGAACTTTGCAAGATTTCAAAGTGGCAGAGCAGTCTTAACAGTCTGACTAGTATGAGGTAGTCAGTAGACTCGTTCTGTACAAAGTGACTAGAATCTGGAAGAGTCACAGTGAAAAAAAATGTCTCACCAATCAGCTGTCATTTTTTAAAGGGAAGAATTCTTCTAATGTGAAGAAAAGTCTTTAGTTGGTTTAAATCTGTTTTAGAACAAACATATTGCAGTGTTCGGCTAAAGTAAAAGGTCTTCAGGATTAGGTGCCTGATATTACTTGAACACCCACTTATTGAAAAGTCAACGTTGTCCATTTTTGTGCAACACATTTGACACTTCCCTTATTTTAATCGAAGTCTTTCTCCCCCTCAAGTGCCCTATTTTGCCATTAGACAAGTTGTGGTCACGCGCCATCAAACTCTAATTAGTTTCAGCTGACAGGGAGTGTCCTTGAGGTCAGAGGTCAGGTTGGGTTGTAGAAGGATGAGGGTGAGCAGAAGGGTCGTGCCAGAGCTCAGGGATCACAATCCTCATTACAGCAATCCGTCTGGCCTTAAAAATCAACCTGGCAACCGAGCATAGACATCAACTGTGTTTGTCCTACACACAGAAATCCTCCTTTTCATCGCTGCTTGTTTGTCCATTCTTTATTCTCGATGCCCCCAGTGCTAATGTCAAAACAACAGTTGATGTTATTTCTCCAGGGGTGAAGAGGGGGATCGCCTGCGCCCTCTGCAGGCCAGCTTCAAAAGCTTGACACAGAGTCATTAACCCGGAAAACATGGCACTGTATGGATTGTCAGAAGAGATGTTTCAGAACTATTTCCCCGAAAGCTTAAATTCTGGAATAAGTCTTAAATTAATAAGCACCCCTCCGCCCTTCAGTTGCACAGTCAATGCTAAGTGCCCTTGTTGACTCAATTGGATTAGCACTAATATGTAAACACAGGAGGTAAAACAGTAATCCTCCAGTGAAAGCGGAGGGAAAAAGAAGATAAATAAATGCAAATGGAACGCTCTCGACTTTATAACAATAAACACGGGGACTGATTGAGCGCAGGGTTTGATATGGTAGACCTGAATGCATTCGAGATGAGTGTTTTGACCATCCAGTGGCAGAGTAATTACCCGTTTGTAACTCAGTTTGATAATAAGAGGCAAACCTTAGGGGGATAAGATACAGAGTTGTTAATTATTAAACGCTTACATCAGCCAAGCACTAGGGAGTTGCAATTATTAATGTTGTTGTTCTTGTTTGTGCTTAAACACAACTGCTGCTGTTAATATCCTCATTAACCAAAATGAATGATTTTATTACTGTTGATTTGGTCTGGGGTTTGCTAATGCGTTTGGGTTGTGTCGTCAAAGTGAATTGAGAGATAAATATTGCCTTCGGATGCACCGCTAGAGAGTTTATTTTAATTCCCCTCCCCAAAACTCAAAGCATACTCCAAGAAATAACTCTAAAAATATACTTCAATTGAGCGCAGTGAAACTTGAGGAAAATTACATGAATGATAGCTATGGATTTAGACTCGGAATCATTAAAAAACTTGCTTGAATTATGCTGCAAACATGTGTCAAAAACAAAATAGCCAGAATTAAGCCGAAGCAGTTGAGATGGAGGCGTGTCATTTTAATGCCTTGTCTAAAAGGAGCACAGGTTCGGAGTTTCTTCCTCACCCTGAGAAAGTCAAGGTGTCCTCAAAATGTCTTGTTGCATTAGCGCGTCACAGCATTAACATTTAAAATAACTCTGCTTCTAAAAATCACTTTACAAGGCAACAAATAAGTTGAATTAATGAGCTTCACTTTGGATTAACATGAGTAGGTGAGTAATAATTACATCCAGCAAATCAAAAAACTTTAAGCTCATGTATCAAAGGGACACCTGTCAGTGTTCATAACACGTATCTTTATTTAGTGCTTTATTAGATGTTTTAGGTCAAAAATAAAGCACTTTGAAATAGGTTGAAATGCCTATTGTGTGAAAGATGTAGGAAAAAGAAACAGCTGAGTAAATTCTCGAGCTCCCTGTAGAGCTGACACATTGCACTGCACTATTTACTATTTCAATAACATGCTGAAAGATCAGCCAATCACCGGATTAGGGCTGTTATAACTCTTAAACAATAAAGCCTCTCTCAGGTGTTACTGCCAATGACTTAAGACTTGCCATGACAGCTTTGGAAGAGTCCTCTGAGTGGTTAAGTCATGTCAGAAAGATAAGACATCAAGACCTTTAAGTTATTGAAGGACAATGTGAATGGTGGGAGTCAGAAATTGCTACTCACTGTGACGAAAAATTGTAGCCAGGGGGATTCAGAGGTGTTCAAAGTGGTTTTTAGCACTTAACATGGATGTATTGAGTGGTTTCAGGTGTTTTTAAACTAACTCGTTACCACTTGCCAGCAAATATAGATGATATTGTGTCAAGCATTGCAAGTCGAAAACAGAAACATGTGTGATGATCAATGCAATTATGTTAAGGATGTAAATTGTAGAAGATATACTTTCTAGTTTGGATCGGATGACATACAAATTAGACCCTTAAGGAAAGGCAATTTTTTTGTACACATTGACAATTCAAAGTGCTTTACAGAAGAATAAAACAGATCACTGATTAAACAAACAATAAAAACAGATCAGAGACCAAAGCTAGGGATGAGACATTCAAATTCAAAGTATTAAAAGAAAAGAAAAACAGAAGTTCATAGGTGCAGAGCTTTGTGAACAATGCTAGTAAGTCATTTAATGTACATTTAAATAAATGTGTTTTTAGTCTGGATTTAAACGTGACAAAAGTTTTAGCCCCTCTAATCTTGTTTGAAACTGTTTCCAGCTCTGGGCAGCATAGTCACTGAGAACAGACTTTCTATGCTTGTCAAACTCTCCCTCAGTCAAAATTTGAACACATTACTAGATTTAATATTTACCATATTAACTTAGATTTGAATCAAATATAAGCTTTACAAAAAAATTGGATCTTTACAGTTTCATAAAAACAAAGTTTTCATGTTTTACAGTTTTTTTAAGTGATATAACATTTTGATGGTTTTGTATGTTTACTGGTGTGAGCCAGTCATCTAAGCCACAGAAAGAAATATGTGAAACCAGTTTTTCTTAGTTTTTGTTATGAAAAACAAACAAGAACCAACAAGAAAATTTGTGAAGTGTTTCGTTAATAAAAAAAAAAAAATTTTAAATAACCATTATTGTTACACACATGAAATTTCCAATCCAAACAATTTCAAGGTTCAAATTTAAGCTTCTCCTGCAGACAGTTGAAGTAATAGGTATTTTTCTATCTTTTTATTACATTATTAAAGAAAATAATAAACTATCTACAATATGTTTTGTTGTGTTGTTATTTCTTGTGTTTTTTTCTCATGATTTTCCGGTTCATGCAGCTACAATAACCAGAATATAAACATCACAGTTGCGTTTAATTGATGTTTTATGCATATTTTATAAATGTGAAAAGGTTTGAAGTATTCTCATGATAATCTGACTAAACTTGAAATATTTGCGATCATTTTTACTTTTTACTTTTCAAACAAATACTTGTTTATTAATGACACACTTTTGTTGTGGTGGAAAAGGACTAAGAATCAAATGTGAAGAATATGTAATTTCAGGCTCTTTCTCTGACTTGTGTTTTGTCTCATCATATTCCGTCCATGAACTTTTTAACAAATTTTCAGCATTTTCAAGGATTTCAAGCTCTCGTTAGATGCCGACTCAACTTGCTCAAAACGGAAAGTGTGCTGCCAGCATTTTTTCAGTAACTAAAGTGTATTTTTAACCCTTGTGTGGTGTTCATATTATTGTTACTCAAGCAGTGTTTGTGGACCCATTGTCTTTTGCAGATTTTAATTCACCCAATCAAAACATTTTATGTTAAAAACTTAAACAATATTTCCTTTAGCCAAGAAACAAGTGATATAAACAGCAAATATACTTTATGTATTGTTCTTTAACCTGATTTCTTCACGTTTAGAATTTGAACCAAGTGTGGTGTTCTCATTATTGTTACTTTGGCAGGGTTGCTGGATCTGCTGCACCCATTGCATTTTGGTGCTTTTAATTCACACAATCACACAATTTTATTCTAAAATGTAAAATGTTATGTTTATGTGTGATTTATGTTTGTGTGGGAAGAGAGAATAGAGCCGAACACCTTGTGTGTAATGTAAACGTGTAGAGGGGCGTATGTGTGGGGTTATAAAAAATCTGTTCTGATATATGTTTTTCACAGGAAATGAGCCAAGCCCAGTGAATCTCAGCTTCAAATAATAAATGCTTGTTTCATTTTTCTTCTGATGAAAACTGAAAATGGGTCCCACAGACCCGAACACCATACAAGGGTTAATAACTAAAGAGCATTTGTACTTGTTTTTTGTAACATTGTAATGATCTAAGATAATCCACCTATCTGAAGTAACTGTTTTCCACTAGTTTTCGATGTTACCATATTTTTGGTGCCCAACTCTCCAGCTCAAGTGTGTTGAACAGGGAGATAAACCAGGAAAAGTTCACAGGGCCGATATTTCATCCTAAAAAGCTTCCAACAGTGCCAGCATGCAATTGATGAACATATACCAGATTAAATTATATATTTTAGTATAAAGTCTTTTTATAGTCAACATACTCTTCATTATCTATAAACACTCACAGAGTACCCTTTACTATTTAGGTGAGACCTGCTTTGAAAGTAGCAAGAGAAAATAAATCCTCAAAAAAAGAAAACTTTTATAACATCAAATTGCTTTAAAAGACAAGCAATAAAACTGCATTCTAACTTCTACTTTAATGTATGTTCACATCAACATTTTAAAGGAGTCAAATGTCAGCAATGTCCACAATCAAAAGTCGTTGATGTCTTTTTTACTGTTAGTGAAATATTTTACATTATCTCAAATTAACCTTTGTATGCAACAATATAAATTACACATCCACATGAGAACTAGTAAAAAGGATTTCTTCTTAAGAGGAAATAGTTTAACAAACCAAAAAAGCAAATAAGGCTGTTTATGAGGCCAGTTTCTCCAGTGTAATCTGAAGCATATGCAATTTTAAAGGGTGTTTCTTCTGCTAATGGGCCCCGAGGGGCAGGAGGTTAATTGATGCAGCTGTTGATCGCTTTTTACACATGATGCAGGGTTCATCTCCCGTGTGACTCTTATTCCAAGACACTTTTTAATGAAGTGTTAGACAGAAGGCTTTTTACAGTAGGTTGGGATCTTGGAGAATGCTTTCGAACAAAGCAAAAGAAGAGCTTTTAAGAAAATGCTCTTCGGAAGACCATTGATTTATGCTTTAAATAACCATTTTTCAGCCCCATTGGTACATTTTCGTGTTCATCATCTTGATGGGAGATAGGAGGGGCCGTTTGTACTTATGTGATATTGGTTTACTTGCTATTAGAGAGAGCGTATGAATATATTTGACAACATAAGTTGGCTGCTGTTCAGATTGTATGACAGACAATGGAGAATTGTATGCAAATCTGGTTGAAATTACAAGGTTTTCACTCATTATGGCAGATGTTAAAGTGTCAATAAATGCTCTACCATAAAAGCTAACTTACAAAATTGATCAACAAGAATATATGAATGAAGACCCCTAATTATTATACATTCTTCCCTGCACAGTTATATGATTTAATATGTTTAATATTGCAATAAAAATAACAGAAACATGTTAAGTAATTGAAAACTGTATTTATGATTTCATTTTACATTCAAGATAAAATTCAAACAAAATAACACATTGACACTCACACAGTGTGAACTATCATAGATGCAATTTGAAAAAAATATCCCTATTTGTGCTGTGTGAAACCTCCTGAAACCCATCTATCATTCAGTATGAACCCAGTAGCGACTGAATACTACCCCTGTGATCTGTGATGCAAAATCTGAAAATCATGCAGTCTGAATTCGCCATCATGCTGAATTTCTGAACACTAGATTTTTTTTAATAACATTTTTGGAATATACTACAGTACGCCCCATGCCCCGGTCACATAGCCATACAACACATGACTGGTTCCTCACTGAGGATAACCAGGTCTGAACCTGGTTAGTACCAGGATAGGAGTTGATTTCATTCCTGGCAAAATTTGCCCATTCCTAATAATCCCTATTTTCTTATTGGCTACTTTCCTTTGATTGACTACCTGCTATGTGAGTTCTTTTAACAACACTGACTTTATTCATACTTTTAAAGGGCCAATAATATTGGAATTTAATAAGAGGTGATATTATTTTCTGCTTTTCCTGAACATGCAAGGTTAGATTTTAGTTTAATAAACAATCCAGATTCATTATATTAATTAATTAAAAGCTACCAATTTGGTGGTGTAAAGGATTCAGAAGTGTTCCAAAGTTCAAATGATTCAAGAAGTGTTCCAAGGACAAGGTCAAGGATTTTCCACAGTGTAAACCCATAGGGTACTCTTTTTTTTTTTGTTATTTTTGACACTTTTTTGTTTACTACAAAAATGTAGTATTTCATAGTTTTGTTGCCTTCACTGAGAATCCCAATGTAAATCATGCAAGAAAGATCACCAAAGAAAATGAGGTGTGTACAAAATTTTGCACATAGGTGAAAATGTTTAATACACCTTCTCATTAATCAGCTATTCTTACTTTTTATGAGTACATTTCACCGAACCACACATTTTTTATCTGCCACTACATAAAGAATAAAAGAAGCAGACTTCTTAAAAATCTCTCACAATGTACTACACTCTTTGTTTATGAAATGACTGCCTCACATTCACATTTAAAAAACCCTGGCATTTGACAGCTACTTAATTTCACATCTGAGGGATGAGGGTGACTAGATCACTTTTATAATATAATCTCTGGCAGATTTTAATTAAATAGTCTTTGGCAAACTCCTATAATTCCTCTGAAGGCCAGGCCTCCATTGGAGCCAGAAAAACGAATGGGATTCCTCACAGCTAAAGGGGCTTTCTTTACAGAGCAAATATTTACAGACAGTTGAGCATTGAAAATTAAATACAAATACATAGCTAAATTTATTTGATCCGAGGCTGTGGAAATGAGCGTGGCATGTGGAGAGAGCGGGAAGTGATGACAGTGTGATGAACTGGATAGCAGCCTCACCCTGAGGATTATACTCCCACAGTCACTAAATTCTGCTCATTAAAGTGACAAACCCAAACACAAAGCCAGTCAAGCATGAGATTCAGCTGTGTACAGCATCTGGCCTTTACCGGCAACCCCGAGCACAGCCGTCTCTCCATCCCAACCCTTTACAAACAGTAACCATCGTCAAATCTAAAACAATCAACATGCCTTTCATTTCCAATTCCGCCGCCTGTCACAAACGCCCTATTAGATGCCATGATCATACACCACTGTTGATTTACAAACGAGCATTAAAGGGGAGCTGTCCTTCTCTAGAATCTCCTCCAGTCTGTGCCATCCATCAGCCTCCTCCATCCTGATTATCTGGAGACAGCAATTTCAAGGAGACATCTTAATGGTGATGTCGACGTATTAATTAGAAGTGTTAATGAGCTAAAAGCAACTCAAATTAAATTAATGCAGCAATAGACACAGAGAGTGAAATTAGCTTCAATTTCTGTAAATGATTCTGAAGTGTGCACAACATATCAGGCTGCCTGAGCACTCCCATCCCCCAAAGCTAATCAAGAACTACATTGCAATTAGCTGCTTAATTAAAGCAACACTCTGCTTGGAAAATCCGCCACAATTAAGTAATGGCTGTTATAGCATGAAGAAGGCAAGCCGCATTTGTCTCCGGGAGAGGTGCACACATACCCAGACAAGTTATATTTCCAGCAGCCCAAGGGGACCAAAGGCAGCCAAGAATTGCCAGGATGGAGAAGGTTTGGAAAGTGGAGAGGGTCTGGAACCGGAGGTTTTATCGCCTGCTGAAATTGGCTGGGACTCAGACGAGCAGTTCCTAATCGCCACTTACTGTGTTGTCACATCAAAGCTTTCCAGTTGGACATGAGCAACCTCAGACAGTCTGAGCATTCCTCACTGCTTCAGCTGAGGATCTGTTGGTGACCTTCCAGTCCACAAGGTGCCAAATTCAAAAACTCACCCGCGTGGGAAAAACCACCCAAACAGAAGTACAACTCATGCAGATGTTTCTCCAGATGACAGTCCCTCCTCCATCCCTTCCCACATCAGACTTTATTTACCAGTCTCAGTGAAGGGCTGAGCTGTGAATAACACCAAAAGCATCGTTGGATCGCCTTGGGGTATTGGTGTAAGCACTATTCTTTAGCAGGTGTAGACCACTGCAAAGCATATGCCACCAGCCCGATGGGGCGCTCTGTGGAGACCATTCTCCAATGATTTCCAGGCTCTTCTATCAAGTGGAAACAGGTATCACTCACAAACACCATCTGTCATGTAAGGCCTTACCTGCTAGGAGCATTTTACAGAATGACGACCATATCCCATCCCTTGTTCCCAACTATACAGAGAGGGAGAACCTTGCTATATCTCCAGATAGCTCTGAAGGTTTCCTTCATCAAACAGAGACAAAAGAGTTTAGTTAGCTCTGCCTTGCTCCGGGACCCCCCCCCCCCCCCCCTTACTGACGAGAGAAGGAAAGGCACCTGAAGTGCTTGACACCAAATTAGGTTTTCAAAGGCAATTATTAGACTTTCTTCCCTAAAGGTAAATTACCTGCTTTCCCCAATTGATCTGCATTCTAATTATAAGAGTTTGTCCAGGAGCCATTACTGGAGCCTCACTGTCTACTACGAGAAGGTGTTAACATAGGAAAGGACATGTAGATGTGTGGGAAACGCTGTAAGGATTTTAATAAGCATTCCTCACCATAACTGGGGAAATTAATAAGCACTTCTGTGCACCTTTGAGGTTGATAAATTAAATGAATATAAGTGATTATTAAGAGTGCAGGGGGTACGGTGTTTCTATCAGGATGCTGCTGAAGGGATCTAGGATTACAATACATTTGAATGGCATAATCTTCAATTTTGTGACACTGCAGTTGCTGCTACTTTCTTTAAAATATGTTATTTTAAAGTAAATGATCTGCTCCCTCAATGTTAAAAAATCAGAAAATCATTTGGTTAGAGAACCTGTCAGAGTGTGTAACAAAACTAATACATTTCTTTTGCGTTCACCATGATAGTGATCATAATGTTTTATAGCCCTCTCAAGAGGCTGATATGATCGAAAAATAAAAAATTACTCTTTTATTATTTTTTAGCACAACACAGAAAGTGATCGTGTTAGCTTTTGATCAGTCATACATATGACATTTTCATTGGAACACTTCTTTGGAAATATTTTGGTCACAATTTTGGTCCTATGTGTATTATTACAATTTAATTGTCATATTTTATATTTGATATAAATCTCAAATTCGTTTTTTTATGAATTTGCAAAACTGCTGTGTTCCATTGTGTTATAATTTGTTAAGTCTTAATTCAGTGGTTAGAGCCATGTTTTCCTCAAAATAAGGATACAAGAGTAAACTTTTATGGCGATCGCATCTATTGCGATAAAGGGACAAAACAATTTCCGGTGCTGGACCAGTAGTTGACAAACAATTGACATGACAAGAAGCTGTCGTGAATAGAATCTATTACTTAACATTTGTAGGTTGCATGCACCTGAGCTTATCTACATTATGTACAAAAGGACGTTCTTGTTGTACCAAATTTGTTTTAATTTCATTTTAAAACTACACTTTTGCTTAATTTGCTAAATCCATGGAATAAAATAAGACTTTGAAACTTTTATTGTATAATGTATAATAAACTGAGCTAGAGTCCCTCTAGTAATTATTGGCAATTTTTCTTTTTGCCAGTGGTAAATTTTCACGTAAACAAGCGTGCATGATTGCAGATGTTGGTCAGTGGAGGTGAAACAGTGGGTTGTCTCCATTAAATCCGCCACATGGCGGCAGTGTGATTACACAGAGTCTCTTCCCAGAGACCGAGAAGCTATTGAAATTCAGCCCACAGTGCCCAGTGCTAATTAATATGTAAATTTAACATTGTTTGTTAACTCCGATGTCAAATTTTGATGTGAGCAGCAGCTTCTATGTTAACAGCAGAGATTCACTGAAGATTGGGCCTGGGTTATTGCCAAACCCCTGCCTATCCATAATCAAATATATTTTGACTGCCAGACTAATATAGGCCTGTGAAGCTTATAACTTAGGGAGACATGCTAATGATATTTTATTAAGCCAGAGTAATTGAAGGCATCATTTAAATGTGTAATTAAGCACTTAAGTATAATTATGCAACACAGTAAGAAATCAAATGAATTAATTAAAATTGCGCAAATGTATCCATGTATTTGGCTCTATTGTTCAGTTTGAACATAAGATGATTAGAATTTCATTGTATGAACCCCCAGAATGAGGAAATTTAATATTAGGCTGAAAGTGAAAAAAACGGGTGATAGAATAAAAATTCCCTCAAACTTAAAGCATAGCAAGGCGATTTAGCTTTTAAAATACCTGTGTGCACTAGCCAGAGATTAACGAGCAAGTTTCCACAGCTCCTTCTCTAAATTGACTTTCCATGAGGCTGAAAGGATTCTACACTGTTGTGTGGCTTTGAAAAAATCATGGATGGAGGCAGAGAAGGTAAGTGAGCAAATCTGAGTGCGTCCGTCCGTTTAACATGCAAAAAAAGTCTTGATTTCCAGCAGCAGCCCCGTTTTCTGAGAAGTCTTCCGATAAACACACATCTCCAGCCCCAGTGGAGTCATTTACCTTTCTCCGAGTAGGTTTGAGATATTAATTAAGATAAATCTACCTCAATTCTGTGATTCTGCCATCTGGTTATTTATTCGAATTATGCAAATCTTTCCTGTAGGGCAGGAGAATGATCACCCTATTTTCTTCTAATTCATATTAATATTCAAAATTAAATACTTGAGGATTGCAGTCCATCTGCTCCCAGCACATACCAAACACCTTGATACAGAAGTACGAGTGCCCTAACAAAAAACACACAACATGACAGCATTAACCCTTCCTCCTCACGTGAACCACACTCTAAAGCCGATAATGACATTTCCAAAGCGAGTTTCAAACTAAACAAACCTCTAATGCAACGAGTTTTGCAATTTACCACCTTTTATGCTCGTAAACCCCTCTGATGATCTCAGAACCTCAGAGCATGCAGACACCCTGGACCTGAGCAGGCAATTAAGCCAGCCGTGGCTTTGTGCTTGACTTTGAGCGCTAGTTTGTTAGCCGATCACGTGTGCGAGGGGTGCGAAGGGGTGAGGAGAACCCAATCGCAAGCTTCGGCTCAGGCCAGTCACTAATTAGGGTGAAGAGGAGGCCAGTGGACACGCGGTGTGATTAAATTTAGATCTGGAGGGAGATCTTGACCCCACGTGCCCCTCATCTAAGTGACATTTACCCAGGATAACCACACTGCAGCTGAGGCTTATTAACCTTTTGTGGGCCTGAACACCACTGACTGGCTTAATTGGCAGATGGATTATTAAATAGAGCAACTTCAAGATGATTGAACATCTCATATCTACAAAGCACAGGTTAGTCGGTAAAATCATATTATCACTTAGGCTTCAGGGCAAGGTGGCCTACATACATGTTGGAATGGATCATTTTTTGCCATTATATTATTATATAAGGTTGAAGCCTTTAGAGTGCAGTGGTAGAGTTGTGCGATCCATCACAAGGTCAGTTACCAAATTTATCTAGTCTCTCTTCATTCAGAGAGCATTTAATCATCAGATGCATTGCCATGCTCCAAACGGTGTTGGATCTGCCTGGAACGACTTAATCCTTCACGACCGATTTAGAAACTTTCTAAAGATCATGTCTGAACGTAAATCTGTGTGAGGTTTAGGAGGGAACAGAGAGGCGCTCTGGGCTGAGAAACAACCGTTCTCTGAGTTACAAAAGAAAATGCTGTACGCTGGTTTTTCTGCAGAGCCAAAAAGAGCTGCCAGACGTGTGTTGAAGCATGATCCATTCAATGGGCTTTGCATCGCTCTGCCATGTCAAATCAATGCTTTCAAGGGATGCACGAGTCAGCCATGTTGGATTCGGTTCTGCTTTAAGGAATAAGTGGATCATATTGGACACATTACCATACTTGTGTGACTGAGGCGCTGGCTCTCTCTCATATTCAAAAAGGAGATCATTGCACAGCATGTGATAAATGTCACCTCGGAGCAATGACCCGCAATATGTATTACCCCTGCTGCCGGCGTCCTCCTGTACCTCTGTGATCAGCTGTGGCTACTCACCCCCCACATAGACTGCTGTCTACATGAGGGGAAAAAATAAATCAAACCCCTGACTCAGAAAATGTATCTAGAATCAAAGAGTGATTTAAATACAAGAGAAATCGCTGAAGTGCTTCATCGTTGTGTGTATGTGGAACAAAGCATCAAAAGTATCTTGTGCAAAAAGCATATTTGAAAAAAAAATACCAACTATAAATCTTTAGAAGATTTTGACATTTCAACCTCTTGTAATGTTTTATGATGAATTACAAACCAAACATTTTTTAACATCTTATAACAACTCTTCTTTTTTTGCTGTAGAAATTTTTTTACTGAGGAAGAATTAATGAGTGGTTTGTTGCTCTGTGTTGTCTAATAGCATGTTAAAGAAGAGTTATGTTTGTTCTCTATTAAGTTGTGCATTTGATGTGCCTTTCTCAAAAAGTCCAAAAGGGCTCCATATGTTCAGTTGTGCTGCTATCGTTTTCTTCTTAATTCCAGCAAATAATGCACTCTGTTTATGATGTTTAGAAGGTTATTTCCTTATTCTAAGAGCTTTTGGAAGTTACAAACCTCATAGTGACTGTTTTTTTTTTTTTTTTTGCTGAATATTATTACATAAATAAACATAATTGATAAAAAAAAAGACCATTTTGGAGACCAACATCTTTTTGGGTCCTGGACAACCATTTCTTTTTTTTTTTTGCCCTCAAACATTATTATAATCCGCAGTGGCTTTTCTTACTCTTTGCAAGTTGCAAGATGATTTCAAGTAAACACCCTGAAATGGCCAAAGAGGCTTCATCCAAATAGTAAGTAGTAAGTAGTGTATTCATAATGCACATTTTTCACAGGGGAACTGCATAAGGTGCTGTACAACCAACAAAACAATAAAAATAGCAACAGTAAAAATAAGAATAACATTTTAAAAACCTAAACTAACTTTAAAAGGCCCTAGAGTATAAATTTGTCTTTAACCTAGTTTTAAAAGTCACAATATTGGCTGACAAACGGATGTCTGGAGGCAGATGCCCCAAAGCCTAGGGGCAACCAAAAAGCTTTGTCACACAAACACACGCGCACACACGCACGCACGCACGCACGCACACGCACACACACACACACACACACACATATATATATATATATATTTATATATATATATATATAACTAACGATACTCAAATCATCAACCGTGTGGAAAAAAATCCAGCCAACACAAAAACTACTTGCTTCTATAGACACAACAAAAGAAAGACCATGTGTTCATCAAGATCATGTTAAAACTGATAATCAGATGTGAAATTTGGCTAGTTTGTCAGTATTTAAATGCATCTAAATATTATTACTAAAATAACTGACACAATCACAGTATTAGTAAGGCATAATGTTACTCACTTGATATTTTGGGCTGCTCCAAAGTGCCATATTGTGTCTTGCTTGTAGACAAACCTGAAATTCAGTTCATTTCCGTAAAAAAAAAGAGTCATTAAAACAAACTTAGTTCACTTTTTCAAATTAGGATCATGCTGCCAGAGAACTCCTGTCTTGCACCAAATATAGACTCCTTTCTAAATAGAGACCACATTTTCTCAAACATTTTCTTCTACTTTTTCCTTTACATAAAAAACGTAAATGAATTGAGGTAAAGTAAGTGGGGGATTAACTGTTGCCCTGCTAAAAAATGTAAGTGTATCCTAATGTTAAAACCTCATTAGGAATCAATTTAGTTGTAAAGTTTGTATAATAAACAATTAAATGTATAAAGTTTTCACTTTCTGTGAAGAACTATACAGTATTTTCTAGCAAGCAAAACATAACAAATGAAAGAAAATATTATCCACCTCTGAAAGAGGTTAAGCTCTTTTGAAATTAGCACAAGCTGTAATTTATTTAATTGTTTAATGGGGTTGAAGGAGACCAACAAGCAATGTACTTTCAACTCTAAAATAAGTTTAACCTATTCTCATATATTTACATGAACAACAAATGAGGAAAATCAAGCAAGAGACTTCAAAAAAATGTATGTGCAATTAATAAATGCAGTTGATAAAGGTGTAATGGTGTGCTTTGAACTTGAAAGTGCAATTAGTTTTCCTATCACACAGGAATACAGCTAGGAGATGCTTATGGCGATATAATTAAAGGCTTTTCAAACTTCAACTCTCATTCCTCAGACTATAGCCTTTAATTGCAAAGCTTTCTATTCATTTAGAAAGATTCATTTTGTCATCAAAATGGTATCAAAATGAAAACAATTTTTCAGCCGTAGCCAAGGCCAACTGTGTTATTGTTCAACAATGAAGTACAATATTGCAAATTCAAATTAGAACTGAAACTGCACAACTTAACAGTGAAAACCTGAAACAGTTAAAACGTTTTTTAAGCAAAGATATATACACACATCTAGGCGTGGTAAGGTTCAGACTCCACACAGAACCAACACAGGTAAGCTCAAGATTATGCTATTCAGCAGTCCCTGTGATTGATGCATAAAAATGTCCAATGACAGTAAAGATTAATCTAGTTTGGGGAAAAATGCTTGGAAAGACAATGCTTTTGAGATCCAATAGCATTTGTTATCAGCTAGAATTTTTTGTTAATTTGAAGAATTCTTGGCAAGTCCATTTTGTCCATTGACAGATATTTTTGCTTGATCTAGGAAGAGTTAACTTCATTTGAAGTTTTTTTTTTCTTGTTCATGCATTTTTTCTTGCACATATATTTATCGTTTATGAATAATCAATAATTTCACAAGTTCACTGCCACTGCTTTCAGAAGCACAAAAGGCTTCTGATGCTAGATGTTTAAAAGCTAACTTTTGGGAATTCCTGACAGAATTGTACAGCTCTTTGAAAATAAATAACTTGCTTTTGTTCATTAAAAAACCTTGATGTAACGAATATGAGCAGAACTATATTGAAGCCTAAAGTCATTCACTGCTGCCCTAACACCATCACGCTGTAATCTTTCTGAGATTCCACATGTGTAACACCGCTACAAATATAGAAAGCAAACACTCCAACAACCCCACATCAATGTCTAAATATATTAACCCCACAATAAACAACCTATTCACTTCCAGGGATTTGCATGAGAAACGGGAGCATTAACGTGGAGATGTGTGTCATCTGAAAGGCTTTCAAAAAAAAGCCCTGCTGTGGTGGAGACTGGCTCACTGTTGGCATATCACAGAGCACAATGGCCTAGATTAACAAAGTGTCAGTGTGGTGCTGAAATAAGCTAATTGCTTAATTAGCTGACCCAATTCGATAAGCCTCTTCTAACATATTAACTCCTGCTATTTAACAAATAGCTTCAATTCCTTCAAAAATGTATGGGTTTAATTACATCTGTGAAACAGTGAGGAGGCAAGCAGGGCTATGGATTTTATTGTGTCAGAGACAATTAACATTCATATATTTATTAGTAGAATAATGACTGAAAAGGAGACAGGATGCTGAAGTGTGTTTGTTAGTTTTATTCGTGTTGTTGACAGCTTGCTTGAAACAATTACTCCATGCAGTGGTGAGAGTGTCGACAGTGAGCTGTTGGAAATAGAAAAGTCGGGTTAAAGGTAAAACCATTTTCTCATTAGACTGAACGATGAGTGGGACAGATTAATTTACATTTTCCCCTGACATATTTTACATACAAAATCTTTTGCTTAGCACTGGGACTTATGGGCAAAAGAGCTCTATTTGTATAAGATGAAGTAATTTATATGCTAATTCATTTGGAATGTGGACCTTCCATGTTCATGTTTACCTATTAGTGCATATAGATGCGAAAGGACATTAGAATATTGGAAATGGGAAAGATGGGTGGGGGTGGGCTGTGGACAACTAAGTATTAGTGCTGTGTTTCCTAATATTAATCTCATATTATGAGCCATTTCTGGTTTATTTAAGCAGGACCCATGAGAAAAGCTACCAGTCGCACAAGTATTTATTGGTTTTCTTTGTTTAAAAAAATGGAAGCAGATATACCAAAATAACCTAATAAATATTTCTAGAAATATAAAACTTTTTGTAAGCTGTTTGGACCAACAATAACTCATTTTTGTGTGTTTATATGTTTTGTAAGGTTTATGCAAATTTTTGCTACATGGAAAATGTACTGGTTTTATACAATATACTTTTTCTGAGCTAAATTCAATCAAATGTAATGGATTTAGGATTTGTAAAATTCACACTTAATGAAACTATTTTTACTGAGGTTACCTTTGTTTCCCATCTAGCATAAAAACGTCTTACTTCCAGATTCCTATTCAGCAGCATGGACATGCAGACAAAGTACCAACAACCAGACAAACATGCAGGCAAAGTACCAACTACCAGACAAGCAAGTAGACAAAGTACCAACACCAGACAAACATGCAGGCAAAGTACCAACTACCAGACAAGCAAGTAGACAAAGTACCAACACCAGACAAACATGCAGACAAAGTACCAACAACCAGACAAACATGCAGACAAAGTACCAACCACCAGACAAACAAGCAGACAAAGTACCAAGCACCCGACAAACATGCAGGTAAAATACCAACATCGACAAACATGCAGACAAAGTATCAACCACCAGACAAACAAGCATACAAAGTACTAACACCAGACAAACATGTAGACAAAGTAGCAGCCACACGATAAACATGCAGACAAAGTACCAACCACCAGACAAACATGCAGACAAAGTACCAGCCACCCGATAAACATGCAAACAAGGTACCAACCACTAAACAAACATGCTGACAAAGTACCACCACCAGACAAACATGCAGACAAAGTACCACCACCAGACAAATATGCAGGCAATGTACCAAGCACCAGACAAACATGCAGACAAAATACCAACATCGACAAACATGCAGACAAAGTATCAACCACCAGACAAACAAGCAGACAAAGTACCAACACCAGACAAACATGTAGACAAAGTAGCAGCCGCCCGATAAACATTCAGACAAAGTACCAACCACCAGACAAACATGCAGACAAAGCACCAGCCACCCGATAAACATGCAGACAAAGTACCAACCACTAAACAAACATGCAGACAAAGTACCAAAGCCAAACAAACATGCAGACAAAGTACCACCACCAGACAAATATGTAGACAAAGTAGCAGCCGCCCGATAAACATGCAGACAAAGTACCAACCACCAGACAAACATGCAGACAAAGCACCAGCCACCCGATAAACATGCAGACAAAGTACCAACCACTAAACAAACATGCAGACAAAGTACCAACGCCAAACAAACATGCAGACAAAGTACCACCACCAGACAAATATGCAGACAAAGTACCAGCCACCCGATAAACATGCAGACAAAGTACCAGCCACCCGATAAACATGCAGACAAAGTACCATCACCAGACAAATATGCAGACAATGTACCAAGCACCCGACAAACATGCAGGTAAAATACCAACATCGACAAACATGCAGACAAAGTATCAACCACCAGACAAACAAGCAGACAAAGTACCAACACCAGAAAAACATGTAGACACAGTAGCAGCTACCCGATAAACATGCAGACAAAGTACCAACCACCAAACAAACATAAAGACAAAGTACCAACAGCTTTGAGGCATTCTCTTTAGGTCTATACAATCGTGGTTCTTTAGCAGTGAACCAGTGGTGAATACTTGCTGTCACTGAAGTGTTCGACGGTTTGAAAGTTCAGTTACTGAAATGTTCTACATTCAGCCTCACTCTCATCAGTAACTTTGTTCTAAAACACACATGTTTGGTCTGAATATATAATATACTTACTTTACATTCGCAGCTAGAAGGATATGTATGTAAGAAATCCAAAATAACTAGATAATAAGGTAAAAAGTGAATTGAAAAATTATTTTAAAAATATATAAAAAAATTATAAACATGACAAATGTAAAAAAAAAAATTCCAGTGCATAAAAAAGTTTAAATGTCTGAAACAATACGCTGTAAAGTAAATAGTTGACCCCGTTTACTTTACACTTACAGATTGGATGAGCAGGATACCTCTTTAATATCTTCAACTCTTCAATAAAGTAAGTATGCCAATTATTTCTACACCCCAGAAAGTAAAGATTTTACACCCCAGAAAAGTCATTTAGGTAGCTTTGCTATAAAAGCAACATTGAAATGTTGTAAGTAAATGGTGTGTCATGCAATGCTGTTAGTTCTATGTTTGTTTAGGTTATTCTCTAACATTGAATAAAATTGCATAAATATGTACTTAGATGTTTTGAAATATGATCTTTTCTTTCAAAAATGTCTGCTTTGCCTCCTGTACAAAAAAATCATGTGATTCAGATGAACAGTCTTCGCCCGGCGTGAGTGGTACTTTTATTCTGATTGGAGCAAAAACACAAAACGAGATTAGGTCAACAAAGGACAGGAATGCATAACAAACATTCGCAGATCATTACAGTATACACACAATCAGACTCATTGATATTTGTGTCTTTGTTGTAAATGCATTTTATGCAGTTTTTTGAAAATCATCAGTAGAAAACCGGAACAATTTTCCTTTCCTTTCAGTTGACTATTAAACAAAAAAGCAAACAGGTTTTAAAGGGTCAAGGGGCTTGTGTGCTTGAGAATGTAAGTTTTGCTCTGATGTCATCTTGTAATTCGGACCACATTGTCACTATGTCTAAAAAAGAAATAAATGTAATTAAATAATTCAGTTATGACGGGTTGCGTAAATGTTATATAAGATGACAAACTGTGAATAAAAATATTTTTGGTTTTTCAGTTACTAGCTAATTTATTTTTTCTATGTTTATTTCTGAATACTTCTACCTCTATCATTCACCAAACCTACAATCTATGAAGTGCAATAGTAAAATTGCTATTGGCCACACCTAAGAGCTTTCAAAGATCATATTTCAACCAAGGATAAAATGCTAATGCAATTCCACATGAGCCGGATTTAAAGAGATCCAATCAAGCATTCCTGATACCCGGTGTCATAGCCTGTAAGAAGATGACGTTGCTCCTTTTATTGTCTCAGTAATTCAGCAAAATTGCCACTTAGAGCCACTGTGAGATGTACGTTTCATCTGCGAGCTTCCTCTGGTCTACTCTAGTCAGTTCATTTTTACTTCCAACTAAAGTGCTAGCACTTCATTAACCCCCAGATAAGAGCGCTAGAACCTCAAAAGAAGCCAGCCAACAGAGAAGAGACTGCATGCCAGCCGTCTCTTTCTCTTTCTCAAACACACACGCTCACACACACACAAGCACGCAGACATAAAGCACTCCAATCAGTGCCATTTCCAAGTCTTTCATTCTCAGCACCACAAAATAAAAGAAAGTAAGCTCATGTTACACCCAAGTAAATGCAAAACATCGCCATTAGGCTGTAGTCCAGTCAATGTATGTGTCCTAACAATAAGCAGTTGTCCATCCATCCATTTTCAGGTCGGCTTTCTTCCCTTTTGGGGTCGCCACAGCGGAATGAACCGATAACTCTTCTGGCATATATTTTATGCGACGGATGCCCTTCCAGCCACAACCCATCGCTGGGAAACATTCACACACACACACTTATTCACACTTTAGCACAATGGACAATCGTTCTTACTCAATTCACTTATACTGCATGTCTTTGGACTTATGGGGAAACCAGAGCACCGAAGTAAACCCGCACAATCACGGGGAGAACATGCAACCTCACAACACAGAAATGCCAACCGACCCAGCCGAAGCTCGAACCAGCGACCTTCTTGCTGTGAGACGACCATGCTACACACTGCGCCACCGTAACGCTTTGATAAGCAGTTATGGTCCGGTGGATAAGGAGATTGCCTTGTGATCTGAAGGTCCTTGGTTCGATCTTCAGATCCACCGAGTTGAAGTTGGTGTGAGTGATGAAATACTTGCTCTCCCATCAACAACAACCACAGCTGTGGTGTCCTTGAGCAAGGCACCAGTTCCGCAACTGCTCCTCATGCGCTGAAGCCATGGCTGCCAACTGCTCCGGGTGTGTGGTCACGGTGTGTTTGTTAACTGCTGTGTATATATCTAACATTTTAATTGAAATCTATAAGTGGCCTCGAACGGAAAAAGTGCTTGAAATTTTATATACAAGAGGAGAAGCAGTTTTCAAACACGACAAAAATATAACAGAAAATAGAGGACGATTAAAAAAACACCAAAACTTTAAAAATTCAGTATTTAATCAAAGAAACCTGATGGAACCTTGGGTAATTAATCAATGTCAGTGACCAAATGAGGAACCAAATGAAACTTTGGAGCTTCCTTAAATTGATGACTCCTTTTTTTCTTCACAGAGTTCTTGATTTTCAAAGTCAAGGTATTCTTTTTGAACAATTTGATAGTTTGAGTAGGATAAGAGTTTAAAGAACTATGGCAGGTTTTAGTGATGTCTTGATGTTTTTTTTTGTCATAGCTACCCAGTTCCACCTTTTCAGATTATAGACTTTGTAAACACAAAAAACTGAAGCTATTGGTTAAACACAACTCTTAAATCTGTTTTTAAAATGATACTCCGTCCAAAAATTAAATGTTTGTTAATCACTTTCCCTCTTGTCATTTCATTACCGCTTGTGCATGTATCTCACTCCCTTTAGGAGCAGCAACCAGGCGGAGTCAGTTAAGGGTGTGTATATGTAAAATTGGAAATCCATGAATAATACAAAGTAAAAAAAGTTAATAACATTTAGTGCACACATTTTTTCAACAATTCACAATATAATGGAGCACACTGTAGATGAAGTTCATCTCCCCATCCGACGATCTTTCTCCATGTACGGTCTTCCTCTCACATTTTAAACCATATATTCTATGGTAGGTGTTTATTTTTATTTTTATTTTTTACTTCATTTTTGTTTTTTCTTAACGTTAATTTTTTTTTATATTTCTTTATATTTTAGCACACAAAACACATAGCAAAAAATTTAATTCAGATTTTTTTTAAATCAGGCTATTGTATTATAATGTTAAATCAGAGCAAGATTTTTAATCTGATCTTTATACATAAGCTTCAAGCAAGCCCTGATATTTAAAACAGTTTTTTTTTAACTCATTATGGCATCTCAAATTTAGAGATTTTTTAATCTGCAGTTTAAATCTGCATAATTTCAAATATTAATATTGGACATATAAGGTCACGGTGGCGCAGTGGGTAGCACTGTGGGTCGTCTCACAGCAAGAGGGTCGCTGGTTCAAGCCTCGGCTGGGTCAGTTGGCATTTCTGTGTGGAGTTTGCATGTTCTCCCCGTGATCGTGTGGGTTTTCTCCGGGCGCTCCGGTTTCCCCACAAGTCTAAAGACATGTGGTATAAGTGAATTGAGTAAGAACGATTGCCCATAGTGTTAAAGTGTGAATGTGTGTGTGTGAATGTTTCCCAGCGATGGGTTGCGGCAGGGAAGGGCATCCGCTGCGTAAAACATATGCCAGAGAGTTGGCGGTTCATTCCGCTGTGGCGACCCCAAAAGGGAAGAAAGCCGACATGAAGATGAATGAATGAATATTGGACATTAAAAAAATTATACACACACACACACACACACACACACACACACACACACACATATATATATATATATATATATATACTAATGTGACAGTCAATTTTAATATTTTATAAGCTTATTTCAATAGTTCAATTACACAAATTAGGGGGGAAATATTATTAGGAACGATTATAACATAAGTTAGGAAATATGCACTTCAAACAAGTGTACTTACAAGACTTATGCATACATTTTTTAAAAAAATGGGCAGAAGAATTAAAGTAAAATATTTTTTTAAACATTTAACAATATTTTTCAGTAAACATATATTAGAAACTTTCTAGTGTAACCAAATGCACTCATTCTATTCCTTAAACCAGAATCACTGAACATTTAGATTCTCTTACTCCTAACAGCATGCTCACATAATCCTTCTTCTCATTTTCCTATGAAGATCACAAAATTATTTTTTTCTTGGCTAGAAACTGTAAATCCCTGTCTGGGTTCAGTTAAAGGGCTTAAAATGTCAGTAAATGACAAATTAGAAGCTTCCTCTAGCGTTTTAGGATGAGATGTAGTGGCATGCAAACGTTACCTGGAGAAGAGGTTAAGGTGAAGAGACAGTTTATTAAATCTGGCAAATGTCGTGTTGCCCTGCAGAAATATTACTGAGATAAGAACAGCATGTATGGCATAGAAGACGCTTTTCGTTGTCGATTTCCCCTCCAACTGTAGGACAATTGTAGGTTTATGAACCAGTATTTTTGAAAATGTATTCTTGGTAAAACTGAAAAGTTAAAGGAAAAGTCTTATAATCAGTAAAATAGAAGGCGTTCAGCTTTATTTGTGAAATTAAACAGATTTAAAAGCCTAAAATTAAAACTGCTATTTTTAAGATTATCAACTTAGTAACTGCTATTTTGGAAAAAAATAAATAAATGAAAACTATCCAACTCAACCTCTAGAGTCAATAAAGTTATGCTAAAAATATATATCTTTTTTCCTTGCTAGTCTTTGAAATAAGTGACAAAGGCCTAAGAGACTACAGGTAAACTTTCCATTCATCTTCAGAAAACAAAGTATTTAAATTCTAATGAATGTGAGAAAAATAGAGATAGCATTGAGCGATAGATTCTTATTTGTGTGAGAAATCCCTTTTTAAACCCAAGCAGGAAAAATGTTGCATTGAAAACTCAAAAATATAAACGAAACAGCCGAGCTGAAGGTGTGATACGAGATGAAAAGTCATTTTCCTGTTCAGTGCTGCTTAGGTATCTCTGTCAGGAGCCGAACGCCAGTGCTAGACAGCTCAAACTAAGACTGAAAAGACTCGAGTAGCTTCCGTCCTGTACAGGTATGTATCACTTGTGTTGTAGAAGCCACAAAAGCAGCCCGGAGTATAAAGTGAGACTCTGAAAGCCACTGAAAGAAGGAAAAGTTGCCTCGGCGCTGAGTAGTCGGTCAGAATCCTGCAGCGACGCTGATAACATGCTTGGATTAGGGATGTTTAAGGGAAGGGAAATTATTCATTTGAGATGGATGAAAAGCTGCACTTGTCAAGTCTTCCAGTCATGCTCTTTCCATCTCATTGCCAGCAGCCAGCGTGCTGATTTTTTCCTCGATGCAAATGCTCACCGAGTGAAATTTTGAGCACCTTACACTCTCTCTTTAAACAGAGCAAATGACGGAAAAGCTAAATGAATTCTACCCGGTGGAAAATAATTTGAGTGCTTGGAACTCCAGTTTACACTGTGTGGATTTTGTACTTTTAAATTCCCCTTTAAGCCAGTGGTGTGAAACTCATTTTAGTTCAGAAGCCACATACAGCACACATTTAATCTGGTGTGAGATGAACAAGACAAGTCAAAGCAAAGCAGGATCTCTGATTCATTTACATTTTCTAAACCCAAAGTACAGAAGCGTTCAAAAATGTTTTCACTTGAAGAAAGCTCTAAAAATTCTTTTGACACAGACTTATTTTATGATAATTGTTATTTTACAGTAATATTTTTTGAAATTACCCAAATGTATACTAATGCATATGTATACTATATGCGGTCAACTATTGCATCATTTCCATTTTTAAACAAATAATTCTTTTATCATTTAAAACCAGCACAATTCATGAACAAAAAAAAATAGGTTTAATCTAACATTCAAATAACTGGCTCCTGGTATTTGTACAAACTGGTGTATGGGCGCTGTAAGCATATGAATTGATGAAAAAAATATGATTCTGTTGCTACACTTTACTTTTTTATGCTTTGGTCTGCACATTACTTCCTAAGCACATTTCTTAAGGACCTTGAACTTCTGATATAGTTATAGCTCTATTACTTTATATTTTACTACATCCACTCATCATACCCCTTATTCTATTTATTTTTAACTTCAGCAAATAACCTGTGCTTACTTTTCAATATTATTTGTGTAATTTAATGTAGCAACACTGGAGAGTACAGTACCCCTGTACTACAGCAAATTTCTTGTGTGTGTGCTGCATACTTAGTAATAAACATCTTTCTGACTCTGATTCAAGGTTCATATCTAACCTATCCCCAACATATATCACACATCCTGCAGATGATGCTAATCACCTGTTTGTTGTTTGTGTTACACTGTTCTAACCACTGTTTGTTTCTGTTTCTTTTTTTCTTTCTTTGATGCTCTCCAGCAATCCAGCAAAGCTTAAATCAACAATTTCCTCAAACTGATAAACTTTACTTTAGAATCCCTGAGGTAGCAGTATACGGTAGTTCTATTTCTACCTCAGAATTATCCAACAGGAATTCGTATTTAGCACAACTTAATCCACACTAGGTCTTTGTGAAGCAACTGCTAAAAACATTTAGATTGATTGATTGATTGATTGATTGATTGATGGACAACTTATAAAAAAAAAGATTCACAAACAATGGAAAAACTTTTTTTATTATCAATTTCAATGAATGCCTGATTTGTTTGAGTGCATTTCAAACAGCGCACAATTTGAAATTTAATCTTTTGGGCAAGACTTTTTTTTATAGCTATAACAGCTTTGATTAACAGAAGGCCTTTTAGCCTTAAAGATGTCTAAAAACCTTCATCTTCCCTCACTTCCAGCTCCAGCATGCATTTTTGAATGTCGTGTGTAAATTCTTGAATGTACTATAAGGACAAAATGGTGCAAACTTGATTAATTTAACCTAATTTAATTAAAAATAACTGGCTGCATTTTCTAAGGGATGATCCCTGAGTTCAAGTTATTGTATGCACATCATTTTATCCAAGTTCAGCAACCCATACAAACAAAACAAAACAAAATGTTAAAGGATAGACTTCTTCCGCCACCCCCAACAACTAATTGTGCTTGGGCGGTAAAAGGGACTTCTACACAGGCATCATTTACTATGACTTTCTGTTAAATGCATTACAATAATTTACTCACATTTAATATTCTGTCACTGCTTACAGGCCATCCATCCCCAATTTAAGATGCATGAAATTGTGATCATGAACTAGGAAGAGCATCTCTCTCTTGGCGGGTGGATATTGGTGCAGAACGGCACGCGTGATGCGGGTGACAGTCGAGAATGAATATGTGTGATATTAGAGTTAATTAAAGCTTTGCGCCCCATCTCCTGCAAACGCTCACACTCCTGCAATTAAGAATCAAAGGCGAGGGCTTAGTGTCAGGGGGTGTCTAATACATGGTTTTAACAGGAATGGGACCTGATTTGCCAAGCTCCTAGCGACAAGCATTAACAACAGCCTCAAATTAGGCGCACATTAATATTCATAAGTAAAACAATTCAGTTGGTGACTGGCTGATGAAATGAAATTCTCTGAGGTGAACTCTGGCGTCCATACCATACGCGTCCATCAAAGAATGACTTTAAGTGCTTAATGTATATTAGCCACCTGAGGAAATTGAAGAGATAAAAGATCCCCCATCACTAGCCAGGGATTAAAACTAGGCTTTGCTATGAAATCAAAGGTATGTTCATACTTACCTAATCAAATTCAACAAAGCAGAGTCCAATAGCATTAAATAAATTAGAAAAAAGTACTGTTGCTTGGTTTTTTACAGTATTTTTTTGGTGGTAAATGCTCTAATGCGGTGTGCGTAGGTCACTTTCAGTGCAATGTGCTGTGGTTTAATTGTTTAATTAAAAGCACACATTACACTCTTATCAGAGGTAGAGTTTACTCTAAAGGTCAAACTCTGCTTGTCCAGCGGCAGCCACCGCGCTGAGCTGTTTGTTCTCTTCTAGGTGTGTGTATGTGTGCAGATACGCTGCGTTTGCCACTAGGCTGTAATTATGATCCTCAAGGTAATTTTATCAGCCTCATTAGCTCTGATGAGTAAACGAGAAGCGTGCTTCTAATTTATTAGCCATCCAGACTGGAGCCCTGGCTCTCATCAGGCAGATCATAATATTTGTTTAGTGGGGTTGATGTGTTCAGCGTGTCAGCCGCTTGCAAGAGAGAAAAGGTGGAATAAAGAATCCCCATCTCAATGGACCACTCCATTTTTCTTTTTTTGATCTGGACATAAAAACTTAAACTTTCCTTATATATTTTTGGTTTCTTAGGATATTATAAAGCATTTAGTTTGTTTCCCAGTAAAGCAGAAGTGTCTGCTTAACACTTTTCAACAAAAAATTCACACATTTTTGGAGTAAAAGTTTTTGTCTTTGATTTAAATAGTATTAACCAATAAACACTATAATTGTAAGTAATTCGATATATAGGCTATCTACAATATTTTTAAAAGCACTAATCCATCGTGAACTGTTTAATATTTAGCAAGCTTCTTGATAGAAATTGTAGGTGTGTGTTTTTTTAATCATAGTATTTAATAATAATTGTTTATACAGGTTTGTGGATGTTTTTTTTTATTGTACTGAAGAATTCTTAAAATAATTTGTGCGATTGTGCAGTTCATTAATAAGAACTTGCCGAATTTTGTAAAATGAAATGTTCATATTTATAAACTGGAGTACATGAAATATGAACCTTGATTAAATATCTTTCAAAAATGTTGTTTTTTTTCTCATACAAGAAGTGCATAAATTATGAAAATGTATAAAAAAAATTTTAACATATAACTGTTACATTCTCTTTGTTTGCTTAACCTTGTGAAAATGTTACATGAATTTACATATTAAAAATAGGCTTCTCCAAATTAATCAAGAACCATGTTTACAAAACATTAGTTGTTATTTAAGAATGTGTTTAGATCACGCTAAATAGTCATATATTCATATATTATTTTGCTTAAACTTGAAAATTTTTACTTTTAAAGAAGTGTTTTTATAAAGAGTTGGTTTAATCCTGAAATATTGTTTTTCTCATTTCTATGCTTCAAGAGTTTATGTCTTAGATAAAGTTAGTTAGCATCATGCTAAAGAATAATTACAGATTAGAAAAGTGTCCAAAACAAGGACTCAGTTAGCAGAAACTCAGAGCAAAGAATAGAAAAGCACGATTATGAAGTTTTTTTCTTTTTCCTATTTAAATAAATGTCAAGAAACTTATAAAGAGGCGATAGAGTCGACAAGAAAAATGTATTAAGATTTATTGGAAATTTCATATTAGAATTCAAATATACAATAAATAAGAACATTCACTCATAAGCATTTTTGAAGCAAACTTTACATCATCACATTTTCCAAAAAGTTCAATCATACAATGCTTAAAACAACATGTAAATGACATCCTGTTTTTCATAAGACTCTTTTAAAAGAACAATTGAACAAGGTGAGGGACTTAAAAATGGAATAAAACTAGTATTCCCCTCTGCTGTCTGATTCAGCTGTCTAGGGAATCTAAAATATAAAACTGCAGACCGATATTGAAGCATGTGATCTTATAGTGCTCCCTAGAGGTCACAGCAAAAATTGCACACTAAGCGCCTCCAATCTATAATCACCACCTCTCACTTCAACTCTTTATTAAGGTTTACGTTAAATAATGATGCTTCGGAGATTATTCACTCATATCTAAGGACACGCCTCTCCCAGCCTTAAGCATCTGTTTGTTGATCTACGAATAGAACGAGTGGTTTATGTTTGAACAGCAGAGAGGATATAAAAACAGCTCAAAAATAGAATCTCGTTAGAAGTAAACATAATGAAATTTGTCCACACATTTAACCAAAAGATTACATAAAAGCCAAGCCTCATAAAACAAACAAACAGAACAATTATTAAAATAATGAAATTCATGCTCAAAACAAGATAATTAAATCAAAGGCTGCTTTATCACAAAGGCCTCAAAGCAGTTAAAGCACACCTGGTGAGATCTGGACATCAGGATGACCTCACTCTCCCATCGAGGCCTTTTTACTCCTCCGTCTAAATAACTTGGAAAAGGATGACTTGCGTTTGTTTTTAAACTTCTGAAGACCTGTAAAAAAATTATTTCTTCATTAAGGTTTAAAGGAGTTTTAAGGAGTTTGTTTTAAGGAGATTTCATCCAGACGTTAGCAGAATCGCTCACCTAGTTTCTTCATCATTTCATTCAACTGCTGATCTTCCTCTTCCTCCCTTGAGAGAAAATATCCTTTTATCTATAACATACTTTTTATGTCAACGTTTCGTTTGAAGGCTGGAGTGGTTACCTTATCCTGTCCTCCTCCAGCCCCTCCACGATAGCATTCCTGTCATCGACTATCTTCATCAGTCTGTTGAGCAGCTCACTTTCCCGTTTCTTCTCATCCATAGTCTTCAGAAGTTCTAGCAAACACAGGCTCACACACTGAGTTTTTAAAAAAAATGAAGCAAAATTTACTAAAATGGAGATTTAAGCAACTGAATATTACAATTATTACTGGTGTGTTATTGTTTATAAGAATGACTGAGAAAACATTGTATTAAGTTTTTTTTTCTTAGAACATCCTTCAATAGAAGCTATCCACTGATCAAATATGTACATTCTTACACATGGTCAATATAACCCTTTTTAAACTATTTAAAATATTTAAACTTTAGCAGTGTTATAAATGTAATTTTCTAATGAAAAATGTTGAATCAGCAATCTCTCAGTCTGAAAAGATTAATTATATCAGTTGTTGACAAACTTCAAACTTGACAACTTCATTTCACCAAGATGGACAACATTTCTAAACAAACTTCTTAACTTTACACTTCCTTTGTAAGGTTTTAATCCTTTCAGACCTGAATTATTAATTAAGGTTTACAAGGTTGATTAATTAAAAATAATTCACAATTAATCAAGGTTGGGTTACAATTATCTTGTTCTTAAAGTTTGCATAAAGAAGATCAAATAATAATACTAATACTAATATTTATATTAAAAAAATGTCCATGAAAAGCTTTTATTTTAGGCTTCCCAGCTTATTTTTATTCAAAACATATCTTACAGGAAAACTCTACAAAGAAAAGTAACAGTTTTAACCATTCCATTTATTCATGTATTTTGTCCAAAATACATGCATTTTAATCAACCCTAGAAGCATCTTTAAAAAAAAATAAAATAACACAGGTATCCAATTATTTAACATGATGGATGGCTTGCTGAATGTACTTGTGTACTATAATAGTGAAATTAAATTAATATTACAATAAAACTTATCCTATTGTTCTCACTCAGTGGCATTGTGGCTGACTCTACCTCACACCGCAACATGTTCTGCCCCAACAAGCACATACACAACTACCCCAACACTTTCAGAAAATCTAATCTCTGGGGCTAAAACCTTGGTGACATTAAGACAAGCATGAAATGTTCCACATTTGTATATTAAGCAACACACGATTACTCATTCAAAGGCATTTATACATGTAGTTTATACAAATTTACAGGAACATAAAAGAAACCTTTTCAAGAATAGCATGACTAAGACAGATGTTTAAATCGAATCATTGATGAGTGCAAGCAATGAGTGTTAAAATGGAATATTGGTTATTAATCTGTTTGGGTATTAGTGTGGGTTGCACAAGGAATTATAAAGTTTGGTTTCACAGAAAGAAAAAAAAAAGCAACACAACAATATTCTATAGTAAGTATGCAATTTCTCACCTCAAAAATAATAAGCATCTAGCAGCAGAATATCTTTATTTTGATCGTGTTTGCTGAATGGCAACACAGATGTTTTGTTTCTGACAGGCCCAGCCTGACTAGTACTTTTGACAAGTCACACCTTTACTGTTAAAAACACATGTTCCCATTGGCTCTTATACCTGGTTTGTTAATTAGCCTCCTGAGTTCTCCTTCTACTCCTGGCTGCTGCTCCTCCAGATCCTGGGTTCTCGCTCTGAAAAAAAATACAAGAATTTCAAATTCTTTGTTCTGCATAAAATTATTAAACTATTTGAAATATACTACAAAAAATCTACAGAGCACACAAGAGTGCATAACAACAGATAGGGGGCGAGCATTATCAAAGGTGTTCATCACTCTTCAGGCATCTTCCGACTGCCTTCAGGACATTATATTCATATATTAGTTTGTGGTCAAATGCTTGAACATTTAACTGGGGCAAAACACCAACAATGTGAACTGCAACACCCTGTGTAAAGATAAGCATTCTGGATACTGTAGCACTTACACTGCAACGTTATAAGATAAAATGGCCTTAATATCACTATAGAAATATAATTAGTTGTTTTTGCTAAAATCCTAATCACTCAAATGGAAAAATACACACATTTCTTTTAAAAGTCAATAATTTGAAATTTAACTGCAAATTTGTAGTGGTTATGTTTTTTTATTTTGTTACTGAAGTGAGCAACCCTTAATGTGAAATATTTAAAGATGCAATATGTGTGTTTTATGCCAATTAGAGTTATGAGACTTATCAACATTTCAAGTCAAAGTTTCAATTTGTCACTTTATAACAATCTTATTGAATCCATGATGACAGATGGTGCACTTGCATGTTGCAATATTTTACAATGTTTTCAAGCCAAGCGTAGTTATTGTTAAATATAAGAACTATTAAGGAACCAGCTTTGATGTAAAATAATTGCTTAATATTTCATTCTTTGGAGGAACTGTTTGAAATCATAGACTAAATGTTTTTTGGGTTGTAGAAGCATTGATAACCAAAAGTCCTTGTTTGTTATAAAAATGCAACATGTAAACTAAATCATAAAAAAAGAAACGACTTACATGTACATCAGCTCCGACTCTCTTCGTATGTAGCTTTGTTTTTTCCGAATCAGGTTAAACCAATCCACCATCAATGGATCCATTAGAAGGTCTCCATGACCCTCTGGAAAAAAGTTCAATGTCACCAAGGTCCTGTATCTGAATCATTCACAGACACACAGTCCCACCTCCAGCAAAACCATAAATTTCTCCGGAGACAGCAATCTCCAAATTCTCTCTCAACTTTATTTCAGATATGAATGAATTCTATTTGCCCCCTAATAGAGAGAACTGTTATGCTTTCTGAAAAGCATGTCTTCCATTAACATTGCCTTGAGGTGCTGCCCAAAAAACATACACGTATACACGGAACTTAATTTGATCAAGTGGTTGTTTTGCCTTCCCAGCGGGTGCTTGCAGCAGGACAGGTGACTGGAGCAGACAGCGCTGTGCCATGATGACCTTGAAAAGAACCAATCACATGCCCTTGCCCCATGCAGCAACCAGCCTTTCATGCAGGCAGTTCTCCATTTCCATCCCGCAGGAGGAGAGGGAGCATCCCTTGCGCCTCACTTCATTTGGCCCTGGCTACTGAAATTGAGAGGCCTTTATTGGCAAATGCCTCCCCTAAAGGCAACATCAGAATTCTGAATCCCTGGTGAACGGGCTCAGCTAACAGGTTTAGAACGAGTGCACAACTCACACAACATGAAGAACATACAACGCTGTTATACAGTATTGAAAAGATGCTGCATAGCCTCAAAACGCATCATTGAGAACAGCCATGGTGTATTTTGTCTCCAAAAACCTTGAAAGTATTCACAACCTTCAAGTTTCTCTTTCATACTCTAGCACAATGTGGAAAATCTTTATTTTAATCTCAATCTGTACCTTCTTCATAAACACGAAGTTTCCATTCTAATTCAACTCCTTTGTTCTCTAAATCATTCAGGTTGTGCTCAATGTCCTGCAGCTCTTTGGAGATCTTTGCTGGTGTGATATAACAAATATTTGTCTGAAAATAGACGTTATATATAATTATTAAAGTGAGAACATATTTTTGAAGAACATAATTGATCATTTAAAAGGTACTTACCGCAGGTGATTTAGATTCAGGCAAAAATATGTTTGTAGACAGATAGTTCCCATTGTCTTCAACTAAAACGATAAAAAAAAACGTTAAAAATTAACATGTACATACTCAATGATTTGATCAAAATAATTATGTCATTTGAGAATCAAGTGAAACAAAAAAATATAAATATATTGAACATAAATCATAACGCATACATAAAAAATGTGTGGTATAATACAACAATAAAAACTAAATCTAATAGGTTTAATAAATTAAAATATTAAATTATATTTTATTGAAATCTTGAAATGAAGCCAATGCCACAAATTTCCTTAAATAAAATCTAAATATGTTTGACAGTTTAAAATAGTAATATTAACTTATTGTGTTATTTCTTTCAAGCTCAAAGATACAAACAAGAAAGTGAGTTCACAAAATGTAGTCTCAATCAAAAAAGTTTAAAAAGTTAATAAACAAAACAAAAACCCAATTAAGAAAACAAATAAATTAAAAATAAATGCTTACCTGACTTTCCAGGCCCACGACGAGGCTGTTTAGGAGACGAAGGTTTAAGATAGGAGTAGGAAGGCAGGACGCAGGAGGACAAAGAACACTCTGTGAAAAGGATTTTTTTATTATATTTTTTCAAAAATATTTCTACTTAAAAGAAAAACAATGATGTGGCCTGTACTTACTCTGCCATCCACAGGTCTCTCCAGAGTATGAAACAGGACTGAACGGCTCAATAGAAACTGAGGAGTCTGGGATGGTATAAATTCCACATTCAATAACATTTAAAGAGATTTAAAAATCTTAAGGTTGCTTGCCAAAATGATCAACTTTGACTAAAAAAGGCCTACCGAAGATCACATAAGGGGCTTCATTTGCTTTTTTCTGGCCCGTTTGGGTGGGATAACAAGGGTTGCTGGACTTGGCTAGCACTGGGGCAGCTGGAGAATAGTCTCTCTTGATCAAGGCATCCTTTGCATTATCATGACAGCTAAAAACAAAAAGAGGTTTTTTAAGCAAACACCGTTTTAGATGAAAAATGCTGGTTAAGTAAAAATCCGTTCAGTTTGTTAGAAAATATAAAAAAAATTACCTTAAAAACCCTGTGCATTAACAAACACTTTCTATAGTTGTTGGTGTGAAAAGCTTCTGGGCTGAAATTATTTTAAACCATGAATAGACCCTCACCTTTAGGAACAGCAGATGCACAGAAAACTAGAGGAGCTCAAAAGTAAGAACACAGGGTTTCAGAGAGGGCTGGTTTAGGCACAGCACTCATTTGGACTGGAGAGAACTGGGGACAGAGTGAGTGGACTGGATCTGAGGCAGTCGAACACTAGAGGGGAGGCCAGAGGCACCTGCCAGCTAGAAGACGGATATATAAAAAGCCCCACAGTCAGCACTACAATTCTTAAGTATCATTACAGCGTCCACCTGAGTGACTTCACCAGCTTCCCCTTGTGAGAATTTGAAAGAGTCTATAAAGCATAATGAAGACATCCTAACTTACTTTAGTCGATGTGCTTTTGGAGCTGAATTTGGCCAATCGATTGGGGCGTCACAGCTCTGATTAATGTTGGCTGAAACAGACAAATAATATAGAAAAACTTTAAAGAAAGACTTTTGAAGCTACAAGCATATAAGCTGACGAGTCAAAAGATAAAATCAAATTTAAATAAAACACTGGAAGCTAAAACATAACTTTACAGAGTTTATTCTCCAGAGTTTATACTCCAATTTGACCTTTCCAAAACTTTTTTATAAGCCACAATTAATGTAAGCAAAGGTCATCTGTGAGTCGACACCTTTTGCAGTAGACGTCAGCAGTGTTGGAGGTCTGCTGCGCTTCTTGCTGTTGGCACTAAGGTGAAGCGATTCTTTGGTGGTCACTTTGCAACTGTTGATAAGAGACGGGGATTGATCAGCCTGATAAAAGCTCTTTCCTGCTGCTTCCCCTTGATAAAGCTTCTGTTTCCAGTGGGAGACCTCAACAGACGAACACTGGAGTTTTAGCCTGCAAAGGGTGATGTGAATACCATTAAATAATACTATCATCATTACATTGTAGAAACTGTAAAGCTATTTTTCAGCAACAAAATTGACATATAGGTGTTGGTAACATTTCAATGAAGAACATTTTTGTATAATTAAACCTGGCATGTTTTTTGCTAGAATTGCCATGTTTCATGAGGTCAAAGTCTTTAAAGTAAACTTAACATTAGTAATAATTAGCCCAATAGAATGGCCCAAAACACTATTTATGCTGCCTCCTGTCAATATTCAATGAAGACATTCTATTAGATTTCAAAGTCATGCTGATGATTCATTGACATGAATTCTGCAGGTTTCCTGAGAACAAATATAAGATCATAATGCTAATGCTAACCTTCCAAGCTTTGGCATTTTTGCCTTGTTCCAACTCAAGCAGTTTACATGTATCTATTTGGCAGATGCTTTAATCCAAAGCAACTTACGATAGTGGTAGATATAATAGGAAATGTGTTACAAATGCAATGTTTAACTGAAGTAGTTCACATGCCAACAAAGCGAATGCCACATTTCTACAGCCCTTATGTCTAAGACAACTGAACCTCTAAGATAGAAAAATCTAACAGAGCTGAGCTTTAGAAAATTGTTCTTAGTTCAAACTAAACTAAAAATATAAATTTTTTCAATTAAGCTTTTGAGCAAGCAGGCATTATTTATTTAAAATACTGTGAACAGCAGCAGACATGCATTTTCACCCAAGTAATTTTGGTAATTGAAAATTAAGATAGATGTATGATCTTTGAAACAAATTTGGTTCATTATTAAACAAATGAATTCAAAACGCTTTTCCTACTACATTAAAAAAGGTAAAACCATGCCAAAATATATTTGTCCATCACTCACTTTGTCTGAGCTCCATGCTGTGAATTAAGAGCATTATTGTTGTTTGTGTTTCCCTCATGCTGTTGTTTTCCTACATGGTTTTTCTCCTCCACCTGGAGACTGATGTTCTGACAGAAAGACTGAGAGGTGGATGACTTAAGCTCTTCCGCTGGATAGTTGGACTGGAAAAACTTCTGCCTAACCACCTGAGTCCTCTGAGCTGAGGCCGTCCAAGACTGCACAGTGTCAGCGAGCTCCACAGGTCTAGGAACAGGCTTGATTGGGACCGACAACACGGAATTATAGAGTTGTGAAGATGGAAGATCCTCAGTCTGGGGCACCAGATCAGCAAGTGTTAATCCACTGCTCTTGAATGGCTTGACTGTAGGCTTAAAGCTGCTTCGCTCATGTTGGTGAACAGCGCAGACCAGAGAGTCTGTTGGCAGTTTAAATGCTCCGGATTTAAGCGTGCCATAACATATACTACACCTGGTTAGGAAAGATTGGATAACAATAAAGGAGAAATTAAATACATAATTATTTACATTTACACATTTGGTAGACGCTTTTGCCCAAAGTGACTTACATTAGTGTACTGAACTTCAATATTTAGTGTACTGAACAGAAATCTAGTCACTGTGTTCAATGCTTTAACCTTTACACTATTTTTATTATCATAATAAAAAATAACAATATTCTCCTGAATTTTTTTATCAGTAGCTTTTAGGGATTTACATAATTTTGTGAAATATCTACTATGTCTATAATAAGCATATTTATATTAATAAACTTTGTCAATTCTGTTTATCTATAAGATCAGCATATAGTGCAGGAACGTGTGATACATCTGATATTGAATTTTATATAAAAAAAAAACACTTCTCTGCAATGTAAAACATCAGGAGATGAGAAAAATTAAGAGCTTATCTGATTAATTGTTTGACAGCAGCAGTAGACTAATCAATTAATTGTTTGACTACAGCAGTAGATTAATCGATTAATTATTTGATTACAGAGAAAGAATAAATATATAGCTGCCTACACACATTAGTGCCAACTCACTTAAAGCAGTTTCGATGGTAAAGTTTTCCATCCACCAAATGCCTCTGGACAAGATGGACATGATTTCCACATACTTGGCATTCACTATTTAAGGTGCCAGTTTTATTTGAGTTCTCCGCTAATACAGTCTTCTGGATTGGAAAGAAGCAAAATAACAACTTGATTGAAATTAACTTATGGATGAAACCTAACCATGCATCAATTACAGATAAAACAAACAAAAACTCTACCTTCTCAACATCTCTGGCTTGTTTCTGTGCAGTTCTCGTCCTGTGTGCTGTGATGGGTGTCTGCACACACTTGGACCCTGAAGCTGAAGGCTCTTGTGCATGCCTTTCACTTTTCGGTATGTTTCGAGATGGAGAAAAATTGTTTCTTGGTTTTGGCTTCTGACTTTGAGGAGGGCGGTTCTCTGTATTTGTTTTGACATCCATGGTTCTGGCAAACACAGGTAAGTTCTTTTTCTCACATGGCACTTCCTTTGAATTCTCAGCATGCCGCTTGATACCTCCAACTCCCCCAACTAGAAAAACAAGATATGTACTATTAATGATGACTTGTTCAACTAACCATTCAACACTCCTAAAGCAATACCTAAACACAATCTATAGTCAGTAAAGATATTGAAACAGATCACCATTTGGACCCAATGACTAAACATTGGCTGTGAAACTGAATTCAAGGACAAATCCAGACAAATCCAAAGAAGAAAATTAATAGTCTAAACCCTCTATATAAAATGAAACAAAAATCCAAAACAAACAAAAAACTATGTTTGAAAAAAAGTAAGGTTGAATTCTTCCAAAAGGTAACTCCAAAACAAAGTTCCTTGTAACTGAGCAAACTAAGTAAAACAAAGTCAAATTTGAAGAATAAAAATAAGATGTGCATTGAATAAAGCAAAAAGCTAATTTATATGATTATGAAAATAAATTAAAAAAAGAGAGAGAAAATATTTATGTGAGTGGGCATTACCAAAACAGAAACCAGGAAGTTTTCTATGTTTATAGAGTAGGAGTGGTCAGAAAATGAAACACGGGAACAATACCCAGAGAGTCCAATGGTTTGTTATAACAAATGTTCTCTTGAGGGAAGCAAGTTTGGATACAAAACTTACAGACATGAGACCTCCGGGAACAACTTTGGAAATCCCTGACCTATGTAGTGCCTCGCTGTAGTTTTCAACTTTCCCATAACCCAATTTTCCTCTGAAACGGTTGAAAAATTTCAGAACGCTCTATTACACCAAAACTTACTTGGGGAGCGGCCGTGGAAGTAATTATAGTACTGTGAGACATAAGTGAGGATGCTCAGTCTGTCTGGGACCAGCAAAGCCACCATATCCTCTGCATCCAGAAGAGCCGGTATCCCAAGATGATCTTCAGCCACCCGGAAAGCCTACGTCACATCAAACAAAGTCAAATAAACAGGCATAATAGTAAAGAAAAAAACAATATGAACAAAAAGGATTTCAGAAGTATAAAACCATTTTTACCCTCCACTAACACTTTACATCGATTGAGGCCAACAAATCATTGTTTTTTCAAGGCGAAAGGAACTTGGCCAATTAAATGTAAATACAGACATGATACAAAAAGGGAGTTGTCAAAAATAGAATAGGCCAGCATGCTTTGGCACAATGTCAGCACGGCCCAGGCAGGCAGTGCATAATGAATAGCACATTTCCTGTGCACCCTGTAGCCTGGGAATGGGGACAGAAGAGGGGGAAACCAGGCCATTGTTCAGACCTGACCTGGACACACTCATTAAAATTAACAGGACATCTCCGAAGGAACCACATATCCTATTCGTCAGCAACAGCTGCAACTTCCTGCTTCTCTTTTATATCAAACACCAGGAGGCTACGTTTGAACTACTGACAATTTTGAGTTAAAAAGTAGAGCAAACAAAACAATTCTTTAAATAGCAACTGTTGATCAACTCAGAGATGAGGCAGCAATCATTGAGACAGTAGTTGAACTTCAGTAAGTTAATCTTGACAGAAAGGATCAGGTGCTCTCTAGGTGACTGTCAGCCTTGTTTATAATGCATTAACTGGATAGGCTCCACGCAGCTCAGGTTTAAACTACAGCAAGGCAAGAGAGCTTATTATATGGAAGTGGTGGGGGTTTGTAATGGATCTTAAGAGTGTGTGTCCTATAATTGTCTGTCCGTGAGGAAGCAACGAGAGAAGGACCTCCTCGTTATATATGAAAACATAGAGTTGTGGCATGTCTCACAGACATTCTTCCTGAAAGAGGAAAAATAATTAGGTTGCGGGATCTGCCTAGACAGTGTCTGACTCCAATGCATAAGATAACTGGCCAAAAAGGAATTCTGAACACCAAGAAATTAATGCAATCGTGGAACCTTTATAATGTGCAATGGATCCAATGACGCACTTCTAGCTTTTAGAAAAATTTAATTCCAGAAGCAACTAGGAAGCATTAACTGGTTAAATTTATAATGATGTTCTATTTACTTTTTTAATCTTCTTATTCTGAGATAATGTTTTTGCTCAATAGTCATTAATGTATTTGTTTTTTAACAATTCTTCTTGGTTAATCTTTCTTAGACTCATCTTATGATTTAACTGATTGTTGCCTGTGGATGGAACATGTCATTTGTTTTTATACAGTCGTTCTATTTAGCTTCTGTACTTGGTTGCACAACCACCTCCTTCCATAAGATTTTGTTGGGTAATTTGGGTTACTTTGAAGAGATTTCTTTTAATTTCGTTTGAGCTGATATACACTCTCTAGCTCTCCAATGAATATAAAGAAGTTTGACAAAACAGCACATTTGGTACTTGACAAATACCACCTTTAGCATAGCATAGTATAATTAAATCGTATTCGACCAGTAGCATTTCAGACAAATTATCCAAAAAATTATAAAACATTTTTATAAACAAAATTGATCTCTTATCAAAGTATATTTTGGCCTGGAAAATATTGACTTTTTGTTATGTGTCTTTGTAAATGTCAAATGCAAAAAAACAGTGACATTTTAGTCCTTCTGGAATAGGTATAAACCAATTCAATGATTTATGCTAAGCTATATGATAGAAGTGCTGAGTTGGATAAGGAGTCTGAAGTGGCAAGGACATTCTTCTTGTTCAGTAGTCTGGGACTGGACTGGCTCAGCATTCTCGTTACATTCACTCCCTGCTGCGAGGGACTCGAGTTACTTGGTCTTTAAGGTAGCGGCCTGACATTTTCTGAGTGTAGTATAAATGTATTTAGCAGTACACCTTACCTTAACAACAATTAATTAAGATTAAACAAGGAAGTTGTTGCTCATCTTCTGTCGAATGTTCAATGCCGAACTCAGCAAAATGGGACATACTTTGTTGAGATTAGATATGATTGGTTTGAATAAACAGAATGACATAAAAATTTGTTTTATTAAAGCTAAATAAATTTGATGACTCAGTTGAAAAAAAAACACTATGCTAAATGGTGAGAAATAAAATCCTGAGCTGTTCAAAAAATGTTATACAAAGAATCACAAATTATCAATGTATAGTAATAAACAAAAAAAATGGGAAATGTGAAAAAGCCAGTTGTTGTTGTCATCATCTATCATGAATACAGGACTAAAAAATCATGTTTTAAAATAAATTTTCTAGTTTGTGATATGATTAAAAACAGTCCAGTTATATGTATATTATACATACAAAACACACACATACATACATACATATATAGATAAGTATATATAGATATATATATATATATATATATATATATATATATATATATATATATATATATATATAGATAGATAGATAGATAGATAAGTAGATATATATATATATATATATATATATATATATATATATATTTTTTTTTTTAGGACGATATTTATTTATTTTTTTCAAATGTATGGCCTTCGATTGCTGAAGTGTATTCTACCCAATAAACATCTGAACAGGAAACATGCAAGTTTTGGGTCACTGCTATACGTCACACAGTTGAGCTAGCTTCCGATCATCAAGGCCAAACACAGAAACTCACCAAGTGGTTGTTGAAATACACATTGTCCTTTGAGAGAGAGTCAAAGTTTCTGAAAGAAAACAAGGAAATGAGTCACCACACAAATATAAACATTACCAAATATTACAATACAATGCCAATCTATAAATTCACCCAAAAGTTCAGCATATGGGTTTAAATAAAAATACTGTATCTACACCAGTAAGGACAGTCATTGTGAGTAACTTTAAAAGTGGTTTCATTACCTATTAAATTATTAATGTTAAAACATGAGGACAATTCTAAGAAAGTTACACTGACCTAACATTGCCGATTTAGAATTCAGCTACACCTTCTGTAACACTTTTAAAAAGCGAAAAAAGATTGAAGACATTCTGTATTAGACTACCACTGTGCTGTAAATATTTTCCTTTCTATTTAAGTTTTATTTTGTCTGTTTTTGTTTTGTTGTGTTTTTAAATATATTTTCTATGCAAATTCCCTTGTAAGATCCTGTTTGGTTTAACAATTATATATATATAATTGTTGATAATGGAGCAAACTTTATATGTAGGTGTAGCCTAATCAGGAGACGTGTGATGCAGGTAAAAACTCTTGCAACCCTAATAATCACTTTTAAGAATTTGAGTGCACATTTTCTCAAACTATGAAACAGCTAAAATTTCGCTTTTATGTTTATAAAGGCTTCATGTAATTTTTCTCAAAATCTGGCAACTCTAATTATTACTTGTGTTTTGAGCATGTATGCACATTTTAAGACTCAGCGGAAACCCTGTTAAAACTTCGTAGCAGGGGAAATTATTCGACTATTGATAAATAAAAAAAATTTAAGTACTTTGTATTAAAAATTCCAAGTATAAGAAGAGTACACAAGCAAATTCTGTCAATGTCTGCAGTTACACTGCAACAAAGGTGCTATCCAATTAAAATGTTTGTTGCAACTAGTCCCAACAAACGTGAAACACATCTTCTAAGAAAAGCTCGAATCTTACATGAGGTCAGGTCTGAACTTGTGGATGAGAGCACAGAAGGCTAGTCCATCTCTGAAAGATGTGCTCATGTTGGTGATGGCCACATCTCTGTATCCCTCACACTGGAGCTTACACCACTGCTGAAGCGCCTTGATAGCTGCCATCCTCCCCCAACAGACACCGCGGGCTTCCAGTGAGAGAAACCAAAACGTGGGTTTGTTCGAATGAAAAAGCGGAACTTTAAATGGAACGACTGTTGCATCCAAGTAAGACAGAGTTAAAGAACTTGAAAAAGATATTGAGTTGAAGTCAGGCTTCTGGCGTCTGAGCTAGCGTCTGTGTACACACTTAAACCGAGCGCGCGCACGCGGCACCTGTGGAGCAGAGGAAATGAAGGGGCGGGTCTTCGGATCATTTATAATTAAATGTTAATTAATTTATCTTTTTTTAAGAAAATGCAGTAATTTACCGGATTGTCACTGCCAGGAGAAACTTAGACAATGTACAAAAAAAAAAGTGCATTAATCTCGCATGTCAGGGATTTTTTAATGACATATAATAGTATAAACACTATCATGACCACAGGATGCTTTAAATGAAGATTTTTATAAAAATGTAGAATATAAATTGGTGACTGCAATAGTTTTGTGTAGGCTAAATTAAAAAATCGCTTTTAAGAGAAAAAAATTACAATTTTAATATTTGTTAATGTCCACCAGATGGCATCAAAACAATTTAGCTTGATGGTCTCTAGGCAAACCTTTCAAATAATCTCATCATAAGTAAATTATATCACTTGAAAATAGAAGTCTATTTTGTTTTGCTACATTTACATGCATATGCTTTAGTTCAATGACATTCAAAGCAAAAAAATAAATAGTGTATTAGTGTAAACGTTTTTTAAAAGGGTCAACATAATCTAAATAATCTAAATACATTGTTTTAAAGCTAATTTTAAGTTGGTATATTAACTTAAAAACATAATTTATCTAATTATGCTTGTTATTCAAAAGTAAATGAAAAACTAAGTTACTTAAACCAAGTATTAGTAGTTTAAATCATCAAGTGTTAAATTAATCATTTTAATGCATTCTATCCAATCCCATCATGTTGACATCTTTGAATAAAATACAATAAAAGTACTATGACTGCTGGTTCTTTTTGCGTACCTCCATGGGAGCATATGGTTTTCAGTGTAACTTTAGATGGCCCACCTCCTCAGGTGGTTGAGGTTTAACTTACATTAGAGGTACAGTAACTCATGGTGAGCTCCCCAAATTTTGCATGAACATAATAAAGTATGACGCCTCTTAATCCTCTTACTTCCTTAATCCTTTCTTACCTGCATCCCTGCAATGACTGTTGTCTTAAAAAAAAACTCAAAGAAATCCCCCATAAGAGATATTTCATCTCATGTTTAAGTGAAACTGATTCTTGACACTAGAGAAGATCTTTTAAACAATGTTATAAAAAAGCCTGAATACCATTTGCTGTTCAAGTTAAGAAAGAAACTTTTTAGAAATATACTTCCTTGGCCAAAACATATAGAACTAAAGAAGGGCACTTTGTCTAGACATTGATAAATAAAAATAAAGCTAAATTAATAGGTTTGCTTTCAAACAATGGATGCTGCAATCTAAGGTTTCTGTTCACCACATGAAAATCATTAATATTTTTTTCAAGGTTTTCTGTGCCACTCTTATTTTTGAGCCTTTACTGTAAAGCTGTAATGCTTTCAATACTTAAAACAAAACACAGGCTTTTTTTGGAGCAGATCCCGGTAAGGAAGGCCTGTGTCAGCTTGCTGACGTCCTGTGTTTGGACTCTAAGTAACAGGATACAGTGAGAAGAGTGACATCAGCTTCCTCGGTTGACTTCCCTTCTTCAATGGCTCTCACTACAAGATAAAAAAAACTCCACATTGTCAGCTTTTAATATTTGTAAACCTAATTATTCTACCCAATTCTTTATTCACAACTAACACAGATAGCACTACAAAAGGTAAAATGGATGAGAGGTGATACATAATTAAAATGTACAAAAATCTGCACAGCATTATTAAAGTCATTTAACTTATTACACAAAAATATGTGTAAATATTGATTGTTTCTTGTTTTTAATTAAATATATGCTAGACAACACTTTGAAATTACTATACATATGTCATATTTGTACCACTATTATTCAACAACGTAAAAAGAAAATGTAACAAAAACGAAAAAAAAGTACATTAAAATGTCATTCAAAGCTTTAACAAGTACTTTTTGGCCAGATTCCACCATACACTCAATCATAAATTGAGTTCTACTTTACTCCGTCACATTGTTGATCTTGCCAATAACAGTTGTCCATAAAAATAATATGAATAAATATGAACTGTCCCCTTTACAAGTCAATGCCCCGCTTCAATCCATGTCAGTGGTACTAGCATCATGTTCCCGGCTCACAGAGCTGTTAATCTCTGCTTCATAGTCCCGTGCCTTGGCTCTGAGCTGGGCGATGCTGCAGCAGCGAAGCGCCTCTGAACTGGGAAGCTCATCTCTGACTGGGCTGTCTGGGACAGATGAGGAAGGTCTGGACCGAGACGGGCTTCCTTGCTCTCCTACTCTGTGCCAGGATATGCCACAGTTGATGCCAATGTGAGGGTCTGAATTTCCATTGGCAGACTCGAGGTGTGTGTCACTCTGATCCTCTGCATGGCTCTGCAGTTTTATCTGACGCCGCATCTTTGCCCTGCGGTTCTGGAACCACACCTGGAGGAACCAGATGAGGTCAGCTCCTCAGCTTTATTACACATTTCTTAATATTCTAATATTAAGTTCTTGTTGTAGTGTAAATGTTTTTTACTGGCTTTGTAGTACATATTTGGTTTTGGCTATATATTTTGACTCATTTCAGCTACCCTACTAGGTACTAAGGTGTGCTCAATAGTGGACATCATGGCCTTTACGATGATATTGAATGTGTTTGTGTTGGTGTAGTATACCGTAAACAATACTAAAGTTAATAGTGTTCGGAATTAAATTTCATTTCAGGGCAAATATATCTATAACTTTATAACTATATCTATATAACAATATCTATATATTGATATTACTATATCTATATCTACATATCTAAAACTATAGATCTATATACATTATTATTACTTTGATTTGCAGACACTATTGCTATTGGTGTCATAAAAAAAGCCTTGAACAAATACATTAGGAATGATAATAAAAACATAAAAATATATCAAATCATCAAACAAAATAATCAAAACAGAACAAACCCAAACTGTGGCCTTGTTTGTTAAAGAGGTGTATCACATCTATGTCTAATACCTGCACTCTGGCCTCTATCAGGTCCAGACGGAGAGCCAGGGCCTCACGCATGAACACGTCAGGGTAATGTGTGCTCTCAAAGGCCTTCTCCAGCTCCTCTAGCTGCCAGCTGCTGTAGTTGGCGCGAGCCCTCCGTTGTTTCGCTGGTCGAGGATCATCTGGAAACATACACACATAAACTATATGCTGACAACACTGCCAGGGCCTGATGAGGAACTAATGGCTCTGGATTGGTTCATTAGCATAGCGTTCATTAAGCTCTCGTCAGCAGAGCCATGTAATTGATTGTTAGGAATGAGCTGTTAGCCAATCCTTTATAAACAGCGTGAATCTTATTAAATCCTGTGCCATGATAGATGGACAATTAAGAGAAAAATGGATTCGCAAATGTTTTTGTATTGAAAATACAAAAAAATAAAAAACTACAGGTGCTTTAAAAAAGCCAAGGTTCTGTTCACAGAAATGTACTGCATTTAACCAGTCACACTTTTTGACAGAATTTCTGAAAATCTGCAACCCCCAAAAAGTGCACCTCGTGGAATACTGAAAATGAAATGCTCTGTGAGAATGGTTTCGTGACTCACACACAGACTGATATTTACTTCTAGAACATAAGTGATAGAGTTTTTTTTTAGAAGTAATATAAACTGATGCTTTTTAAATCTATGGAAAAAGTATTGCAATGTATGGCTTAAAACAAAGAATAACATACATGTTTACATGAAAATTTTAATTTATGTTTTTTTTATGTTTCAGCAGAATTATGCAGCAGGTTGTAGTGCTGCTGACTCTCAGTCAGAAGATTGTGGAGATACATGTTTTTCTTATTGTGTGGTACCCCTGTACGCAGTCTCTCATGACCAATACATGTACAAATGTACTGTGTATATATATATATATATATATATATATATATATATATATATATATATATATATATATATATATATATATATATATATATATATATATATATATATATATATATACACAGTACATTTGTACATGTATTGGTATATATATAATACTCAATTGAATAAATTCAAATACTGTTATGGTTTAGTATTGAAATTACAAAACTAAAATATAATATATTTTACACATTGATTCATTAAAATACAGCATGTGACAGGCACCAAATATGCCAATATGTATTATATTTATTAAATATTTTCTTCGTAACACTGTTAAATCACTATTTGAGCTTCTGCAGTCAGACTACGGCTCAAAGATCGTAAGTGTTTTTGCCCAGAAGCAGGAAGATTAATTTGTATAAAATTGTGCATTGATGACAGGTAAATAAATGTAAATGTATTATAAGATTAAGTAAGCTTAAGTTATAAGTTATAAATAGAAACACATTATGATTATGTGCTGTAAATTGTTATACTCAAGTTCACTAAAAATCCCAGATTTTCTCTTTTTATTTGGTTCATATAATGCAGCTTATTTTTGCAACATTACCAATCTTAATGATTCATAGTACTAGAATATATATATATATATATATATATATATATATATATATATAGATATATATATATATATAGATATATATATATATTTATATATATATATATCTATATATATATATATAATGTCTCTATTTAGCTAATCTTTTGAGAGCAATTTATATCACCTGAAATGTATGTTTTTGGTAGCTGGTGGAAGCACGGATGCTTCGGTCAAAATCAAAACACTGAAACACCCAGACAAACATCTGATCAGCACTCAACAGAGCAAACATTCAAACATCGTTGTGAAAGCTACTTTTTATAGCTGTATGATTTATGTATTTATTTATTCTACTTGATCTAGTACTATGAATCATTAAGATTGGTAATGTTGCAAAAATAAGCTGCATTATATGAACCAAAGCTAGACATTTACTTCATTACACTATGGTCCTAATTTTGAAATCGCTGAAAAATCTCTATTTTTTTCCACATGAGATTAATGGCATCTTTCATAACACTATTTGAAGAAAATGGTCAGCAGGAGTTATTAATTCTTGGGATCCGTACCCCATTTAGAAGTTGTAAGACTAAAAAATGCAAATCTTATCAATCAAATGAATCCTTAAGAGGGCTAATATTATGCAGTGTTTCCAATTTTTGGTTGTGTTTCCTTGGTGAAACCTGTCTTGATTGTAATGGTCAACAGAACACATTTTTCTTAGATGTAAAACAGAGCAAATCTTTCAGGGTTTGACTCACCAATGCATTCAGCCAGGCGTCCTGTGGGTTGAGTGGTCAGTAGCAAGGTCTGCTTGCACGGCTCTGGCTGCAGGCAGCTACGCAGAAGCTCATAGCTGAGCAGAGGCCCTGGGAAGAAGATCTGAGGAGGGCTAAGCCTGCTGGGGAATGCTGGGAAAAAGTGACCCCCTGGGGCCTGGAAAATAGCTGGAGACAGAGGAGACACCAAATGCCTGGCACCAAACATACTCGACCCAAGAATTCTCCAGTAGGATTCACTTGGTTTGGAAGCAAGTATCTCTCAGAAGGTAGTTCCCAGAAGACCTCCAGTGCTCCAAATCTTCTCACCTGATTCAGGTGGGAGTCCCACCCACTCCCTTGGTCACATGACTCACCTTTGACCACTAATCCACATAAACAGGGCCGGGTTTGAAGGAAAGAGTCCAATCATACAGGCCCATTGTCTCCACGCTTCATTAAGAGAGGTTTCTTCAGCATCACTCTTCAGTAGACGTCCACTGTGACACCTAATGCCTCCTAATCCACACCTCAGCTACTCTGAAGGGGTAAATGAGTAATATTGCCTCTTTTCTGTTTGGGAGCGATACGCAGTAAAGCCTGTCATTGTGGAATATTCCAACAACATGTCGAGGCACTCTTGAGCAACACTTATGTTTGACAAAAGTAGACGTTTGCAACTGGAGTGTGCCAAAAAATGGAGACAAACTCTGTTCTGGTGCTGCAAAGACATGCACAAGACATCAGAAAGACAAAAGAAATGCTTTAATTGCCTACAAGGTTTAGATGCTAAAACAACAGATGGGTATTAAATCATTTAGGAAGAATCTCTGGTTCAGTCGAGAAAACCCAATGTAATCAGAGCTTGAGCTGAAATCTGCAGAGAGACGGAAACAAACAGCCTCTGTTTACACACTAAACACTTCACACTAATTGGTCCACATAATTGACATTCATTCGCAAGCACATTTGGAGCCCAGCATGACATTCATTTTCAAAGCTTAACACTCCTAACTGTATGTGTAATCACAAACAACCTGCTTGTCTTTGGCAAAAGCGTTGATTCGTCTGAAATGGAGAAAATGCGGCTTCTAAAGAGAATTGTTCAGTCAGATGTCATTGTTTCAAGACTCCTAAGCCTGTTATCTCTCTCAAAGAGTTCTTAACATTAGCAGTAAGATCACCTGTTTAAACAAGCTGTATTGTTCAATTCTGAGCTGAGGACAGAGTTCACTAACAATGGTTTTGGGTCAGGGATAGTCTGCCTTTGAAAACAGATCACTTTCCCAACTAAAATCCAATTTGAGTTGAAGAAGATTGTATTGCTGTTAATAGTTTTCAGTATTCTCAATAGTAATCACATTTTTGTTTAAATAAATCACCACGTCTAGGAGAAATTTGTTTAGTGTTTGATTCGATTTCATAGCTTGGCATTACATGTTCTCACTATTCACTATACTGATGAGATGAAGACAGTGAAAGGGGCATCTTGCATTTATCAGTTTAATGCTGGAATTCTAAGAACATTGCAGCTTCTCTCTAGTCCTTAGGTCATTCATTTTAGATTAGGGGCCAATGTAAGCTCCCTAAATTGATGTAGTATGATGTAGTACATTGTAATTTGATGTAGTATGATGTAGTGATGTAGTATGATGCAGTAAATTGTAGTTTGAGGTAGTACGATGTAGTAAGAGACAAACAAAAGCCAAATAATATGATTAAATAACCTCTTAGTCATTACAATTTCACATCACAAACTTTCTAAAGTCATGTCAAGTGAAACTCTATTTCTAAAGTGCCACACTGCAGAAATGCTGCAGTCTATGCCGCTGTGAAATCACACCAAAAAAGTAATAAGTAGTAATATAACGGATGCTGTTACGATACATAAAAGCAAATGCTGATCATATTTACAGAGTGACTGATGATGCAAACCCCCTAGCTAAAAGCAAATGTAAAAAAGGATATGTGGCCAACATAGTCTTGGACCTCAGTTCAAGTGGAAATGTACTATATAACATGGAACAGAAGTATGAGAATATTCAGAAAACACTATCATTATTATATCATTATTATAATTATCATTATTATTATTATGTTGTTGTTGTTATTAGGCACTGAATATTTCCTCACAGACTCAAGAACCATAATACTGAATATTCAACACGCCAAGCAATCAAACTGGAAATATAAAAAGCTCTCAAGTTTTGAATCCAACCTCTATGAAGCAATAAGAAAATATACCAAAACAAAGTAACAAAGTACTGGACAATTTGACAACAAAAGTTGGAGTTACCTTTTACTTTCACACTTAAAGTAATCCCATGATCCAGTATGCACCTTCTGGAGTGTTAGTTTTGGTCTCTGGATTATTTGTTTTGGTGGTTCCACTAGCAAAAACATGCATATCAGGTTGATTAAGGACTTGAAATTGTGTGTACGGCTGTGCCCTCTCCAGAGGACCTGCTTAGGGGGAACTATCAAAAATTAAACACAGTTTTCTACAGCTTAGTTCAGCTTTTCTACAACTTATATAAACGCATGGTAAATGTATATTTTTGAGAGATCACACTGTAAAGTGATTTAGGCATCACCATCATAATTGCCATCTTTCCTCATTGACAAAATCATGAACAAGGAATGCACATCATAAGAGCATCTCTTAATATTAAAATAAATTTGTATGTAGTCCGTATTTAGATTCTCAGTAAATGACAAAATTTTGTCCTGTGAATGACTAACCAGAGCTTTTTTTAAAACAGAAACCAGTAGATGACGGACACTGTGAACTAACATCAATTCTGTGTAGAACACAGCATCCGATCTCTGACATCTGCATCGCTACTGTTGATGGATGAGCAGAGTTGCCACAAACTCTCCGTGAAGCAAACACAGGTGTGAGAACTAAATCTTAGGAACATTTCACCTCCCAATCATCTTCATCCAGCCAGCCTCAATCTGCTAATCAGATCAAACCGAGGACAGATTGGATAGGTGTCACCAGCTTGTCGGCCAACCGTTGATCCTGTGGTAACTTTGATCAGATTCATACACAGATGGGCCCATCTTAACCGAGTGAGTCACTAACTTTAAAGGCTAAGCTTCACTTAAGGACAAAAAGGCAGCTGTAAAAACATGTGATGATCCAGGAGATACCTGCTCTGTTCATTCTCAGTTTAAGGAGAATGCATGTTTGTGTTTTCCACCAAAAACTAAAATCTGAATATGCTACATTGTTGCGTTTAAAATCAACAGGATCATTGGGGAATCTAAGTGTGTCGGTTGTGGAGAGCTTTATTTCCATTGATAGCAAAGATGTATGCTCCATTAGTCGCAGAACAGGCATAGCAAGAAATACAGTTTATATAAACTAAACTAATGTTAGGGTCATTACAGATGATTGGCAAAACTAATTTGTTGTTTGATTATGAACCAATAATTTCATGAAAATGTTATTATAACATTTAAGACGATTTCAGATATTTCTATTCTAAACTGAAGGAACCATTTGAACAACACATTTTGCTCTTTTAGACTTTGTCCAGATTTAACAATGCCTCAAATTCTGCAAACAGAAACCATTTTAAGCAAAAAAGATTAATTGAACAAATTCCATTTAAAAGTGCAGATTCAAAAGAAAGGATATTTTATTTATTTGTCATGAAAACTTTGCGCATGAAATTCCTCATAATCTAAACCATTGTTTTGTTAGATAAAAAGGCAGTAGCTTTAGGATATTGTAGATACTTTTCTTGCATTATGGAGAACAGAAAAAAACATAAGCGTTTTATTAATCTGCTGTTTTCCTGCATAAATTTTTCAACCTGTTTTTTTATTCTCCTAAAACTCTTAAATTACATTCTACATTACACCAAGCATAATACACTGGAAATCTTTATTTTTACAAATTAAAAGTTATATGTTATTCTGTTTTGTGTGAATCTATAATTTTTTACAGGATTGTGTTGCTTTTTAATCATTTTCATGGGTAAAGCTATCGACAGAATAAAATACAACACAGTGGTTAATCATTTCTCTACAAAATATAAACATATAGTGTTTAACATTTTTGAAGGATCACATCATAAAGTAACATTTAGCATTTTACTATCATTATAACTATATAGAATCTTAAATATATTTTACAAAAAGGCACCTTTTTCTGTGAAGTTGTATAATATCATAGGATATAATATTTTAGGCTTTTAATTCATTGACGTCTTTAATAAAAAAATGTAATACAATTTGTGAATTATATTACACCAAAATATTTAATTTTAAACTCTCATTCATTTCCTACATGAAATAGCAATGAATTCAATAGCAAAGGTTCAATTAACTCGAGTCACAAGTGGAGCCTTAAGTACACTAACGAAAGTTAACAATACACACCTTTGGGAGATAATAACAAGGAGAGTAAACTAGGATAACACAAACAAGCCTTATCCAGCGCCAGACTCAGTCCAACACACCCCTGACTGATCGCACCAATGTGTTCACTTGGCATAACACTTAGGTTTAGTAAAAATGTAAATAAGACCTCAAGACAAAAAGAACTTCAAACCTTTATAATTTTAAGGTCTCTTCATTTTTTTTTAGAATAAGCTAATCACATGCTAGGACTACTTAGTTGTTCCTAAAATAACACAAGCTAACGATTAACATAGAATCAAGGTAACAAAGTGTTTGCATGATCAACATGTAAGCATTGTTTTAATCAGCATTATTGCCAATTGCTATTTGTAGAGCTTCTGTTAGTCCACTCACCTTTTCAGTTGACCAGCTGCTTCCTGCTGTGACCGAGGACATGGTGGGCGCTCAGAGGTGACCAGGTATTTGCAGTCATGAGCCCTAAGCTCTGGAATTCGCTACCGCTGCAAGTCGTGCAACAAACGTCACCGTCCATTTTTAAATCTTAAAACAAATCCATTTTTCTGTCTTTTAATACTCAGCGAGTGACTGTTGTTAATGGAAATATTTTTGATTGAGTTGTTTTTACCATTTTATGGTTATTGCCTTCTCCTTTTATAGATTTATCTATTTTATTTACACTGTTATTTTCACTAACCTATACTGCTAAGGGACAGGGAGAGCTGGTGGTTGCCCCCTTGTCTTTATGTGAAGCACGTTGGTCTGTTAACTTTGCTTGGCTTAACCAAGTAAGAATATTAAAGGTTCTGCAGGAATTCAGTTATGATAAATCATAACATTATCAAGTTAAAATAACATAAGCACCCCAAACCATTAATTTGGACATGATTAATGCCTAAATAATTCTCTTCTGTCAATTATAGATAGTATCTTTTCCTAAAGCAGATCCATTCCATGGACAAGTCACTTCAAGGTGTGTGAAAAGTGCACTGAATAATCAAATTCTCTTGAGGATTTGCCAACACAGGCTCTTGGAACAATTGATAATAGCATTAGGACTCATTTGAGTGACATTTTAGAATACACAACACCTGAAACCATAAGCATGATGGATGATTTTACCTGAGTCATGGGAAACTGTCTAAACCTTACAGAGAAATAAAGTCATGTTGCAACATTTGATACAAGTGATAACAAAATAATGGAACTATTCATTCGGTGAGTCACTAAAGTTGTGTTTCCCAACATTTTTACCAATAAACTAAACAGCCAGGACCTGTCACTGTCCAAGAGGGAGAAAGTCAAAACAGTCTCTAAACTGTATTTAGAGCAAATCACGTCATTTTCAACACATTCACATGAATATTTCAGCCATGTGTTAGTATCTTTTTGTAATTGTATCTGGCAGACTGTGAGCTGATGGCTTTAGTCGAGGATCACTGGCAACAGGATAAAGCTGAGAGCCCAGGCTGCTTTTCATGTCAAAGTCTTCACTGAGAGCGGCTGCGATCCAAAAGCAATCACACTTTACACTTCAAAGCACCAGGGAAAAGAGAGGCGAGAGCTGCTCCGCATTCTTTTCCACGCTCGCCAGGCACAACTCAAGCGTGGTGGAAGAGGAGATGATCTAAGCGAGGGACTGTTGAGGAAGACATAGTCGACAGGTGTGTGCAGGCAGGTAGTGGCACATCTAGGCTGTGAACCATGGGTGGGTTACATGGAGCTGGAATTTTATTTTAGTTTTTTAACAGTTATTTATGGTAACTTACCTGTGGTAAGATTGCTACCACAAAAAAAATTACCAGTTTTCAAAGCCTAAAGATTGCAACTAAAATGGTCTAAAAAGGGACTAAAAATTAGAAAAGGCCTTAAAAAAGCCTGTCTCCCAAAACACAACAGAATGACATGATTTAGAGACTCACTAGTTTATCAATAAAATAATAAATCTCAAATTTTGTGCATTGAGACATTTTTGTTCACAAATGTAGGTTAAAATGTACTTTTAAACATTTGTTAATTGACTACAAACCTATAGTTATTATAGATTTAGTATAGTATTTTTCTTGATGTTGAATTTTAAGGTTTTTCATTAAACATCCTAACAATGAACCTACATACCAATTCAAGTTTCAAGATATTTTCATCGATTATTTATTTAATCCATATCCATATATTGTTTAAGTTTTTTGTACATAATATATTGTCCTTATGTCAAGGCCAGTTTAAGCCAACAGTCTGATACAGACACAGAAGTGGCATTATCTTATGTTTGTTCAGTCAGTTATTCTTTACTTTATTTGCTTTTACACATAGGAAAAATGTAGGGTTCCACTTATTGTATAAATTATAAGAAAAACAATGTGAACCCTAGGCAGCCTGAATTAAAATCCATCAAAGGGCTAAAATCAATTATGTTTCTTTAGTCTTCAGTTCACCTGAGCCCTGTTTTTGGATTGAGGAAGGTTTACAGATTTAGACATGCAAGCTCCAAACAGATCTATAAAGGATGTGACATCCAAATTTCTAGACACCGGAAAAATTCCCACTGTGCCTTTGAAAAGGTTAGTACACCCACCAAATTCAGCAGATTCACTATTCAATCGTGAAAATCCCAAGAAAAGAGTTGTGGTCAGCTGTGAGTAAAGAAGACGTTAGGAAACAAGTTTTAGCGACAAAAACAACAACAAAAACCGCAGCTCACTATCTCATACACATCATTCACTACTTTGAAAGTGAGTAAAATGATAGTCTACACTCATGCCATGTGGGAAGGGACATAGAATTTTTGTATCACTTCCTTTACAAAACGCCCATTGCAAGTCAAGTCTCATGTACAGTTTTAACACATTCAAGAAACCACCATTTAGTTGGATAGCTCACAGTTTTTGGTTTTGCATATTAACATACCTAGTAGAAAATGCCAGTTTAGAAATATTTTATGATGAGAATGCTGAAATATAGATTTGTTGACTTCTGCTTTCAAACCAGGAGCAAACACAGGAACTAAACTAAAGAGGAACAAAAAAATTAACAATTAACCTTTTCATTTGCTGAAAATATATCCAATAAGCCCAATGTAGAGTTACTATTAAAAACACAGTGTTTGTGCCTTTATAAGATAAGATGTAACAGTGTTACCCACTGCATAACTTTCTTGCCTAACCAAGTGACAGACGATACAAAGCAGCTCTTTTACAAAACCAAACCCTTTAAAATGCAAGAGGCTAAGGATATTTCAGCAGTTCACTTTCACCTTTTCTAAACTATTAAGAACCCACTCCACACTTGTTTCACAAAACTCAGTCCTGCCTCTGATGCACAGACAAGAACTCGGTTTTATAGTTAAAAAAATCAATTGTTTACATTTTCCATTCCATTCTGTCCAAGTTGTTGTCAGAAGCCATAGTCCAGTTTTGCATTGGTGGATGTCTTTACATACATCAACAATGTGTCTGCTTATGTCCATTCACCTTTCCAAACAGTCCCAGAATCTAAACACCATGGCCTAGAGATGAAAACACTCAGCTAAGTACAACCATGTTCAACCCTAGTCACAAGAAAAAAAAGTGGAGGTGTATAATGGAAATACAAAAGACATTTAAGACTACCGTGATATAAGTAGATTCAATGTGTAAATGCTTTTAACTATTTTCTCCAATGAGCTTTTTATCAGATTGAAATAGAATTGGTCTTCCAATATGGTGTTTTATAAAATAATATAATAACAATAATTATATAGTACTATAAAAAAATATATTAAGATATTAAACTATCACCATCATTGACTGTTTTTAAATCCAAACTCACAACTGTGTTGGAAGTTTAGTCTGTACATTTAATTTTTAACTGTATAGTCTGTTCTTTTTTACTGTATATTTACCAGTTTTTAATCTTACCAACTTCTTCATGATTTTACTGTTTCAGCATTCTGTTCTTATATGTTGTTTTAACTTTACTGCATGTTTGTTTAAAACGTAGCTTCCTATGCCCCTTTTTTCAGCACAAGTAGTAATTAATCTCTGCTTTGTAAATAAATTGTCATAATGGCTGAATATAATAGTCAAAGGAATTCTGTGACATGAAATCCAAAATCTTCACTTGAGCATGAATCGAACACAGAACAAAAACTGATAGTCGTCTCCATTAAAGCAAAAGACAATGATTCTCAAATTCCTCCTCTGACATGTTAAAAGCAAAGCAGAGAGGCTGAAAATGAACATAGGAGGAAGCTGCTTTCATCAGTCCTCCAGCCGCTAGTGCGGGCATGTCCACACAACGGCCTTCAGAGAACACAGAAATCCCACTTCCTCAGAGCCCAGAGTAACAAAACACCTCCACACACACTCAGTCCCCCATCTACCACTCAAAAAGAGGGGTTCGAGCTGTGTGATTGAACAATTACCAGCATGGTTCATTTAGCTGGGGATGAAATGCCAGCCAATAGTTGCTGTAGCGATGAAATCAGAGTCAGAACAACTTGCACTTTCATGCCAAATGGACTTCAATAACGACATTAACACCTGCTTGGATCTCTTCGTGATAAAAAAGGAAAGGATACTTGTGAAGAATTTGTTATATTTTGTATCCATTAACTTTAATCTCACAAAATCTTTTTATACTTGCATTTAATTTGCTGACAAATATTTTCTTGAAACTAATGATATTTGTTCCATTAACTTCAAGTTAGTCAAGAGACTTTTGATCATCTTAAAAACCCTCCCCTCCACACACACCCATTTCATTAGGATTTTAAACCAATTATTCTCTGACAGACAAGATCTGAAACAGGCGATTTCAGTGTGAGGAAGAGAGCTCCATGACTGAATCAGAGCAGTGTGCTCCTGGCTACTCTACATTAGCACAACAGAAGATCACGAGGAGCGTTTGCTCAAAATGGAGATTCCTGTATGGCTGCCTTTGATAATCCCTGCCTTGCATGTTTCCTCAAAATACCTTTGAGACTAAAATATTGGTGAAACAACTCCCAGTGAGGCGACCTTACTGTACTGTAGTAGGAATCTAGACTTCTACTCAAAATTTTTATTTTGATCCCCCCTTCAAAAAAACTAAAGAAAATTAAAAATTGACAAAGTCACCAACTTGTTTTTTTATTATTTGAAGCACAAGAAACGACAGCTTACACTGTTCTTGGGAACATAAAATTCAGTTCAGTGAAGAAAACTTGAGCCCAGACGTGAGAAACTTTGAAGACACTCACAGCTCAAAACAAATCTTGTGCTGGGATCTAAAATGGTTGAGTCAACTAGGTGGTGGCCTCCATGCGCAAGACCTTCATGGATTCTGCAATCATGGCGCTGGTGTCAATCTGCCCATAGATGCCCACAAGAAAAGCCTTGTGAAGGAGTATATCAGCATGTTCTGAACGGAGAAGGAGAGAGGGGGAGATAATAAGAGTGAGAGTTTGCAGTGAGGGAGAGAGAGAGAAGGAGGTAAATGTATTTTACAAACTATGAATTTCCATGTGAAAAACATTTTAGCAGATGGAAAAACTATAGTGAGGCATTAAGAACTACAGTACATTGTTTTCCTCCTCTGCATGATGCTCTGAGATGGCCGCAGAACCTTCAGTTTTGATCTGCTACTAAAAATCTGCCCAGATCGTGAAATTACAACACCCGAAGCATAGGACGAAGAGCTTCAGTCTCAATATTTGCCACTTTTTTCAACACACTTAAACTAACAATACAGAGGATTTGGGACCTTTCTGTCATTCAAAATCTATAAATAAACTTGGTGTAATATGTAATTTTATCTGGATGTTTTCCTTGTTTTACGTCAATTTAAAGCAATGCTTGTTTGTTCATTTTTGATGCTCTTTAAAACAACTAATGATGCGTCAGTCATGAATGAACCGGCTCTTGAGTGACAAGAACCAGCTCACTGATCTGGGAACCATCTCTCAGTGTATGCGTAAAGTCAAGGTGCTTCTTTCTCTCTAATGAATCAAGATTTGGGTTATTGTTAAAATGTGTAATATAAGGACACTCCGTCTTTATTTAAAAGTGTGAGGGGAGAGATCCAGCGCAATGCATTGAGAGTACACCTTCATTGGGAGCAGATAAAACTTAACACTCACCAGATTCTGTTCCTCTTCAGAGCAATATTTGTTTGATTGTTGCATTTGCAAAAGGCTTGTTTGCTGAGAAACAGCAGGTTTCCATTCACTGTAACTTTAACTGTCTCCACTTTTTTGTTGAGAAATCCTTCCATAAACGCACCACTAGTTTAGAGAAAACTGATTGTTTAATAGAAGCAGATTTCTACAGAATTTTGACTAACTGACTATTGAGTTAGTTTTTTTTTATAAAAAATGTTTTAAGACTGAGATACAAATGCTTTGACAGAACAGACCACAAAGGTCCAATTTTTGAACTAATAAATGCTTAGGATTAGGGAAGATTTAACTTACTTAATTGAACCTGAAAATAATAAATAAAAGAGGGTGAAGGTGTATAGAAATTATTGAACATCATATAACAGTCTTATTTGTTAATTTTTACAAGCTAACTAATAATACTGAGAAAGATCGTCATACAGCGATCTACCTGGCAGCGGAGCCAACATGAAAAGAATGTGGATCTAGGTCTAGCTGCAAGCAAAATAATAATAATAATAATAATCAACATCCATCCATCTTCTTGTCGGCTTTGCCCCTTTCGGGGTCGCCACAGTGGAATGAACTGCCAACTCTTATGGCATACGTTTCATGCAGCGAATACCCTTCCAGCCACAACCCATCTCTGGGAAACTACTAATAATAATGCATTCAATTTATATAGCACTTTTTCACTGCTCAAAGATGCTTTACAATGTTTAGTGCATTATACATTCACACCACATTCCCACACTCCTGGCGTTAAGCTACCTTGGTAGCCCTCAGCTGCCCTCGGGGCAGTCTGACAGGATGTGGCTGTCCATACAGGGATTGGTGCGGGTGAAGTGGGTTGCCCAGAGCCACATCGGCAGAATGACCGGGGATGGGGGATGGAACCGCCAACCTTACAGTTACAGGATGACCAACTACACCCCTGTGCCATCTTTCTGCCCCTCTCACCTAGTATCTTCTCATAGACTCCAGAAGTCATATGAGTCGTATAATCTGCTAAGCTATACACATGTTTTGACTGTATTTAAATGTAAATAACCTAATTTTCCTAAACCAACAAGCCTTTCCTTTCTTGTGCTAACAAAGTATCTTATATTGTACAAACAATTGAAGAAACTTAGATGCTTAGACATTAAAACGAAGCAAGCGACATCAACAAAAGCTGTTTATAAAACAGTTATCATTTTTTTCAAAAGTGTTTGGGACTGAAGAGATTAGAAAAGCCCTAAAGGCAGAGAAACGGTTAAATGACAATTAAATAGTGGTTACAATACCTTGACAGAGCAGCACATATTCAGGCAGGTTCCTGAGGGCCGTTTGCACCACATCAAAGTTTCCACTTCCCAGACAGTACATGAAGGTTGGCAGGAATTCACCAGCCATACTAGGGTTAACAGAGATCAAGGTAAATGAGATTTAACTTCACATGCACTACATGTTTCCTTGCAGCCGTCTCACCTGGGTATGTTCTGGATGCACCGCAGAGCTAAACTGAATGCCATGTTGCGACAAATTTCTTCAGCTGAGCTCATCAGTCTCTGAAGATCATTCTGAAAACAATGGCAGGTTTTGTCATGAAATCCTGCTCATTTTCAATCTCTCGAGCAAATTTGTCTGTGCTGGTGCAATGCACTTACAACAAAATACTGAATGATTTCTGGATTTCTTCTGGACTTCTCATCTACTTCAGTCAAACCTTCTAACACATCTAAAGCAGGAAAAACAAAAATAGACGTGAGTTTTCAATCACATTGAAATCATTCAAATGTGACTTATGCAACCCATAAATGTGTTTATGAAAGCAGAAAAAAATTAACAAAACAACTAAATGTATGAAAAAAATGTAGTACCACAAGCGAAACAAAATAGAAAACACAAACAACAGAAGAGCAATGAGAATGAAGGCAGAATATAGACAGAATAAAACAAACAAAAAAAGGTTAAAGTGTGTTTTCAAAAACCCACACAACTTGTATGAAAACTGGATGTACGTCATCTTCAGTTTATCCACTCATCTAAGGAAAATGAATGGGATTTTTTTTTAGCACTGATGGAACAAATAAATATCTTACTAAAAACATCCCATATATGCGATCTGTTAAAATACCAAATAAGAACGTTGCAGGAAAAAAACAACAGCTTTATCCTAATTCTGATACATCCCACTTTGTTCAGTGCTAATATGAAAATATGTTTACCTCGGATATCTTTAGTCCTCGTCAATTTTCTTTAGTACAACATATTGCCTTGCCAATTGAGGGCTCAATTTCTGCATGTATTTACAGTTAATTTTTGGGAGAAAAACTCCTAGTTGAAGAAAGGACACCAAGCACACAAAGATACAGACAAAAATACAGACAAGATTCCCCACTGAAACAGAATTAAGGCTTTTACTGAGTCAGAAGGACGACGAGAACGGAGACAAATCTCAAATTTTAGTTTGTTTAGCCAAAAAAAGATAGGGTAAGATGTGCATCTGAAGGACTTGCTCTTAATAAATGTTATATAAACCTGTCAACTTGTGCTGAGACATTGATTAAAGGGGTCATGCCATAGTGAGCATTTTTAAGGCTTTTATAGTGATTTATAAGAGTAGATGGAATAAAAAAAAATCAAACCATGAATGCTCCCAAACAAAAAACTAATTTGATTCTTTTAAAAAGGGTTTTATTTGCGCCATTGACGATGTCACATGAGTTCCATTGTAAAGTTACGACCAGATATCAAAGAGCTTCTCTCATGATATCCGGAAACCAACCATTGACTGTATACACGCGCAAATCAAACAGAGCAAAACGGGAGAGCAGCACACAACTTGGACATGTGTTATTAAAAGGACTTGCAAGGATTAAAGGAAGATGCTCAATTCCAGGGTGTTCGGAAACCAAACATCTATATGACTCTGGCTCATAGACGTAAGGTTGTTTAATAGTGTTCCCTCCAAACATCTATCAATGTTGCTAGCTCTGTGTTTGTGTTAGGGTTAGCGAATTTGCTCATAATTAATCTGTCTAATATCTCTCAAATCTACGTTGACCATCAGACAGTAACATTAAATACACGTCATGAATATGCAAATCACTAACCAACAGATGATTAACAGAGGAGAGGTTATGAAGTTTGCCGAATTAAAATCTCAGCTCATTTTCCGGAAAAAGCCTCGGTTAGAAACTGAGGAGATTGAATGCGAAATTTATTAAAAATAGAGACTTTATAAGTAAAAGAATCGCATCTTCCATACAATTTGACCAATGTGAATATTAAAAACAACACAATGTCACTGACCATACAAATAAAAACAGATTCCAGTTAAAGCCAGAAATTTTGTCCAATAACTACATTACCAGAGAACAATTAATATGGCACATAAATATTCTATATATTCTAACAACATTATATTCCAATTCTGACCGAGACCAAACTAAATCCATTTCTCCTATGTGCTCCTACTGCATGCTCTGATTTTCCTCAAATTTGACCAGATTTGAGTTTTGAATTGGAAAACCAGTTCATCATCTTGCTTTTCCTCTATAGTAAAGTGTGTTGTTGAAGGTGAACACAGCAAAGATTACAAATTGCAGAATGAAAAGATCATGTGGACCCTCAGTGTAGAAAAAATACTGCTGCAAAATAAGTTTCTTTAACCATAAAACACTTTTTTCAGATGTTATTCTTTGGAAGAGTAAAAAAATATTAAAAGTTGAGTTTATTTAAGAATAACTGCACCCCCTGTGAAACTATTTGGGTTACAGCGAGCTTCAAAGCACACTTCCTAAATGGGTGTGGCATCTGTGATTCAAGCCCTAGTACACAATAATACTAACACTAAAATACATGTTCACATATGTGACTGTGTTCAAGGTTTAATTAACATAGAAAAAGTTATTTTAATACAAAATATTTTCTTGAAAAAAAAAAAAAACAGATAAGCTAAAAATTGGAGAAATTGAAGCTGCATATATTTATGCAACACATGCAGCATCGGGAAGGGTTTTAAAATTCGACTCATCAACAAGTGATGTCAGACACAGGCAAACTTCCAGTTTTTTTATGTAGTAATTTCAAAAGGTGTCTTCAACAGTCACCCATACCCTTACACAATTCAAAAAGACCTCCCCCTTACACACAAGTCAGTCACTGATCAGATATACACTATATAACTAAACTGCATAATAAATAAATCCATCAATCTGTCATTTAATTATTCGGAAAAAGATGGGGCAGTGCTGTAACTGGTAGTCGGTTCGATGACCACTAGGGCCATTCTGCTATTGTGGCCCTGACCAAGCCACTTCACCCTTTATGGATGTGTGTGAGTGGTGGGGTGTGATTGGTGGTGCTCAGGAGGCTGTAGGCGCAGAATGGCAGACAGGTCCCGTCAGACTGCCCCAGGGCAGCTGAGGGCTACCAAGTACCAATGTGGAGTGAATGAACAATGCTCTGATAATTGTAAAGCGTCTTTGAGTGTCTAGAAAAGCCCTAAATAAATTGAAGTCATCATTATTATTATTGAAACACAGCATATCTTAAACATATTATCAGTATTGTGTTTCGCTATTTAACAATCCTGATAAAAAAAAGTCTTTAATTTAATAAGAGCATGACAGCCTCTTTTTCTAAAGATCAACATAATATAATATTTACTATTTAAACTAATCTTTAATTTCTCAATTACTTTCACAATTATTTTAAATGCAGACCAAATGCTGTGTTGAATGTCCCTTTCTAACTACACAAAACGACAATCTCACTTAGCAGCTTTACTTATGTGCTTCTCTTACCCTCAATGGCTTCCCCTCTGGAGATCTTCTTTAGGCATTTGGTCATGTCTGCGGCAGTCAAAGGAATGGATGAGAAGATGCTGACCAGAGGCAGAGAGCCAGAGGAGGAATCCTCACCTGCAACACAGAAAAAGAGTGTCTGTCATCTTTCTCCTGTTTCTCATTGAAAATGTTGGTTGACTAACCATCTCGATCTTCAGCAGTGCTCTCTGAGGGACCAGACCTCACTGGCAGAGTCAAGCCAGCAAGCAGAGACTTGAGCTGCACCAGGTCCGGATTGTCAGTAGAAAGACCCCTGATAGAAATAGAAATAGAGCAGATCCAGTACTGTGGGTGAGAGATGAACCTTGATGACTTGAGCATAAAGCTTCTTACTGTAGCACATTGGAGTGTTTTTGAAGGAACGGCACTGCAGATGCTGCATCATGGGTAATGTATTTTTGTATGAACTGCACAAATTTATTCAGAATTGGAATCCGGGAAGATCTCCTGAAGTTCTGCGAGAGGAAAGAAGGGGAAACATAGCTTGATCTTTACTAGTATATTAGCAAAAGGTTTTGAAAAAGTATACTATTTATAATATAGAGTGCATAATAATTAGAGTGTCAAATAGGGGGTGAAATATTATTAATAATTAGCACATAAATGTGGAAAATGCAAAATTCAAAACTTTGTTTATTCAAATAAGAAAATTTGTGTTAAACTGTAATTCTCATTATTTACAAAAAATATTATTTACAACTTACAAATATTATATATAAAATAGTCAACACAAAAACATTAAGGAAACCAATTCAAATAGTCTACCAATTCAAATCGGGTTGATTACTCTTTAGTCCAATTGTGATTGTCCAAAATTGTCTAAATACGCATTAGCCAAAATATTGCCCTGTTTTTTTTCCACAATTCTTCAATTATTACAATATAACCAATGAACACAATACAATTATTCAATTAAATGTTAAAAGTATAAAACATTAATTTGGCAAAGTGTTTAGTGAGGGTGGGTGGTGGGGGGGTGCTAGCAGTCAGATGTTATTGCTTTAAAAGTAATTTAATAACAAACAAAAAATATACACAACAAGAATATATGAAGGCCACTTCTTTTTAACAGTAGATGTGTACATAAATACATATTCCCATCCTTGACTTTAGTTTTGTAACAAGTGATCAAATGTTCTGCTCTCTGCCAGCTCTGTCAGATGCTCTTAATCTCATTGTACATGTTTATAATGCAAATTGTATATGTGTATAGTGACAATAAAGGCATTCTATTCTATTCTACCTGCAAGACTTTGATGAAGGAAAGAAGACAGTCCTGCAGCGGCCTCTGGTGGCGACTGTGGAAAACCAAAGGCTGCAGCAGCTCGAGCACAGCCAGGACATCAGTGAAAAAGCTCACATGATTCTGCTGTCTGATCTCTTTCATGTTGAGGTGGATACGGCCATGCAGCAGGGCAGCAATCATTGGGAGATGCCTGCATCAGACCAAAGTGTTAAAACATTCCTTGTTTTCAGAAAAAAAGTGGTTTATAATGAAAAACATACTATTGTGGCGCCAAAAGTGTTTTAAATGATTTCCATGACGCATTATTTTCTTTGATGACTTATTAACATGACAAAACCAAACAAACCAAAGATGATAAATAGAGTAACATTCACAAAAACCAACGATCAAAAGTATAACGATAAATAATGGTCAAAAGAAAGGAAGAGTCTCCACTTAATCACCTCTTCCTAATCAACCTACCAAACACGTAACACAAATTTAAAACTCTCAACAAACAAAACACAAACTAAGCATTATCTGCACTTATAAAAACTTTTTATATGAAATAATTTTGCAACAGGTGTAACAGAAGCCCTTTGTGTTTCCATCCCTATCAGTTATTAATATGATTTCATGTAGTGAAATACTAAAAGCAGGGGAATGACTGGAAAATTTGAGAATAATTTCTTAAACATATTTAAGTGTTTGTGTATAAATATAACAAAGAAATAGATTATTTGCTGTTGTTGCTTAAATTCTATCTGAACAGACATGTCTCATAAAATAAACAAAATTCAATCTTCTTTTTAAATTATCTCCTTGCTTAAACGGCATAATGTGAATTTAAGTCTTTACCAAGTTTCTGTTTCAATCTGAAAGTATTAAATTCATATCTCGCTGCAGATGGGGTTATTCTATTATGGATGGGCTATTTTTAAGACATGAAAACCTTTGTGATAGTGTTAATGGGGCAGCCACAAGTATCCAGGATTATATCCAAACTATCTCAGACAATGAAAGAAACCTTTACAGCTTTGGAACAACAGAAAATTGTTACATTAGAGTAAGTGATTAATGATAATTTCTGGGGTCGAGTATCTATATATGACCATTCTCTTTGTGCTGCCAAACTCTTCTTCACTTTAGATTTTCTGCTGGATGATGGGATTTGGTCTTAAATGGCTGAAAAAATGTATTCAACAGCAGAAGTTTGTCACCTGAGCAGGAGCACTGGGTGAGAGACAGCCAGTTTCCGGCAGGCCAGATTGGCATCAGAGGCCCGGTTCTCAGCTGACTTGGACTCTCCGGTGTCAGCCAGCAAACTAATCAGACGATGCACGAGGACGTCCAGCTGAAACAGACAGAACGAAGGTGAAACAGATTTGAACGTAAACAGGCTGCTGGTCATGGGCAGTAGCTGATACCTGACAGGTGCTGCCATCTGCTGCTCCCTCTGCGCTCAGTGTTGCCTCTGGGAGACGGACGTGCTGGACGACCTCAGGAAAGTGAAGGTAAATCTGAAGCAGCAGTGTCTGACACCTTTTACTCATTATACTGGCGAAACAAACACAAAGTAAAACAATGTACACTGCACTTGTATGTATTTAAATCAATATCTTTGAGTTTGTTATACCCATTTAAGTCATTTTTAATATTGTTTTAAGAGTTAAAATTGTATCCATTTTAAATATTTTTTTGTGCCGCAGAGACATTTCTGATTGTAAAATGTGCTATAGAAATAAAGTGGATTGAATTGGATATTTCTAATAACGTTTCGTTATGTTCTCCCATCACAATCCTCGAGAGTGTTTCTCCTCACAATTTCTTCATCCTTTGAAAGGTTCATTATTTGGTTTCAGAAGTCTTCAGCAACAGGCTGGCATGAATGCAAAATAAAAAAAAAAACTTTCATTGTATTATAATATACATTAAAAATGACCAGATTTGGTCATAATTCCTAAATTAAAAGTTTCTTTGCCACGTTTGTTTTAAACCCCTTCTTTATGCAATGCTACTTGAGCTGCTCATGGATCGGCTGTATTAAGTCCATCTGCCCCAGTCCTATTCATGTTTTAACAATTCCAAGTTAAAGTGTCTTTCAAGCTGGCTTCCCAAAGTGCTGTCAAATTACATGTGGCATTTCATCGATTAAAAACATTTCTGGGATTGACTTTTACCCTATTTTCTCCTCACTTCTGTTTTTAAGGCATCAGTAACAAATACTTTAATGCCAAACATCCTTATCCAATCAAGTTAAAGCTTTATTTGCAAACAACTTATGCTTTATGCCTAGTAATCTGCTATTGTACTCAAATGAGAAAGAATGTTATCGTTTATCCCACCACCCATGTGCTTAACATCCCAGCATTACCCATCCTCAACAATGAGCCAGCTTAGCCACACTTAAAAATATCAGCTTTCTTCAAGTTGTTTTTTCATGACCTTGTCCAAAGATTTCTTTACTCCCTCATTAAGGAGGTTTAACAACCAAAGGCACATTCAAGAATGGAGGGATGTGGGGGTGTCTCTGACAGCAGCGTTCTGAGCAGAAACCAAAGAAGAGTTGGAGCTTTAATCCTGCCATATTCATTATACAGCTCTGAGCTCTCTGTGAGATCAAAACTCTGAGCCTCTCATTTCACAGGGCAAGAGCTAATTACAGCTCCTCCTGCTCCTGTGAATCATGTACAGAGCATGGCTGTGGGAAGCAAAGCAATGCCTCACAATCACACATCTCTTCAAGCAAGAACTTTGTTGCTTGTAAATATGCATTTGTTCCATAGTTTACACAGTTTTCCATGCTGCCATGATGGTCTATAATATTACCTATATAATAGAGTATAATATCACAATATGGTGTTACAGGTAGGGTTAATCAATTTTTTTTTTTCAATTTGCCAACACAAGCTCAATATATACAAGAAAACATTTAGAAACTTAAATCTTAAATTATTAATCTTTGACCTAAAAGTACACACCATGTAAAACTTTCATTACATAAAAATAAACAGAAATATTGTTTTATTAAAATAAACAAAAAAATGAATAGCTTTAAATATTATTATATTTATTGAATGTATTTTTTCATAAATTTCTTTATATCTTATATTTTTCGATGTATTTATCGGTTTTAAAAGAGGACATTTATTCATCTGTCCATTATGGTCCACAGCTAAACTTCGCAAGCTATGGCTTATTAATAAAACTTTTTCTTGTGTGATTTGCCAGACATTTTAGTACCAAATCAGATGTACAATGTACAATTTTTCCATACTAGCTTTGTTAAGCATTTGAAAGGAGAAAGCTGGAGACTGGGAGAGGGAGAAAGGGAGGGAGGGAGAGAGAGAGTTGCAGTGGCTTATTAATCAGAGGGGATTCAATCTATCTGCCAAATAAACTAAATGGTGAAATCTTTGTATTCATCTCTTGCATCGTACATGTATTTAGGGCATGGAGGCAGTGTATACACTGCAAAAAAATTTATTTTAAGCAAAGCTGAAAATGCTTAAAATTAGATTGAAAATCTTGATTTTCTTATTTTTGGAAGAATTTTCTAATTGAAACCTTTTGGGTATAGATTACTTTGCTTATTTTGAGAAAATAACACTTATATTTTCTTGAGGAGAAAAAAAATCTTATTCTGGTCATTTATGTTCTTGAATTAAGAAACTATGTGAAACAAGTTGCCGATTTTGCCACTGATCTTAAAACAATCTTAAAACAAGAATTTTTGACTCAACATATTCTTATATCAAGATTGTTACTTATATTTTATTTTAAGAAATCAATATTAAATACTGGTTAAAAGCATGCATCTTGGAACAAGAAAAAAAATCTTAAATCTAGTTCTAGTCTAGATCAAGTAAAGGTAAGAACATTTGATTTCTTGAAGTAAGATTCAAATGTTTGTGAAAAAAAAATAAGAAAAAGGATCTACACCATAAATAAATCATCAATACCCCAAACCTTAATAACTGTCCAGTTGTGAACTAACTTTGACGGAAGAGATATGTACTTCAAAAAATTAATCTTAATTTAAGGTCGTATATACTTATTTTAATACTACATTTTCTAAGTTAGTCTTAAATAAAAGAGAAAACATCCTAGTTTTAAGACAGATTGTCTAGTTTTAAGACCATTAGAGACTAGATACAAGTTGAAATATTCTAGTTTCAGTGCAGTTTTACAATTTGTAAAGTCTTGTTTTGAGAGTTTTTGTCTATTTATCAGCTAGAATATTTTTCTAATTTTAAGAAATCTTGCCAAGTCAAATTTGCTTACCCCATTGGCAGATTTTTTCGCTTGATATAGGAAGAGTTTAACTTTATTTGATGGTTATTTTTTCTTGTTCCAAGAGTGCATTTTTTGCAGTGTATGTCCAGAGACAAACACATACAACACTTTCTGTTAGATACATCAGTGTAATGGGGATTGGATGACATTTCTGTCAATCATGATGAGCGCACATACACAAGGTCCTTGAAGAATTTCTATAGTTTTCACCAAATAATAAGGTTAGAATTACTGAAATGTAATGAAATAATTTCCCACTAAACTTCAGAACTTTGTAGTAGACTCATATTGTGCTGGATTTACGTGCTCAAAACTTTCCCTGTCACTTCCTCAATAGTTTGATTGACAGAAGTGTCGTCTAATCAGCACCAAGTTTCGATCTCAAGTGGGAAAAGTCCCTATGTATTTCGATTTGTTCATTTATTTTCTTGTTTGTGGAAGTATTTTCTGAATTGTTATGTTTTTTTGAGTTGTAATTGTGTTTTTTAGCTTGTTATTTTGCTTTTATTATTGTAAATTGTTTTGCATCCCTCGGCTACCGTACGTACCTCCTTACCACAAGGGATCGTAACAATCATAAACTACTTAAATTTTAAGGGCTAACTGAAACAAGTAATTCCTTATAATGTTTTCAAAGTTTTAGAAGGCGAAACACGGCTAATGACTTTGTCCTAAGCCTGTAACTAATAGGCATATGAGACTAATCAAATTAGATGCACTGCATATTAAAATAAGCTCTTTTGCTTTGCCGACTTATCTCTCTTAACAAGCTCGATGCAAAGTGCTTTGAAAGGATATAACAACAAATTTGGCATATACAGACATACCTGTCTCCCCTCTTCTTCATGCAGCTGATCAGGTACTCTGAGACTTTCTTGACATTGTCCAGATCTGACTGGAGGCAGCTGTGTAACAGGGGCAAGCGGGACTGGAGTAGAGAGCAGGAGGCCTGGTCCAAAGTGCTCCTGGAAGAGGCGGAGTCTCGGCAACTCAACTCTGACTCGGACAAGATGAGGTCCACCAAACTGATGAGCTCCTCAGAACTCAGCTTCAGCACAAACTGCTCTGTACACTTCTGTAGGGACACATGAGTAAAGAATTATTAAAATTATGAACTAATAAAGTAGCACAGAAATTGCAATTGTTCCGATAAAAGGGCATATGTCTTTTAGGGCATATTCAGTTCATTTAAGATTTTCCAAGATGTGCAGGTGTTGAACATAATTTACAACCCTTTTATTGATATTTAGTTGTAGGGGTAACTGGATAATAAATTTCTATTTGACGTTTTGGTGTACAATCATCCATGAAAAACTTCTAAAAAAAAAGCATTCATAATAATTTTTCAGATAAAATTACCTTCTCATTATGTCTGGCTTAGTTAATAGATGTTTGAGCTTGCCAAAAAACCCTCCCAAAAAGCCATTTATACTATTTCAGTAAATATAACAGTTGTTTTTATAACTCTCTATCGCATTTTCCTAGTAGTGATTTTGGAATTGTAGACAAATTAATGTGTATTTAACAGTAGTTCAAATAGTTATAACTCATCAGAATACAGTTATTACAATCTTTTAATACTTTTAGAGTTCACAGGTTTAAATGTAAAATGGCTTCAATAACTGCTACTGCCACTTGTCCTGGCTCCGCGCCACTGGACATGACGTTGCATAAAACGACTTAGTTCATTCACATCCCCAAAGGGTCAGTTTTTAACATGTAATTATGAAAGATCTCAAATAATTTTTAACTGAACTCTGAGAACATCAGAGTTCTATTGTATTTTAAAAACCCCAGATATTTTGAAAACTGTTGTCACATTATCGTATTTTGTATCCCGATTTGTTGTTAATGGACACATTTTCTAATGCCAAGTAAGGCAAATTGAGACATTTTAACTTTGTTTGGTGTTTTTGCAGCATAATTAATAAAACAAAAGTTAAACCCAAATTATGTTGTTTAAACGGTAATCCTACCTGTGGAGTTTTCTGATCTCTACCCTGCCAGATGCGTGGAATATGACTGCAGGCCCATAAGAAGTCCAGAGCCGAGGTTGGGTCCAGTCTGGAAACCAAAATAAAATGAGTATGACGTTTTATTATGTCATTTTAGTATGAAGCGAAAAAGAGAAGACAATTTTTGGACTGAATGCCTGGCTAACCTCTGCTCTCTGCGCTTGCTGAGCAAAGAGCTGATGCAATGATGTAAGGTGCTCCAGTTGGACTGATGTGTGAGCAAAGCCAGCAAATATGGCCTAAATGAAGGTGCCACGCTCACACTGCTGTCTTTAACCTGTAAAAGGAACACTCAAATTAATGAAGACTATTCACAGATAAGAACATCTTGGCTATAGAGTGAAAAATTACTGTTAAACTCTCTGAGCAGGGTTGGGCAATGTCGACCAATTTGGCATCGGCGATGTCTAATGAGAAACATTAGACCCTGGCATTAGGGACTCTGGTATGAACTGACAGAGTGATCTGTGTCATTTTAATGGCGTTGAGGATTTTGGCTAGTAAAAAAAGGAGTACATTTACCTATCTGGCAATACTTTGGTGCTAGACCGAATGAAAAAGGACAGCCACGAGACATGTCTGAAGTGGTTTGGAGAGTTGAAGCACATCATCTTGGAGCAGATCGAAGGCAAAAATCAATAATGTCACCATGAGGATGAGACACAAAGCAGCCTTGCTTGACCCTAGATACAGACGGGATCACATGAAACCACCCGAGCTATAGGCCTAAGCTTCACAAAAACTGGTTGCTGAAATGGCAAGTCCGTCACCCGGCCCAGCATCGCAATGTCTATCTGCCATTGGCGATGGACAACAACATCGTCTATCGACCCAACCATATCTCAGATTTGCTTTGGAAAGAACTTATTAACTGTTCAACAATCTGAATGAATACTGTTTACTGAATCGGTTTAATTGATCATCATATTTTATATTATATATAAAAGTGATTTAAAACAAACAGTTTTTTTTTGTTTTGGGCCTATTTTTCTTTTGATGATAAGAAAGTGATGAAACATGACGAACCAGGGAAAGTGCTACAGCTTATTGATTTGTGAACATGAAAATGGGGTGTTTAGTTCTGGCTTGTGCAGAACTAAACACCCCATTTTCATGTTCACAAATCAATAAGCTTTATCCTTTAGAGTCATATTTGACATTCAACTAGATCTGTCAAAAAACGATTATTAAAAGCGTTTTGGTGTGAAGAGGAGTTCTAAACTAAGAGGCTAATGCTGTGGCACAATGAAAAAAATTTTCCTTTCGAAATACATTTGTTGGAAGTAGACCATAATAATGCAAACACCTAGTTAATTATATGCTTAATGAGAGATACGAATGAAGTTACTCATATGTGAAAATATGAGTTAGAAAGACAGATAGAAAGAATGCATGGAGAAGAAATTGAAGAGAAAGAAAGGAGTGAAAGAAAAGAGAAAAAGAAATAACAGAAAGAAAAATAAGTAAGGAATGGAAAGAAAAAAAGTAAGAGAAGAAATTGAAACAAAAGAGTGAAAGAAATATTTTACCTTGTTTTGAGCAAAAAGCAGTTTCTGCTGAAGATCTGAGCAGACAGAGGTCACCTCAGGATCAAGCAGCTCTAGCCAATCAACCAACAGCCCAGAGCACGAGCCAGGCTTCTTTGTCTCAGTACTTCTTTGTGTCAGAAAGTCAACAAAAAAAGTTAAAAAGAAAACAAATAACAATATCGCAAAGTTAGACTTTCAATCTTTGGTTTTTAATACAGCAGTTCACAAAGGATATCTGTTTTATATATACATATGACAAACTCTAGTCAACGTGTAAGCAATACATTTGACCACTAGAAGGAAGTAAGAACCATGAATACAACAAATTCCCTGCCCACACTTTTTTACACTATATTCAACAAAGTTTTTATTGTGAAGACATTAGTGATTAGTTTGAATCGTTTTACTAATGTATTTGCTGTTATTTGTTCACCAATCGTCAAATGTCCTAAGGGCATAATATTTACATTATGGGAATTTTATACATTTATCTCCATCTCTACAAATTACTACACACACTTGCAGTAGTATTGTTACAACTATTCAAACAAACGTACAACATCAAATAAGTTCTACTATTCAACAGTAAGACTCCCATAATATACATCCATTTGAATTTTCTCCAAACCACTCCATACCAAGTAATCAAATTATATTAAGGGATTGTCATAAACATACCTTTTTGAATCCACATCTTCTTTCACTTCTTTCTCCTCTGTTTCCTGTAGCAAAAGAGATATGACCATAGCAACAGGGCCAGCCGTGTTTCCTGGGGTTCCTGTCTCTGTACCGATGGTCATAAGCAGAGACAACAGCTCCTCCAGAAATGGTGACTTCACCTCCATGAGGCCCTGCAACACTGAGACACTCAGGATTTTAGTTTTGTAATAGCAGCACTCAAGTAAAACACTAATTGCTTATAAATAGATAAACAACACAGCAGTTGATGAGAACTACCGCACATTAATTCTGAGTCTCTCTCTCTCTCTCTCTCTCTCTCTCTCTCTCTCTCTCTCTCTCTCTCTCTCTCTCTCTCTCTCTCTCTCTCTCTCTCTCTGTGCCCCGTTTTGCCAGATTTCCTTTCTTTGAGATCTTGCATGTGAAAACGTAGTTTATGGATGTTAGAGGTGTTGCTGGATGTAAGCTAGCACTGTTGTGGATGAGTGGCCCTGTCTCTGAAGCTGTTTTCTTGTTTTGAATGTTTCAAAGGGGATTGCTGAAATCATTAAGAGAAGGATATTAAATAGAGACATTGAGGTTCTGGTGTATGAGTCAAACCCTGGCCTCTGGAGAGACTGACTAACGCTGGCACAGCTTTGCTGCCTCAGCAGGGGTAACATACTCCTTTTATTGTTCCACTAGAAGTTTAACATCTGAAGCTATGAACATCACAGTTATGTTTAAGTGGTTAACTTTGCTTATTTTGTACCATAAAAGCTTTACTTTACTACTATCAGTATTTTATCACTCAACCTTTCAAAGTTTAATGTGCCCTCAAAGCTAATGGTGACATCATTCAATGAATATCTAAACAACAAAAAAAAAACTTCTATTATGAAATGTTGAGATCAGACTTATGCCTCATTTATATTTGGAAAAAATATAATGACAGCGAAATTGAAAATATTATATTTCATGTGTGGAGTACACACAAAAGAGTGATAACGTGCTACAAATGCAGGAAACGAAGCAGGGCAACGGTCAACAGCTAAAGTTCCAAAACCAAATGTTCATATAGAAACAAATCTATTTGAGGATATTTTCTCTGTTATGTCAGAGCTGTTCGATGTTCCGGACTTTATTGTTTGTGATATTTAAGTCCCTTAAATTTTAACTCAAGAAGGTGAAAGTGCCAGTGTTAAGCAAATTTTGCATATAACCATCTTGTTGACTGCTCAAATGAAGTTAAACTCTTCCTAGATGGAGTAAGCCAATGGGGTGAGCAAATTTGACTTGGCAAGAATTCTTAAAATTAGCAAAAATATCTAGCTGATGATAAATGCAGTTAGATTTAAAAAATAGACCAAAAACTCTCAAAACAAGCCTTTCCAAGCTGTGAAACTGCATTGACACAAAAATATTTCAACTTGTATCTAGTCACTAGTGTAGCAGCAGGCCCCTTAAGTCCCTTGTTATGTCACTAGGGTGAAAACTTTAGAAATGTATAGAATTTGCACAATTTTATGATTTGTTTGTGTGTTTTCTTGACAGTAGAAATACCTTTTCTAATGAGGTCAGGTTCAGCGTTACACTTTTCCCCAGCTCTCAGAGAACCAATAACATCCCTCAGTGCCATTTCAGAGTCTCGTCTGTATGCCAGTGCTTCAGCCAAGTGCAGAAATCCTGTACGAACTGATTGATACATTTGATAAGCCATCATTGGAAAAACGTCCAACAATTTCTCAAGTCAGAAAAGATGCCTGCACTCACCATCAGTGATGCGATGCTTGGGAGAGAACTGGGCTGCCAGAGATTTCAGGAGGCTGTGGAATGGCCCAGTTTCTACTGCTGAGTTCTCCAACCATGTTAGCATTTGTACGACAGCGTTAAAAAACAGAGACGAAAAACCAACGTCTTGAGACAGCAACCGCTGGAGGAGAAGATGATGAGAATATGAGAAGCTATATTATAGATATATATGTATAGTTTCTCTAGTATACAGTTGGTAGCATGCCTGGTAGAGATGAAGCTGGCGCAGTAGAGGGCAGGAGATGGTGTGATTGTTGTGCATCGCCAGGACCAGGGCCCCGGCATGTTGAGAGTTGAGGAGGGCTGCTAAAGCCTGCAAGAGTCTCCCAGCAGCACCTCCTAGCTGGATGTGACCCTGCCGTGCACTTAACACCTCCTTGGCAAGAGTCTGCTGGAGAGCCAGTGACAATGGCCGGACTTGAGGCTGAGGCCAGCGATGGTCCATCTTCAAAGGGAAGAGCTGGGGAAAGAGAGTGTCATTAACACTCAAGTATCATGTGATGGCTCGTGATATTGCCCAAGAGAAAAAAATCCCTGATTTTATCACAAAAAATTGTATCAAAAATAAAAAGATTCTTAGTTCTTAATTTTGGCAATTTTTCTTTAAATTTTGGAATTAAAAAAAATAGTGGGCTTGGAAGATTCGACACTGATATTTTGACAATTTCCTAGTTAGATGTTTGTAATCTAAGCAATTTTATTCTCCAATAAAAGTTTGGAGCTTTTATCCTCCAAAAAAAAGTTTTTGTTCAGTCTGTAAAAAGGGAAACATTTGCTCCTGAAGCTCCCAGAGAAATCTTTTTGTGATTACTTTTCTGAACAAAATGTTAAAAATTTTGGGGTAAAATTGTGTGTTCGGTGGCTTAGAGTCTCCTGGATTTTTTCAAGGTAAAGGCAAAAATGGAGGTTTTTAATGGAGTAAAATTGTTTGTCCTTAAACATGGCATTCTGTGAATTGTTTCAGTTGAATGCATTAATCTAGAGCATTATAGCTTCAAAAATGTCTGCAGTTAGTGTGCTTAAAAAAAATCTATAAAAAAAAAATTCCTTAATCAATGAGTAAACCTTTAAATCTTTGATGGTTCATCTAATAAAAACTCTGCATGATTAGGAGTGTTAAGCCCAATTTATTAGCATTTTATGCTCAAGACAAAACAGATTTGCATTTTTCACGTAAACCACAAACTTGAGTTAATCAGTAAAATCGGTTTATCTCCCAGCCCTATGTGATGAATATGGTTGTAAAGGTTAATATGTTAAACTGTAGATTGCTTTGCCATGAGAAGGTAAATGTACCTGTAGAAGGACCACAGCGAGATCATCTTCTGGGCTGATTACTGGCACCTGACTCACTGCCCTCATCTTCATCGAGCTGTTGGGTGTTTCAACAGTGACCTTAGCCCTGCTCAACTCTGAGCTGTCTGTAATGCACAACATTCATTATTAAACAAATATTTCAGCTTAATATATGACAAATAAAAAGCTAGCTATGGTTCAAGAACAGCTGACATAGTATTTTTAGGCACGCGTCAAAAAATGTCATCATGGTCTTCTTGGTGTGACTATTTGATTTTTTATTTTATATTTTCACCCAAGTTTTCTTGCTGAATTAAAAAAAAGTTTGGTTGACTTTTTAATGCATCTATTGTGCAAATTTTTTTTATAATCCAACAAATTGTGTTCTACTAACTAAAAGGTTTAAACTAAATGCTGATATTTCAGAGGAATGTGTGAGGAGGAATTCTTGCTTTTTACATATAAAAAAACACACTATTGTGTAGGTAGCATTGAAGTTTTATATTGTATTGCATTCATTTCTGCTGTATATATATATATATATATATATATATATATATATATATATATATATATATATATATATATATATATATATATTTATACACACATTATTTGTATGACTCTTTTTACAACATGTAATTAATTTGGATTGCATTGAACACCATTATAACTTGTTGCATGCAACTCCTAGATAGTTCTATATTCTTTTCGACTATTCAAAATGAAATGTATATTTACTGCAAGAATTTGTTTCAAAATATCCATTTTAAGCAACTCCATAATATTCCACATGAGCAAAGATACTTTTCCAGTACAGAGTCACCATTATTCGACTCTAGCTAAGCCCTAAAGCTTAAATGAGTAAAGCATTAAAGCTGACCTCTTCGAGAAGGAAGTGAAGCACTAAGTAAACTGTGAAAAGTGTGTCCCCCTGTAGCTCCTCTCTCATGCTGGACCTCCACAAGATGAGCCATGTAATCTAACAAGAGAACACAAGCATGTTAATGTTGTTGTTCTCCATCATACACTCACAGATTTAAACACTCAGTTGAGTGTGGATCCAATACATGAACCTCACTTTTATCCATGATATTCTGCTCCAGTGATTGGGGATCATGGGACACAGCCTGGTCCAGGTACTGGAGAAGTTTGCTCATACTGGAGACAGGGATTCCGAAGGACTGGACAAAAAGCAGCAGTTGCTGGGGCTCCAGATCCTGTAGGGCTGAAAGTCATGGAGAAAATTAGGTGAACACTAGATAAACATGTACCTGTAATTTTGTAATGTGTTTAATGAGCTTTATACAAGTGCAGACATGTATTTAGTTAATCAGCTTAATCTTGTTTTTTAACTTTCATGGAATACTCTAAAATTGTTAAAAATAAAATACATTTCCATAAAAAAAATGGTGTGATCTAGTGTCTAGTGATGAAAAATCTAGTGATGTGATTGCCTCCTGTTGTAGAACTTCAAGAATTTGCATATTTTAAAGCTATTACAGATATTGTAGTAGCAATCCAAAGCGTGCTAAATATATCTGGCTAGAAATATATTTAAACGACACTGAAAGGAGGTGTAGGTGAAGGGTCAGATAAGAAGGATAAAAGTGAACTTTGAACTATGAAACTGCCTAGTGGACAGAGGAGGCTCTAGTGAGCAACTCATGAAAGCAGCAAACTCTGTGCATGCACCTACAACACAAACAACAATTGAAGCAGAAGTCAAAGGACTCTTGAGCTCAGACTGCATCATAAGAGATATAAAAGATGAAGACACAGAGTTTGCATTCAGAGGAGGGAAAGTGTAGCGCTCGTTCCCGGCGCCAGAGACACCTGCTAATGATGGAAAACCAGAACTTTGAGCTGAGAAAAGACATGTGCTTTAAACTTTATTCTACTTTAATAGAGTACTGTTTTACTTTATGAATATTATGAATATCATGTGTTGTAAAATATATACTAAAAGTAATTAAATAAAAGAAATGTAATCAATTGTCATTGCTAACCACCAAGTTTTGATTTAAGTAGTTTTTAAGACTTTCAGATACAAAAGCTGTGAACGAAAAGACCCCAAAGAAGTCTTTGGACAAAGTGTAAAGCAACAAAGGAGAGAAACTTATTTAACTAAAACCTTAGAATAATGAATAAAAAATAGAAAAGTGCAAAGAATTAATTTAACACCATAAAAACAGGCCCAAAAGGAATTAACTTTAAGACCCTTTCACTAACTTGAGTAGCTTGAACGTTCCAATTAAAAACATATATTTATTGTTATTTTGATCACCCTTACCTGCATCAACCAAACGGGACACCTCAGAACGAATCATTCTTAATTTCAACCAATCTGGCAACAGAAGTGCTTCTTCAGAAGTGTCGACCAGGAATGCCGTAGGTAGAGGTTTTTTATCAGGGAACCAAATATCCAGCAGTATGTAGAAATCACTTTCTCCTGCATACAAAAAATAGCTGTTATTTCAAGCCCCCTGAGATGAAATACAGCCAAGAAAATCCTCACCTTTGGGAGGTCCAACTGTGAGTAGGATGACCATAGCATGGACAACCAAAATGTGCATTGTTGCTGTTTCTCCAGTGGTCCAACGCAAGAAAACCTGATCCTGAGACTCTGACTGAAGTTTAATATACAGCCTTTAATCATGAGCACAAGAACCAACCAAATTCCTTTGCAAAACATGATGAGTTTCTCACCCAGCTGTAAAGGTCCTCTCCATCTTTAGTCTTCCTCATTCGACGGACAAAGGAGGAGAAGATGGAAATCAGAGCAGAGAGAACAGCATCCGATTCAGGCCTGCAAGAGTGCTTGGAGAACAGGCAGTTCATTATAGTTGAGCGCTCCACTATCAAACGAGCCACATCCTGAGAAAATTGAAAACACAAGGCAGGAAAGTTAAAGTAGGTTGGGCTGAAAATTGAGATAAATGAGTAGCTTTAGGTTTAGACAAACCAGGGCTAGGTCATTGTGGAGGGACTGGTCTTCCACTGGTGCATGCTGAGAAAGATATATCAAGTATGCGCTAATGGTTTGAGGATCGGTCTCCATGTGAATGGCCTGAGGGAAAGGGAATAGACATAAGCATAATAAATATCATGGTTTTTATTTACAATCCATGAGAATCAGATGTAGTCTATCAGTAAACAGCAAAAAAAATACACAAAAAAACAAGCTATTTCTTAATCTCTGGCAAGCCTTACAATCACATGTACATATTTTGACATATCTGACAATCACTTTCAAACTTTTGACCATTTATGAGGGTTTACAAGTCTTTTATCAAACTCTGGCAACCTAAGCTATGACTTTTAATGTTTTGAGCATTTATATGCATTTTGTCAGACTCTGGCAACCTTAACCATGATTTTATTTTTTTACTTTTTTAGCATTCATGAGTATATTTGAATCTCTGGCAACATCAAAGCAACAACAAAAAAACACACATCAGATGAGCTTTACATGAACATCAGTAAAAAAAAAGACCAGCAGAAAGTTAATTTGTGAATTAAAAGACGTTTTGAATTATAAATGGTAGGGCTAGACATTGGTGCCGGATTAATCAGGGCTATGTGTGTATCTTTTCTTTGCTGTTATGCTAGATATTGAATTTGATATATACCCTCTGTAGGAAGAACACTTATTTCAGCTGGCAAAAAGTGTTCCAGCTCAACCCGCAAATAATTTTCCCCCTGTTGTCAACAAAAAATGTAAATATTTCTAATACTGCTCCAGATAGTTAAGACACATCCTCAGACTTGAGAGTTAACAAAAACAAAAGAAGACATTAAAATATAATTGTGTTCCAAAGAAATACATTTTACTTTTCCATCCTTTAAGCCCTTCATGTTGATAATATGAGCTGACCTGCTGTAAGGCACTGGCCGTCAATCCCCTCACACTGTCAAACAGAGGCAGTTTGGGTAGGTCCTGGAGGAGCCACTGGTAACCTGGCAAAAGCTCAGCATCTCTTGAGTCCTCTTCCATGAGATGATCCCTATCCTCTCCATCTTTCAGACCACCCTCCGTTAGCACCAGAGACAAACCCTAAAAATAAAAATCAAGGACATCATGCAATCATCTGAATAAATAATTCATAAAAGGATTAAATATTACTCAATGGTTTCTTAAACACACACCTTCATGGCCAGCACTCTGGAGGCCACCTGAGAAGAACTGAGACGCCGCAGGAAGTAGTCCAAAACCTCACAAGTGGTCCGTTCATCAGCCTTAGGACCCAATAGCAGGTCTTGTAGCCGCCCAAGAAGTTGCCTCTGTTTTTGCTGCCGCTGACGAGCAAAAAAACAGAGAAAAATAGAACTGTTGATCAAATCAAAAAAATTTTTTTATTTATTAAACTAATGCATCATAAAAAGGACTAAATAGATAATTTTGTAGAGATTTTTCTAGTCGATCATCTTGCACAATACATTAAGTCTTCAATTATTTTTTGCCAAGTCATTAAACAGCGTATTGTTTACTAATAAAAACCGTAAATTAGATGCTTTCTGATCAGTTTAACTCATACTTTTTCATTTAGCATTCCTTGACTTCTAGATTGAAACATTATTCACAACACTAATTTATTTTAGTGCATATTCTTTTTTGTTTTACTTTTAAAATTCTCCCAACCAGATTATTCTTTAAGGCAAAATAGAAAAAAATTCTAATTGCCCCTTTATATGAAAACCAGGAGAATTTACCTGTCTTTTCTTTGCTCTCTGCTCTTTGCTCTCCCCTTCCTCATCATCTTCAGTGGATGAAGAATCATCAGCAGCATCATGGAGGAGGAATTCACACAGGCACTGAACAGGGAGCACGTCCAAAGACCCTTCACTGGACTGGACCAGATCAGCCAGCCATGGCATAGACTGCGAGGAGGCCTGAGAGACAAAAGCAAAACAATTTTACGAAAAAAAAAAAAAAAACACACGTCTAAGTAATAAAAAGGATCACACAAACTGTACTTTACTCTACAATGTCACTGTGTTTGTGATTTCAGCGACAAAGTACCAGCGATTAAGTTTATTATGCTCTCCTTGTACTACTTTTAAAGTGATCATTTAATATTAACTTATTTCCTTTATCGTCTGGGTTGTGGTGTATTTCTTTAAAATCTCACCCTGTTGAGTATCTCCTCCTAATGAATACATAAATAAGGCATTTAATCAGAATATCCACACAGGCTCTGTGTCTCTCTTTCAGGAAGAAAAGCATGTGTTCCTCTGATATGTCCTTTTCTACATCTCGCTTACTCAGATTAAAAATACTTTATTTTAAAGTACAGATTTGCGCAGACTCCAAAGAATGTTATGATGACTTTTTTTTATGATGATGTTTATCTAATGCAATGTTCAAACAAAGTGAGAAATAAGCAAACAGAATGCATCGTGTGCATATGGGTAATTCTCCTCAAAACAGATGTGAAGGGTCTGAACTAGGGGTGGGGTTATGGGTTAAAATTCATATCTTCTCTTGGAACAAGCGCTCGCATCATGTCAAATCAGCTCCTACATCTCCTCATCTAAACATCAAATAAATTGAGCGGGTGCAAGCGAAACAAAAAGCTGAATTCATGAAATTTATGAATGTGAAGGTATCCACGGTATTGCAAAATCCATATCATGGCTCAAAACAACACCGGTATTCACATTCACACCAGCATAGCCCCATCCCTAGTCTGAACCCAAGAAACTAATCACTTTTCTTCCTGGAAAATAACATGCTTGATGTCTTGTAGGTCACATTTTTAACATCTTATTATTTTTAAATCGTTCTTCAAAAAAGATCCATTAATATACATCAATTCCGGTGTTCACAAGCAGCTACGAGAAGCTTTACGCAAGCAGGTAGACTAAATTAAACCAGATAAAACATTTCTTGAGTTAATTTTTTGTTAATTTGAGCAAGCAGATCGCCATATCGTTTGTGTCGCACTGTTCACATTCTACGTGGTGTTTTGTATCAGTCCCTTGCATTTAATACTGGGATAAATAATGGTATAAAAAAAGACATGGGATGAATGATGGCTAAATTAGAATTTTTGGGGTGGAGAATAACTTTAATGAATTGAAAATGTATTAATATGTTAAAGCAGGAGGCTTAACAAAATAGTTCTGGTCAGCTTTCAGTCACCAAAAAAAGATTAAATATAAACTAAAGAAGTCATAAAAAGTCACAAAAATAATGTTTCAAAAATCTTGGTTTTAATATTCTGTAATCATATACCCTTGAATTTAAGGATTTACACATTATTAATATCAAGTATAGGAAAAACTTTACTTGTCTCTGGATGATAATGAGCAAAAAATCAGGGTTGCGGCTGCGGCAGAGCAGGTGGCCCAGACGTAAAGACTGATTCAAACTCTTCACTTGATCCAGGACATGAGGCGGAGGCCTACGTGGAGGACCCCTATGCATGGTAAAGAAGATATAAAATCAGTTTGTATAATTTCACATTGCATCAATATCACTTTGAGAAAAAGAACATCATACTTTGGATCTAGGCTGGTGAGTTGAGAAAGAAGAAGGCTGTTGTTCTCTGTTATTGTCTGCTTGGTTGAAGCAGCAGCCAGATGGCTCTCAAATGCTAGAATCTCCTGCCTTTCCTTCTGAGAAATCTGCAACTCTCGGTTGATCATCTCAGTTTTGGTCTCTTCATCAGCCACCGTGCAGGGAGGAAAGGAGTAATTACTGAGGGGGAGAGAAAATAGAGTCAATGGTGGAAATATCCATAAATCCTCGCTTCAACACATGCCTCACACTTACTTTGTCATGACCATCTCCATAAGCATTTTCAGAGTGGGGTACCCCTCCCATGCAGCTTGACCTAAGATCATCAATTATACCAATAAAATAGCATTCCAGGAAATTGTGGTAATAAGTTAAGAAACCTCACGTGGAATTCAACATTACCAATTTTCTGTGGGTTGAATGATGCCACCACAAGTAGCAGGAGCCAAGCCTTCCAATACAGCGTTGATATGGCCAGATTTGGAGGTTGGTACCTAGATTGGGACATTTAATGCTTTCATCATTTAGTAAAACGTACATAAGTCTTCAAGTGGCTGCTGTCAATAGACAAGAGACTTCTCCTTCTCTTTCGTCTTTTTAACTTTGAGCAGTTTGTACTATTGTTTATTTTCTTGTGATGCCTGATCTTGATTTTTAATGTCTGTTTTAACTATAGTTAAAAAAAACAAGAAGTTTTAAACATTTAATATGTAATTTGTGGCTCTTTAAAACACTAACTGTTACCCTCATGAAGAGTCAAGAATGCACAAATGTCACTTTTTAGGTCCTGTCAACATAGTTTTAGACCCGGTTTGGTAGTGTTTCTAACCCCATTTACAAAAAAAATTATAATAATTGCATCCACACAAGCACCAGTAGGAAAAACAACAACTCAATCAACACGAAATCAGGTAAAACAATTCAAAAGACAGTAGAGCAGTAGAGGGCAGCACACTCCTCAACCCTGACCAATCAGAAGCTTCTTTCAGCTCCGAGTCGATGTTCTTCAGACTTTAGTGCTTGTTTTTAATGGCTGGGAAATACAGTGCACCCAAAGATAACAAGATAAACTAAAATTATCTCGCCACACTTTACCAACAACTGCTTCACTCTCAAAACTTCTTCATTTAAATGATGCCCAAACTGTTATTTTTCAAAACTGGTGCTTTTTTTTTTGCATCTGTGTCGGGTGAGTGTGTCAGAAATACACTATACACTGCAATGCAATATAGTGTTGCATTAATATAATTTGAGTAAAATTTCAACAGTGTGGTTTGAAAGGGATAAAGTAACTGCAGGCCTCATTATTTTAAAATAAATGCATATAAATCTTGTAATAATAGAAGAGTCTGTGGTAAACCAAGACAAAAGTTAAAAATCATACCCTGTCGGAAGCTGGATATTCTCTGGATGATGATAAGTGCAGAGATTCAGAACAGCATCGATAAGTTGGATCCTCTCAACTTTCACTACTTCCAAGTCTGTGGAGTCATTTAGAAAAGAGACATTTATAAAAGGATCTAAAATTATGCTGAAAAAGGCCATCAATCCTACACTGTGTAATAGCTTACTTATCTTTCAGTCACAAACCTGTTGGCGCATCTAAATCCTACCTAAAGTCTAAAATGGTTATTGCTTTTTTCATAGTTCAGTTTACTTTTGTAAACATTTGTAACAACAAGAATCACTGAATTATTTATTTAAGAGAGTTTCTAACAATATTTACTGGGAATACAGAAAAATATACATGGATATGGCGTATTATAAAGACGAGAGTTTCCTGAAGATGATAAAAGTGGCTTACCATCAGACTGAACTCCTGCAGCTCTCTTAACCAAGTGATCGGCCAGCTCCATGGCATCAGCTGGGCCCAATGGCAGATCACGTGACAGACCGATTACCAAGATGCGCATCAGCGTGTCCTCCAACAGAGGAACTTCAGAACACAGGCGTAGAAAGAAGCTAAAACAGAGGAGAGAGAAATTAGTATCTATTTATTGAGTCTATCAACAACCAGAGAGAATAACTCACTTCCTGTCACTCTCAGGTGGCCAGTTGTCCCACTTATAATACGTTTCAGGTTGTTCTGTGAAAAGAACCTTGTGTAGGCTGTTGAAACAAAAAATGCAATCAGAGAAATTCACAAGAATCCTAGGCAAGTCATACATACAAACGTTTTCAGTGTATGATGCGTCTTTTTTTTACATTTTTAAGATTTTAAGCCAGTTGGAAAATTACAGCAGAGCTTTTCTTTCAGGTGTAAGTACCAAGTTTTATTTAACCAAGTAAAAAGTAAATATATATATATTTTTTTTCCTTTTTCTCCCAAGTAGGAACACAAAATAATGATTGAGTAATGGGGGAATATATGTAACATGTGAAGAATGAATATGCCTGAACGAAAGAACCAATATCCAAATTTAACAAATTTGGAGACACTAACTATAGTAAAGTCCTAAAAACATGCAGTGTTTACATGGTCAGGGATAATGTATGCGCTAGAGCTTGATGCAAGACTGGAAGTGCAAAGTCAGAGGTCTTGCAGCATTTCTAAAGTTACACAGTGAGTAAAACGAAGACAGAATGTGACATCCATGAGGAAAAACAGAATTACAGCACTTGAAGACTCGAGGAGTGCATACTAGACAGATACTCAAATATGCAGATTTGTTTAGTGTTAAACCATGTTTTCAGAAAAGAAAGTGAAGTGAAATGAAGTGAAGTGAAAGTGACCAGTTGGCCAGATATGGAGTTACCCATACTCGGAATTAGTATCTGAACTTAACCGTGAACACACACCCGGAGCAGTGGGCAGCCATGGCTGCAGTCGGGAAACTGGTGTCTTGCTCAAGGGTACCACAGTTGTGTTTTTTTTTTAAGATGGGAGAGCAAGTGTTTCATCACTCACACCACCGTCAACTTCTGGGCATATAGGGATTGAACAACCGACCTTCTAATCAAGGACCTTCTAATTACAATCTCCTTATCTACTAGACCACAACTGCCCCAGTGAAATATCTCAGTGACTTCATGTACACACAAAAGAACACCGTACACCAAATGAAAATAAACACGCCTAATTTTAGTCTTCCACTCATCTGAATCATACCAGTGAACATAGTCTTTCGCTCCAACTTTACTAATTGTAGGAACGACGGAGTGCAGCCACCACACAGCATCTCTCTGAATAGCAGCGATCTGGTTCTGAAAGGACCTCAGCGCTTCCAGATCTGAAACAAATTCTCAATCAATACACAAAATAATGAACAATGAATAAGCAAACCACTAAAAACAAAAACACTTACTTTTTTTCTCTCCTTTGTCCCAGGCGATGCCGGCTTCTTTGACCTGAGCTGTTATCCCAAGCATCATGGACACAGTCAAGAGATCAGTCACTTGGATTACAAAGCGTTCCTGAGATGGAATCACAACCATAATGAATACATCTCTATTTATATATAGTTTTTCCTCCATAGGAGAAACCAAATTCCCACCTTAAACTCCATGTCCACATAACTGGCCTCTTTCCTCTCTTGCATGAGACCCAAACAGAAAGACTGGAAGTTGATCTCATGTTTGGTTTGTTTAATGATTTCTCTCAGCAAGGCCCTCGAGGCTCGTAGGTAGTCATCTTTATTGGTAAGCAGGTCTTGGAACACCATGGCCAGGAACTAGGAACAAAAAATAATACAATAAAAGTTATTCATCTTGTCAATGTCCTCTGTTCATAACAGAATGACATGTAAATATTAAACCTTTATTTTATGGGCTGCTATGTGTGGTCAAAGCAGTTCAACATCCATCCAGAACTATTTTTTCTTTCTTTCATAAATACTCAACAGAAAACCTTTCAGAATAAAAAAGCTAAAAAAAACTTTAATAATATAAAACATTTATGCATATTAGCAGGGTTCCAATGCCTCTTGAATGACTAAATTCAAGAAACGTTTCAAGTCCTACATTACAGCAAAATAAAAATTAAATTACTATATGAAGAGACATTTGTTTTATAATAGAGGAATTCATTTAAATACATCGACTAAAATACATTAATACATAAGTATTAGATTAAAATGATATCATTAGTCATTACTAAATGGTTAAATTTGAATTGCTTGAAACTAAAACAATTACTTTTAAATGTTAAGGGTAAGGTAAGGTTTAAGGTTTAAAAAGCTGTAAATTAAATGAATGTCAAATTATTTAAATAAAATCAATTAAAACATTAAAACATAATAATATATAAGTATAAATGAATGCTACAAATATTTTTAATTAATACAATTATAATACAATGTAATTAATTCAAAACTATACAAAAACGACTACTTCAAAGGTAATTTTAAAAAGAATTAGAAAAAAAACTTAAACATTTTAAATACATTAACACAAACAATTAGACATTAAAGATCAAGAAAATTAAAATATGTTACTTAAATACAATTAATTCAAATAAAATTAAAAATATGTTTGAAGCTTACCTTTGGTGCTGCCTCTGGGCTGTGTTGCAGAACTGTATGGAGGACTTGCATATTATTAGGATTTCTGGCATTTGACAGCTCATTAAAGATCACGAACTTCACCATGGTTCCCAGATTATCTCTGTGAGCATTCAGAAGTTCCCTGTAGAGCATGAGAAAATATAATTTTTTTTTAATAAAAAAATTTATAGTACAAGCAACAATTTTAAAAATGATTTTCACATTACCGACCTGACACACAGCATATAGTGGTTAAGGAGAACTTTAGGTTTGAGGCGGATCTTGATAAGATTGGAGATAACCTCCATGTCATCTGTACCATGTGTGTTACAGTTCATGCATAAAGACATGAGAAGATCCTGTGCAGGTCGAGTTAGCTGGAAAAGCAAAAACCAAGAAATATGAAATAACCTCTTACACAATCAATTTTTCAAGCTTTAGTCCACATGACTAACCTTTGGATTCTGTAACCACATCTCAAGTCTCTGCACAGCCATCAATCGGACCTCTTTATATCCACAAGTAGCAGTGAGCAGACGCAAAAGATTTCTTGACACATTGTCCATGGGTTGACGACGATTCAACTGATCCCTCAAAACATCCAAGACGTATTCCTCCACACTCTCAGCCAGCTCGTCATACCTGGAGCCAGAGCAGATGAAGAAAATGAAAAATGTGTGCAGGATCTTTTATAGTTCAAACAAATCCTGAATATCACTGGTCAAGCTAATAAAAAGTATAACGAATTATAAATACAAATCAATTTCAGTAGAATCAAAAACTCATTATTTTACAGGTGCTCAGTTATTTAATTCCTCCCACTTTCTCTAGTCTGTAATGACAATTAGCAATATTACTCAGGAAACAATATTTTGTCTATACATTTTACCTGTATAAAGATGATATTAGATTAAAAAAATCTAAGGTATTCGAAAAGAAATATGACAATAAATTTAAAGAGAATTTGCATTTCTACACATTCCCTTTTTTGAGTCAACCAGAAGCCAATTCGGAAACTCTTCTTGAACTCTCATTTACCTGTTGTCCCTTTAGAAAGCTTGGAATAAGTCCGCTCGATCACAATAACATGCTACTAGTAGTAATCTGGGAGGTTGTGTGGGTCATACTTTCAATGAGAATTGAACCCACAACCTCTTCCATTATAAGTATTAATATTATTAAATAAATGGAAGACTGTCTAATGTAAAAATGTAATTAAAGACTATTTATGTGGTTCTTTACCTGGGCATGAACTGTCCATCATCCTCTGGACTCAACTTCTCCTCAGCAATTAAAAGCTCTGTCTGTCCTTCATCTTCATCTGGAGTGGAAGGATGGGGGCTGTTTCCTAGGTCACAGTATTCCACTCTGAATCATTTGGACTATATTTAAACCATTTCCATTTTAGATACAAAATAAGTATGTCTAAGAGCACTTACCTGCACTAAGGTCACCCCCTGATCGCCCTGCTTCCGTCTGGAGCAGCATGCTCTTAGGAGGCATCTTGGTTGTGAATGCGGTTTGTATATTATCTACAAAAGTTTTGCAATGTGAGCTATCCACCCAGATGCGCTCACCAAGAGAGTCCTCGATGTAGACCTGAACGGCATCACCATTAGTATTTTAAATCCGAAAAAAGGATCAGAAGTTTGTGAAACTTACTTTGACAAATATCTCAGGCCAGTTTTCATCCTCCTCATAGGCGGCCATTAACAGGTTACAGGCAAGCACAGACACCAGATTGTTCCCTTTGGCTTTAAAGTTAATAGAGGCATCACGGCGGAGCAAACTGCACAGAGCCTAAAGAAGAAGAAAATGGACTCTGTACTCAGTTCTATTAAATGCAACCTCTAAAATAGAAAAGGATGTTGTAGCCACCTCTATAACACCTTCAGTTGCAAAAACATTTGGCTTGATTTTGGCCAAAAACATGAGGCTCAGATAGAGTGTCATGTCAGGCTTCGCTCGATTCATCTTCAGCTGTTTGACGGCCCCACAGAGCACACCCTCGATCCGGTCATCATTTCCCTCTGCCTCTGCAGCCTCGATCTCATCCAGAAGAACAGCAGGAGACACTGAACACAGTTAAGTTTTGCTTTGATTTATCAACAAAAACCAATGTGATGTATTGTAATGAGTGTAAAAACTCAAACGAATGATAAAAAAAAACATTCAGTACTTTTTAGTGGTTGAACGAATTTTAGGAAACACTTCATATATGTTACGTAATGCTTCATTCCTAACTATAGCTATGCTTCAGACAAGCAAAAAGATATTAGTGTGATCAGTAGTGCTACATGTTGAAGCTAATCCGTACAAGGCTGTGGCTCTATAGGAAAGAGATTGAACACCCTTGCCTTAGATATTAAGTCGTTTTACACCATTTAGGAATCTGTTTGGCTTTTCTGGCTATAGCACTTTTAGCATTACTTACCACGGACCCATTGACTCTGGTTAGACCAGTTCCATTTACATTAAATTTACATTTAAGCAATTGTCAGTTGCTGTGGAATTATATAATGTGGTTTACACACACATATATACATTTTTTTTTTATATATATATATATATATATATATATATAATATATAGATATTATATCTATATATATATAATATATATATATATAATATATATACATTATATAATAATATATTAGTGCTGTCAATTTTTAACGCTGTATACATTTCAAATTAATCGCATGTGGTAACACGTAAAAAATGTTTTACTTAATTTTCAGTTTTTCCTGTTTCCTGACACAGCTGGGCTTCTGTAAGCAATGACAGCCACTTAAAATCACAGCGCACTTTGTTGAAATTGCATTCATACAACTTTGTGTAAAACTGAGGAATAACGGAATGCGGAGTCAAGTGTGGATCACTGTCTTGAAATGGAGAGAGAAAGGAAAAAGCGAGGACAAGTTAAAGCACAATTATGGTGCTCGTAATATGTTTGTTGCCACGAGACTAATGTTTCTTTCATGTGAAAACCTGTGCTGCACGGGCCACATATTGCACCGAACTGTCAGGTTTCCCTTCACGGTAGCAGTTTTGAAAGTGCATTAGCTAAATGTCGCGAAATTGTTTGGCACCTAAAGCTTACGCTTTCCAACTCTCATGAACTAATGGAACAGCTCCGTCTCTTGTCTGTTTTGTTTGTGTCCGTGGGTGTGCGTGCGTGCGCGCCCACTGTCAAGGTATGCGGCATAAAATAAAAATAATTTCAGAGTAGTGTAAAACCATTTTTAAAAGCTGAAGAAGTAATAAATATGGTGCTTAATAATGTAATGTAAGTAAAACACGATTTCTCCTGCTAAGTGGTATTGCCGGGAATTTTGGAGTCAACAGAGGACGATCAGCCTATAGTTAAATTCAAACATAATTTTACCTCAGACTATCTAAAAGGAAGGACAGCACTAATCTCACACTTATGAAGATCGCTACTGCAATTGTCCAAGGTTTAAAGACCTAAAGTTTCTTCGCAAAGATGAAAGGAATGAGGCTGGTAATGGCAGAGAGTCCTCTAAAGAGACCACAAACTAACAGCCACCAAAAAAGAAAAGTAAAAAGTTAATTTGGAGGATATTGTTGGTTTATTGCAGGTATGTTGCTTACATAACAAAACCTGTATTAAAAGTTAAAACAAAAAAAGTTTCAGTCTTTGCGATTATTTTGAACTATCTATCTATCTATCTATCTATCTTGTTTGGAGATAAAGGGTGACATTGGCTTCACATTAAAGGTAAAAAGATGTTATTAGAGCAATAAAATTACAACAAATTAAATCAAAACTTTTCCATCTCAATTAATATTTCATTTTTGTTATTTCTTAGTTGAACTTGAGCTTATCGATTTTAGGCAATTTCTGTATTTTTATATATTCTAAATGAATCTGCCATTTACGTAATATTATTACAATAATTTACAAGATTTTTTTCATAGCCCTTAAATTTACCCAAAATTCCCTTTTTGACAATTAACTTTAACTAAATAAAATTGAAATGCAGTAAATCCCTTTTAATGTTAGGATAAAAGAGTTTGTGTTGTGATCCACTTTAGAGCATCCAGTTGAGTTAATTCATTATACATCATTATTAAAAAGGTGTAGTAGACTTCTGGAACTGTCCTCATAAAAAGTCAAAATCCATTTTTCCATGGCTCCTGCTGATTGGCTACATGTTTGTTTTTGTTCTGACAGGACTCCGACCAAATTAGTTTCTTGAAACATTTGAAAAAAGCCTCATACGTTGAAAAAATCCTCTTAAAGTGCATAAATAAAAACGAGAATTATTCTTACCTTCAATAGGAATCACAGAAGGCTCTTTGATGGAGGGTGATATGGATCTTTTGTCAACTGCAGCCACCTCAGCAAGACGTGAGAGGGCACTGGGTGGAGTGCTGCTGGAGTGCTTGGGTCGTTTCCCAAGACTGGACAGACTGGAAGAGGAAGAGGGCAAAGCTGAAGCTGCCTCTCTTTTTCGGTCTGAAGGCAAACTTGTGGATGCTGGTTTCAGGAGAGCTGGGTTTGCTTTTGGCTCAGCGCTTTGACTCTTTGCCCCGAGAGCAATAAAGTCCCCTGGAGGTGGGTGACCTAAAGTATGTCATAGAAAGCAGGAATGAAGAGGTGTGACCTGTAAGTAGACTATCATCATTAATGTCTTATCCATATCTGTAACGTTAAATCTCACCTGATGGTTTGGTGTTGCTAGGGCGTCTGATGCTGGTAGGCTTTGGTCGGTTCATTCTGACGAGATTGCTAAATGCAAAATACAGATCAAATCTAAGATAATGTTATGTAAACCTTTCACGTATCGAGTTAAATTATTAACGTTATGCTGTTATGATAATCAAATGCTGGATGACAATACTTACAATTTATGTAAAAATCATACACAGCGGAAATATTAACCTAACATTAACGTTACTCCTATTGTTTTATAGGAGTAAGCCCCGTGTCTTATTTGTATTGTTTCCAAACTATATCTGTAATACTCGTTGTTATGAGCTGGCGGTTGACGTCAAACGTGTTTTGAGAGGTTATTTTGGGAAATTGGCATAGCTGTTTCTACATTACACAATTAATATACATCAATGAAAAGTTAAAACATTAAATACTATGTTTAAAAAGTACCTTATTGTTGAGAGATGTGACTACGAGACATTTGCCGAGGTTTGTACTTCTACTTTGGTTTTAGTTGTATTTTCTCGAAAGACCAGCAGCGCCCCCTCTGTACTGGAGCTCGTTGAAAACCCGATAATAATAACGTGCTAAATTGAAATATAACGAATCTTCTTTTATTGTGAAGTATTCAATAACTGTGGGTGTATGTGTGACCAGATAAAGTGTATGTACGACAAAATAGTTTTAAAGTTATTTTATCTAATTGTAGAATCTTTTTTGTGGAGAAACTTACACGTACTAGTTTAAAAAATGTTGTTAGCTAGTTGGAGGGGTCCATCAGCTCAAACCAGCTTTGACCATTTTAACCTAGGTATAATTTCTCCAAGCAATGTATGGTTCTTTTAACGCTCTAGGAATTCTTAGGTTTAGTTTGCAGGAACAAGAAGTTTCAGGAACAATAATTTATTGTGGTTTGTGTTTCTTTTATGCTCCAAGCACATAATGAGCTTACCAAGTGTAACTCTACAGCAAAGAGTTACTCTAGTTAATTTTATTTAATCATTACTTCTGACTAAGTTACAAAACAAAAATTAAAGGTGTGGTTTATGAAATGTGTGGGAGCCAATACGGTTTCAAAACAAACAACCTCAACCAATAATACCCCATTGCTGTTTAGATAGTTCTAGCAAATTTACTAAAACTTTGTTATAAAATAGAATATATTCCATCAGATTTTTTTAAATAATTGTTTATCACACTTTTAAACCAGTACATCTGGATCCACCATTTATTGGCTGTACAACTCCCCTTACTAGTTTTTCAATTACATCTTCTAAGAGGAGGTAGAGATTGGTTTTATGAGAAATTAAAATACACAGATTCTAATTGATCAAATGTCTTGCAGTGGCACGGTTGTTATGGGGTGTTGTTTGTACAAAGAACACAGTTTCCAAGAATCTTGACTTTCAAAATGATGTCATCAGGAATGGAACAGACATTACTGTGACTGCCAGACAAATGAAAACAGAGAGAACAAGCATCACATGCAGCAAAAATGACATGTGCTTGTATATTGAACCTCTACTGAAAAAAAAAAACACTTACCGGTTACAGTTTATGTGGTAAACATGACAGAAATCAAGCAGCTTCGATGAATGAACCCTTCTGAAAACATTCCAGTTATAAAATATGTCTGCCACTCCTAAAAATGAGCATGGAACAAAATATCTCATACAAGCTTCTCTCACGGCAGAGTGTTCAAAAAGACAGATGTCATAATGGAGTATTTCTACTGTGATGGACTTTTAAAAGATTTTCCTCGAATTACTAATGCTAAAGTCCTTCCAAAAAATATACTACTAACAAGCAGTTGCTGCAAATAAATATTATATAAACCATATTTGTATGTATGTGGAACACCAGCCACAGTTAAATAAATACAGTATTAAAAGAGAACATAATAACAACCCTCAACTCTCAAATGTAAATGAACAATAAATGACGACAGGTTATTGAAGAGTAATTTTAGAATAATGTTACAGAACATGTTTTTGGTGACAAGAAATTAGAAACAAATTACATTTTTAGACAAACAACATAAATAAAACAGAGAGATGTGAATAAGCAAAAACAAGAAATAAATCAGGCCATTTTTTCCTTCAAACCACAATTGAATACGGAAATACTGTTGCAATTTTGTCTGAAGTTTGGTTTTACATAACCTAGAGGAACTGATAGCTTGACTTGTGAAATTAGTAAGAAATATAGTTAGGTTTAAACAAAAAATATCATAATACATTTAGTGCCTGGGCAGTGAAATTGTATTGTAAAGAAAAATGCATCAAAATATTGAAGTGAATGGAAAGCATGTTTTCAACACATTTGTGATAAACCTGCAATTGTGGACATAAAAGGATCTGGACTACAACTGTAGGCTGGTACAACCCTTTTGTTTAAACCACTACTTAAGTCTAATCCTCCTATTGTACGTTTGTACCACATTGAGCCATTAAGTGTAGAGGGTGGAGCCTTGTGCTTTCCACTTACTGCTATTCACTTTATTTTGAAACATTGAAACACAACTTATTTTCTCCCCAAAATAGTTTATTTATCCATAATTATTATAAATTATAGTTATTTTATTTTAAGTGAATCCTTGCTTAAGTACACAAATGAATTTAAGGTAAATTTAACTAATTAATTAAACTCTAGTTCCTCTTTGGAATCCAAGAGGTTAGATGTGAAAGATGTTTTAGTGACCGACAGATGGCGCTGTGTGTCTCATTGCCTCCACCGTAACAACTAGGTTACAACATTATAGATGTACAAAACGTTTAAATCCCTCATACTTTTTTCCACAAGAACACCTTACTTCTGAACTTTGTCACATTTTAAAGCCTAGTGCATTTATTTCAAAAGTCTTTTTGAACGATTGACAACATTTTACAATTTGTCAGAACACGTCTCGACATTTTTAAATCAAGTGTCAAAACACTTTAATAATTGTCATATGTGCTTTAATATCCAGATGCTCATTTTTGACGATTATTACAAAAAGCACCCAAAACTGGTGGGTCTATTTCTGGCCTCGCTAGTTTCCCGCCTGACTGACGTCAGCATAAAGTTATTTTCATGAATGGAGGGGGTGGTCACGAGGAGCCGGTGACGTCAGTGCTTGCGGAAGCACGGAGTGGAATGTTGATACATTGTTGTTGTTTTGTAGTTAATTTAGTTCAGCGAAACGCCGCGCTTTGGTAGTAGGACGCGAGACAAGGCGCGACCTGTTGATTCCAGGACAAAGTTTCTGCGCGTCCCCGACAGATATTCTGCCTTCTCAAGGTAAAGTGTGCGAGCTATTCTGGAGATGTTTTGAAATTCCTCTCGAAACTGCTGATGCCCTCTCGTTGAAGGGAGAGCGGTTCAACCCATTCTTACTATTCACATTTATCGTTTGGCGCGCAGCTTATTCTTCTCATAGGTTTAAACGTTTAATGCTGGGTCGCATTTCCAAAGGAGTTATATAATAATCTGATCTGTATTATGGAAAATATCTTTCGCTCTTGTATGGACACGTGTTGACCGCTTGTTGGAATTTTGTTAAATGCCGTTTACCTAAGACATAAACATATTCTACAACAAGAAACGCACTAACTATTTTAATTTATTTATTTCATTTCGAAAGTTTCGAAGAAATCCAAATACATTTACTGCTATTAACCAATAAAGTAATCTTTTTTTAGTGCTCATTTTTAACAAAAATAAAAAAATAAAATCTAATCTGTAAGGCAAGGCAGTTGTCCTTCTTTGTTGCTTTTAACCGCGGGCATGTTTCAAAAGAATTACTATTACGAGGAAATAACACGTGGGCATTCGGGATTCTGGGACAAAGAGCATATTTGTGTGGCGAGCACAGTTTGAAGTGAAGTGGCTCTAAACTTCAGAGACCCAAAGACCTGGATGAGGTGATGGATGGAGATTATTTTGGTGGAGGATTTTACTCAGCAGGTTAACCGAGATGTGTCACATTGCAGTGAACGCGCACTGCTGGTGAGCACTTTTCAGCAGGTGTTCAAACATTTTTTCACTTTTTTTGTGTGGATTTTCCCACAAAAACAACTTGCGCTTTCCTATAAATAATTGAATAAATCATCTAAATGTGTCAGCAAATAAAATATTTATTATTTAACATAATGTGTTTCGAAGGAAGTAATAGCACATTTTCTAATTATTTAGCTTCTTATACAGAACTAAAAATAATCAAAGAAAAACTGTGAACAAATATTGTGGTCCCACTCGTTGTAAGTAAACCTTGTACCAAAAAAAAATTAATCAACGCGCTGATTGAGTTTGGGCATGCGCATTAAGCTCTACGTTTGCAGTCGGTCAGTTTCCAACATTTTTTAGTTTGAAATGGTAACGATATCATACTGATTTTCCGTTTGGTAGACACCGCTAGAGAGGCCACGCCCATGAAACGTCACTATTTGCAACAAAAAAGTATTTGTAACAATAACTGCAAAACCTGTTAATAATTTTCATGGGAACAATTGTTAGAACATCTGATGGAGAGCATTATGTTGTTTAATGTAAGATTGCATATTTTTAAAAGATTTATATTTCCATGCAAATACCTTAATTGTTGTAAATTGTAGTATAGGATAGGTAAATGCATTCTTGATATCCAATTTATAATTGTGATAATACAATGGTTGGGTTTTAATGGAATTATTAAGTGTGGTGAGGGGTGATGGGAAATACATATGAACTCATTGTTCAAGAATGATTGTGTCCACTATATTTTGACAAGTTAGCAGCAGAGCAACGCCCTCAGAGGAAAATGAGTCATAACTGAATGATGATTCATTTCCACTCTGGACGATAAAACAGTTATCCTAAGCAAGAAGTGAGTAATTAAACATAGATAAAAGATATCCATTTTTTGTGCTCAAAGCAGAAAATGTATTTAACAGAAAACTGACCATTTAGTGTCATGCATTTTGAAGCTGCCATTTAATGAAGTTAACTAAATGTGATAAGTTGGTTGTAATCAAATATACTTTTCAAAAGTGTATGTTTTCCCAGTAACTACCCTTAAATTACAGTTGCTAAAAAACTTTAGAATCATAAAAAGCTGATAAAAACAGTATGAATGCTTGCAGGTAAACGTAAATGTTTTGTATAGCAGCATGACTATATATTGCATTACAATATTAGGAATAAAAGTATGATGAATGATTTCAATGCTAAATTTGAACTCTGGGTTAATTAAAGAAGGGTAGGAGGCAGATTGATGGCATTTTTTAGACACATACCTTAGAGGCCTGAAATGACTAAGGTTTGAAAGTTCAAACACATATCATGAAACAGCCTTTACTTGTAGTATGGATGACGAACAGCAAATCAAGCATGAACAGTGACTGCATGTCTCTCATTCACTTTTCATGAATAAATGTGTGGATGTACATACCTTTTTGTACTGTCCAGGATAAAAAATACACCTTTCACCACCAGCAAACTCATACTATCCTGCTCAGCAGTGGATATTTTTACACAACAAGTTGCTGACAGTGGCAACTGGAAGATGAGCAAATACTACCAATGTGTAAAAAATAGTTCATGTTTGCGGGTGGTGGTTTCTCAACCTGGGGAATTAAAAAAGGTCCTCCTCCACTTATGAGGGGCCGTTGTGGTCAGGACCGATAATTTGGCTTGGTTTTACCAGAGTCAGCAGAAGATCGGTTGTTAAGTCTGCAAGATCAGCAGTGGTCAGTGCCCAGGACGATTTCTGAGAGCAGGGCTGAGAGGGAAGTGCAGTGAGTGCCTGTCATTCATTACACATTGAAAATAGCTGCTATTCTCAGATTAATGCTGTATTTCATGTCATTTACAAGTGTTTAGCTTTCATGTTACAGTGCAATTGCCAGTCAATCAATTTAAGCTCATTATATAAAAATTACATTTTTAACAAACAATTACAGTATTTGATCAAAGGTGTACTCTGACATTAGGTCTACTGACATACAGTAGCAGATTTTTTACATTTTAAAATGTGCATCAATCTACTTTTTGTTGTATCATCCCTTTTTCTGACACGAGCTGAGGATTGTTTTGTATGTTTTTCTTTGTTGCAAAGTCAAACCAAGAGTTTTTAATACTAACATTTAAAATAATAATTTAGCCTAATTATATCTGTAATGAAAATATCAGTTTTATCACAAAATTGTTAAGCAGTTGTGATGGCTCATTGAGTTTTGTGGTACCTACTGGCCACCTAAAATGAGCTTTTAGATAAGTTTGATTTAAGAGAAAATGAATTAAATGCTAAGGTACAATCTTTATGACTCAGTCAAAGAAGAAACTTAACCAAAGTTAGCAGGGGTCGCTGATTCAGGAGGTCTTTTAAATGAGATTTAAAACACTGTTGGACATTCTATACAAGTTGTAAGCCATCCCTCTTTAGTGTTTTGTCATCAAAATGTATACATAGAAATACATGGCAGCTTTTAAGAAATTCAAACAGCTTTACAGATGTCTGTCATGTAATAGTTTCTCAAATAGTTTGTCTTTCTTAATCCTTGTGTCGCCTTTGGGTCAAATTGACCCATTTCTAATTTTTACAAGAATAAAAAAGTTACAAGTGTTTTTTCTAGTAGGGACTGGTTGCAATAATTCAAGATATGTTCTCTATATTGTTTGAATTTTAGATAAGTCATATATGTTAATGTGTTATGGAGTAAAATTCAGATTTTTAAATTCCTTTTAAAAGGGGAATACCTTACAAAGGTTAAGTTCTCTGGGTTTGGCACTTTTAGCATTGCTTATGATTTATCAATGAATATGATTAGACGTAGACATTTTGCTACTGATTTATCAGGGAGTCTATATTTTTCTTATTTAAATCTATATTCTTACATAGTTACAACATGTTTCCTATATTAAAGGAAAACAAACTTTTTTACACCGATATGGCTTTCAAAGTTTGTTTAGTGGTGAAGCAATCAGCTTAACTGAAAAATGTAACTACTATAAAATGGTCTCAGCAGGAACAATTATTGCTTTTCATTTAGTTGCTCTGGTAGATTCTAGAATATTCAAGTTCTAAATAGGAAAAATCCTAATATAAATGCTAACCTGTGCTCAGTGTTTATTCTGATCTGAAGAATAGCTCAATATTATTAGCTCGATATTAATAGCTCGATTATTCCATAATCGTAGAACACAATCTGTTCTTTTGGGCGTTGGAGATTTGAGAATAATGGCCATTGGACTCCACAAAAAAATTAAAGTTTTAATTTACTGTTCTACAATTCTTTAAAGAAATGTGTTTACAAAGGGCCGTATATTTGAACTAAAACTAATCTTTAGGGTTTCTTTTTTATAGAAGTCGATGCACTGGGTCCAGTTGTATCAGGAAACAATTTTGAAAATGTTGATATTACAAAATAGTTAATGTGACAGTACAGAATCCATCTCATTATCAATGTTGAACTTTTAAATGTTGTAGTATGGGATTTTTGATCCAACTACCATAACAAACTTTAAGGCCAAGAATTGTTATTTATGGAAGCCCGCTTCCATCACTGAAGATAAAACTAAACAAATTTATTCCATGATAAACACTCTCAATTCTGACATTTTATCATGCAATTCTGAGATATATCGTCAGAATTCTGAGCTACAAAACCAGAATTCTGAGATGTTTAATTTGCAATTCCGAGATATAAATTCAGAATTCAGTTGCAATTCTGAAATAGAAACTCGTAATTCCAAAATATAAAGTAGCAATTCCAAGATATTAAGTGGCAAATCCAAAATATAAAGTTGCAATACCTAGATATAAAGTCGCAATGATTTTGTTTTATTTTATCTTCATTGACTGAAACGGGCTTCCATAGTTTTTATATTCCAGCTCTGCCCTGATAAAAAAAGCAATTAAATCTAATTAAATTGTCGCTGTACATTTCATTCAACAAACATCCAACTCACCCTGCATTAAATTAAGAATGACTCTTTCAGACACTGAAATGGACTTAGAATGTTGCATGGCACGGTCAAAAGAGGATCTTTAAAATATGACATTTAAATCACATTTTAGTGTGACCTTTATCCCACCTTGAACAGTGTGGAAAATCTTAATGGAGAAAAGGCTTATCTTATTTCTGCATTGGGTTGTGTGACCTCGTATGAAAGCTAGTCTGACTCAGTGTTGCTGAGGTATCTGTGGTGATGGACTCCCACATTTTGAACGTTGTCTTTGTGCTACATTTAGAAACACAGGGGAATATGTGCTATGCGTGAGACACACTGCACTGTCATGAGACACACACGTGGGGTCAAAGGCACTCGTGTCTTGTCACTAAGTGATGCTCGGAGTAAGAAGTGTACTTTCAGTATTATATAATCACAAAATGTCTGTTTGAGCTTCATGTAGTTAAAGGTTATTGTTGCGGACTAATGGCAAGATAGTGGTTTAGAAGGGGTGTGTTTGGAGAATCGTAATTCTTACAGTACACTTGGTGGTTACTGTGGGTAGTGAAAGTTTTCAAAAGCAGAAGTTTTCAAGTATATGACTCAAAATGAAACACGGGGGAACTCCAAAGGCAAATTCCATGTTTAATATATGTATTGCAATGTTAATCTCAAGTTATCATGACGTTTGTTGAAACTTAGAACTTGCTTCTAACGTCAAGAATTAATTAGATTTTTAAAATCTTAAATCGTATTTGTTATATTTTTAAATACTTTATTTTTGTTGTGGCCAATAATGTTGTTAAATAAATTAAACATTTAAATGATATCCTAACCAATAAATTACTATCAAACTCTCTTTAGTTTTAAAACAAAACTAAAATTGTCATGTTCTTGAGGGAAAAATAACATTTTGTCCTTTTAGGTGTCAGGATCAAAAGCTGCACCCTGTTCTTTTTGGATAGAACAAGACTGACCTCACCACACTGTGGTCAGGCCTGTGGAAGAGCTGTCTGGATTTTATTTCTCAAGAGCTTGAGTAACTGCATGTTTATACGTCTATGATGTGCTGTTATAACGTTGTGCAATACTCAGGCCTGACCTGATTGCTGAAAATATCAGTTAACCTAGTTTAACCATATGAGAGTAGAATTGTATTTATATCAGATATCACTTTGGATGAGGACAGACAACTTGTAACACCTTTGTTTATTTCTTGGGTTTTGTGTATTTATGTATTAACCACATCGAACCAAGACATTTTGCACGCTGGGTGGGTTTGTCTCTGGTTAGCACATACTTGACATTCCTTTGTGTCCCCAGTCGTTAGAGCTCAGCTCTCTTTACTTCTTTTCCAAATCCGCAGAAAGTTCTTACAGCCCCACCAATCGTTCCCAAGGTTCCTTATACTTTTCCTTCCGCTCCTGTGAAACAACAGGATTTTCCAGGAAATGTCAGATCGGGAGGGTGTGATTCCCTGCTGATGGTCCCCGCTCTTACCAGTAAACAGCATGACTCACAGCTCAGCTATGCTCTCCATTTCCTTTACATAATATTCCTGTGAACCCACCACTGAGCTGTGGAAAAGAGAGAGCCAGGAGACAGATCTCTCCACCTCTAAAAAACGGACTCTGAGCAAATCTTCTCCAGCTCACTCGTGCAGGAACGCAGCAGCTGGCTGAGCGCTGTTTGACTAGCAGAGCAAAAGGAGAAAAACAAACAGGAACGACAAGCCAGGCCTACATTTATCATTGGAACAAACACCTTTGAAGTGGTGTTTGTTTTAGCTTAGGGCCTTGTCTTCATGCTCTACCTTTCAGAAAGCGGTCAGAAAAAAAGAGAATCTTTCATTCTCAAATGTTAACATGGCAATGCTGGCGTCAATTTCCAGAAGATGGGAGGTCCTTTATAAGTCCTTTCTGAGAATCTCTGCTGCCTCAAGACTCAGTTATGTGGTTTCCCAGCCATATTGCTCAGGGAGCCCAGAAAGGACGTCATCCCTGTAACAGCCAAAGCATGCAGCCTTTTTTTAGTAGAAATTATCCATGAAGGCCAGAGGTTTACTCAGTAGCTCTCTGCATTGTTGTTTTATTGGGATCAAATGCCATGTTAGCAGTAACAGCAAACGTACGTTAAGTGACGCAGATCCACATTGTAGATTAAATAATTTCATAATTGTTCATGGAAAGGAAATTGGGATTTTTGCTCAGAACGTTGACTGTCCCCTCCATTGCAAGGATTGGGTAATACTTGTGTAAAATTTTCTGCGACCTAAACAAAAAGCTGTGACTATTATGCCCAAGTTCCACAGTATATCTACGACATGTCTGAACAGCTTCACTTTGTGATTCCTGAATAGGTTCAGGTCTCTTTGCAGTCACTCGTAGTATGTAATGTGATGCATATCAGGCATGCTAAAAAAAGCAGTGTCTGTGTTCAATTAAAGTCTGTTAGATTTTGGTATTTTGCACAATATTGTTATCTTTTATTCCTAGTTTGACTCACTACAGGATGTAAAAATATATACATTCAAGTTTCCCAGGTGTTTATCAGATGAGAACTCTTGTGTGGTGTTGGTATTAATGTTACTGGTGGTGTTTGGGGGTCTGGTGAACTCATACAGTTGTAAATAGAATCCCCTAAAAGCAATGTTACATTACTCAATAGATGTTTACTTCACCCCAAAAACACGTAATTTAAACACATATTTAGTTTATATGTGTACTTTAATGTTTGATCACATTTATGATTTAAAGTACTAAAAACTCTTTTTTTTTTATATGGTTTTTCATTAAAAAATCAGTTATCAATGGCAAAACTTAACACACTTTCAAATAATACAAGGATGTTTATAAAGACTTTTTATCAAAGTAGATTTTCATAAAATGATCGTCTGATTCTGATACCTCTTTCTTTGCTTCATTATCAATAAACATCTCTCCCACTTTTCCAAAATGAAAAGTCGAATATTTAGCTATCTTTATCAGTTGTGATCTGGAACTTGACAGACCTATCACACCAGGTCTGTAATCAGATTTTACCTTCTGTGGGATTAGGAGGGGTACAAGCAGCGACAGGCAAGCACACACATACCTGAAATATACACACTCGTTGCTTGAAAAATGTCACCTTTTTGCTCTGAATTCCCTCTTGGTGAGTGTAATAATGGCACTGTCCCTTCTTGAATAGGTACACACCCACAAACAAAATAAGCAGGCCAAGTCAGAAGACAAAATAAAAGTGAAGAACCTACAATTTCCACATTTTTGTAAAGTGTGTGGTCATGAGTTCTGATATTCGTTCGGCACAAAAAATTAGATAAGCCCATCGAGTCTCAGTTTGAAATAATATTTGGTTGTGTTTTTGGAATTTGGGTAACTGAACATCATACAAACACTGTCACTGTATAAACCAGTTGAATACATTTGTTTATTTTATAGACGAGTACATTCGTGGACTGCAAAATAGGACATGGATAGTATTAGAACATTTCGTAGATTTCTGTTAAGGTGCAGGATCAATACATATTAAGTGCTGTTCCTTGGATTGAAAAAAAAAATCCTGGGGCCTCTTGGCTTTTTTCACTGTGTGTCATGGAATGTGACATTGTTATCCACACTTCATAAACTCTTGGATTCCTCTCAAGACTTGAACCGTAATAAGGATTCTTTTCTTGATCTGCCTTCAAAAATAAAGTGTCTCAGTGTTCACACAAATGATCAAATGTTCACCATCAAAGAGGTGTTCATTTTGCAATTTATTACCCAGGAAACTATGAAAACCAGGCTCTGACCTTGGGAAATGAGGGCTTTTCCTTTCTGGGAGGGCTGAGCAGGAAAGAGTGGGCCCCTGTCACTTCACCCTAGTTCGCATCACAAATGGAATAGAGGGACCATGTGCTGAAGGAATTTTGAAGAAGCTAGAGAAAGCTGTGAAAGGCTGGAGGCCCCTTGAATAGAGAGAAGCTTTTTATGTGATCGCATGGTCCTTCTTGGAAAGAAAGGAAAGGGCCTCTTATTAAAGCCATTGTGGAATACAACATAGTAAAGAGTTTGCCACTGAGGGAAGCTCATCTTTTCAGAATGTTTTAACTTTTTTTTTTTACGTTGCACATATCAATTTGCTGTACATTTACTAAAAGAAACTTTAGCAATGCTGTCATTTTAAATATGAAGAAAATTCCAGGCTGGCACAAAATAAGTCAAGGGGCCCTTGATGTAGCTTTCATGTCAAGGCCAGATGGTATGAATCAGCCATAAGGGATTTTTATTTTTTCAGTGTGGTATTTGGTTTCAAGCTCGGTTCCAACTTACACTGTTGACCCATCAAAACGAAACATTAAAAGAAAAAGTGATGTGCATCATATGTGGTTTACTTATACCAAACCAAAAGACTGACTCAGAAAGTACCAAACATGCCAACTGGCCGCTTGCTAATTGTGAATCAAAAAACAAGTGAAGATTTGAAATGGTTTAGGTACGTAGAAAACTGAAGACCAGATCACTAGAACCCATTTTAAATGTGAAATGCTATCATCATCATCCAAGAATAATGAAATAAAATTCCAAAAGATGAATTATAATTGTGCAAATGCTGCAAACCTTTGAGTCATCAGCTAATATTTGCTTCTAATATTTCCTCTCAAAAAACTGTGCCGCTGGCAGCTGAAGTTTTGTGTCCACATACTGTGCTAAATATAACCACGCAGTTAAATAAGGACATGAAACAAGCCAGGAAAGCCTAGTGTAACAGGATCCAGTCTTTGAAGCGGAGTTCTAAACCTGATAAAGAACATTGTCTAAAAGCACAAATATAGTGAGAGTGTATAAGGGAAACCATTCCCATGTGACTGAAGGCCTCCTGGAATGTTCCATTTACTAAACAGCAAAGGACAGACTTGACTTCATTAAAGCTCACTCAGCTCTTCTTGGATAGACACAGAGGCACATCAGGATAGTGATGGAAGTGGACATCTGGATCAGTCTGTTATTCTAGCCATAGTGTTTTCTCTTCAGATGTTACTGCATGGATCTCAAGGCAGGTTGCTATATTGGAGTAAGTAGCCAAATACATGGTTTGGCCTTGTCTGTTACTCATTTTGCCTTCATGCTTAATCATTTACCTGATTGATTGTAAGTATCTGGTACTTTTTCAGTCAGGGGAACTTATGAATGAAGCATGTTTGCCATGTTCTGACCTAAACTTCCACACCTTCTTTGCATGTCTCTTTAGTAGTAGTTCACACACATTCTGACACTCTAGAAATGAGGTCTGTGAACCATTGGTTTTAAATTTACTGTGCATGGTGGGAGTCTAAAGGCTGCAAGCCCAAATGCACAAGAGTCCTACTTTTAAAAATAGCTCTGTTGCCAAAATAGTCTTAAAGAACTGCTATGCTGAAAGATTAGACAAAGCTCCATGCCAAGCTGTGACCTGCTTGTAGCCTAGCACGTCTGTAACGGTCTAGTGAGTGCCATCGTGAGAATGCGACATCAGCAAGTAAACAGGGAAAGCCTTGTTTTACTTTCAGCGAATAGAGCTGTACTGAGCTCTGCTGTTCATTTTGGGTAACTGCTTTTGATTCAGCACCTTCATTGGAATGTGAACAAGTATTTGAATAACAAGTGGAAGCACATATGGGAATTTCTCTTCTTTTGCTCAGGTGTTTGTCTTTTTCTTTTCAACAGATTTTTGAGGACTTCAGACCAACTGCTTGTATGCAGGGCATGACGACTCTTTTTAAAGCAGTCAAAGCTTTAAAGGTGAGAACACCAATGTCTGTAAAAAAAAAAGCAGGCGTCTCATACAAGTTATTACCTTGAAAAAAGGTTAAGTTATATGTCTTGAAGTCACAGAGGAGAGGTTTACATTGTAGATGTAGTAAACATCTTCCTCTGTTGCTTTTCTATGCAATCAGATAAATATTTTTAAGAATCTTGGAAGGTTGTTTTTCTTGTAGAGGAACACAAAAACTGAAAGGGAAAATATTTATTTAAACCGTGATATAATTATATTATTTTAGATTGATGGTTAAGGTGTTTTGCATATTGATAATACTTTTACATTGTTTCTAGATAAGTGTCACGGTGGCGCAGTGGGTAGCACGGTCGTCTCACAGCAAGAAGGTCGCTGGTTCTAGGCTCGGCTGGGGCAGGTGGCATTTCTGTGTGGAGTTTGCATGTTCTCCCCGTGATCGTGTGGGTTTTCTCCGGGTGCTCCGGGTTCCCCACAAGTATAAGTGAATTGAATAAGAACAATTGCCCATAGTGTTAAAGTGTGAATGTGTGTGTGAATGTTTCCCAGCGATGGGTTGCGGCAGGGAAGGGCATCCGCTGCGTAAAACATATGCCAGTGAGTTGGCGGTTCATTCCGCTGTGGCGACCCCGAAAGGGAATAAAGCCGACATGAAGATGAATGAATGAATGAATGAATGTTTCTAGATAGTTTCTACATTCAAAACTATGTTCCCACAAGGTGTTACAATGTTGTTATTCAGTAGTTTAATGCAATTTATTCGATGTTTGTTTGTCCAGCGACAACAGTGCTTGTTTGTTCAGGGATTGCAGTATTTGTTTGTTCAGGGATGGCTGTGTATATTTAGGGACTGCAGTGTTTGGTTCAGGAACAGCTGGGGTTTTTTTAGATATGACCGTGGTTGTTCAGAGATAGCAGTGTTTGTTCAGGGACACCAGTATTAGTTGATGGGAGTCATGTTATTTTTAACAGTATTTTTTGTTCAATGTTGCTGTGCTTTTGTCTAATACATTTTTAAACCATTTTAACAAGTTTGTTCAAGACAACAGTGTTTTATTTAAAATGTTGCCTTTTTTGTTTTGCAGTTGATGATGTCAAATGTTTTTTTCACCAAAAATAGTTAATAAGTGATGAAAAACTCTTGCTGATGTACAACTCTTGAACAAATGTCTGTTTTTATTTTTAAAGGTAGTAAAATAGGCCATCATGTCTTTTTTATCTTTGGCTCAGGTAAAGAAGGAGGAAGGTGAGAATGCCCCGGCACTCAGCGACGATGAGCTGGTGGCTATGTCCGTGCGCGAGCTTAATCAGCACTTACGAGGTTTGACAAAAGATGATGTTGTGCGGCTGAAGCAGCGACGGCGCACTTTGAAGAACCGTGGATATGCCGCCAGCTGCCGCATCAAGCGTGTCACACAAAAAGAGGAGCTTGAACGCCAGAAAATAGAGCTACAACAAGAAGTGGACAAGCTGGCTCGAGAAAATGCCAGTATGCGATTAGAGCTGGATGCGCTTCGTGCCAAGTATGAGGCCTTGCAGTGTTTTGCCCGAACTGTCACCCGAGGCCCGTCTGGGAAGGTTGCCGCAACAAGTGTCATCACTATAGTCAAATCTGCTAATCACAGCCCAAGTTCTGCTCCCTTCTCAACGCCCTCATAGTGCTGATTGACAGTGCCTACTTCACTCCTTCTACTTCAATCTGGCTCTGAACTGCAGGGCCACCACTTGACCCACACAGAGACAGAACAGACTGAGAAAAGTTAGAGAAAAGTGGCTGCTTCTGATTTCCTTCTGTATCTTTCTTTCTAATATCAAAGCCAATATATGGTCTGTGCACTGTGCTATGAACTTCAGCACCAACAGGGCACAAGGAGCACTCTCTTTCTCTTCAGATGGAGAGTCACAACAGATGAGCACTTGACAATGTGTAAGCTATAAAACTTGACTTAACAAGATGCTTCACTCAGAAATGAAATTTCTGTCACCATTAATATCTCGCTGGTGATTCCAAACTCACTCAAATAGAAACATGATTGTGTGGGATCAGCTGAGGGAGTGGAATTATTGATTTACATTTTATTTTGGGGTCCTATGAGCTTCTGACATGGCAGCACTGACCTGACACCTGTGATGCCTTACATGCATTTGTAATATAGGAAACTAAAATAGTATACCAATATAGGACACAGAAATTATTAACAGAAATGGGGATATTTAGCCGCTAAAGGTTTAATTCATGTTTACTCTGTGACATCATCTGATATTGAATCTGCTAGCTTTATCTCAAAAGCCGCACTATAAAATAATTTTTTATTACGAAAGACCAGGTATTGCGATCAGGTGATGAGCAGAGTCCAAAGTTGAGGTGATGTCAACATCAAGGGCGATTCTTTACTCTGAAACATTTGTTAGTTATAAATACTGATTCAAGTCAGGATAATAAATCCCAACTGGCACTTACTGTTACTGTAGAATAGTACAGTAGAATTCTAAAAAAACACTTGCAAAGCAGACAATGTATATATGAATTAAGATTTTTTTGAAAAGGCCATCTTTATTATGAGTTTTTGGTCAGTATGTTCGTCAGTTAAGTTGGTTGTCTTCAAAATTAACTTTGGTGATATCATCAAACATGCATTTATATGCTGTCCATTATCTTGAAGATATAGCGCTTTTCATGACTTGTCTTTAAACAACACCATAAAATGGGAGGTAATCCATATTGGATATAGTCATAATAGGAGCAGTCTTGAAAAAAAAAGTTCAATTGTGACCTGTATATTACAGAACTGAATTAAGTTAAGGTAAAATTGTTGCTCCTACCTTCATGTTGAGAATTCCGTCCACTTAGCAACCATTCCTAGTCATGCAAGTTTCGTCTGCTAATATTGGTAAAAATAAAAATAAATTTTTTGTCTTCCCATGTGTGTCAGGTGAAACTCTTAGATGTTACCACTGCATTTATTGTATTTTGGAATACATAAGAGATCCCTGAAGAAGCAGAAAAGCCTGATATTTGAGTGCATACAACTTCTATTCTACAGATTAAAAAATAGAGTTTGAGGAACAAGTTCAGAATAAGATTTGTAATTGCAGGAATCAGAATAGCCTTGCTCCAAGTGCCCATGACTGTTTTATTTGAGACTTTCCAGCACTGCATGATGCATTCTTTTTCTCCGCATTTATATTTAAAATTTGCTGTCCTTCATTTCAGTTCTTATCTGATCAAAACTGAGTGCTGAAAAACAGACCATTACATATTTAACCATGACCATTTATATATTCTCACAAGACAACCAGCTTTGATTACATGATTATTATAGGAGCGGTCTATTTTAGTATTTACCATTTATTTGACAACCATATTTTGAAAACATCAGTCATGATTTCAAACTAGCTGGGTTTGATATATTTAGCCGGATGATTGATTTAATTTTACAGACTCAAAACCTTCTTTTATTGAATTGATTTTACTTTTCAAAGATACCAATACATTGATTTGTAAACTTTTCCACTGAAAGGACAAGTTGCAAAAGCCTTTTTTTCCCCATTCTCCCCATAAAATTACTTTAGGTTCCAATAGGACTGTTTAGTTTTTTAGAGAAAGCTAGACAAAACTGCCATCTAGTGGTGATATGTTCTCATTAACATGCTGTGATCAAATGGTGAGGATTCAAAGACCTACACATTTCTTGGAGTTAAGAGCAAGGCAACCAAAGCCATAACTCGTGTTCTTTGTTTTCTTCGAGTTTTATTGGGAGAAAGAGGTGTGCAATATTTAGTCTCTACTTACGCAATATTTGATCATACTGGTCACTCGCTTTGATAAACACTACTTGTTGAAACTTTCCTAAAGCTTCACATTAAAACTCAGCACAAGGTGTAGTGTGAGGTGTAAATTATGCAAACTTGAGTACAGGCTGTGGCAAAAAAGTTCTCTCTCTCTTTGTTTAGTAATTCAATGTAATACTTGTTCATAATTTCAGTCTCCAAGCAATACTTTGATTTACATGGTTGATTTATGATCAATTCAGAGACAAATATTTCATTTTGAATTGTTCCGGTAAACTGGATATTTTTTCTTTAAATCGCACACCTTTAACATTTCTTTCATAAGCCTTACTTCAAACTGAACAGATGTCATCAGAGAATCCTCTATTTATTTGACCGGGAAGCCAGTAGTTGTTGTCCTATTAATATTACTTTTGTAAATGTAATTGGATAAAAAGAGAACATGATCAGTCTTGAACGGGATGCAAATTTTTCTATAGTAAAAGCTCCCCTTAACTGAGTTATTTTAAAAGGTTTTTTAAAACAAGTGGGTACTTTTATTACATTTTAAATGTATGCTGTATGAGGCCTTTTTTTTGGCTAACTAGGATAAATTATTCAATATTTTGCATATGAATATATATATATATTTTTAAAAGTATATATGTGTTCAGTCTTTTCAAACAACCATGAGTGCACATAGGAATTTAACCAATGCTCTTTTAAACATTCTCGTCTATACAACTCAGACATATAAAGTATGCTGCTCCAAAATATTACTTTATGTCGATGTAAAGATAAAACTGTAAGCTATTGTGGGAAATGTAATCATGTGGAGGTGAATTGTGCCTTTAAAATTGTGCTCGTCATCTTTTAAGTACTGTATGAATGGAGATGCTTGTCATTTATTTTTCATATATATATATATATATATATATATATATATATATATATATATATATATATATATATATATATATATATATATAAACCTTCCCATATGCTGCACACCTTCTGCTCTCATAAGTGTGATTGATTAGCTACAACAGAAAAAAATTATCATTGTAAATACCAGCTCCAGCAAAGACTGCAAGAACTAGATCATTAATCTGCTAGTTTTCTTTCTTTTGTATTTATTTTCAACATTTAATTTATTTTATTCTTTTTTAACGATCTACCTTTCTGTAAAAACAATTTTGTTTTTATTTTCCCTCAAATTATTGCTTAACTTGAAGTGGTAAATTATTTGTGTATAGACTGCAGTGTTTGTTTTGTACTTTTAAATAAAGCTTTTCACATGTATTAAAATGAAAAGTGCCAGTCTGTTGTTTATTTTCATTCAGAACACATTTGGTCAAGAACTTTACATACATTTATACACTACTACATCTAGATAAGAATTAATCTCCAAAAACACTTACAGTTCATCTTCTAAAATTTTTTTTTTCGATGTTCTTCGAAGGCATTAAAAACAATATTAATTCTGTAACAATATGTAACTGCGGAAGCTAAACACCAAACCCGAAAACCAGAATTACATCAAAAGTTACAAATGCATTTTTTTAAAAAATTATTTGGTTTAATACTTAATTTTTAATTACGTAGACTAATTACTCTAATCGAAGCAATCCAATTAGAATTTGTATTGTTTAGCCATTATATGGTTTTCATAGTTTGCATGTCAAAGACCCATTGTCTTCACCTAATCAAGACATTTCATGTTGAAATATTTTGATATTTACTTTAGCCATGAAAAAGGTGATACAAACAGAAAATATGTGTAAATGTGTGGGGGGATAAAGTGCAGGGGTCATTAAAAATATTTTCTGATATGTTTTTCACAGAAAATGAGCCTAGGCCAGTAAAAAAAAAAAAACGCAGATGAAAACAACATAAAAGGGTTATAACTTATTTAAGACCCTTACTTGAAAAGGTGCTTTGCAGTTGCAAAACGCTATAATTTTTACTAGACTTGCTAATTTTATTCTATTGCTGTAGCTTTTTAAATTCACATTACACATTTTTCTTTGAACGTCCTACTTTGATAACATCCCCCAGAAAAAATACACATTTGTTACAGTAATAAAAGTAAGTTTATATAGGTTAGAAACTATATTTAGATGTGTAATTAACATTTTCTTTTTTGGGGATGGACTCCGAGTATTATGCAACATTTACAGACACTAACACGTAAATGCTTTTGCATCTGAATTCTGCATATATTCAAACACACAAAATAAACCATGTTTTCAGACCACCTCCTTCATTAACTTCATTCACTGTAGAGCAGGAATCATTAGTAGAACTCAAGATTTGCTCATATCACACAAGAAAAAAAAACTCATTGTGTATACAATGTGGAGAAAACAATTTTATAACATGACAAATTTAATTTTAATATATAACATAGAAATTGAGTTATTGTACATAAACACAAAACAAATAATGTATATACATTTATGCTGTCTTAAATACAATAGTAGAAACAATTCTGTCAATAAATCCTGTTTTATTTAATGAGGTGAACATTTGGATTACAACAGTGGTTAATTAGTTAATGTGATTAAGAATTAGCAGTTTACCTGGGTAAACACTTCAATGAGGACCCCTCAAATAACTAAACAAGATTGAACAGAACACAAATTAGCCGTAGTGGCACCTGTGATTGTGTGCACTTACAATTTCACAGAACAACAGTATGAGCAATTCAATCAATACAATAATTACAGTTAAAACACACGGCAAGATGATTTTTCTTCATTGTGGTGTGAAAATGAATAGTCCACCAAATCATCTGGGGCAGAGCTCATTCTCCCACTTTGTGGAGAAATCAATGTTAAAGTTTCAAAGAGCTGCAGACATGAATTTGAAGTAGCATCACTAGAACTCAGAAACCCATTTTAAATTGGTCCTGCGAGCCGTAGAAGGGCAGCTGAGCAAATACTTCAAACGACCAGATGCAAGAACGGCTGCACAAAGCGTCAGTCCCTGTTTCCGAGTGCCCCTCTCTCACATGCTGATCAAAAATGCTTCAGAAAGGGTCAGAGAAAAGGCGTCTCTCCATGATGAGGCGCATGAATACCACAAGATGAGCTCACAGTAAAAGCACAATCGATTCCAGGTCACAAGTTATTATACAGTTACACAGACAATCTTTTCTTGAAATAGAAATATAAGTGGAGGTTGACTCTAAAACTCATCATCAGTGTCAATCAACATCACTTTGTCTGATTTCTTTGAACTCTTGGAGTTGCTGAGCCCTGGTTTGCCATTCATGTTGGGTTGGACTACTTCCTGCGTCGACTGTTGCGTGTACTGTTGGTATGCTGGAGAAAAGTTGTGAATGGCATCCTGAACCATGTCTCCAGGGTTAATGGTCTCCTTAAGGCCACTGGATATGCTGTGCATTGGAGCTACATTATCTGAAGAATAAATAGAAAAAAATAAATGCTATTTATTGCATTACATCCAAGAGTGCAAAAGAAGCAATGCTTTGCACAAGCATATCCTTAAAAAAGGTAAAGGGAGTTATTGCTTGCGAAGACAATAACAACATGGCAAACTTCAAGGGTTTTTTTTAAATGTGTCTTCCCATGGAATATTAAAATGGAAAATTTTTTTTTTGCTTAATGGGGATGCTCTTTTATGTGTACACTGGTTATGCTGGTCCGGTCAGTACCAAAACAAATCTTAAAGCTAATCAAACATAGCAAAATAAGACTGGAGCAACTATTTTTTTAGACTATAAGATTGAAAAGCAGGGCATCACGGTGGCCCAGTGGGTCGTCTCACAGCAAGAGGGTCAATTGCTCTGTAAATTTGTTTGCAGAGTATGATCTTTACAGGTTTTGGAGACGCCTGAAGCATGGCCTTTTGAGAGATCTCTGAATTTTCAGATTCATCACTTTTGATAATAAAAAAAATTCTCACATAATTAATGTTTAAATTGTAGGGATTATTCTATTAGCTATTAATCATTCTATAATAAGGGTAACATTTGCTGGTCTCGAAGCTACCAGAGAAACTTTTATGTCAATCTTCAGGTTTTCTGTCAAACTTAATTTATTTTTTTAATGGTAGAAACTGTTTTTGAGACACCAATTTTCTGAAAATTCAAGGTTAAATCTTGTAATTAGATACATTTCCAGAGCAAAATCCTCAAGTATTTCCAACTGATAATTTTTTTTTTGATAAAATTTAATTACCACATAAAATACAGTTATGTTTTACATTTTATTATTACTTATCTATATAATTACGTATTTGTTTAATTCTACACAAGAACAAATTCAACTTCAAAAGTAAACAATGTGGTTGCTAACAAGAGTAAAGTTATTACTGAAATCAACTTTTGAAGAATATGGCCTGCAAAAAAATTATATAAAGTCACAGTTACAGAACAAATGTCACATCTTAATAAATATACCAGCTCAAATTTCTTTTTTTTATTGGGTGACAAGCCTGGATAGAATTAATGTAACTGTTTAACACTTACCTTCTGAGCATTGAGGATAAAACTTAATGCATGATGAAATCGCTTTCTTTAAGAGGTGCTAAGAAGAAGCTTATTGCACCCCTTAAAAGGGCTTAAAACAGCCACTGCTAGGCAATCCCCAGAAACAACAAATAATATTCCAAGCTGCCAAAATAAACACATTTTTCAATTTGAAGAGAAAAAAACCCCTGCAATTGACAATATTAACAATTATTGTCTAGCTACTCGCAAAGTACAAAGCAAAAACATAAAAAAGTTCTAGCAATGTATTACTAGAACTCAGAAAAATACATTCACAATCCCATAGCTCCTAGACTTCTCTCAGCTGTAGATGTATTACATGAGGTTACAGGTGAAGCTATATACTCTGAAAAACAGCAGTTCCGGCAAACTCCATCTCGGCTTGAGGCTGATGGATGAACACTTATACGAAGATGACTGTGGGCTCCCATAAGATGGATGCATGTTTCTGACCTCACGTTAGAAGAAAACCCAGAATACCACTAGTGGCTTTCCAATGGCCACTCTGAGAACAGTAAGTGTATGAAACAAATGTGACCAGTCCTCATAAGGAGAGGGTGAAAACTCCAAACCAGCAAATGTTTTCATTAAAGTATCTTGGCCTTTTATGATGAATCAAGGTTATCAAGGAAGTGGTGATCTTTGACTTTTTTTGTTTGAGGTGAATGCTTCGCAACAATTTAGCAGTGTACACTGACAATGAAGATATTCCATGCTATCCACAATGTTAACATTCAAAACAGCATGCTACATTTCATGCAAGTCTTAAGAGAATTAAATAAAATCAAGATTGCCTATTATGAAGTCAATGATTGGAAGGTGTTCAGACAGTTGTTTTTGTAAAATCCATTAAAGTATAATGGCAAAAAAAAAATCCATGCTGTTCAAAGGTCAGTAATTTATTACATTTTGTATACATTACATATAATATTTTTTTATTAAAACATTATTTTCATTTCATTGATCTGAAATAAAGTTCTAATTAAAATAAATAGATCTCCCAAAAAAATGTTAGACAGAACAACTGAGGTTCACAGGTAGGCGGTTATTTTGTAACTGCACTTTTTTAACGCAGTTACAGGGTGCGTCCACACATAATTGGAGCAGCGCTTTCACTGTAACAGAGTTGAATTGAAATTGCTGGGCGGTTCAGGCAGAGTTTGAATGAGTTATATGAGCTATTTTATTGATGCAGCAGCTTTTGCTCAGAGCTCTATATGGTTAAAGAGACAGAGCGAGGGTTTGCACTCCCTGTGCTGAACCATATCTTTTGAAATATACAGGACTACACAAGCACACAACATATTCAATAACGTGTTTAATCACAGAACAGACAGGTGAAACCACAACAATGTAAATGATATTGATACAGACGCGCTCACCTTGTACGAATGCAACAAGCACCAGTTTGAACAGGAGCCGTTTGAGCCTCAGATAAATGAGGATGTTTTGAGAGTGAAACTGTTGTGCTAAACGTTATTCTTATCTTTGTGTAAGCTGTATTTCCCAGTTATTAAAAAAAAACACTGAATTTCTCGGCTTGAAGCTGAAAGAAGCTTCTGATTTGTTGGTTTAACTTCAATGGGTGAGTTCAGTTATTCCAGCGTTTTAGATATTTTTACCTGATTTCGAGTGGACATAGTTTTTTTTGTATGCGGGGTAAGAAAAAAATGTTTAAAAAAATAGTGTAGACAGGGCCTCAATTATCAATACAAAAAAAGGTTCTTGGTTTTATTTCACCACAAAATCTTTTTAAACCAGGCTTTAAAAAGTTGAGGTTACTTGTCAGTTTGAACCATCACTTTCTTCTACTAATAACTTTACAATCCCTAAACTAGCATTATATGCTAGTTGTATTTCTTCCCCATAGAATTATCCACTATTTCAATTTAAGACTTTAATCCACACTAGGTCTTTGTGAAGCTGCTTTGAGGCAACCGCTAAAAAGTAATATATAAAAACATTTTGATTGAATGATAGATACATTGAATTATAATGCAAGTTAAATTACCAAAAGAAAATCTTAATTAAAATCAATTCATAAAATAAATAAATAAAAACAATAAATATTCAGGTTTGTCTCAATACATAGAATAATATCTAAATATCCAAGACTCTGAAACCTAACGAAGAACATTTACAGTTGCTTCTAAAACTCTATTCTAAATAAAGAACAACCATTAAGGATATTAACCTCAAGGTGTTATATTTTCAAACTTCTTACCTGGCGCTTCATTCTTCTTCTCACGGTAAACACTGGATGTAAAAGCATAGCGTAGAGCGATGGCAGCGAAGAACATCTCAATGCAGATGATGAAGTTTTGCCAACCAGCAGCAACAGTACCAGCCTCAACCTTATGTCCGTCAATGACCAAAGCTTCTGGAATCACACCACAACGCTCAAGAATGGCCAAAACCATGCCTATCAAGAAACAAACACACAAGATTAACTTTTGAATGCATTTTTAAACTCCTCATAACCAATTGAGTAATTTGTGATTCTCTGGATCAGGAATAATTAGCACAAATGCAGATTTCTACAAAAAAAAACATGAATTTAAATAAAACCTACTAATGATATATGATTAAATATCCTAAGTATATAATAAACATGATAACAAGCAAATGTATGCTAAAATTAACCACAAACTAACCATTTTAGATTTAAAACTAAACAAAGACTGGAATTCCACAGACTCTTCTGCTGTACAGTAGTTAATTAATGGATGGTACCCAATTATTGGGCACTTTTTGGTTTCTCTGTTCATGACTTTTCTTTTTAAGTAAGGGTAAGAAAGAAACCTATAACTTTTATGGAAGGGTGCGCCATCAGGGCTTTTTGGATTTTGCTATATTTTCTTCTGTATTGCGACAACTTGCAGCACATGCATTATTAAAAATCCTTGTTTAATACAAAGTTGTTTAGTTTAATGTAGAGCTTGAGACAATTACCCCACCTTGCCAAAATGAGAGGAAAATGACAGACTTGATGGTGAGGAACTTGAGCACAGGCTCAAAGGGCCTCAAGAGGTCACTCGTGGCAAAGTAGAAAAGGAAGAGGGCGTAAAGAGCCAAACTAACAGATACGTTGTAGATGATGGTGATGTACAGGTAGCCTCCTGTTACACTGTTAGAGGAGAAAAACATGATTAACTAACAATGAAAGATGAAACGGTAGATGAAATGAATGAATGGAAAGATGGCTCACTTAAAGTCTCCATCATGATATTTGCCAAAAGCCTGCAGAAGGATGGTGATGACGGCCATGATGGGCTTTACGACACAGAACTGAAGCGTGGCCTAGATGATGACAATTGTAAATACAGATAATTAAGTACAGATGCTTTTCTCTCTAAGTTAGATAACATATTCCTTCATCCATCACTGTGTAATAGAGAATGCAGGGCTGCAGCTAACTATTATTTAGATAATCAGTTAATCGATCACTGTTATTGAGCGATTAAACGGATAAGCCCTAAGCTTTTTCATCGGCACAAATGACAGCATTTAATAGTAAAAACCTGCTTATTATACACATAGTAGATAATTCACAAAATTATTAAAATCTCTAAAAAGTACTGAAAGATTTCAAGAGGACATTTATATTTTTTTATTATGACCAAAAAATAAATAGTGTTAAGGTTAAAGCTTGATAAAAGTGATTACATTTCTAAAAGTGACACTATATAATTATAGATTTAGTTTCGCTTCAAAGGGAGCCTCAATTTTTCCTTTTTCACTAAAAATAGCCATGTTAAGAAGCACAAACCTGCTGTGCACATCTGAACGTTAAAGAATTTCGAGTTTGGAAGAGTTTTTTAACAGTTTTTAACTGCAGCAGCCTGCTCACAGAGATATGACAGAGACCAAGTGTTTGTTCTGTAGTTGTCTGTGTTAAAGCATATCTTGTACAGGACTATAAATTATGGCACTTGCGCATCTTGTTGGCGCTCATGAAGGATGAGCCGGAAGTAGATTTTACAAACCAAAATTTTGTATTTCTATTAAACAAATCTTCAATTCCCAAGAATATTAATCAAGAATTTTTTTGTAATCGATTAAATTGATTAATTTGATTAACTGTTCCAGTCCTACATCTACACATCATTTGAAATGATTAACAAACTCACTTATGGAGAATGAAACCAGGGAGAGCTTTCCACAATCTTGCAGCAAACAATTCAAGTATTAGTTTGAAATTCAATTTGTTAAATGTGAGTAGACAGCTATTTCAAGTATTTCTTATAAATATCCCACATCTATATTCACTCTCAGAAAGATATACTGTACGTGCTTTGAAATTCAACTTCCTAATCAAAAGTTTGATTCCGCTTCTTTAGAAACAGGGCTCTCAAATCTCATTTCCATCAGTGTTTTCCTGTGTTTCCTGTGGGCAAGTTCCTCAGCTGCATCACAGACAGCATCAGGCTGGCGGCAGTAGCTACTTTTTGTATTTATCATCAAGAAACGTGCACCTGCTTCCTACTGTTTTTAATACAACTTTCACCCCTGAAGCTCGGGAAAAAAAGACAATGACGCAAAGACAGCTGCTACCACTTGATGACAATTCAGGTAGAGACAAAGGTCATGGAGATGCATCATAAAAACAGACCCTGGATCTCTAAAAAAATATTTTTTTGGTCTTCGTATAACATGATAAACCTGAATTTAAACCAAAGACATTTGATGGAGAAAATCTAAAGGGTAAGTCAGAGACAAACCTGCTTGCAGAACCTGAGGAAGCCGATGGAGTAGCTCATTCCACCCAAACAGCATGTGCCGTATAGACAGCTGGACCTGTTTACAGAAAACAAAGAATGACATTTTGAAGGGAAAGCTGGTCTTTAATTTAATTTGATTTTGTAGAGAAAGTATATCTACCAACAGATTTATATGTTCAGACTATGCTCTTTCATTTCTAGTATTTAAATCCTTCATAAAAAATGACTTCTATTTGGAAAAATAACTCAAAGGATTATGGCTCAGCTTTTATTACATCAACAACATACCTTAAAAAAATCAATACAAATGTTTTAGTAAAAGTTAAACTTTTTAGAACTTATCAAAACGCATACTTTTTTTTATTATTTAAGCGGTAATGGAATGTACTCACGTGCTGAGCCCTTACTGTTTTACTCATTGTCCTGATATATAAAACCTTAAAAAAACAACAACCAGCCAGCAGCTACTAAATATTGGCAACAGCCTCTTTAGTACACACACTAGTCTCTAAAAATAAACCAACAGGACCTTAATTAATGTGTGCTAACTTAATAAAGATATTCATCCTGCAGTAAGGTTTCATTAAAGATGCATTAAAAAAAACTTACTCAATGGGTTTCCCTCTTATTTCAGTCATGATGGCACTTTCTCCTCCAAGATATTCAAAAGAGAGGCTCAAGAAGTTGTATATCACAAATGCTAGAGGATTAAAAGTCAAACCAACATAATTAACTAGGAACTTCCAAACAGTTATTTTTTTATGAACAATTTCATATAGAAGGAGCAACATTTGCATAACAACAACAACAACAAAAAATCTCCTGTTACGCTGAAGAACAAAACAGGCCCAGACTGAGGAGCGCCAGAAAATCCATCTTAACCTGAGCGGTTTATTTAAAGACAGATTACATGCTTAGATCTCATTGGATCTTAGTGCGCTCACCTACACCTCATGATGGGACTTTCAACTGAGCGCCTCTAACACTAAAATTTAGCATCCTAAAAAAATTTATTTTAAATTTAATTTTTATTCAGGATAAATAGAAGAAATTATGTATATTTTAGAGCATTTGTTTTAGTAACAATCATATTTAGAGCTTTTTAAGTATAGTTCAGTTAATGGTACTAATGAACTCATAATAGCATACTCTAAAACATTAAGTGTTTGTTATTTATTTATTTAACCCTTAAAGAAATTTCTTTTCAACATCAGTGAAGTGGCTGGTAATAAAATAATTGTGCTCGTCACAATAAATCTAATTGAAAAGTCATTACAAATAAAACCAGTTAGAGCAGTTAGATAAACGGTTGTTAGGCCTAGACGCACTGCAGGTTTTTCAAGCCTAGTTTAGTACACTAGAGGTAGACAAATCTTGCAGAGCTGAGCAGATGAATAGGCTAATTTTGCAACATTTATTCATTAAGGTTATTGAAAATCTTTATCTAAAAATTTATAATTTATGCACATTTGTGGCAGGAAAACATAATGGATTACAGTAAAGTACTTCCAAAAACTTTTTAGGTGTGTGATAAACAGTTTACTCCTTATCCACGTTATATTCACAGCCAATCACAGGGAAAGAAAGATGGAACTAACCACACAACCCTCACAATTGAACCAGGTCGATACACATGTTTGCTGCTTAAGTTTTTAGAAGTGCGCTGTCATTATGGTGCAATAAAAGAGTGAGATGGAAACGTTTTTATGCCATAGTGATAGTTCATTACTATAACGCCCATCAAAAAAAGTCTTCCCTTCTATTCTTTCTCAAGTCCCCATGAAATTTTATTTATCTACATTTAAAAGTTCACTTTAGAAATAACATAGATTGACTGCCTTCTAATTATTTTACTTTTTATTAAGTGATTAAAGTATATTTTTAAACCAAATTTAGCTTTAGAACTATAACACACATTTGTATTTCAGGAGAAGTATATTTGCATTCCAAATGTGTATATGTGTGTATATATATATATATATATATATATATATATATATATATATATATATATATATATATATATTATAAGTATTTTCTAAAACTCTGGCAACCTCAGCAATCACTTCTATGCTTTTGAGCAACCTTTACAATGATATTTACATTTCTGAGTCTTTTATCAACATCTGGCACCCTACCAATCACTTTTAAGTGTTCATAAAAGTGTTCAGAACATGTATGAGTGTTAATAAAAGTTGTTAAAACAATGGCAACACTAACCATTGACTTTACAATTTTGAGTGTATATGAGCCTTTTCTCAAACTATAACACTGCTAATTGTCCCTTTAATGTTTTTGAGGATTTATGAAAGTTTTCCCAAACTCTAGCAACCCTCATCATAATTTTTTGTTAGGCTTTTGGAGCATTTTTTATTCTCTGGTAACCACAAGCAACAACTAAAACACATATCAACTGAGCTTTACGTAGGCTTCAGGTAAATTTACCACTTTTTAAGAACTAAAATATGGGCTGTTCATTTTTAAACTTTTTAAAACCTTGTGGAAACCCTGAAGCAGGGTTAGCAACACCAAACACCTATGAAAACAAGATGTTTTTATGGTCGCTACACAAAAAAAGCTTAAAATAAATACTTTAATCTCAGACACACATTTACATTTCTCACTACTGTGTCACACATCTGAACAGCACAGGTTATTATTTAAATATATTAAAAAAGACCTGAAAATCATAAAGTAAAAGAATCACAGACAGTTATAAAATATGTCCGAAAGACAGTGATTGGCAATCAGAGGACTGTCTTCAGTTAGTAAAGTAGTGAATGAGTCCAATAATGCATTTTGAATAAGGTTACTTTACTTCAAAATTAATATAGAATTAAAAAATCTAAATTAAAATATAATTAATATAAAAATATGTTTTGAGCAAGGTTTGCGTAATGTTGATGAAAACCACCAACGTCACATTTTCCTTCAAACCTTCTAGATTATGAATCTAGTCGTTTTACCCTAGATATTACTGCATGCACATGAACAATTGTTTACATGAAATTCAGATCGCTAGACCAGAATTTTCCCATGTCTCTCTAATAACACAGAAGAAAGAAGTCTCGGAGGTACATTGTCATGAAGTAGCGGGATGAACCAGAAAAGACATAGAAAGAGACATGTGACCTCCTCCATTCTGCCTGAAACATGATAAACAGGTTTGTTGAGCTACTAGGTTTCCCCTCAATGAAACCTTCCACCCCACATTCATAAAACTGCCTCTTCTCCCTGATTGTAAGCCAGTCCTCCAAAAAAGTGAAATCTGGAGCCAATAATGGAACCCAACATTTGCAATGTAGGAATTATAGTCAGACCAGTGCTCAGATTTACTGTACCTTCATAGCAGTCTCGAACAGAGTCGAAATACACATAATACTGGTCATTGGTTATGAAGAGCAGGCTGAGCCAAGAGTCAAAAGCATAGATGGGGACGATGAAGAGGATGCGGATGATGTACCGCTGCTCATTCGGGACCGTGTATGACCTCAGGTGCAAGTAAATCTAGAGAGACAAGATTCAAATGATTTACAATAGAAAAACGTGAAAAAAACAAACCCTTCCCAACAAAAACCAGAGACAGATATCAAGAGAAAAATGTAAGCAACAATTAGTAGTAGCTGACGTGTTGAAAAACAGTAATAATGGGAAAAATGTTCTCAAACAGAGAAATACCAACCCACAACAGAACACATTAATTTTCTTGTTTTACCACAATTGTTGAACCTCTAAACCTCTTACGTTCTAGTAGTCAAGTTAAATATGAACCTTTCTTTTAAGATAGTTATACAAACAACCACCTACAAATCATAAAATCAAGTCATTAGCTGCTCCTCTTCACTTGATCCTGCAAAGGGTTAGAGTTTGTTTTGGTTTTTCCAAGCAAATCAAAAGGCTTCTGATCTTTCTACATTTCACCAATACAACAGTTTATGATGTATAACAGTTTATGAAATAGCCATTTCTACCCAAATGTTATAGCATTTTTTATATTTAACATGAAATATTCTGCCACTGACACTGAAATGGCACTATACAAGAACAAAATGCACCCTTTTGAATCAGAATAGGCTGTTCAGCAGAGATTCTGTTTGTTGCAAAAGGAATCACGCACTGCACTCTTCTATTTACATTTATGCAAATGTTATATTCATTTGGCAGATGCTTTTGTCCAAAGCGACTTACATTAGGGGAGAGACAATATGCAATTTGTTACACAGTCAAAGTCTATCTCAGCTTGCTCATAATAGAAGTTGCATCAACTGATCAATAAACCATAGCAGGAATTAAAAAAAGGCAGAGGAGGAAAAAAAGTTTTTATTATATAGTAGGTGTTCCCAGAAGAGAAGAGTTTTCAGTTACTTTTTAAAAGCTGTTAGTGTTGCTGCTTTCCTGACTGGATCAAGAGTTTGTTCCACCAGCCAGTGACAGTGAGAGAGAATGTTCTGCTAAGAGATTTATTGCCTTTGTGGGACAGAACCACGACTCGCTGTTCCTTCTCTGAGCACAGGCTTCTGGAGGGCATGTAGGAGTGTATGAGCTTGTGAAGGTAAACAGGGGCTGATTTGGAGATCCACCAGCATCAGTCATTTGAATTCAACAAGAGCTGCAATGGGGACCCTGTGAAGAGTGGTAAAGAGGGGAGTCTATCCCCTCTTCCCAGTCTATAATGGAGTGTAAACCAAATGTGACCATGTAGTGAACTATGAATTTCACCATGAACGTCTTGATAAAAGATCAACTTGAAATGTGTTTAAGTTAAAATGAAACGTTCCGGAAAGCCATGTGTTTTCATTCACTGTATGCTTTTAGGGCAGCAGAGAGAGGCTTTAACCCTCAGGGTGCGGATTTTTGGAGACTTGTGCTTCAACAAGTCAAACAATCCTAAACAAGCCAAACAATAACTGCATCCAAGCTAGCATGAAATGTTATTCTACCCATTGACTGTGTATTTAACATAAGTGTAGTAAGCATGACGTCACCCATAGGTTTTCACAGAAAGCAAATACATCTTGGAGTTTGAGTAAATCAGTTGCTTCCTCCGTGACAAAGCATCACTAATCACAAAATGAGTAAAAATGCATTATTTGGTGTTTAATAAATTATGACAATGAAGCTACTAATTATGCAATAAGTCTTTATATAAATGAAAGGTGTTATAGAATACTTAATCATTGTAATTAATTATCCAATAAGATTGAGTTCGTATGTACCCATGTTAACTTTAGATGGAACAGGAAGTGACGTAGAGAGGCGGGATTTATACTGAAGGGAATCTCAAGGGGTTACCCATTATGGGGCGCTCTCTCTCTTTCCTTCCAGCTCTGCTCATTTTCTCTCCCTCTCCTCTTCTTTCCATCTCTCTTCTCTCTTTCCTTTCTCTCTCCATGATGCTTGCAATGTGATCACATGCTTCATTGATATCAAGGTATGATCTTAATTCATGTTTGGGATAAGTAATAAATTGCTGTTTGTGATTGTGTTCATAAATCATGTTTCATGATTATTAATTTCCATAAAAAAAGGTATAATAAAAAAAATCTCTCTGCTCAGACGTGTCAAAATAAGAAAATGACAATCTGCTTTGGGAACTGCCTCAAGTGGTCAGTCAAATTTAATCACTGGAGGGAAAGAAAGGGTTGCCGCTTTGTTCTAGTATTTAAACAATTATCCTCAACAGATAATATATTTTCAAACATTTTAATTCATGCATTTAAAATTCATAGCCAACTATAAGAAGTACTAGTACTTCCAGTGCCATCCAAATTTTATTTAGGTTAAGAGACAACCATAAAAGAAAAAGCTAAAGAATCGTGCTTGTATAAGTTTTGTGTAACAGTATTGTTTAGTTTATAAATATTACTGTTTATTAACAAGATTGCGCCATCTTTCAAAAACAGGTAATTTCAGGTGGGAAATCTGAAGAGAGATTGGTAAGCTCTTCATTATCTTATTATTTGAATGTTAAGGCCTGTGCTATTGGTGTTTGTCACTAAAAAGCAACATGTTGTTCCCAGCTGTCAATTATAACAGAGTCATTAGATGACTACTGGTCTACAAACAAAAGTACTTTTCATTTTAGGCTTTTTGAATTGGGAAATGCTGTTATGTTCTTGAGTGGGCAATGAATCTTCTCTTTCTGGTTCTTATAGCTAAGTAAAATGTGAAACAGGATGTACTCATTGGAAATCGCAAGTGGTTTGCGGTTGGTCATATTTATTTTTAGTCGCAAATATCAAATTGCAAGCAAAAATGCAAATGCAGTATTAATAAGCTTGCAGAATATTATACATATTTGCTTATACAATATATTCTTTAATGTATACTAGTTTAATGTATTTGTTCAGTGTGATGAGGCCCATGTGGGACCTCATCCCCAAAGACTTATTAATAATGGCACCCCTGTTCTTGGTTTAGTCCAATTAAGGCTGCAGGCCTGGGATCTGTTAAAAGAGGGGTAGAAACCTCCAGTCGGGGAAGCAGGGTGGGCCAGGTACACAAGGCCAGAATCCTTAAGCTCGGGGGGAGAGCTGCATGAACTTTGAGGCTGCGATGAGTCTTTTGTGGTAGTCAGCTAGGGAGCTAACCCAAGTGAGATATGCATAGTTTCTGCTCTGATGCATTTTCATTTTGTTTATCTAGAGCAAAGTGTTTTGTTTGTAGGTGTGTTTTATTCATTTATTGGTTTGTTTATTTTGCTTGTGGGATATCAATAAACCACTGGTGTTTTGCAAAACTCTGTGTGTCATCTCCTCTTTCCTCAACTCTGAAACCCTCGGTTACCACGCTATGACATCTGGTGGCAGTGGTGGGATCCCGGTCTAAAGAGTGAGGTTTGAGAGAGACACAGTATTGTGGAGATGGCACCAAAGAAAGCCCAACAGACCGAGAATGCATTGCAGCCAGAGCAACATGACACATCAAGGTCGCCTACAGACGCAAGTACCCAAGAGCTCTACATGATGTTTCGCTCGCTAATGGCTAAACAGCAACAACGAGAGGAACGCCTGGATCGAGATGCACAGCGGCAGGAACTAAAGTGGAAGAATGTCCAGCATCAGTTTTCCCTGCTACAGTCAGAAATGCAACAAATACAGCAATCACTACAGCCGAGAGCAGCAGCAACCGGTGAGCAAACAGAGACGATGTCCTCGGAGCAACGTTCCGCGCAGGAGCCGAGACCGGCATTAGCAGAGGAGCTAAACATGAATTCACCGAGCTCCATAACGCTTCCACGCATGAATTCACCCCGGATGACGCCGTGGCGACCCGACGATGACATCGAGCAATACATCACAACTTTTGAGCGCATCGCAACTGTCTGTCGTTGGCCCAAAGAGGATTGGATACTACACCTGTTGCCCCTCCTCTCCGGAAAAGCGAGAGCCGCCTATGTTGCCATGGATATGGACGCCGCGGAAGATTATGAGTTGGTCAAACAAGCAATCATGCGGAAATTTGACATCAACGCAGAGACCTATCGGCTACGGTTCCGGGAATGTTGCATTCAGGACGGAGAGAGCCCCACTGAGCTTCAGATCCGGTTAAAAGAGTTACTGGATAAATGGTTGTCACCGTCACGACGCACGAAAGAGGAGATGTGCGATTTGCTGGTCATGGAGCAGTTTCTCAGTATGTTGAACCCCGAGACAAGAGTGTGGGTAGTGCAAAACAACCCGTCAACAGCCCGCCAAGCAGCAGATCGTGCAGAGGCATTTGTAGCGGCGAAACGATCCGCCTGGAGCGGATCGGCGCATCATCGACTGCCCCATAGTGCCGGTAAGTCTGCGGTTGATATGCGTGGTGGTCTAAAATACAATCCAGGGCAAAATTTCAGCGCTAATGTAAGGCCAACAGGGCGTAATTATAACTCGATGTATAATACAGTCAGGCCGCGAGCGGCAATAGTATGCCACAACTGTGGTAAAGCTGGCCATACGAAACATGACTGCACTATGTATAAAGGTCCACAATGCAGTTACTGTGTGACCCCAGTAAATACAGGTGTTGATGTGGGCAAATGGGCTAAATGCGATATAATGACGGAAGTGATGATCGGTGACCGAGTTTATAAGGCCTTATTAGATTCGGGCGCTTCACAAACACTGGTCAGAGCAGACTGTTTAGATGGAGTGCTGGGTGCGGTCCAAAATAAAGTACGCATACGTTGCATACATGGTGATGAGCGAGAGTACCCGGAAGCCTGTATCAATATGAAGGTTGCAGGTCAGGATTATATTCTCACTGTGTGTGTTTTAAATGACGCTCCGTATCACGTGATCCTAGGCAGAGATGTTCCTGTGTTGCTGGACTTATTAAAATTAGAGACACCTACGAATGAAGCAATGGCTGTCACTCGTTCGCAGCATAAACAAACCGAGAGTGAAATGTTACAGTGGACTGATTTTCCTTTTACTAAGGTGGAGAAAGTGGTAAAATCACGCAATCAAAAGCGTCAATGTAAAGTTAAAGGAACAGTAGTAGCTGAAGAGTTGCTAAAGCCAGAAATAGAATCTCTAATTCACATTCCGGTTGATCTATCTAAACAGCAGAGGGAAGATGAGTCACTAAAAACTTTGTTCGAGAGGGCTGAACAGTCCAAGTCCGAGGTTTTAAATTTGAGAGATCAGTTTTTTATTAGCGAGGGGCGTTTGTATGTTAAAAATCAGGAAGGAGAGAGATTGGTGGTGCCGCAATCTTTTAGAGCTAAAGTAATGGAGATGGGCCACACGATACCTTGGTCTGGCCACATGGGGCAGCAAAAAACATTTGCCCGGATTTCGAGCCGCTTTTTCTGGCCGGGCATGTATACAGACATAGTGAATTTTTGTAAATCATGCAGTGAGTGTCAACGAGTGCAACCAGCCAAGACGAGCGATAGAGCACCGCTTGTCAGTTTGCCAATTATAGAGGTCCCCTTCTCTACCATTGCCATGGACATAGTCGGACCTCTTGAAAGGTCAAAATCGGGCCATCGGTATATTTTAGTGGTGGGCGATTACGCTACGCGGTATCCGGAAGTGTTCCCGTTAAAGTCTATCAAAACACGCCCCATTGTTAATGCCTTAATGCAGCTCTTTTCGAGGGTAGGAGTGCCGAGGGAGGTCATAACGGACCAAGGCACTAATTTCACCTCACAGACCATGCGGCGGGTATTCAAAATGTTAGGCATAAATCCTAAAAAGACCACACCATATCATCCTCAGACGGACGGGTTAGTGGAAAGATTTAACCAAACTTTGAAGAACATGTTACGCAAGTTTGTGTCCACTAATGGAGTTGACTGGGATCACTGGCTCCCATATCTGATGTTCGCTTATAGAGAAGTCCCACAGACATCAACGGGCTACTCTCCATTTGAACTCCTGTATGGACGTCAAGTCCGAGGTCCGTTGGACATCTTGAAAGAGGCTTGGGAAGAAAATGATGGCACAGAACGGACAGAGGTCCTTTCCTACGTTTTGCAGATGAGAGACAAGATGAAGGCACTATCGGAGGCTGTACGTGACAACATGTCAGCAGCACAGCGAAAGCAAAAGAGCTGGTATGATCGAGCAAGCAGAAACCGTTCACTATCTGAAGGACAGCTGGTGCTGTTGCTTTTGCCTTCGAAAGATAGCAGCCTCTTAGCAAAGTGGCAAGGGCCCTATAAAGTGACCAAGAAGCTGAGCAGTGTCAATTATGAGGTTTTAATGCCAGACCGAAGGAGAAAGAAGCAAGTCTATCATATTAACCTTCTGAGACCCTGGGTACAACGAAGCACTACTGTGAAAGAACAACTCTGGGCATGTGCCGTGGAATCGGAGGAGGAAGATGAGGCGTTGTACTTTCCCGTGAGAGGCCAACAATCCTTGCCGGAGATCTTACACCTTTCAAACAGACGACAGGAGGAGTTCCGCAGTATCACACCGGTTGGGTTGTTTGGTGACAAGCCTGGCAGATCAGATGTACTGCAACATAACATACATTTGATAAAACCTGAACTGATACGCCAGACATGCTGTCGAATTCCAGCCCGATTAATCCCCGCTTTGAAAGAAGAGGTGACCAATATGCTGGAGATGGGCATCATTGAACCTTCTAAAAGCCCATGGTGTAGCCCCGTAGTATTGGTCCCCAAAAAGGATGGATCTCTACGGTTTTGTGTGGACTATTCAAAACTCAATGCGGTCTCCAAGTTCGACCCTTATCCCATGCCCCGAGTTGATGAACTAGTAGAGCGGCTGGGCCAAGCCAAGTACCTGACGACTTTAGACCTATGTAAGGGATATTGGCAGGTTCCCTTATGAGAAGAGTCAAAAGAACTCACGGCTTTTAGAGTGCCTGCTGGTTTATATCATTTTAACTTTCTGCCTTTTGGTTTACATGGAGCAGCGGCGACGTTTCAACGATTAGTGGATCAGGTGCTCAGAGGTTTGGACGGATTTGCAGCGGCATACATAGATGACATTGTGATTTTTAGTGCATCCTGGGCTGAACATCTGGAGCATTTGAGTGAGGTGTTTGGACGAATACAAGCAGCAGGCCTCGTTGTGAATGCCAAAAAGTGCCAAATTGCCAAAGCTGAAGTCACTTATCTGGGGTAAGTCCTAGGGGGCGGAGCCATACGGCCACAAGTGGACAAAGTGGAGGCTATTCTGTCCAGTCCAGCACCAAACACGAAGAAGAGGGTTCGGTCATTCCTTGGTCTCGTCGGCTGGTACCGCCGATTCATCCCAAACTTTGCAACCCGAGCTGCTGTGTTGACTGACCTCACTAAAAATAGCTGCCCATCAAGAGTCAAGTGGACTGAAGAGTGCGAGAAAGCTTTTCAGGATTTGAAATCCAGTGTTTGCCAAGGACCCGTTCTACAGAGCCCGGATTTTGAGAAGCCCTTCTGTGTACAGACTGACGCCTCTGAATGCGGTTTAGGAGCCGTATTGTACCAAGGGGAACCTGATGATCAGCATCCGGTAATTTATATTAGTAGAAAGCTCTTTCCTCGAGAGAAAAACTATTCGACCTTGGAGAAAGAGGCCTTAGCAGTGAAATGGGCTCTTGATTCTCTCCGGTATTACCTGATTGGGAAAGAGTTCGTTTTAGAGACAGATCACCGCGCCCTTCAGTGGATTGGGCGGATGCGCGACTACAACGCCCGAGTTACAAGATGGCATCTCTCCCTGCAACCCTTCAGATTTTCTATTCGTTATTGTAAGGGGGGAGGATAACGTTCTGGCTGACTATTTATCTCGTAACACCGAGGCTGTTGCTTAGGAGAGGCGGGGGGATGTGTGATGAGGCCCATGTGGGACCTCATCCCCAAAGACTTATTAATAATGGCACCCCTGTTCTTGGTTTAGTCCAATTAAGGCTGCAGGCCTGGGATCTGTTAAAAGAGGGGTAGAAACCTCCAGTCGGGGAAGCAGGGTGGGCCAGGTACACAAGGCCAGAATCCTTAAGCTCGGGGGGAGAGCTGCATGAACTTTGAGGCTGCGATGAGTCTTTTGTGGTAGTCAGCTAGGGAGCTAACCCAAGTGAGATATGCATAGTTTCTGCTCTGATGCATTTTCATTTTGTTTATCTAGAGCAAAGTGTTTTGTTTGTAGGTGTGTTTTATTCATTTATTGGTTTGTTTATTTTGCTTGTGGGATATCAATAAACCACTGGTGTTTTGCAAAACTCTGTGTGTCATCTCCTCTTTCCTCAACTCTGAAACCCTCGGTTACCACGCTATGACATTCAGATAGGGATCTACTTTTTATAAATCAATGTTTTTCACACTTGTGCATGTCCATTCATGTCCTTTAAACTTCACATTTTTACTAAATAGGCTTAATTTTCTCTGTACTTTCAGTGATTTGGGTTCTTCATTCCATGTTGGGTGCCTTGATGTATTTGTTTGCTTGAAAAAGCAAGGGGAGTTGCTCTCTGAACTGATGTCCTCCATTTCACCTAGCCTGCAGGAGAAATTCATGCTTCTTAGACCTCATAAAGTGCAGCTGACAGTGAGGGAGACCCATGCACACAGTAATGGCTCTGTTCATTGACTTTCTGCTTGCTTCTCAGAAATGCAGTCGAAGCTAATTACACTCTGTCTGAAAAACTGCTTCAGAGGAACTGCTGAAGGACTTCAGGAACCCTCAAAACACAAGTGTGTGAATCACAGGGTGGTGCAACAACTTCGAGATCGTAAAGCTTGAGCAAACCAGAGAGCTAATAAAATTGGTCTCGAAGGTGCTTTTGGGGCCTTGTCAAGGCAATATGCATGTCTAACATTACACAGAAGAAGGACTGGGCCAGAAGGACCTAGAGCTCCAAAAAGCTCATCTTCCAAGATGTTTAACATGTTTCAATGGATGATATTTTGCAAGGAAATTGTTAACTTGAGAACAGAGTGTTTGAGGGAAGACAGTCTCAGCTTTTGCCTTTGGCATTAAGATTGAACGCAGGAAATGCAAGAAATTTCTACCAAGAAGATATTCTTAATCAAAACTGATAAAAAGTGAACGCTAAAACAAGCCTGGAAACTCCTTTAATCTCTTCAGAATTTACATATCCTGTCTCACATCACACTCCAAAGGCAACACAGTGTTTGAGGTGTTAGTAGAGAAGTCATTCTTCTGCCAGACTTAGGAACAAAATACAACTCTTTGGAGGTGATTGATTTTAAAGATGGAAACCGCTACACTGGTATTCATTTCTTGGCTTCCCTGTGGTTATTTGTCCAATTCAAAATGATCAGCGTCTTAGCAGTGTGTATTTTCAATTCTGAATGCAATCAAATCTGAATCTACCGAGAACTAAATACCTGTTCTAACCTCAGTTTCTAGCTGTACTTATGCTCACTGGTTCAATTACTTAGGATGTGCCTAACCTGTAGGGACATATGCAATATAAAAGTCCTTCATGGGTCAAAAAGTTTCAAAACAGACTGTTTCATCCTTCCAGAAACCTACTAGAAATATGGAATTTTTACACCATTGGCAGATTCTGTACTTTCGAACAGGAAAAGACCGTTATATTTTTAAAGCATATCTAGTGCTACAGTCATTTCAACTGCTTATATTCTGCCTAACACAGCAACTTCAAAGCAGCTTTTACAGTCACCTTAAACCATAAAATGATCTTATGTATCAAAATATTTTAAAATCATGAACAATATATCCTTGATTAAGCTATGGGTGCCAAGTTAATAATAGTAAGAAATGGTTGCAATCATTTGGTTGCAAAACATTTTTTACAAGTTTAATTTGTGGGCAGAGAAGAGATTCCAATCAATTAATTTTAATTGTTGTGCATAGAGTAAAAAAATATTAAAAATAAACTTCCACAATAAATATTTAGAAGTCAGTTTATATTGCTACATAGGCCAGAAAACAATTGCTAGCTAAATGATACAAGAAAATACAACAGGCTTAAAGATAATAAGAGAGTTGAAATTTCAAATCGTTTTGATATCTGTGGCTGACAAGGTTTATGTGAAAGGTTCGAAACTAAACTTAAAACTATTTTGATTGGGATGATTTATAGCCACAATAATGCCACAAATTAAAACTATATTCAGTATTTCAGCGCACAACCAGTGTGAGCGTTTGAGGTCACATTCCCTTGGAAAAAGACAGCCTTACATATAGATGTCAGTAAAACTCAAATAATCAGTCAAAAACACATGTTAACACTTGGATAGTGTCAAGCTCCAATGATCTAATTCATTGTGAACCAAATGAATAAAACTGCTGTGAAACAGAGTCTTCCCATGTTGTGAATATAAAATGCCTTGCTCACGGTCAAACTAAAACAATCTTTTTGTAAAAAGAGAAGAATAAACTTAGACAAATTGTGGTTTTAGTGTGAACTTGCTCATCATTCTGGATTTTCACCATAGTCGCTGACAGAAATACAATATTTAACCTGCCACTAAACTCCACAAAGACAACTTTCATGAGCTCGTAAACAACACTGAATAATGGAGAGTCTTTAAAAACTGATTTGTGCAAGTCTAGACGGCATTTAATGGCGATAAAAGCTAAACATTTCATAGCATCAAAATGATCTTTAGCCATTTATTTTATGAAATTTTAGGAATGCTGAGGTTCCCTTGTTCAACACACTTCCTCCAACAATGACTGAATGACAATGAATCACAAACACACTCATTCACAATAGAGTGATTTCATTAAGCTCCAACCAACACTGTGAATTCATGCATGATGTATAGAAAAGGACATATAGCTTTAAAAAAAAATCTAAATATTTGTAATACATGGATATACCATGACAAATTAGAAGTGTTCAGCATGTTAATATCGAAGAAGAAACAACATGCAGCTTTATCGAACAAGCTTATCTCGCTCTCTTTACTGATACCACTGGTGTAAAGGTTATAATGCCTGATAGTCTTTCAACGAGGACAAAAGAACTTCCTCTATAAACATAGGTTGGGCAGACAAACATAGCTCACACTTCATTTTCCACAACAGAGCATGCATTTATTTTACAAGTTTGAGCCAAACCAGTTGATTCAATTCAACCAGAGCAATTTAATTAAATGCATCAAGTTATAAAACCAAACATCCGAACACTGCCTATAAGCACAATGCAACAGTTAATCTTTAATCAACTTGAATAAATACATTGTAGCATTAGAAATTAAATCAAAATACATTAACAGCTTGTGCTGGTTCTGTACATTTTGGCAAAGACTTCCTATGAACTTCTATTTTCACCAGAAAATAATCAAAAGGGGGCGGGAGGGATTACAGTTTAATCTAAAAAAAAAATCTACTAAAAGTTATGCTTCATTTGACAATATGAGTTTAATCTAAAACAGTCAAACAGAGGGTCCTCGCTATAACAAAGTTCACCTTTCGCTGCCACACTTTTTTTTTTGATGCATTTTCTACAGCGCACTGTGTTTCACATGGCACTTACTGCAAAGCAAGGGGAGGAGCCTGAAGCTCTGGTTTAGAGCTTTCATTTAGAATTTATTTAGGGTAAGTTAATGACAATATTTTCTACTGACGTATTTACACAAATATCTGAAATTGACAACGAGAGACAAAAGGAGAACAAGATTTTTTTGTGTACCGATAGTCTCCTCAGTCCTGTGTCCACTATACAGTACAGTACTGGTCAGATTACCAAATTTAAATAATCTTGGATTGCTAACAGTATAACTCTGAAGTGCTGCACTGTATGCTACAAGTTTTCTGCTCAACAACCCAACAATTTCGAAACAGACTAAAGTGTCAAAGACACTAGCATTAGCACAAAAAAGCTATATTTCTGAAAACGCTTTAGGAAGGTAGAAGTTTGAATGGAGGCGTCACGGTGGCGCAGTGGGTAGCACGGTCGTCTCACAGCAAGAAGGTCGCTGGTTCTAGGCTCGGCTGGAGCAGGTGGCATTTCTGTGTGGAGTTTGCATGTTCTCCCCGTGATCGCATGGGTTTTCTACGGGTGCTCCGGTTTCCCCACAAGTCCAAAGACATGCGGAATAAGTGAATTGAATAAGAACAATTGCCCATAGTGTTAAAGTGTGAATGTGTGTGTGAATGTTTCCCAGCGATGGGTTGCGGCAGGGAAGGGCATCCGCTGCGTAAAACATATGCCAGTGAGTTGGCGGTTCATTCCGCTGTGGCGACCCCGAAAGGGAATAAAGCCGACATGAAGATGAATGAATGAAAAAGTTTGAATGGGAGTGTTTAAACGAGAGAGAAAAGTGATAAAATGTTCATGCTCAAGTATGTACTTGTGAGGCATTTTATATAATAATTGTATATAAAAGAAAAAAGAAAAATAACTGCTTCACCTATTGATGGCTATTTTTACAATGCAATATGCCCATAAAAAAACAAGGAATCAGTGTACTAAAATGATAAAAAATAAAAACTAACTCAAACCAAATTAAAATGTGTTGTCAAACTTTAAAATGGTTCTATACCTTCTATACCTATATTAATAGTGGATGTACATAAAACAGATACATGTTATTTTACATAATGCCAGAAAATGAATGTGGTTCTAATGGGAAATCTTCTTATAAAGAATAAACACAATTATATTCCAAAAGCCTGTATTCCATCAGTAAAATTTGTATTCTACAGTAGCCTTTCATCATCACTATATGGTGCATCAAATTAAACACAAAACACATGACACTGAAACTCTTCATTGAATACTTAAAAACCAAAAAATATATATATATATATATATATCTGTGAATTTAGACTTTATAAACATTGTCAACCACCTAAAATGTCCCTTATTAAAACAACTGCTTAAAATTTGCTAGTCACATGCTTAAAAGCATGCACAGAAAACTATTAAACAAAACCTTGAAATTGTGATAAAAACATGATAAGAGATAATGCGTACACTACACAGGACCACATTAGATCACCAGAGACTATTAAAGCAATATTCAGTGTTTACACTGCAGCTCTCTTATCAGCTTCGAGAACAGATGCTGCTCCACTCTGAACTAAACTTTGATTGGTCAAAGATGACGAAGAGACCCCTTAATGGATCATTTATAGGAAAGACAACATTTGTGACTGTCCAGAACAAACAAGTAGGAATTTATTGATCCTTGACAATCAATAACTTTGCTTCCATTGGAGAGATTTCTCTTATGGCTGTTTTGAAAGATTAATGTTTATTACAACACAGAATTACCAAGAACTACAGACACTAGTCTAATATAGTTACAGGTGAGGTAAGAGAAAGAATTTAGCTCCTTCCCTCGCCAGACGCTATTTGCTTAAATTTGCTTGTCACGAAGAAACCAATGCTAAGCCTCTAGCTCTCCCTGAGTCAAGAGAGCAATCCATTAAACGCTGAGATTTATTCCTCGCCTTTGGCTCACACGGACATGCCAGCTGTGATGTGTTTAAGATGATCTGTGGTCCATGAATTAACAGTCCTCTAACCCTTTAGCTCTGAAACCAGCTTACCTGATGACAGGTGATGATGAGCGCCGACCACACAAAGATCCCAGATAAGGCTTGAGCAGTGGCGGTGTTGAGGAAAATCCTATCGTCTCCAACGACTTCAGTTCCATTTTTAGATCTTATCACAGTCATGTTGGACATGTCAGTGATGTTTGACAGCAGAGAGAATGAAGACAAAGGAATTGAATTATCCACAGTTTTATGTGAACTCGGTGAGAGTGAGCCAAGGGAAATGATAGCTGGTCTGGATTCATTCATCTGTGAGGAGAAAAAAAAAAGAACATTTTAATTTCTGAATTTGTGTAATAACTATGTGTTGTACTATATAACTATAATGTTATTTATTTATTGTTATTAGAATACTTGCATATTAGTGTATCGCTGATGATAGCCATTTGCATTAATCATGGAATTGGTTTATGTTCACTGTAAATGATGGCAACTACAGGGACTGTGGGGAAGGCCCGGTTCCGTCATGTTCAAATATTTAATGGTTTTAAAAAGTGGACATTTTGACCAAGAAACTTGACATTTTGAGACAAATGTTCAAGTTGTTAGCATTATATTGGAAGTCTGAAGGTCAGCAAGGTCTTTATACATCAAAATTTATTGTAAAATAATGTTCTACAATAAAAAAAATACTTTTCTATCTGAAAATGTTTTCATCTAAAAATGTTTACTTGAAGTAATAAAAATAAAGCCATTATATATACATATTATCTATTTTGTTGTCTGAAGAAAATAGTGTGCATAGAGTAAGGTTGAAATATAAAGAGTGGTGAGAAACCCCCCAATTTAAAGTTTTTTAAGATGACCTTTAACAGAAAAATAAATATCATTACAACTTTATAAGTGGTACACAATGAAACAACTGTGTGAAGTAATATAATATTAAGAATGTTTAATATATTAAACTGACAATGTACTATAATTCTTTGGCTGTGTACTTAATTTAGAGCAGTATGGTATAGCTTTAGGGATATTTCTGCTGCCCCTGAGTTTAAGCGTTGTTGGTTGGGGGCCTTCAGTAATAGAGTTTGCATTTAGCTTCCTCCAGAAATCCAGGCGAAAACATATCTAATTCATGGCAAATCTATGTATAGAATTAAACCACATACATAAATAGATTCATAAATAATATGCTATTAAAACCAAAGGATTTACAGGAAAACAAAATATGAAATAACGACCACTATTTTAGTACTATTTTAAAGAAATGAAAGACAATACAAGATTTTCCACCCCGAAATAAAGCTAATAAGCTTAATTTATTTAGATTAGGTTATTTATGAAGTCATAGACAGTGATGCAATTTCTGAAAATGATTGATACACACACACACACTATTTACAACACCTAATGTACATGAAAATAAAGACATTTTTAATCATATTGATTAAAATTCAAAAACTTGACTATGTTGCAAACGTCAAAAGGACACACTTACCCTCAGACTGTCAACACCTGAAGAGTCCTCTACCGAGACAAGCTTGAACACAGAAGTTACTTAACTATGACCATTTCTGCTTTAAAACAGCAATACAGAATATATCGCGACTAAACGAGTAAAAGAGCACGACATGAAGCCATCGGCCGACACACTGGCCCGGAGAGAGACGACGCCGCGGAGACAAACGCACTTCCTAGTTTAACTACAGACAGTTCAAATGATGAACGTCCGTCAAGGGACTCTAGCGAAGAGATAACCGAAGATCTTCAAAATGGTCAAGTTTCACGTATCTGTATTCTTCAAAACATTACCAGATCCACAGCAAACTGCTTGTTGCTCGGTTTCAAATTATGGCAGGTGTACCTACTTCGCAGCACCAAACAGCACACCCAGGTCATGTGACCTAGCGACTTTAGTCCTTAGTCACGTGACCAGTAAGGACAGTACCTGTGACTTAGGTAAGAGACATATTCATCAAAACGATTCACTTTATATTGCAACATTGTAACAACTAAAATTTTCACTAATTATTTTAACCCCAAATTATTAAATGTCGGATGAATATTTATTTTTCTCCGTTATGAAATATTATCACTATTTTATCTTATCAATTTAAAAATAAAAAAGTAATTAAACAGTCTGCACTGTAATCCTTATATTTTAAAAGACATCATTCATGGTTCATTTTCTTTTCTGCTTGGTCCAAATGATCACTGAGTTAGGGTACAACATGACAGGTCAACAATCCAACCTGAGTGGAATTTTTATTGTTCAATTTACTTGAAATGTTTTTTGAGCAGTGGGAGAAAAGTGAGAACATAGAAACAATTCAGGAAAGCTCTTTGCTGGCCTTAAACGACATACCTTATAACTGAGAGAAAACAAACCAAAATATTGTTGTTAAGAATACTACTTTGAAATGTTACATTCTCAACAAAATAATGAGCAAATAATACAATTTAGTTAAAAATGAAAATAAAAAAACATGAAACACATCTTTAAAAGAAATAATTTAATGTTGCAGTCTACTGCTGATGAAATAAATGTTTGAAGGGTTATCTGCTTTGAATGTCCACTTTCCAGCACTAATATTAATACAAGCACAACCTTTGAAAGAGAAGTAACTATGTTTTATTAGGAAAATTATTTACACATTGCTGTCCATGCTTCAAGTTGCTTCAAGTGTTTAAATTGTGTGCCTTACAATCTCAAAAGACACAAGACAGTCATTTTTCTCAAATTTTTAAGGTCCTAAAAATAAGTTTCCCCAAGAAATATTGTTGCGATGAAAAATATGAGCTGAATTCACTTGAGGGTGTCAAAACTATGAGCACATTTTAATGTACAAGAAAACCGTCGCTGTAGGATTGTACTGACATTCTGTGTTTAGATTAGTAGAAAGAGCAGTCCAGATTAAAGCTGTTCAAGTCACACAGGTCCATCACGTCACCTTGTCATCCCAATGACACACTTGCATTGTGATCTCATGTTTACCAAACCCGACAGCTCTTGATCATTTCTTTTACAGTTTTCAAAGTGTCTGCACTGGTGTCTTTAAGTGAAAGGCCCAGCAGGACTGGTCGGTTTCCTGATTCTTGTGACACAAATGTTGAAATATTCTTGGCGTAGACATGTGTGAGTGGCTGCAGAGGAGACAAAAGGAATGATGTGAAATACAACAGTAGTGGTATGCTTGACATTCATTATCCAAAAGAATATACTCTGATTACCTCATCTTTGCCCAATAGCACTCTTGTTGTAAACATGGGCACACTGATCTCCCCAGATTTTGTGTCAGGTGTTACAGATACGAGGGTGCCGATTTTACCATATTGTGTCAAAACAATAAAGATATAGTTGCTGAATTCAGTGCAGACTACTTGAGTTTGGATTCCATTAACTGAAGTTTCTGTCTGTTTTGATCGGATGATTGGTTGAGGATCCATTATTTTAATTTTACCTGAAAATAAACGACACAGAAACATAATATAGTTAACAAACAGTATAAAACGAAATGTGGGGGAAGAAGTATTTCATTCAATCATTCACATATTTATTCTCCTCAGTAAAGCCAAGATTAGCATAGCGGTGCTAAACTTGGATCGATTTCGGGACTAGGCCTCGAGATGTCTCCGCCTGCTAGCATGTCAGCAACGGCCACCAATCAAGGAAACAACCGAGGCGTCACAATTTCAAGCTGCTCCGCGGAGTATTTGACTCAAGGAAGGATTAGATAGCATCAACTCACTGAAACAATCAGTCTGCAAGATAAGAATATGCATTACCTGTTGACAGAAAGAATTGTGAACTTTCCGCTACAGCTTCTACAAGTCCTTAACATTCAAACGCCAGAGAACACGCTCCCGAAAGACGCTGCGGAAAGAAAGCTGCAAGCAAGGTTAACGTTTGAACGAACCCTGGAAGAGGAAGCGTGTAGAATTCATAAAGCCTGATTGTTACTTTTAATTTTCGAATTTTAAAACTAGTGTACACGTGAGTATAACATTTTAAAGTATTAAAAATTAAATAAAATTGTGAAACAATTATGATTGTCACATAAAATAAACATATCTAAATGTTTATCTTTGTACCACGTTCTTCAAAAATGATATAATAATTAATAATAATAATAATAATAATAATAATAAATAAATTAATATTAAAAATGAATAATAATAAATGAAAAATTATAATAGTAAAAATGCTTTCAATTTATATAGTGCTTTTCCAGAGCTCAAAGATGCTTTACAATGTTTAACGCATTATTCTTTCACTTCACATTCACATTCTTGTGGTGATAAGCTACCTTGGTAGTTGGTAGCCCTCAGCTGCCCTGGGGCAGTCTGACAGGACAAGGCTACCAATTCAAGCCTACGACCTCCTGACCACCCCCAAACACACACCACATCCATACAGAGCAACGCGGGTGAAGTGGCTATAACCAGAGCCGAACTGGGACCCAAAAAAGACCCTGCCATTTTTGACCATGGCAGCCCAACGTTATTATTTACAAGATGTGCGATGGCACGTAAGATGTTTATTGAGGCACATACTTAATGTCATTCATTTAGTCAATTTAGTTTAATTTATAGGGTGTTAGTGCATTAACAAAACACATTGATCAAACCACCAACCTTCTGGTTACAGGACGACCAACTCCACCACTGCACCATCTTTCCCCCCGTTGTTACACATTACATTAAATAAACATTAAATAAGGATTTTTCTGAAGCTGCCTAATCTCACCATACACTACATTTTTTTTTAATACATTTAAAAAATCATATATGTTTTTTGGATTTTAGGGCTTACTTGAGCTCTGTTGGTAATTAAAGTATAATGGTAATACTTTACAAGAAGACGACTATCACTTTCAGGTAATGCTTAAATTAAACATTAATGCAATGAATGTTATTTAATGATGAACATGTGTTAACGTTATAACCATGAACTCATTAAACCTGTACCCTTAATTAATAATCAGAAAATAATAATTATTTAAAGCACCAAATAATGTAAAATTCTTATGATTCCTGTACAGGTTTAATGAGTAATGATTAATACATATTTGAACTCATCACTAATGCATAATTTGTTCATGCATATGCATCATTCACTAAATAAAGGGTTAATTCATGCTTTAACTCGTTACCATTAAGGAGACAAAGATTACATGCAAACAGTCACTAACTGCTTTCAAATATTTTGGATAACCATTTTGTTATCTATCTTGATCTCATAGAAAAATGTGTGGGTGTCTAAATCATGCCTTTCCCAAGGGCCAATCAAAACCAACTACATACTCACATCATTGGCGAGCCATAATATGCTCTTTAACATGCACATATTCTTGTATAGAATGCACACTATACTTCATGATTCCATGAAGTGAAGACATATTACGCAGTAATCTATTTTTGATGTTGCCAAATATTTGCAATGAAGAAATAACCATTCAAAGACACATGTAGATATGTTACGATATGTCTTCTGGTATCCTTTTGATCCACCTGATGTCAACTGGTTGTGTACACCCCTCAATAAATCTCCCTCCGACTGTCTCACCCCTCTGAATAAATCTGGGTGAGCCAATCTATTGCGGAGTTGAGCTGATTTACAGTCATTCACTCAGGCTTGTATTTTGTTACAGACTTGTATCTTGAAGCTTTTGAGGCTTACAGCAGCCTTAAAGAAGCCAGCTGTCATTTTCTGTACAAGCATGACTCTATGCACAAACACACCCACAGAAACAGATCCCATTTGGACAAAGTAGGTGACTGAATTAGTTGTGTAAAATGTAATTTAAAATGTCACCAATTGACATCAATCTTTCTACTTGTGTTATAATTTGTCTAGTGTTGTTCCTTGCTTTGACAGTCTTGGAAATGGAGATCATGCTCAACATTGTTTGGCTGTGGATTTTGTTCTGTTTTCATCCCCAAATCAGTTTCTAGCTTATTGGCTATGCTGTCTGAGCATCAAGCTGGTAAAATGTTTTCAATGCAACAGTAACTCTCCAGAGCTGAGATTATGCATGACCTTTCAGTAAATCAGTAAATCTCATCTCATTCAAGTATTTTAGAAACTGTTAAAGGAGTTATGAACTGTCCAAAATCATGTGCATAAATAATCCATGAAGTGCCTGATTTTTTTGAGATAGCAGTAGTAATTCAGCAAAAATCACAACTGAAAGGTTTTATTGCGTTTTTACACTGATATAATTTGAGGAGACGTTAAGAGACATCAGAATAAAGTAGGGGAATATTGAGAAGTGTTGCAACATCCACTAAACTCAACTTTCTATTCTATTGAATGAACTCTGTTAGTCATACTTCTTACATTAAGAATAGATGTTGTTTGCAGTGATATAATGCTTAATTTAACTAATGAAGAGAAGGTGTTGTGTTAATTCCAAAAAAAGCTAGTTTATTGTTCAAATAAGTGTCCCACAGTGTACTGTCTTTCACTTCTTTTGGTACACTTCAATTATAATTACACCAACACAACGCTAGCTTACTGGCTGTAGCTAACAGAGTCTCATTACATATGCCCAATGTGAGCAGAAAACTTGAAACTCAACAGATTCTTTAACCTTTTCTCTGATTCTTCTCCAAACAGGACCTTTTTGAATTTTATGTAAAAGCCTGGCATGCTGCCGATGAGCTACAACACCATTTGTCGGCACACTAAGCAACCCCACTATTTTTCTGTTGAACATTTCCTCTGGACAAAATGTGTCACTAGTTTAAAGCAAGATGATTGTTTGGGGAAACCGAATTCATCTCTGCTTTTCCTGTCCCCACAAAAATGCAATTGCTAGAAAGCATGCTCAACTTCATGGTAAAACAGTCTCTTCATAATTTTTTCAGATTTTCCTTCAGGGTCATGCCTGGATAACATATAAAACACTGACCATTTCTGCCTTTCTATTTAATGTGTGGAGCCACCTTAAAGGAGCCTTCCTGCCAGTGGATACTAATCTGAAAAAGAATGGATGACGTTTACTGACAGGAATAAGTGTAACTCAGCTTTTTGGAGCCCTCATCAAAACAATGGAGCAATATTGGCCAAATATTTTTCGAGGATCTGTCTTGCTAGTAATGCTGTGTTTTACTAGCGCTGTTGTTATTCCATACTATGCAATATTTGCGGGAGAGAACACAAAACCCTCTATCTACATAGAAAATAAAGTTACTAGGAAGCTAAACACAGCTGCTAATGTTTAATGAGACAGACACAGGGTTAGCTGAGAACTAAACACATGTGCACAGACGGAGCTTTATTAAACATTAATGTGGCCATTCTGTGTGATAATGAAAGTTGCAAGGGACTCAGGCGCGTTGCAAGCAAGGGAAAAATGACAAAACAAGGAATTTGTGTGAACAAAAGAAATAGACATTATCAAAAGACATTATCCATGCCATTGCATGAATATTGAAAATATTTGGCCAAAAGAGTGCATCAAAAGTAATGCCAACTGAAACACCAAGTTCATAACAATACGACACACAACACAACACTATTGGGGTTTTAATCAAAACTACGCAATTTTTATCTAAAAATCACTTTTATGTTGATTTTTATTTAATTGAACCGCAGCAATAAAAAGTTATAACGCCATTAAAAACAACTGTTAATGACCCATGTAAACATTTTGTATTGTGTCAACTCCACTTTTATGAGACTTAAGTGACATAAGTAAATGCAATTTCAAACATTCCAAACATTTTAACCTTTATATTTATGCAAATATAATAAGGATATTAAAGATATTTTGTAATAATCCAAAGTGTGTTAAAGTTATTCAGTAAGAAATGTATTAAAACGGCTTTCAAATGAGAAGTAGGGGAAAGGTCAGCTACGAATATCGTTGAGACTGCCTCATGGACAGAAAGGGGTCTAGTGAGCAATTCATGAACTTTGCATACTTTGTACATGCAAAAACAGATGAACAGCAGTTGAAACTGAAGCCAATGAATTATTGAGTTCAGACTACATAATACGTAGTATAAAAGGTGAAGAAAGGAATGGAAGGGAAGATGCAGCAGCTCGATTCGTCACCATAGTGGCCAGCTGGTGATGGAAGACCACAATTTTGAGGGGAGAAAAGACTTAAGAGCCAACAACAAAATGTATTCTACATCGGTTGAGTACTGTTTTGCTTTGTGATGAATATTATGTTTTGTATTTTATATGTGTAGTTCCGTGAACACAATTTTGGGAGGAGTTATATAATTAGCTAACTTCAACAGGTGTTTCCAGTCCTCCTCCACTCCTAAAGTTTAAACTATGTAAGTGAATTTGTGAAATATACATAAAGCGATTAATTTAAATAAAGTTATTGAACATCGAGTTTTGGATTTAAAATGTTTTAAGACTTTGAGATATAAACATTTTGAGGCAACAGACCACAAAGTAGTCTTCTGACCAAGTGTTAAGCAACTATATATAGCAATAATAAATAAAAAGGTTCAAGGTGTAAAGAATTAATTGGACACCTCAAAATAGTTCCATTAAGTCCCAGTAAATTGGGAGCGTAACATAAGATTTCTCTTTTTTTACTGTCAGCATTGTCTTGCTACTGTCTGTAGAAAAATGTTATCAACAGTTGTTGGTTGATAAATTATAGTCCCATGTTTAGCATTTAAAGTGAAATGTTTTTTTTCCCAGCAAAAAAGAAAATGTAAAATGGGACATTTTTCTTCAAAAGGTACCATCCAGCAATCACTCTGAGCTGTTAAAGGGAGGACAAATTGACATGCCTGATACAAACTGCAAAGGCATTTGCTCTTTCAACAGTTCTAAAGAGCTACCAATCAGACACTTTATGGTTTGAACTTGCTCTGGAGTTAAAAGGGAGAAATGAGGATGGCGCTATTGTTCTTTTCATGGCTGATAAAAAGAACTAGCACAGTCATTGTTCATGAACACCTCCCACTGAAGCAGAGCCAAGCGTTAATGTATTCTTTATATGTTCTTTACTTGAAAAACGAAATGCATGTTATTCCTATTCCCTGAACTGGAAGATAAGTCTGATTGGCTGTCTGAATTGAATTAAAGGAACATATTCCCTGCAAGTCTCATATTTTATCCTATACCTGCTTCTTTGTTCAGAGATGCTTTCATTATAGTGTTGGCTTCATTTGAACAAAAAGGCTGCCATGATGGACACCCATTATTAAGATTGGAAAATCTCCATTAATATACCACAATCAACACATTTGCATTTGTTGTATAATTGTACAACAGCAAACATCAAGTATGGAGTCTCTTATGTGAATGTAAATACATGGGCTGCTTCCTGTCAGAATGGTGTTGTCAGACTCAATGGGTCTGAGCTTGGCCTCGACGCACAATGCAGACCCACATAACCCTGAAAGAGTGCACTCAGTGGAGGTTAATGAAAGCTACTGTGGGTCGGTTATAGCCCTCAGAATAGTTTCTGCTCCATTGATATGACAATCCACCCCTGGCAACAGTCATCTGTATCTTTCCACCACATACACAGGAAATCATGTGCAAAATATAGAGGAAGGTAAAAGCTAGTGCTTTCAAATTAGTTAAGCTCACTTTGGTTAAACAGGATGTACCTTTTTGACCCCAAAAGACTATTAACGGATGCCCAAAGAATATAGTAAATATAATAAATGGTGGATTTTTTCAAACCCTGAAGGACTAAAGAAATAGCATCATTAAGAAAAGAAAAAAGCAAATAAACATAAGCTAACATTGAGGAATTCCTCACTATATTGGAGTCAATAAATAGCATAATGTATATATTTAAAGAGACTCTGTAAGGGGACGGGGTTTAGATTATTTTTTTGTTTATCACTTTTTGTTAATCACTCTTTCAAATATTCATTCATGTATATAAAGTGCTTTAAAAGTAATCCTATTAATTACAAAAAAACCTAACTGAATGTAATTTTAAAATCAATTTTAAAAGCATGTGAGGAAGGAAGATCTGTAGAGATGGCAAAATGAAATCATATGGTTTGATAAAAAAAGCTGAATCATTATGCCTTTTAGTAACCAAACAAATTTGAAGGTTCAAAAACTTCATTTATTTATATCGTTCAGCCAACAATTACCAGAGTTACTTCCTTCCTCCTGCTTTCAGCGTTATCATAAACGGGCTCATGCATATTCATGGGCATCTATGTGACATGAAATCCATCATCAGCACTCTTTGAGAGAGTTTGAATGCAGCAGTTCATCCACTGCATCAGCTACTCAGGCACTTTGCCTCTGATTCATGCTGATCTGTGAGGCTAGAGTCATGATGTGAGTGCAAGTCAACAATACATGTAATGAAAATTGCTCTTCTGCCATCTGGAGCCTGATGTCAGGGACTCATTCATGAAATAAGATTACCAACAAAGACACCAAAGCACACACATGCACACTCATCAACATGTACACATGCACACTAGATTGATATGCATTTCCTGAGTGGCCACTAGAGTGCTGTGCAGCATTACAGATAACAGTCCCCTAACAATTGTGGTGTAGGCATACAGGCTTTATTAGTACTGTTGCTTTTAAAGAGGAATTTGCATTATGGATTTTCCATAATGCCCATACAGTCTGTTGAGGACTGAATCACTGTTAATTAGTGCCTGACATTTAAAGAAGTGTTTTTCTCCAATTGAGTTTCTCTGATATTTAACGATGCATACTGTAAAGAATTATGAAAATGCTTTGAGTCATTGTTACAGGAATTAATTTTAAGTTGCTGTGTTATAGTCACTTTAAAAAGATTAGAAATATCGCCACAACCAAAACAAAGCAATAGAGATTGTGATAAATAGAAAAACTTGTAGGTTTCTCTGGTGTCATTCAGTTCAGAAAATAACATCTCCCCAAAGAACTGCACACAGTGAGAACCTCTGAACTCCACAGTAACATCTTGAGAGTGAAATTAACTCAATCCAAAGTTGAACCAAATACATTCTCAATAGAGAATAAATAACGTTCAAACTGAGTTAAAATATCATCTAAACCACAGATTCTTCACAGAGAACGTATACATTGTAATAAAAGTTTTTATTTCCCTTTTTTCCCCCAACACAATGTAAAAAAATGAGAGTTCAACGTAAAATTTTTACGGTGTAACTTTAGGAGCTCTGTTAATTTAGCTATATTTAGAATGAGACCAAATAGACTCGTAACAGAGTCAACGTAACTCTGGATTTTACTGTGTATTGTCCAATGTTCTCAGAATTTGAGGTAGTTCTCCTTTTAACCAAACAATTCAAAAGTTTTTCCCAGCTTGCATTTGATGTTTATAAGAGACCACTCAACAGCCAAGATATCTTTTTGAATGTATTAATACTTAAAAGTAAATTTATACAAATGATTTAACATTGAAAATTAAAATTAATTAATTTTCACCATCTGTTCTGTAAACCATGACAAAAATTTGGACTTTCAATTAGTTTTCTTTACAAAAAGAGAATCAAAGGAACAAAATCTGTATCCCTTTGAAAGCTTCATTTAATTAATTTGCTAGAGAGTCTTGAAATCTTCCAAACCTTATATTTGTGAGTGTTTTCAATGACGTGAGCAGAGTGTCACTCTGACCAACACTCACAGGGATGAATGTAGACAGAGAGAACAAAGTCTGATTAAGAACCTCCGCAGAGAGAGAGAGAGAGAGAAAGGTGGGTGGGTGGGTAGGTGGAGGGGGGGGGGTGTAGCAGCTCACCCCATGCTCTCTCTGCTGACCTTGCATAATTCAGCTTCATGAAGCCAAGTCACAGCCATCCCACTGAATGAAAGCTTGCTGACCATATGGGTCATGCCTAAAAACACTGCTTTCCTTCCTGTCTCACAAAGTGCTGCAGCTAAAAATTGCACACACTGCTTTTATTACTCTGTAGCACCAGCTCATAAATGCTCTGGGCCACTGAGAGTTTAAAACACAGAAACTGACATTATTATTACAGGATTTCTGTTGGATTCTGTAAACGAAAACCCCAAGGATACAGTCTTCTCACTCACCTTAATGTTGTTCCAAAGTTATGCACATTGCACATTGCAAATTTATATGTTTTTTAAGTACGAAATTAATTTACCTCCAAAAGTAGATATTATTTGAGTAAAAAAAAAACATTTTCTACAAATGTTTTTTTAATGAAAAACTTAACATAACCAAAATGAAGACCCCACCAGACTTTACAACTTTGAAAGGTCATATTTGATGAATGAAAGTGAAATAATTAGCCTGCTCAAGAAAAGCAATTGTGTGCATGCGCTTAGGAAGTAATTTCCTCTATGTGGCTTAAGGGGTTTGGAGTATCCCTAAAGATCAGGCTCTGAGATAATCTAGCACTGATCAGGTAGCTTGCATATACATGTAAATAATCAGTGTTTCAGGGTTATGCACTGGGAGGAATGCTGAGGAGATTAAATGTAACCATAAATAACTTAGCCAGCGAAACAGCGAAAAGTGGTTTTCATTTTTGGTTCAACCATCATGAAACACATCTGTGGCACTAATTATGGTCCCCTGATTGGCTGAAGTAGAGTAGTATGCATACTACAGCAGAATTGCAACTAAAATGTGCAGGACAGTGGCCCTCCAGGACCGACTGTGGACACCCCTGCTCTAGGGGATACGCAGGAGGACCAAATACAGGGACACAAACAAGCAGCAAGACTTGGAGTGTCTTTTATCCAGTGCTGATTGGGAAAGAGAAGGTTTGCTGAGCAGTGTCCATGGAACATTATGTTTGAGTATTCCTAACTATTACTTGTCTTAGTAACCGAATTTGAACCTTCAAACAGCCTTCTTCTTTAATATCGCCTTCATGTAAAAAAAATCTTAACTAGGTATGGACTATTTGTGACTAATTTGAGTCATCAAAATAAGTAATTTTTGGGAGTGTATTGTACTTTGGCATATTTGCACTTCCTATTTTTCCAGCAGCACTGTTCTGAGATGCACTTTTTGAATTTTTTTCATTTTATATGTTATCTTCAGTGAGTGACAATAAAAATAAAAACCTAATAAACATATCTCTGTGCAAACTGAATGTATGAAATTCTGCAGATGTTACTTATATCAACCAATCAAGAGTTTCGGTGTTCATCAAAAAAGACCAGTAACAGTAAGCAGCACATAATAATAATAATAATTTGGGCAAGTTAAGTCCGTTTTTAGTGTGGTTGATATCTTTTTAGCAAGCACACAAGGTATCAAGAAACAAGACAAAAAAGATTGGTAACACGTTACAATGATGTGACACACATAGATCATAAATAGTTAAATCATAAATTAATCATTGATTTATGATAAGTTATTTATTAACTTTACTACGTTAGTAGATTGAGTTATTTGTTGAGTATGTCAATACTTATTTGAGTCAACATATGCCTTATTTAAAAACTCAGTACATGAGTCACCACCTAATACTAATGAAGTATCAATTTTGTTAATGAATGTACTTGATTGTAGTACTGTAATGAATGATAAACCATGTCACCTTAGTATAAAGGCTTACCTTGTTCATTTTAGTGACTAAGATTCAAATATAAACTCTAAAACCATGTTCTATTGAGCACACTTAATCTCATGCATACATTTCAAACACCGGAAAAGATAAGAAAAAAAAACTGCATCCACAAAATCATGTTTTTTTTACAACACAAAATGTTTTATCAAAAGTATGCTAAACTCAGAGGTGATGTTGTTTGTGTTACCCTAAAGTCAGAAGCCACAAAAAGGGTTATTGTCAGTTGCAGGGAAGTCAAGAACCCACATTGCTTTTGCTGTCATCACTCAAACGCTGAAAGCTGTTTCTAAAAACTTCACCTCAGCCACGTTTTCAAAAACGAGTTTCATTATTTCTGTATTTTTCTGTGGAGGAATGGCCAAAAAACATAAAAGGTGTTCTTCAATTGGCCACGATCTCATATGTGAAATAAATCTTTTCCTTTTGAGTGCACTCACATGAGAATATTATAGTATGTTGTTTCTGCGCAGCTGAATCCTGTGTTTCCCCAGGACCCAGGATTTCAAGCTGTTGAGTGTTTAGTTTAATCGCACAGAGTGGGTACCAGGATAAAACACACTGCAATTTAATTAACCTTTTATACTTGTCATTACTCCTCGCTTCTTGACCAAGTAAGCTTTTGTTTTATAGTTTTACTTTGATCTATTTGTTCATGTTCTCCAGAGTTCAGACAGAATGTTTTGTTCACAAATAAGATTTATCTAATTCCAGAGTTCAAGGCAGCTTTTCAATGCATTATTGCTCTTAGGCACCAACGATTTGTTTTGTGCTTTAAAACAGAATAACTTTTCACAAAGTCTATTCTCACAGCGTGAATGTTCAGGGTGGAATATAAATAGATGTATTGATCAGTGCATACCATGGGGGTGTATTATTGCGGATGGTAACGACAGACACAACAGCATGGCTGATTAGTTTGTTGGTCAGCATACGTGAGGGAACCAGTGGCGGTCTGAATAATCAAAGCTTGCATCCCTGTGTGCTGTCTGCCAATAGATTCCCTCATTACTGGGATGCTGACAATCAGCTGCAGCAACGGTGACACTATTTCCCAGTCCTTGGAGACCAGATCCTTTGAGTGTCATCAGGGGGGATGGCATCACAAAGCACTTGTGTGATCGAGAGAGATGCTTTAGATAACTGCAACAGCATGTTTCCTCCATTCCATTCAAATGTCTGAGATTCCTGGCATATTCTTACGATTAACGGACAGTCTTACGATATTGTTTTCGGCTCTCTTTCCGTCATGACAATAATTGTATGGTTACGTCAAGCTATTCTTAGATATCTTCTTTGTTTATTTAATGCCATCTTTTAGGATTCATGTGTGTTTTGTGTGGCCTTTTTTTCATTGCAAGTATGAGATGAATTTTTCAAAAAAAAAATTTGCAAAAATAAAACCAATTTGAAGATCCTATCGTTGCTTGGACTCATAATTTGAATCATGTAACAGAGATTGGGCAGAGGCTATATGCGACATGTATCTGTTTTTTTATGACAGTCTGAACAGCTCAATTAAAATGTTTAAAAATCCGATCCAGGTCACTTTCATATGTGGTCCTGAATGTGATAGATATTATTTTTTTGCAATGCAGCCTCAGTCTGAACAGCCAGGTGTCATTGCTCTGACTTTTAGCTTTAGTCAGTGGAAAGAAAATTAATTAATAAAACTTATAAATATTTTTTCTTTGTCTTCTTCTTGATATGATTTCATTGAAATAATTACAGCTCCATTCAGAAATGAACAAAATAAAGCTATACCAGCACCTCGAATCACATTGTCATCCTTGTTTACTTTTGTTTTGATCAATGCCCTTTTCTTAACATGTGTGTCTTTCAGCGAGTAGGATTCCCTTCATTCCAAGGGGCAACCTTCTGCTTTCCTACTTTCCCTCTCGATGCGTAATAGTAAGAGACTGATCTGTTGTACCTCAAGCAGCTGCATGAGACTGAATCCTGAAGTAAGTAGGTTCCCATTTATTCCAATGTTAAAACTGACCAACTTTGGAGATAAAAAAAAAAAATTCCACCCCTGGCTCTATTAAGTTTTGAGCCACTAGTTTTGAGCCACATGAACACTCTGAGGGGGATGCATTATTTTTAAATTTGTTTGTTTATGATGTATTAAAATGTAAACCTCAACCAATCAGACATCTTCACTAAGACAATGTCTCACCACTGTGGATGTATTTTCAATTACTGGCTAAGCTACACCCTCTCTGAGTTTCATTTTAACTTTGCCAGAAACCTATTGCGCATTGAGACTCGCAGTCTGATTGTTGCCTGAATCAATGAATCATTATAAGATTATAAGTGAGTCAAATCAAAGTTAAAGAGCCAGCAGTGTCCACTTTTGACACCGTTACATATTGTTTGACAGATTTGGGAAACAAAATGAGATTTAATGGTTTGAATGGAACCCTTTTTCACATCAATTTTTCAGTGTTGTTCAAATTGGATTTCGCTTCATCAACAGCCGACAGCCACTGTCACTTTGTCCATTTCATGAATTTCAATTACCTCTTTAATGTTTTTGTTTTTGAGTTGAAATATCATTAAACATTAACCACAATCACATGGACCCTGAAGTAACCTGCTGCACGTCTGTTCTATTATTGATCAATTAGACTGTAATTTAATCGGGACGTTCATTTATTTATGTTTTTAATGGAAAGTTTTATCAGCATGCTTACTAAGTTGTGTGATTTAATGGAACCGTTTCAGATCCATTATGACCAGGGCCGTGCTCTAATTTAAAAAAACAGAAATGAGACTTAAAAGTTAATTTCATTACCTACACCATTATGGGAATGTACCATTATGAGCACATTTGGAGTGAGTGAATTAAAGCATGCCAACACTCAGCACAATATAAGTTGCCAGGGTGTCATGCAGTGTTTTCATACTGAAAATTACACCATTAAAATTGATTTAGTGTAAGAGAAAACATCAGGAATCATAGAGTGAAGCCCTTTTCAAAAGAAAACGCCATATAGCCTAATGCATCTGCATCAAACCCCTGTTGTTTACTGAGTCCTGTGGTGGGTTATCAAGATATCAATGTAGAGATAAATATGAAAGTGGTGATGACCCCTGGGGAACTTTATATGACTTGTTAGGTGTGATTTCCCAAAAAGCAGACTTGGACTCAGATGCAAGAGAGAGAAAGAGAATGAAGCATTTTTTTTTACAAATAATCCACAGGCAGACAGACCGGAACAGTCAAACAAAAACAAAAGGCGCAAATAATCCACAGGCAGCCAGGCTGGAATAAATTTAGGGTAACAAGAGACAGACATGAAATTTTCTAGAGTTGATAGTATCAGAGTGGTTCTTCAGAGTCCAAAACCACAGACACCACAGGACGAGGCAGAGCAAGATAGCTTCTAGAAGGTGTAGACACCGGACTCACATGGAATGCCAGAAGACTCAAATAAGCCACCAAATTAGGGCAAACAACATCAGCCATGGTCTAATGAGGAACAGGGAGAGAGAAAGACAAAGGAGAAGCCAACAGAGTGTGACAGAACTTAAGGTGAGATTAGAATCTCTGTCAGAAAAAATGTTGTAGTGGCGTAAAGGTGGCGCAGTGGTGGAGTAGGTCATCCTGTAACCATAAGGTTGGCGGTTTGATCTCCGCCAGGTCCATTGTGTTGTTGTGGTTCTGGGCAAGCCACTTCATCTGAATTGCCCTGTATGGATGTGTGTGACTGGTGGGGGGTGTTTAGTGGTGGTCAGAAGGCTGTAGGTGTGGAATGGCAGCCACATGGTGGAAAGATGGCGCAGTGTTTGAGTTGGTAGTTCTGTAACTGGAGGGTTGGTGGTTTGATCCCGCTAAGGCCATACTGTCGTTGTGGCCCTGGGCAAGCCACTTCACCCACATTGTCCAGTATGGATGTGTGTGACTGGTGGGGTGTGTTTGGGAGTGGGCAGGAGGCGTAGGTGCAGAATGGCAGCCAAGTCCTGTCAGACTGCCCAAGGGCAGCTGAGGGCTACCACAGTGTGAATGTGAAGTGAATGAATAATGCCTTGAAAATTGTAGAGTGTCTTTGAGTGTCTAGAAAAGAACTATATAAATTGAAGGCTTTCAATTATAGCTATTACTATTTCCCCAGAGGTGTGTAATTGTAATTTTAATCTGAGCTTGATTACGTTTCAAATCATCTTCTAAAAGGAGGATCAAGCAGTTTGTTGAGTATTTTTTTAGAACATACCTATTTTTATATTTATGTAAAAAATGATGTTTTCAGGACCATTGTGTAGAAATATGGCTGATCTCTCACAAAAACCATTTCAGCCCCTGCCCTGTGACAAGAGACTTCTTCAGAATCTTACACAGTTTGCTAGTGAAAAGAGCCCCATGCATGCCCATTCAGACCACATAAAACAACAGCTCAACTATTATACATCTTAGAATAATTGTACCCACAAACAATGAAAGAAAAAATCTAAAATAAAACAAGAGACAAGAAAAAGGTTAGCTTTTAAGTAATACATTTAAATACCTGCAAATATGGCAAAATGATTCCTGAATTCTCATGCATTGTTCAAATGAGCCAAATGAGTGAATCAATTAGCAACCAATATATTACATTTGTATGAGGATACATTCTTATCCCTCAATTTATTTATCCTTTTATTTTCAAGGTCTAAGAGTTTGGGTAACTGTTTTGTTATGAATTTTCTCGCAGTATAATCACCACATTTACTCATAATTTAGTGATTGTCTGTGAAATTTGATCAATTGATTAATAATTATGGGCAGGACCATGATTAAATAAGTTATCGCTGTTCACTTCACCCAAAAGGTTGCCAGCTCTATGTTGTAAAAGTTAGTAGTGAAGTATGCATCCTGACAATTCCCGAGGCTCGAAATCTACCATTTTATTTAAGCCATATTAGATGGCTTCTGATGCAAAAGCAAATTTTTAATGGTCTTTCGGTATGCATTGTTTGTATGCACATATATTAGAGTAAATCCGGTAATCTCAGTGACTTAGTAAAACTAAAATAATATTCAAAATCAGAGCTGTTTTGAGGTCGAAGTCTGTATCAGGTAACATTCTAGTTTTTCCCCATGCTAATGCTTATTGAGAGGCATTTTATTGTTAGATTTTAGAGCTTAGTGCTCAGGTTAACAATCTAATTAGATAATTTTCCCTGCTCCTCTCAATAAAGATGATTGAAATACTTGACATGACCGTGACTGTGTAATTCACACACAGAGGTGGGTAGAAACTTGCTATATTTACTTGAGTACATTTTTAAGGGTAACTTGTACTTTTTGAGTCATTTAAAAAACATATACTTTTACTTATATGCAAATACATTTTTATTGAAAAGTTGTACTTTTATTTAGTTATATCTAACTTACATCTTAGTTTAATTTCAGTTTTGTTTCTTTGTTACATATATCATGGAAATAAATCTTATTTTTGACTTTAACAAGTCTCATGAGATGTTTAAGAGGATGATGAGGAATGATGGCAGCTCACTGGCCTCATGTTCAAAGTTTATTTCTTAAAGATTTAAAGAAAGTAAAGGAGTACATTAGAGTCATTTAAATTAATAAATAAGTTATGATCTACAAATAAATGTGAAGAGATACAATAAAATAAATCAGATTCACAAATGTGTGTTTATGAATTAAAACACAATCCACAAATATGCTTTCAAGACAAGAATCACAAGTATAAGTTCCTTTTGATTAATTTGTAGATCTGTTACTCCACATTTGTGGATCTCTTCAGCATTTGTAAATCTTGTTCTAGACATTCGCAAATCTCTCACTGTGCGTTTGTGACACGGCATGCAAAATCCTTCTTTTTAAATTGCAGTTTATAAACCTTTACATTAATTTCTTAATAATCTTAGCAATTATGCTCTATCATTCAATTATATTATTTATAAATATTTTACTTGAGTACATTTTTGATACTCTACCTACCTCTGTTCTAAAAATGAGCATAGTCCACCATAACCATCAAGTACACACTTCCTTGTAACCAAAAATTGGCCCGGAGAGGTAGAGGCAGATTATAGACATAGCAAAGACATCTGATTAAACTTAATATATCTTTAAACAAAAAAAACGAATTAAAAGAAGTTTACCCACCTCAGATTGTTCATGAAGGTCAAAACTAGCTACTGAAAAACATTGCAGTCCCAGGGGCTCCAAATTTGGGCAGTTTTAACATTTTAGTGATTTAGAAGCTTCTTATATGACTCTACCCCCGGTTGAGGTACTATTGTTCAGTCACTTCCTATTGTTCAGGGGATCACACTTCAGTTAGCTCATCCCTTGGTTTTTGTAATGCCTTTTATTATGGTTTGCAAGTATCCCCAAAAGAATATACTTTAATTTAGCCTCAAACTTATACAGACTGCTTTGTCACAAAGCAATATAAGAAAGGCAATATAAGACCCCTTTAAAATGGCAACTCATCTATGGTCTACCCCTACTCGTGTTGCCCAGTTTAGGCTAAGAATGTGCACCAGTAGATCGCTGTGACCCAACCATCAAATCAGTAACTAGGTTAAAAGATAAAAGTGCTTATTTTAGTGCTGGAATATCATCTCAGAGTGTCACTGAGTGTGCAATTCTACCTACAGTCTTGTCTCATTATGAATGCAAATGATAAAACAGTAAGCCAGGTTTTACTTTTAGGCTGCCGGTCTCAGGAGAAACAAAGTGGGAATCCGGTGTGATCTTCTGTAATCTCACGGCGACTGTACTTTGAACGACTTCTGATTTTTAATTGAACACAGTGAGCCCTGGAGACCCCTGGTCGATGTGAGAGTGAATATGTAACACTATGCAAATGCTTCATCCACCCCCTCTCACAATAATTAGGACAGGTTCCTCAATACCAATTTGTTCCTGACTTGTAGTGGCTTTCTGTCTAATGCAAATGAAGCTAGCAATATTGAGAGAAGCTCATCAGTCAGTTCATGTGAGACTGAAGATCAGAACATGTGAAGCACATCATGTGTACTTCACAGGCACTATCCTTCAGAAATCTTTCTACTGTGAGCTTTTGGATTGTGTCCCATCATGGAGTGCATTGCTTCAGCATCTCATAATGGAAGCTATAGTGCCCACATTGAGATTTTATTGGCAGGGTAAATTCAGCCAAATGCAGCTCTAAATCAATCAAAGAATAAAACAACAACAGTGTGTGCTTCAGTTGTTGGATGCTTTTAATTTTAGGCCCAATCACCCTCCATTCTGTTTTCAATCTTTTAACGATCGCTCAAAGTTGCTCCTTTGCCAATATGTCTCCTGAGAGATGCTGCTGCTGTCTTACTTGTCCCACTGTCTGATGGGAAAGTGGCTGGAGGGGCTTGGTGGATGATGCTGGTGGAAACAGGACCCTATTAATTACTGATGTGTTCTGAGAGCAGGGAAATGACAGCAGGTAAATGAGGGTTTTGGAAGAACAGCTGTAGCTCATGTTCTCATGTGTCGACTATTCTTAAAAACAAAGAGCCAACTTGGATGGTCATTTGCTGAACACGTTACAAATAGTCTGACATCATTTTGGATTATTTATTTGTTATCATGTGAAGTGGATGCATAATTTTTTTTGCAAATACTAAGCATACAAGATTGGTTTTCTGGATGAAGTCAGGGCATACAAAACTAAGTCTTTAACTAAATATTTAGTCTATTGCTACTCCAATTCTTCCACTTTTACCTTTTTACTGGTCCAGCTAATATACGATGACATCAATTATACGATTCTTGTATGTTTCATCATAAACTGTAAAGTAAAGCCTTTGATTGGCAGCTGACTGCAAAAAAGATTGCACTCCTTGTTCTCTTAATGTCTAAGGAATTTGGAAAAGGCCTGGCTTTTATCTGGGGTTTGGAATCCTGATGGTGTAGGATTGAAGGTTGTTGGACACCTTTAATTTGCATGCCTTTCCTCAGGGTACTCTGACTGGAAGTATTTTGTATAGCATAATCTCTCCAATATTCAAATTAAATTTATTCAATATTCAAACCAAATTTCCTGTTACTTTTTTTAAGTAACAGGAAAATGTCAAGAAGGAGAAAGGGAAAAGGTATCAGCAAAGGGCCCCATCCAAGTCCTTTCAACGAGTGCATGTTTGATGGACATTGTAAATATTTTTTTTACCGTCTATGTGAGGTTTCCAAACCTTAAATATTTATTCATTTTTCTGGTCTTTATTGAAGGATGACTGAAGTGGGACATCCTCAAACCCTTTAAATGATCATTAATTCAGGTATGTCTTAATTATGTAAACTCAATTAAATCTTCATGAGTTTGGATGCATCATCATCGAGAACATAAGATCGGACAGACATTCTTTGGGGGAAAAAGAGACTTTATGTTCTTTTTTTCCCAGTATATGGTCTAAACCCAGTTGTTCTGTCCATTCCGTTTGATGATTTTGACACCTGGGAGCACATCAAATATTCATCAACGTTACTCTTTAATGAGGAATGATTAAAAAATCAATTTGTTAAAGTTTTTTTGGACCCCTGCCTTTTTTGTAATGTGAACAGAGATAGCCTGAACCTTTTTTTGCCGTTAGAAAAGAGAAAGTAAAGAAGATGAATGAATGTATAACTTTGAAGCAAATTGGTCTTGTAAAATGTATTGAGAACCATAAAAGTTATGTAGCTGCTTAATGACTGTGATTCAATCATGGCACCCGTTACAAATCTAATCAAACCTATTAAACACAAACTACTTCATGAATGTGAAACTACACAAAGAATGAAAGTACATAAATTTGCAAAATTCTTCCAAAGCACTGTAGGCAGATATATATCTTGCAAGTCATGTTAACACCATTTATGAGCAAATTGATTGAACATTGCTCAATTCAACAATGGACAAAACAGAGCTCCAAATACCAATTTTGTCATCATTAAAGTGTCCATTTTAAGATTTTAAAAGGTTAATAGTTTTGTGAGTCTCCAATATGCTTTATGGGTTCATCTTACCTGTTTTCCTAACAACTCCTAAATGATTTGTGCAGCTAGTTTAGAGTTTTAAACTAAAATGTAAACAGAGACGACAGACAAGGGCTTTCAATCCCATTATTCTTTACTTAAGCATTCATGAATATTAGATTTTACAGAATTCTGTTCATCTTTCATCTGAATCTTTCAGTAGCAGCCATGCTTTATTCTCTCCTAGGCCAGGTGAAAAGATGAAGTTTTTTCTTCCTCTAATAACATACCTATTAAAAACACCTAATCTATAATTAGTGGCTGACTTGACCAACCATGGATGAGAAAACACGGCTCACTTGAATGTCTTCTCATGGGGAGAGTATAGCGGGAGATGGAGTTCCAGGTGTATGCATGCAACTAGAGGTAATAATCATTACAGTTAATGGAGAGAATATTCCGATATCACAATGTACAATGAGGTTTAGCTTGTGATTAAGTTCAGAAACTGAATCTTCCTTAAAGTCATGTTCCACACCACAAGAAAAATGATTTTCTGAAATCCAAAATGGTCTCCTTACTTAAACACACAGAATCTGTAGACACAGAACCTGTAGAATTTATTGTCAATTTTCAAAATTGGAAGTTAAGATTACATTTTTCAGTCAACGGCCAAAACAAAGCAACAAGGTGTCTTCCGTTCAATCACTTCAACATCAGAAAACATATGGTTTCTGAATTTTGAGGACACACATAGAGATTGCATCAATTATTCATCAGTCTTTCTGAGAATTGATTGAAAAGATGATTTTGTTCTAAGCAGATTCATCTTCAGTTCAGAAATAAAGATTGAGTCTCAACGTGGGATATGGGTCAAGCCTTTTAAAATAATAATAGATTTATGCTTGTCTTCAAATGAGGATCATTTCCTTGCGAGGCTCTCATCAGCAACAATTTTCTGGATTGTTATCCCAGAGCACATCCAAAGGTGTTATTTATCACACCATTGAACAAAAACGCAACAATATCTGTTTATTTTGCCCAGAAATAATGGGTTTTGCATTCTGTAGCCACACTGATGTTTGTGTTGCTGGGCTGAACTGAATTTAGACATCAATCTTCCCCCTCCCAGCTGATGATGGGATGTGCTAGGTGGATTCTGAGCACAGGTTACCCAAAAGGTCCTAGATTCCAGCACCGCATTATTTACCCTGGTGGAAGACACACACATACATTACAGACATCTGAGGAAAGGTCATAGAGAAAGATGGAGAACTGCAGTAAATTGCCTCTCCATCACATTATTGGGCTTTCATATTGCCAAGTCAGTCATGCTGGCACATGAAGGGCCCTGACCTGACTGGTTATTCTGCACACTAGTAGCATTAGCCTCAGGGTCTGATGTGTAAATTCTAAAAGCCTGGAAGCTTCAAATGAAATGATTTGCACAGCTGTTCTGTTTATTTCAGTGAAAAAAGTTCCAAAAATAAACTATGAGTGATTTATGATCATAACAATAAATCCAGTGAAATGAATGAGTTGAATGAAAGTTTAAAAAGGAAAAAATATTTCTTTATTCATTTAAGAAGTCTTCAACCTTTTAATGCCTTTATGCTGGTAATTGTTTAAAGATGCTTTATTTAACAAACATTAAGTAATGTAGCTAGCCTAAAATTGGAATACATTAAGAAAAATATCAGTCATTACAAACTATATTTTGTGGCATTTTGTCTCGAATAATAATAATTTGAATCCTAATAAGTCTGGTAGCAAATTTCATATTCTTGAGTCTTGTCATAAAATAAAAAATATTTAATTTCTTTTAAATTTTTTACATTTTCTGTTTTTATTTTTCATTTTTACCTTTTCACTAGTTCGCTTACATACAATTTGCCCAGAAAACATATGTAGCGAGATAAAGATAAGCGTACTAGGCGAGCTGTCCGTGGGAGGGCCTCGGGGAGAGAAGCGAGACTTTAAGAAATGAAGGTCAGTCAGTCCAAAAAACTTTTTGAATGATGGTTTTAAGGTGGTCTGTACTGACTGTACAAACAGTCAGTTAACAGTTAATGATGGTCTGTACAAACTTTTGGTCTGTACTGTATATCTCTACATAATTTTGTTTCATACCAGTTGACAGTCATCATTAAACATGTCTGAATCCATTCTTAAATTGCATGGCTTCAAATGCTCTCTCAAATAGCAGAATGGAGAAAAATATGACAATATGAGTTGAAAAATGTGATTAAGGAAGTCTCTAAAAGGGCCTGCAGTCAAATGTTTCCCAACAAAGTGATTTATCACCAGTGGCTTTTATGTCCATTGTTTACTATCCTTGGGTCCTGATTGAAATAAAGTGCAGGGAATGTTTTCCCAGGACATGTAATTTCTGAGATGAATGACCCATCCTCATTTGCTCCAGAGATCTCGATCTATACAGTTCAACTAGGTTCCTAGGAACCAGCAGGCAGAAAATGAACAAAGATTAGAAACATGCTGCGGGGGTTTCCCCTGTGTACACTGTAAAAAGATATCATACATTTACAGTTAATGTTAATTTACAGTCCATGGTATGATTCAGTAAAATACTTCTGTACCTTTTGCCGTAAGTAGTATTATCATAGATATTGTACAAAAATGAGTAACTTGTTTATTTGATTTTCTTTTGACTAATGATAAAGAGTCTCAAACTCTATTCCTGGAGGGTCACAGACTTGCACAGTTTTGCTCCAACTTAAATTGAACACACCTGACTTCACTAATAAAGCACATTTGAAGCTACTGGTGTGTCTCTTGAAACTGGATTGGAACAAAAACCAGCAGGGGCGAAAGTCCTTCAGAAATTGAGTTTGAGATCCCTGAGTTAGATACTTCAAAATTGTACATGTAGAAATATTGTAAAAACAAACAAACAAAAAAAAAACCTAGCTTTTTAAGTTCTATGATTACAGATGTGATCTGTAATTTTATTTAAATATAATAAAAAATCCACAATTTTTAAAAATAAGTACTTGTTTAAATTTACTTTTTAAAACTGCCTTTAAATCGATGTCACATGAATTACACTGACCACACTGTGCACTATTGATGTACCTGCTAATTGAACAGCTCATCTCCATTCTCATTTATCCCATGTTCCAAATAGTCTAAGTCAGCTGCTGATGTGGTCCTTTATAAATCAGTAAAATCAAAGGGTGGATGTTGATATAAAACCATGTTGATTATCATCAAACATAAATACTTTTCATTGATGTTTTGCTTCTGGGAATACCAGCACCTAATCACACATGCTCAGGCATCATCTATGTAGATGTTGGACCCTGGTTTTCAAAAGTCGAACAGTGTTCTGAATTTGCCTTGACACATGTTTATCTAATGGTAAATTATTTACAGGCCACTTCCTTCAAATCCCACTCTCCAGATGTAACTGTGCATCATTTCTATGTATGCAGTCAGTGAATGGACACAATCTTTCCATTGGGACTCTGTAAATTTGTGTTACTCAGCACATCAGTCCTGGTTTCTAGAGTAAATGAATAAAGTGACATCGGTTGAGTGTACGAAGGAAAAGACTCGTAGTTCAGCACAAAAGGATCAGGAAATGTGTGCGCAAGTGTGTTTGATGAGTCTGTGCAGCAGACCAGTGTTGTGTTTGCTTTAAGTCAGGGGTCTGTTTAGGAAAGATTCTCTGCTAAGCTGAACACATCGAGCTCTGGTTTCCTCAAGTGTACTTAGTGTCCAAGGCATATCTGACAGAAGGAGGATAAATCTGTCAATTTAATGTGCCCAGTGAGCAGGAACATTATGTTTGACTTCACCTGTTCTTATCTGGGCCACAGAGCCATCATGATTTTCCAGCTTCTAATTTATTCCTTCTAAAAATCGAGAATTGACATTTTTATATAATAATAATAATGAAGCTTTTTACAAATATAAAAATGTTTCAATGTACGAATCCTTTCAAAAAGGACACAGTGGTTTGGTTATAAATTTTCCTCTTCCACTGTTAGTTGTCCACATTTCTGTTTAAAGAGAGAATTTAATGATGTCTTGTTCACTTTCAACGCAGACAGAAGGATGTTTAGATATGTTGTTTAAAGTTTCTAATTATTAGAAGTGCATGACTTGCAACCTTTTTGTCTTTTGCTTTTTTGGGGGGACAAAATAACAAGAAAAGCTTACTAAAACTATAGCTTTTCCTTTTCTCATTCACTATAAGCTTTAGCCTTTCTACTCAATTTCAGAGCAATCTTCCATGTAAGCAAATGAGACTGTAAACAATAGGCTAATAAAATACTTAGCTCTCATTCTCATAATCCAAAAACAAGCATTCCAATGAGAATGTTGGTTGCCAAGTATGCTCTTTTTAGTTGGGTTGTTTAAAGAGCATTGCATTGCAAACATTCTTATTATTCAGAGTGTACCAGTTAAAATGGCTTTTCTTATGTTTCTTATTCTTATTTTTCTTATTCAGTTACTTCTTAAGTTGTCATCCTTATACACCCGTTCCCTATTTGTAGTGTATTTTTTGTTTCTGCAGCTTTGTTGATTCTGATTTGTTATCTTGTTTTAGTCTCCACCCGTTTCCATTAATTCCTAATCCAGTTAATTTTTGATCCAGAGGGTTTACTACTATGTTGTTCCATGGTGTCTAGCCTCCTCATTCCATGGTTCCTCATCTCATCATTCTTTGTTTTTTAGTATCTTCATTCCATGGTTCCTTGTCTCATTGTTCCATGGTTCTTCAACTTCTCATTTAATTTATTTTTAACATCTATTCTATGGTGTCTCTTCCCTTAGTTCTTTGGTTCCCCTAACCCTCTGTATAATTTTGTTGTGGTTCATCCCCACATTGTGTGAATATTCCACTCCTCATTCCACCCCATTTCCTCTCCACATTCCATTGTTCTCCTTGACATGTTAACTTGCTTCTTCATCTCATTGTTCCTTGGTACCTTGTCTCTTTATTCTGTGGTTTTTACAATCTTTACTGTCCTGATACACCGTTTACTTGTACCATGCTTTCTCATTGCATCTTTCTGTGACTCTGGATCTCCACATTTTGTGTTTTCTTGTGTTTTCATTTCATGTTCTTATTCCATCGCTTTGGTTCCCCTTTACCCTTTTGTCCTTGCGTATTCATTTCCTTGTTCCATGATATCTAATTCTGTTGTTGCTAGTCTCCTTGCAAATTGTCTTTTTGTTCCATGGTTCCTGCATCTCCTCCTTTTGTGACTCCTTGTCTACGCATTCTATGCTTCCTTGTGTTGCATTTGTGATATTGCGTTTGGCTCACTGCATACGTATTGTGTGGTTACTCCAGTTTTCCTCTTCATACCCCTTAGTTCTCCTTTCCCTGTGTCTCCTTATTCTTTGATTCCTAGTCTGCACTCTCCTCAAATCTTGTTTTTTTTGTTCCATGCTTCCTCATACCATCACTTTGCAATTTCTCATTTCCTCATTCTGTGGGTCATCATCTTTTCATTCTGTGGTTCCTTGTCTCCTTATTCCATAGTTTCTCAACTCCTTATGACTCATCTCCTCCTTCTGTTTTTTTCATCTTCCTTTTTCAATGTTTCCTCATCTCCTCATTCTGTGTCTATCTATCTCCTCATTTTATGGTTCCTTTTCTCCTATTTCCATGGTTCCTTGACTTCCCATCCCATCACTTTTGATCTTCTTGTTCTGTGGTGTGTCTTTTCCTTGTTTCTTGGTTTCCCTTACCCTCTGTCCTTGCTTTTTCCTTTCATTATTCCATTGTTTCTGTGTTTTCCTTGTATATCTTAACTTGCTTCATTATCTCCTTGTTCCTTGATACCTTGTCTCCTTATTCTGTGGTTCCTAGTCTCCACTCTCCTCATACCTTGTTGTCTTGTTCCACGATTCCTCATATTGTCATTCTGTGACTCCTCATCCACTCATACTATGGCTTCTTTTTCTACCATGAAAGTTGTTTGACATCACCTTGTTTCTTGGTTCCTTGTATCCTCATTCTGATTCCTGGTCTCCTGAAAAAAAAAGCTTTGCACATCATCTAATCATCTTCAATGAAGAAGGCATTTGATTCATCATGACTGGTACCTTTCATTGTTGTTTATAGAAAAGCTTCTCAAAATTCTCAGCAGATTGAACCCATATATGTTTAAAGAAACACAATGTGAATACATAACACAAGTCTGTGACTCCTGACCCTTTCATTCATTATAGATGGGGTAACTGTCAGAACTTTGTCACTATCAGTTTGAATGACAGAAAGATCCTGGATGGTATTGCCATGAATAATTCTTTAGCCGCTGCTCTCATTTGTTACAGAAGAGACAACATAGCCAAGAGGAATTCATTAGTATTGTAGAGTACCTCTCTCATGTCTGCATATCTCCTGCAGCTCTCTACCTTGTAATAAAACCTGCCCACTGGTAATAGAGGACTTTTTCTTTCTTTTTTTGTGTTCTGTAAGGACTCTGGGAAACTAATGTATTATAGAAAAAGGTAGCAACACAAAAAGGGCAGGTTGGGGCCTGTGCAACTATCTCACTATAACCTTCCTTTTGAAAATCATAGCAGCCCCACTCATCCAGTTGTTTTCGCAGCTTGCATTCTGAATGCAAGATTGTAAATGTCGGGACATGCGGGTACAAATCCTCTTGCCACAAATAATTTGATGTTCTGGTTTATTTGTGGAAGAGATTTCATGTTACGCTCAAAACCATGTAAATCAAATTCAGACTGGAACAACCTAAGCAAATTCATAGTTGCATCGAGAACATCGCTCAAACATTGGCAGGATTAAATTAATAAATTTCCATTAGCCAATTGCTTGGTGCTGGAAAGGCCCAGACTTCCATTCATCTTTCATGAATGGAAACTCCGCTCTGCATATGGACATCAAGTGTTTCTTTTATGAAAATCCGACTATTGTAGTATAGGGCTGTGAGTGATATACCAGAAAACAGCAAATAATGTAAAATTTTTGTTATATCATTATGTGATATAATAGTTATTATTCAGGTTACAACAAACTTATAATTATTAATAGCTTAATACAACTCATCTTAAAAAAACAATGTGGTTATCTCTCACTCTCGTGATTGAGCAGGTTCTCTAGGGGGCATCCCCAGGGGGTTTTATGAAAATAACTTATACTCATGCAAAGTAATTTTTCTTGCTTGATGTGGCAATATATATTCAGACTGAAGTTGTTTGGGAGTCTTGGGTTTATTATTTCATCTATTTGGGTAATTGATACCTTTTGACACTACATTTGGATTTGACCATTCATTTGTTTAATGTATTTATTCAGTTATACAGTATTTGTGGGGTGCTAAAGTTGGAATGCAGCATTAGTTTTGCAACCATAACACTTTATCTTAGTACCAATTTTGGCATTGTGGAAATGTTTTGGCATGACAATATGGAAAAAATGGTGGCACAGATGTTTGAGCTGCTGCTCCTTAGTCAGAAGGTTAATCATTTGAGGCCAGCTGCTGGCCAGTCTGAGAGGTCTTCTGTGGATGTGTCAGAATACTGAGTGCTTTGGTTTTCTTCTGCAGTCCAAAAACACATTTCAAGGTAATTCAAGATATTTCGTAACCAAATAATAGGCTGTTTAAAACATCAAAGTTTTCTATATTGGAGATTAACACTAAATAATCTATCGCAGTAAGCCTTTTGAGGTGTCTTTGAGGGGATTTTTTAAGTTAGTACTTTATACAATGATCTTTACACAGATCTAAAGCATATGAAGGCTTAAGTCTGTTCTAATGTGGGCTAGTCAAATTGTTAATTTTATGAAAGGCTGCAAACAAAAAAAAATAATTTTCATTCAAAATATCAGTTACGATTTTTAAGATGGATTTTAAAATTCAAGGTCTAAGTGTTTCTGCATTTTGAAGGGAAGTGTCCATTTATTAGTGCCTCGTGTAACAGAGTAAAAGAAGTCATCATTATTTTACAATGTTACATTTTTTTAAATCTTATTTTACATTTCTGCTTGAGATAGCAAGAGTTTCTCAGGATCAAACTTGGCGAGTCTATTAAAAGCTCTAGACTTAAAGCTCAAGACCTCTTACAGTGACCCTCGGTATGCATCTTAAGGGGTTTTTCAGGAGAGCAGCATCCAACATAACCTCCACCTCCAGCACTTAGAATGATTAGCTGTTGCGTAACCTTTAATGATGTCAAAGGGTTAAAGCCCAGTTTTAATGTAATACTTACAGTGATGATCCTCAGCAGGTTTCTTAGGCTGTTATCCAAAAGAACAATTTAGGGATATTATGGGAAGCACATTAAGTTGTCAACATCGATGTACGCTCTGTGAGAAGCTGAAGTAATGTGTTATTAAAATGAGCAGAACGTCTATGTTTCACATGGATGAGGAGGATGAAGTTAGAAGACACAAAATTGTCATTTATTTTTTAACTTGGTCCCCGTTCGGGTGATTTTATTGGGTTTCATATTTTTTGTTCTCATCATTTTCAACAATTTCTTTTCTTGATGAGGTAAAAATCAGATTTTTCAGAAAATGTGAATCTCCAATGTGTCTTTAAATCTATAGTAAAATTGACCTTATTACCTGAACCCTGACAAAAGGTCCAAGATTTGAACCTAATTAAAAGCTTTGAAAACAACAGATTGATCTTCAGTCAGTAGCTGACAAATGCTCAAGAACAGTCAGTGGTTTTACTATTAAGGCGTTCAATCATCGACCCTCACAGTAATAGAATTCTCTCACATACCTAACCCCTGCCAAGGGCTCCAGGGTCTCAAGAAGTAATATTACAGGTGCCAAAGTGTTGTTGAATTTACTTCAGGTTTCTAATTGTTAAAAAAAAAAATATATATATATATTTAAAAATACAATAGTAATATCAAAGGGGATTGTTAAAGGTAGTTAAAGGAATATATATATATATATATATATATATATATATATATATATATATATATATATATATATATATATATATATTTTTTTTTTTTTTTTTTTATAGATATATTTATTGTAGGTTTGCAGGTCATGCATAGATTTGTGATCATATAAAATAGAGCTTTGTTCACAGAAGATTGTAAAGAGATGTTGATAGCCGTTGAAAACGTCATGATAATGTGTACCAAACAGATAACAAAAAGACATGATAAAATGTCCACCTTTGTTAATGTATTTATTAATGTGTTATTTATTCATGTTGTTTTTCCATGAAGTTCTTAACAACTTTTGATGTGCTAACTAATGATTATTTCATGCATGAATTAATGTATTAAATCATTGTAATTTGTGTACAAAAAAAGTGTTACCAAAATGGCTCATAAAAGGACAAACCCTATCCCAATCTACACTTTTATCTGTGCAAAATGAGAAATAGTTTCTCAAACCATATTTTACGAGAGATGCCCAGATGTGTACTATTTCATGTAAGATTTTGAATTGCAGATTGATGGATGCTCAACTGGCTGATATTACCCACAATCCACTGTGGAGTTTTCTTTTCTTTTGGTCATATCTCGATATCTGTGCAGTAGGTATGGTTATGCATCTATATGTTGGCTGCTGGTCAGCATAAAACAATTTGAGGTGGAATAAAAAATGATTTAAGGATATACAGTCGGTATTGGAGATGGCTGAAAGCACAGCGTCATCAATTCAGAACTGCACTATATTTAAGACATGATTAAACTGGTTTGCTATTAAATAGAACATGTAAATCACAATTGGGCAATTTGGGTGGCACACTTATCCCAAATATTGGAAAATGATTCCAGCAGAGGTTCCTCAGTACCTTTGTTACCATCTGTTCATGCTGCTCTACAAAAGTTGAAACCGGATTGCAAAGGAATTTGGTAGCGGTTTTCTTTTAATAGCCCCCTCTCCCTCACCCATTCCCCACATTATCATCATCTTCTCCCACGCAGCTGCTATAATGCAACATATATGCAAATGCTCGACACATACTATTCACCAAACCGGAGTCATATGAAGCATCTTCGAGAGACAAAAGCTTCCCCAATAATAGTGTTAGTAGAGAGGGATTCAAAGAAAAATTGTCCTTGCAAGACCATTTGATTTAAGGTTGAAGTGTCACAAAGAGCAGCTTTTTGGTTTCGCACAGAGATATAGATGAGCTAGGTCTACTCATGAGGGAGAACATTGTGTAGAACGGCTGCTTAAAAAACATGAAAGATCCCTCTGAGGGACTGGACACGTCAGGTCTGGACATCTTCAGTGAAGTGCCAACCAAACAAGCTAATCTCTCAAGCTCCTGGTCTTTCTTGAAAAGTGTTCTTGCCTGCTATGAATGCATTTGGTGAGGTGAGCGATTCCTAACATCCTGCATCACAATATATGAATTGAAAGTTGAAAGTCAAAACTGAAAACTCTTTCATCATTCAACTCACTGGGGTTTCAAAACTAAATCCGCATACACAAGTAAAATGCTCTTGGAACAGTTACATCAATCATGAATGATAAATAATCAAGAACAGAAATGTAAATAAATAGCTGTATAAAGAATTAATTTTTTTATATCAAATACATTAATAGAAAGGATGACTAAACATTGAATTGGTTAAGGTTAAAGATCATTGGTTTATGATAATAAAAAAAACTTTATACTTTTATAAACACATTGTTTAGTCTGACAAATTGTAGCACCCAAACCTCTAAAAGAGTTAATGTGATCAATTCTGCAACTATCGCTTCTAGTCAAATCTTAATAATGGGAGCGTAGGCAAATAAGTACAGCTGGGCAATAATGACTTTTATTTTCCTAAATTCTAAAAATCTAATTGTATACTGCATCACTCCCATATTTCACATGCCCCTCATCTGCCAATGATAAATTGAGTTTATATGAGGCTAAAGGCATCAACAGCAAAAGGAACATCTGCCTTGAAATGTTCCCCGAAACATTAGAGAAGAAGATAAAGGACCCCTAGCACCCAGGCGTTTTCTATCTTTGTTTCTTTTCAAGATCTAGCTTGAGAAAAAAACTGGAAATGGTGAGAGGCGTGGTGAAGTCCTCCAGTTTCAAACTGAAACCCACTGGTGTGCCAAACTATGATGCAGTATGATGTTTTGTCTACTGGCAGACTTTGAGCGACATACTCTACAGAATCAAAGATGCACAGTGCGCACAGTAAGAGAACAAAATAAGTCTCCTTGCTGGCTCTTTAAGTAAAAGTAGAGCCTCCATGATTTTTATCAAGAGCAGTGGTGGTCTGGTGGATAAGGAGATCGACTTGTTATCCGAATGTTGCCGGTACAATCCCCAGAAGTTGAAGGTGGTAAGTGATGAAAATCTTTCTCTTACATCTTCAACAACCACAGCTGTTGTTGTGTTCATGGTGTGTTTGTTTACTGCTGTTCGTACACTTGAATGGGTTAAATGCAGAGCACAAATTCCAGGTATGGGTCATTTCATATCTGGCCAACTGGTCACTTTCACTATGTTTTCATATTGGTCACATATTTTATTTTGAATGAGTTTAAAAATAATTGAAAGTTTTTTTAAAGGTGGGATGGGATTTTCAAGGTTCACTTAGTTATTTCTAAAGTTTTATATTTTGTGAAGCTTCGCCTGACCTCAGACCAGAGCGATACAGCAAAGGCAAACTTTTTTTGTTTTTCGCCCAAGATCTGTGCAGTCTCACGCCTGGAGAAAATTTGCGTTGATGTTTGCCCCAATGTGGCCTTACCTATATACTGTACAGAATATGCACAGTATACATATCTCCTTGTTCATTTTTTTAAATAATAGATTTAGAGGAGTGGAAAAAGTTAAAGATTGGAGAATTATTGCAACAAACCAACAAAGTGAGGTGTTATTAAAAATGATGCCTCTGTTTTTGTTGTGGAGTAAATACTTGTGTTGGAAGTACCCTTTCAAACAACCCCTATTTCATTTTAAATTTTGTTCAAATCCAGTGGAATTTCCTGAAAAGTGTCAAGTCTAAGGAATTAAAACAATAGAAATAATTCAAGGTCTGGTAGTAGCACAGAGGGTAGTAAAGCTAATCAACAGTTCAACTCTTTATATTTTCGCCCCTGAGCAACATTGGTATCGTTTATTTATTTTCTGTAAAAATCAGCTGCTACAGATTTCATCTGGCTCTAGTCATGATGGACAAAATGTACAACGTCCTAGGGGTAAATACCTTTACTTCTATTATTAACCCAGTACCTTACCCACCTATATTCATCCAGGCAATAATCCAACCATTTTCTGATCTGATCACTTCTTTTAAGGGTAACCTGGTAGGCCTCTTCATCACATTTGGCAAATTCAAGAGACACTTTTGGCAGTATAAATTCACCTAAAATCCAAACAAACTTAATGAGACCATACTCCAGACAGTTTAGATTGCCAACTAGGATTTGTATTTTGGAATAAGATTTTGGATTTGTATAAAATCTTCATTTACCTAGCAGCAAAAGATATCATATCAACTAGACATAAATGTAACTCTTTCTGAACCGAAGACATCATGTAGTCGTGAGATAAGAAAATGCTGTAAAAAAAAGCATCAGCTCTTAAACACACGTCTCATACATTAAAACCTAGTAAAAATTGACATTTTGATCATTACCTGAGATGTGAGACATGCCCAAGAACTAAAGTGGAAGCATAATGCCTCCGCAACCATGGAAGCTGCCAGTGATGTATATAGTTTACATGCCACCATGCTCCTCAGCTTCTGCTTAATTGGGATTGATGCTGTACCAAATCAAGAGGAACGTTATAGATCTGCCTAAGAACTAGCAATGACAAGATTTACTGAGAAGCAACCTTGCATCTCCTCAATAGATTTCTTTTACACAGATAAGTGGTTCATTTTTTAGTTTGAAGTTAAGCGTTTAGCAGTTTTTCAAGTAAAATTGATATTCATTTCCAGGATCTGCAAGAGCGCCTTCATTTCATCTGTGAACCATGACTGTTAATAATGTTGTGTCATAAATACAATTTTAAGAATGGTACAGGTCACTTATTTAGCTGAGCGCCTGAATGGACGGTCATTAAACATAATCACAGGGGAAAGTTCAAAGCACAATTTGCATTTGTCAAACAGCAGCGCCAGTAATCTCTAAGAACCACATGGTTCAAAGTGAGGATTTAGTGTTTACCAGTTGAAATTAAATTAAATCATGTAAAGGCTGTGATCAAAGCTCTAAAAGGCTTCCGTTTTAAGAGTTTTTTCCTCGCATGTCTTGTGTGCTGCATGGAAGCCAATCACATGTTTCCATTTATTTTACATGATCTCTTTTTGTATTCTTTTCAGAGTAGAATATTGAAAGAGACGTGATGATTTACTGAGGATGGTTTACTTTGGAATTTGTTCTTCAGACAATAATTCATCAACGAATACATTAAATTTACATATTGTGGTATGAAAACCAATAAAAAACATTACCCTATCATGTGAATAGAGCTATCATCAGAAAGCATACAAACTTTTCAATTTAATTCATTCAAGTTAATATTTCTCTCATAAAATTACCATTGAAAATGCCTCCTAGTCACAGTTCATATCCCCCTATGACCCCTTCGTAAGTGAACAAAGGTCCATTGCATTTTAAAGTGGCAGTAATAAGATATTTTTGTGGTGTAGGTTAGAAGGTCCTTTTCTTTATTTAACCATTATAGCTGCAATCAATTTGCTGGTCCATCATGATATAGCAGTCTTATTTTATGGTGACATATAATCAAAGTACAAGAAGGATTTATTTGAAATTCATACTCAAAACCATGGGTCAGCTGCAATGATTGATAAGATTTTCTGCTATGAGGTATTATTTGGATTCTAAATTAATTAGTAATGAAAGATGTATGGTTCTTTTAATGACTACTGAATCATTAATCTTGAGCCCATCAAACATTTATTTTGATGAAGTAAAGTTAACATTGATGAAAGCAAATGAGCAACACTGAAAAACTGGAACTGATGTGAACACATACATTTCGGATTTTTTCGAATTTGCAGGAAAAAAAGTATTCCTGCTGAAACCAGTTTCCTTGTCATCTACAATAATCATATGGTTAATAAAATATGTAATTGTGAAAAATGTCTAGATGCTAAAATCTTAAATTACTCTGCTGACCATGCCAAGAACTCAAAACCAGATTATGTGTAAACTAAATATTTTAGGTAGCCATTAATATCAGATTCTGGGCTTTGTGTTCCGCTCTGTTTGTATATGCATATGTTCATTCTTGGTTCAGTTTATCTGCTATGGTGTTATAGTTTTGAGTTATATTTGGGTTTATCATTGTTTTCAGTTTATTACATTCTTTGTTCTATTTGGTTTACAAACCCCCATCATCTTCTGTTATCTCACCACACCTAAATGTTGTTGTTTTTTTGTCAGCATCACATAACACATTATCCACACTTAGATTGCTATAAAATTATAAGGAGGGGGATAAAAAAAGAAGCTTAAACTAAGTAATTTAACTGAGTAAGCTATTTCTTTATCTCATGCAAGATCCTTTCAAGTCCATTGTGTTGTTAGATCTTCCAAAAAAGTTTAAGGGCCCTTTCAGACTGTGAACGTCTTGTCTGTTCTGTTTCTGAGAATGAGAACATTAAGAATGTTTTTGTTCTTGGCTTTTTTTTAAGTAGGAAGATAAATTCCACTGTGGCAATCCTAAGTTGATCATTAATATGTATCAAACCAATCAACAATCTCACAATGTGAAATGGAGATTTAATTAATGAAATCAAATATATAATGTATAGTTAAATTATCTTGTTAAAATATATTTTTAATAAAATAAATATTATTTTACATTGACTAAAACCTTTAATTTTTGGCGACTAAAACTAGACTAAAATGTTGTAATTTTCGCAGACTAAAACTTTACTAAAACTATTGCATTTTGAAATGACAAAAATGTGACAAAAAAAGGCATTTTCTTCAAAAAGACTAAGATTAATATTAAAACTTAGATGGCTGCTGAAAACAACGTTGTACATAAGGGCATAAGAGTCTATCTTGCACAGGGAGCCTTCTTTGAAGATTTCACTTGAAAATGGTCTGGTGGATAAGGAGGATAAGAAAGGTTGAAGGTTCGAACCCCAGATCCACCGAGTTGAAGTTGGTGTGAGTGATGAAACACTTGCTCTCCCATCTTCAAAAACCACAGCTGTAGTGTCCTTGAGCAAGGCCATGGCTGCCTAATGCTCCGGGTGTGTGTTCACGTTATGTTTGTTCACGGCTGAGTGTGTACACTGGGGTGGGTTAAATGCAGAGCAAAAAATCCAGGTGTGAGTAACTCTATATCTGGCCAACTGGTCACTTTCACTTTACTAATCATGTCAATAAGGCTCCACTGGTCAACTAGCTCCCTCTCTGATATGTCACGATATTCCATTTTACACAAAGTGAAAAGACAATGCTTTGTTCCATTGCCAATAAAGGACACATACCATTTTACTGCACATTGATTGGGCCAAATTGTTTAATTGAAGCTTAATCTAAACAACGGTGCAGCTAGCCTTTTCACAAACCTCTGCTAAACTGCTATCTTGACTTTATCATCTTCATTACCAATCCTCCATATCATGCATATTCATAATTTCTGTGCACCTTCCTTTTCACAAGCCTGTTCATGGGTCTTGAAATGCCATGACTATCTGTTGTGATCCAGCTAAGTCATACACATACCAGGTCTATTGACATGCATGTCAAGAAGTACAGTAAGTTTTAGTGTCCACATCCATGTTGATGATAAAACTGGCTTTTGAACAAATGCCCTTTAAAATTATGAAAGTGAAGATGTTGGTATTGACACCAGGAAGTCATATGGCTACTTAAAAATCCAGCAGTGCAGAGAAACCTCGACTTGAATTTCCTTCATAGTATGAAAAGATCACGCCTCTCCATCACTATCATTAAATCTCTAGTATTAGTAGAGAGCAGTTCACTGAACTCTGTGATAATGCAGCTGTGCAGGTCTTGGCAGAGAAAATTATGCACTTTATGTTTTTAGTGCTCAAGTTTCAAAGACTGCTTGTACCAGTCATGGACAATTTTCCTATCTGGCCTCTATCTGCAGGCTGTGTAGAAGAGGAAAAGGGGATCTGAATCCTCTCCTTCATTCAAGTGCTCTGTCACATTTTTTTTTTCTTTTTCTTTGTGAGTCCACAACCTAAAACATGCAAATAATATAACTATAGTTGTTACTATGTATGTCCACAAATTAGCCATGTATAACATGTTAATGGTTATAAACCATTCTTCTTGATCTTTAGTTTTTTCGGAGTAACAAGACTGAATATATATTTTCCGAATTCAAAGAGAACTCCATGATCCTAAAATTTACTATATTTTGAAAATCTCTTCTGCAAATGAAACATTTAGTAACCCTTGTGTTCTCGTGTTTGATAAGCTGCTTTGACGCACTTGCAGAAAAGTGCTGTATAAATAAATTTTTATCGATTTATTGATGTCTGACATGCCAAACACTAATATATGAAGGTGCTCTATGTCAAAGTTTTTTGTGGTAGATTTAAATTTAGTTCAGCTGGCAGAAGATTCTTTACAGACATAATTAAGGCTCATGCAGTAATTTCAAATGATGAATAGGCGCCAAGACCTTTTTTATAAAGCATGAATCACTGTAACAAAAGCTTATGAAGCAAAACAATTGGAAAAACCGCTTAACATTTAGTATAAAACCACTTTATAATTTACCTGCTTGTGCTGACATGAAATAATACCTCAAATCACGTGGCTTTTGAGAAGTGAGCTATTGTGTTTTAGTAGTCTAGCTAGCAATTTCAACCTGTTCAATTATCACAGAATAATAAACTTGGATAGAAGCATGGGCCAACATGGATAGAAGCATGGGCTGTGCTAACGAGTTTTCAGTAGCATATGAATAAAGCGTAAAGATAATGCCTTCTTTAAAATAATCAGTCTATGAAATCTATTTAAATTAAATACATAAAACTAACACTAATACAATACATGAAAAAATGTTATCTGCAAACTGCACATTATTCTGGAGTTGACTATTTTTTATATATTTTTGTGGTATAATTTGCGTTTTTTTCTTCATAATTGGAAAAAAATTATAAAAAGAGTGTCATTGTTCTGGGGGCATGTCTGGCTGGGAGCAGACCACAGCCTATTTACCCTGTTTAAGTTAAATTTTATTTTTTTGATGTTTCAGTTTCATATGTACGAGTGTGTTGTGTTAATCAAATGGTACAAACTCCTATAACTATAATCTGAACACATTTGCATCTCATGGATTTATTTTGCAAACCAGACAAGTGTTAAATTTCCCAGTTAGTCCTTGTGTGACAAATAAAAGGACAAGAAGACAAATTGCCTAGTTATAACTCCTGAAATCCCAGGTTAAACCACAGTATTGGATAATGTTTTGTTATGGAATCTAATAGTTTGTTGTAGTAACAATTGTAAGGTATTTTTGTTGTAATTTACATTTTTGAATTCTGCAGACTGTTTTATACAAAGGGTCTTACACTAAGGGAGAGCCAATATCCTATTTGTTTTGCTTCTAAAAGTGAAGATGTTTTGCACCTGAAAGCGAAGAGTTTTAGTTTCTTTTTGAAAGTTGGTAGTGTTAATGCTTTTTTGACTGGATAAAATAACTTGTCCCACCAACCAGGGACATTGAGGCAGAAGGTTTTATGGGCAATGGTGTTTGATTGCCATTGCCAAAGGTTAAAAAAAAAACAGCACTGCCTTTTCTCCATTGAAAAACTAAATTTCACTTGCTTAGTATTGTACAAAAATGTTTTACATAGCATTTTATTGGATTAAATAGTTGAGCATTAACAGTTTGTTTAGATTTTGTTCATAATAAGTCTACTTTTGAAAAAAGAAGTAAAGCTTCAAGCTATAAACTATGCGCAGCAGTATGCACTACACCCCTAGAGCTTCTGATGCATGTACAGACTTCCAGACTGGTAAACAACTAATTTACAAAGTAGCAGAGTTTGAAAAGGCTCCAAAGCCAGCAGCAAAATCCCCAAATACTAATAATCCCTGTTTGTTAAATAATTTGTCCCACGCCATCTGTTTCAAGAATAACTATTGTGCTTGCAGATCTATTCAATACATCCAAAGGATATACTCTAATGTGTTTGTTCATTAATAGTAACCCTGCCTTTATCAGATTTGATGGGTTGTTTTTGGTAAGTAGGTACTGTGGGGGTGTGACACTCTCAAATTAGTGCATTTGATTGACTTTTCTTTGATAGAATTTGATAGAATTTTCTGCTCTATGCTCAGATAGCAATGAATCCTACCAGTGTATCCATGAATGTTCAGATAGCAGTGAATCCTACCAGTATATCCATTGCTTTAATCCTTGAAGCTTTTAATGATGGCTCACTCATGAAGGAACTTGTCATTACAGGAAAATGTGTCTGCTATCCCTTTGTCACTTGATGTTCTATGGATTTACAGTCTTCTATTGACAAAGTGCATGAAGATTAACAGCAGATAAGAGTAAATTTGGTCCACTGATGGTTCTTTTTAGTAGATACTTCAAAATGGGTGATTTTATAATTCTTTTTTTTTCTAAATGTATTAATCTATTTTTTTTTCCTGCAGTCAAGAATAAAATAAGAACTAATCTCAAAATATACAAAATTATAGCTTTCTGTTGTGCTCAATATTATTGGTTACTTGTGGAGTAATTTATTGCTATTAGAAAACACTTCTGTGGTGACTGGAACATACTGTAACATATTGGAACTTATTGGATCTACTGGTATAATCAGTCTGTGGATGATGCAGGCAACATGGGTCTGCACTACATCCTGCAACATCTCGACAAACCAGGAACTTACGTGAGGATCCTGTGTGTGGACTTCAGCTCAGTGTTTAACACCATCATCCCATTACTTCTTCAGAATAAACTCCACCAACTCTCAGTTCCCGACTCTATCTGCGAGTGGATTACCAGCTTCCTGACTGGTAGACAACAGCTAGTGAGGCTGGGAAAATTTACTTCCGAAACCCGCACCATCAGCACAGGCGCCCCCCAGGGATGTATTCTCTCCTCGCTACTCTTCTCCCTCTACACCAACAACTACACCTCCCAAGACTCCCCGTTGAAGCTCCTGAAGTTTGTTGACGACACCACTGTCATCGTCTCATCCAGTATGGCAAGGAGTCTGCATACAGACAGGAAGGGGTATATATTGCATCACATCTAAGCAGTTGTTCTGCAAATGTGAATACCACAAAAAGAACCTTACTCTGATCCGAGTTCTTTCTCTAAGCTCCTACTATGTGTGGATTAACTGATGTCCTGGCTCACTAATAATTTCTCCATCTTAATTCAATAAGTGATGGTTTATGGTGTTTGGCAATGGTCTGGGGGACCATTGGTTTATCTCGTTTCCTTAAAATGTATGGTTCATAATTTGAGAATTTTTCTTCATCATGAACTTAAATTCAGTGATCAAGTTAGCAATGTTGTGAGAGCATCTTTCAACCATCTATGCCTATTAAGGAATGTAAGAAACTTTCTTGATAGATGAGACCTTGAGTGAATTCTCATGCCATGATTAGTTCAAGGCTAGATTAGTGTAATTCCTTGTACTTTGGCATCAATAAATTGACATCAAACAAATTCTGCCATTTGTCTGGCACATCTAGCCTTTAACTGGCATTAACAGAATATTGATTGTAAGCGTATTGAATGCATGTAGAGATTATGTAAATTGCTTGGTTAATTCAAAACCTTTCCCCCACAGCCATAACTCCAGTTGAGAATTCTTCCACAAAACCTAGCCAATAATTTCAATGGATAGTTCAATTATTTAAGCTGAGCCCTTCCTAGACTATAAGCAAGGTGATGGCCATTTTCTCCCTCTATTCCCTTTAGTCCTTTTTTCTTCACTTCCCAGACACAATCATGCACATAGGAGAGTTACCTGCATCCCAGGTTTCTCCTGATAATTTATAAATTGTTTTCAGCCTCAGCAAAGAACATCCAAGGATCGACTCAGTATTCAAAATCATAGATTCACTGAGTAGTATGATAAAGTTGGAGCATGTTCAAGAAAAAAAATTGTAAACTCAAGTGTGTACCCCTTTGTAAGGTGGTGTAAGAAGTTTAAGGAACTAGATGCTGAAGAACTTAATTTTGGCACATTCCATCTTGAACTTCGTTAACTTTTTAATGCTTTTTTTGTCTTGTAAATTTTTTTATAAAGTTATCAAACCTACAAGAATACATTTTTGTCTCTGATTTAAAGCTTGTATAAGTCACTTACTTAATTGATCCTAGCTACATGTTTGTTTTGTGTTTATTTAAAGTTAATCCTTTTTGTGTTAATTCATAATATTTTCCCTATTGATCTAATTTTCTTATAATTCAGTCTAAAACATGGGGTTTGTAAACCATAAAAATTCTTGGAGTGGTAGAATTGTATTTAATATGGCACAATACACATAGGTTGACATTAAATTTTCATGCACATAGGAGAATTTGGTCCATGATGGTTCTTTTTAGTAGATACTTCAAAATGGGTGATTTCATAATTCTTTTTTTTTCTAAATTGATTAGTCAATTTTTTTTTCTGCAGTCAAGAGTAAAATAAGAACTCATCTCAAAATATACAAAATTATAGCTTTGTGTTGTGCTCAATATTATTGGTTACTTGTGGAGTAATTTATTGCTATTAGAAAACACTTCTGTGGTGACTGGAACATACTTTAACATATTGGAACTTATTGAATCTACTGGTATAATCAGTCTGTGCAGGCAACATGGGTCTGCACTACATCCTGCAACATCTCGACAAACCAGGAACTTACGTGAGGATCTTATAATTCAGTCTAAAACATGGGGTTTGTAAACCATAAAATTTCTTGGAGTGGTAAATTTGTATTTAATATGGCACAATACACATAGGTTGACATTAAATTTAAGGTTATTTGGGTCAGACATGGTCCAATTGTGGTAAATCTTTGGTCATCAGAATCAGGGCTTTGTCCATCCATGCCCTGTGTCCCAATCAGCGCACTATCCACACAATTATGAGTGCTAAACAAGACTTAGTGTGGCCCAAACTGTAATATACATACAAAAGTATCTGAGCGTTGGACGCAGGGATGTGTCGTAATTCAGTAATTCAGTGTACAACCTTGGTCAAGCAAAACCTGGGCCAAGTAAAGATAGCTTTGTGGGATCATAACTTTTATCATCTTCATGAGCTCATCATTATCATTAGATGAATGGATAACATCACTGAGGTTGATTGCAGAACACCAGAGATGCTCATTCTCATCAAAGTATGAACAACTACTAAAATTAACAGTGAAAGGTTGAATAGGGCATGCTGTAACATTGATAAAGCGTTTGAAGCATCATTTGATATTTTGTGTGGGTGGATAGACTAAATCACTGTCATTTTACATCCATATACCACACAGATAACACATGTGATATACAGTAGCCATTTGCATATTAATGAATGCTAATGTCTCATGCATGTCTGAACAATATTCTATGATTAATGCATGTGGGAACTGATAGCACTTGTGCTTTGCTACCTCTGCCACATGATTTTTAATCACAAAGAATGACTCTGGTGGCCAGGATGTTGGTGGATCTAATGAAAGCTTGGCTTCTTGTGCATGACCCTGATTTAATTTACTTGAACAAGCTACTTCACTTTGTCATTAAGTATTGTGGTCATGATGTGCTTGATGAAACAACCTGAAATGGTGGAATTGAAGAAAACTGGGTATTATACTGAGTATATTGTGCATAAGTTTTGTTTTATTATTTCCCTATTAATTATTTTATTTAACATGTGTAAGTACACTAGGAGGTGTCACAGTGGTGCAGTGGGTAGCACGGTTGCCTGACAGCAAGAAGGTTGCTGGTTCAAGCCTCAGCTAGGTAAGTTGACATGTCTATGTGGAGTTTTCATGTTCTCCCCGTGATCATGTGGGTTTACTCCGGGTGCTCCACAAGTTCAAAGACATGCGTTACAGGTGAATTGTGTAAACAAAAATTGACCATAGTGAATGTGTGTGTATGGATGTTCCCGGTGGTGGGTTGCCACTGTGGGCTGTCTAAAACATGTGCCAGATGAGTTGGTGATTCATTTCACTGTTGTTATCCCTGAAAAGGGACTAAGCCGACAAGAAGATGGATGGATGGAAATACACTAGCCAAATACAATGGACATCATGAACCCACCATATCAATTAAATAAACTATAGACCTCATAAGCTTTGAACAACTTCACTGATGTTAACTACAACACAAAATCAAGTTAATTAGAACCCAAGTTGACTCGTACAGGTTCATTTGGCTAAAACCCTCAAGCATCCGAAAACAGAACCAACAAGACAATAAATACAGAATACAAGTACAAGGAAACTAAATTTAGTCAGGGATCCACCATAAATCAACCTACAACCACTCACAAAAACCCTTCAATTTCTATAATTCTCTATAAATCCATTTACAATCAATTTCTCCAGTGTCAAGCAACAGTCATCTTGCATAACTGCACTGACTATTGTATTGTTCTTCTAAACTTTACTCTATCTGACTTTCTCAGTCCCCTGTGTCACCTTCACCAGCACTTTCAAGAAGCGTTCTTTACTTGTCATTTATTGTAATGAGTATTTTAATAATCTGTGTGAATCTAGCCCTGAGCTTGTTTGGACTATGAGAACTTTATGCTTCGACTTCTTTGAAGTTACTTTTTATAACTTGGCCACTGGAATTTGAAAAACAATAGGTATACCAAATAAATGCATTTTTCATCAAGATGTATGCTTATTAGCTACAGAGAGCTGGAGATTGATCAAATCAAGTTAAAGACTTTCTTTTAATATTTACTTATACAAATAGATGCTTGACTTTGAAAAAGTTAACTCAATGTACTGCTGGTAAGCTAAAGGCTCCACAGATTTTTTCCATTGATATTACTTTGATACAGTCAGATTTGATGCATCAAATTTTTCAACCCTACATTTTTTTACTTGGCTCAACTTATCACTGACAGCTTGATTAATCCAGACTGCAACAGCCATCAACAATGTGAACACAATTAGACAATTATAAATCAGTCAACAACTAAAATAGTTTATTGACTATAACCAAATATCTTTAATTATTATTTTTTTTTTTACAGTGTACAAGGTGTGGTTTTTCCTCTAAATTAGAGCTTCAAATTCTCCCATGTATTATGACATGAGGCAGTAGCATTCAAATATCAATAATATTCTAATAATGAGCTGTTCTATTAGCATGCGATAATTAAACATCCACATTCTTCTAAGTTTTTGGTTTGATTTTAAGTGTGCTTCGGGTAATTGAAATGAACCAACCTGACGGAAGGACTGGAAAATTGTTCAAATGATCTTCCTTCTTAAAAAAAAATATAAAAAGTATGAGATACCAAGTGGTAAACCAACATCTGTTAGAGGTGATTGAAGGTCAATTGTGTTTGTGTGTATTCCTGGCTATACTAACTTACTTAGTATATATCGTAAATGCCCACTAAGACAGAAATACCAGTGTGCGTGTGTGAAGAAATATATTAGAATAAAACATGTTAATCTTGTGCTGCTGGTGTGAGCAAAGCGTTCACTGTATATAACAGGTGCGTCCCATGTGGAACTAGCTGGAAAGCTCCCGCATGCAGTGCGCCGAGCGATCATATCTCTGCAATGACCGCAAGAGCCAAAAGATGAGGAAATTAAACAAAACAAGCTTCACACCACGCAAGTCTTCATGATGCCAAAGCATGTAAACCCCACAAACTTCTGAAAAGCTCTGTTTACAGTTAGCCAAGAAAAAGCAGTAAAAGAGTAAACGTATGTTAGCATGGCTTACAACGTTAAAATATGCTGATTGACCTCATTAAAACTTGTGTAAAATTAAAGAATCAATCAGCAGATGTAAAAATCATTGTTTCTCTTTGAGCGTATGTGAGTTTCCATGTCAGACCCAGGGGTGTGCAAGCTCTGTACAATCCGCATGTACAATCAATCAGTCACTAACAAAACATGTTGTAAATAAAAAAGTCTGTGATTCTTCGGGATGAAAGAGAAAGGGGTATAAAATGACATCTGATTATAAGAACAAGTGAAGATGTAACTAATGACTAATGATTCAGATTCTGATTTTAGCCGATCCAGGTGCTCACTAATAACAGCACTCATGTATATAGAGCCTGAATAAAATCATAGCATTAATGAAACACAGTATTAGGAGTTATTCATAATATCTATTTTATGCTCAACAATGATAATTAAAAAACTGTGAACATAAAATATGAGAGAAAAACAATTATAAAATAACACCAACAACACTGTGTTAACATCAAATTGTAAATAAACAATGAATGCAGCAGCTACTTTAATGTTTTATTTAAAAAAAAAATCTTAATTGGTATTAAAAAGTTTTATAAAACAATATTTTACCCCAAAGTTTTACTCTTAACTTTACCTCACTATTACTTGCTCTTTTTTATTCTCCAGAGCAGAATGTGTAAGAGAAAAGGATGTTTTACTGAATATTAAAATTGTTATAAAATATATTATTGAACTGCACTTAAATATAGCTGAATAGTAGGGCTGATATGCTGGGACTATACTGTGTGTATGTTAATGTTGGTGGTAATTTTTTTCTTAGGTAATACTTGGTGAAAAAAGTTTCCACTGCTATAGATTATACAGCTTTTACAAACATCCAGAAAAAGATTAGACACTTTTTGGCTCTGTTTTTCTTTCAATCAATCAATCATCTGCCTAACAGAGCTGAGCAATATTTTAAATTGATTAAGTGATGGCTTCAAGCTTTGTGTGTTCCAGTGTGCTGTGTCGCTCAGTTTGTATTGTTCTGTATTTATGGGAACATCTGAATAAATTTTACCACAGCTTGGCTTTTTTCTAGTCATTTGACACATCAAACTTGACTTAAATCTCCACTGTCACTGAGAAATATGTGTGTCAAATTATGATTTTATTTGCTTGGAAAGATAAAACCTGTAGTTTCCACACTCACATTACCATAAGCCAAACTGCGCACTGGGTCTAAAACCAGTCCAAATTAAGTTTTGGTACTTAGCTGAGAAATAAGCCATGCAGCATTGTGCATTCGACAATACATTTCTCCTGTAAAAGTAAGCTGATTAATGCTTAACATGGATTACATAGTTTAAATCCTTTACATGGTTTCCCGTCAATGGGTTACTGTCCACTTATGGACTGTCACCAGTATACCAGCGCTATTTTTGAACTGCACTTATACCTGCACTTTAATTTGTTCCTTCAACTTAGAGGTAACATTAGAACTCTTGAAATTCCTGAACACATGGAAATGGATCCATAACTCCTTCTTCCTCCTCCATGTTTACACAAATTACGCACCAGACAAGTGCCTGTCTTGACGTCAATATGTCTGCATTTTTTTAATACATGATTTGAATAGACGGGAATCACAAGACATTCTCTTTTGCCAATGAAAAATGCATAATGAGAAGAAATTAGCAATTTCAGGGTGAAGAAAAGTAGTCCAGTAAAACAACCCATGCAGCAGTAAAAATTTATTAAATGAAAAGGAAAAGTAAGCATTTTTTAAAATCCTCACTAAATTACACATTCTTACAAAACATTCCCGATTACAGTTATTTGTTACTTTACACCACTGACAATTACAAAGGACCAAAATGGATTCAACCACAAGCTGTAAAAAATACCTACATATTTGTGTTTTACAGTTAGTATACACTATTTATGGTCTTATATAAGCTTAGACCTCATTTACAAAAAAGGCTTTGTTTAGCTAATTTTCAATGATTTCCTATTTCAAATTATTTTTCAATTTAATTTGAAATATTGTGCAATTGTGTGTGATTCAGTCAGATACCTGAAACCTAAATTTTATGAGACTTCTCATGTTTGTTGGGTATATTTAACAAATTTGCAAAATGATGTAAATTTTTTGCATTTAACAAATTTACAAACTGAACGAAAAAGAAATGAAAACAATTTCTGCTGAGTTGATTATTCCAGTCATAATACAGAGATGGGAATTTAAATGATATTTTCTAGCTAAGATATAACATCTACAGACAAGAAGAACTCATTTTAAGGGCCATTAAAGAACTCAATGCATTTCTAATGAGAGAGATGATATTTTTCTCTCTTACTTTTATTCACTTTATCACCTGTGAAGTTTCAGCCAAGCAAAAAAAGAACATGACTAAGAGACTTTAAAAACTATGTCCTATGTCCAAAAAGTTATTTTGACTTTAAGCGATATAACATTTTCATCAACCCTTAAAAAAATGTAATAATAACTTGCCTTGTTTTGAGTAGAAAATATTCCTTTGGCGTCACAGAGTGGCCGTTTTCTTTTTCTGAAAAGTTATAAAAGAGAATGACGTCCGTTAGAACAGAGTGGGCTGATGTGGCTATAAAAGAATGATGAGCGCTCATTTACTTCTATGTTACCATGGTGCAAACAGAGTTGTACTCAAAGTGTCATCTCTGCTCAGGTGACACACGGTAGGCTTTTTCACTTCAATGCTTCCATATGCTGTGTTCTTCACACATGAGAGCCATGGGCCCCGGGACAGTACAGGAGCTGCTCTCAATAGACATGTCCCCACATTCACTCTGTCTCCAGGGCTTGCATGTGTGAGATTTCCGTCTTTATTCTACTACATATGGTCTGTTCTCTGTCTCTCAATGACGCTGGCAAGAAAAACACAAAGAACAGAATGTACTTGAGGAGTGCTGTGTGAGACAAAGGGTGCTTTTATGAAAACATAAAATGTAGTGGTAGATTATTTCTTAGACTGTATGACTCACTTATGATGAGCAATATGAGACATTCCAGTACATTATTTGTACAAGGTGCCATGGAAATAAAAGACGTTGGCATTTCTGCAGAACTGTTGGAAAATGGAGAAGTGGTGTATCAATTTATTCTGCAATAGTAATGTGGTAGTGTTTAAATTAGTTATGTGTAGGGTAACCTTTACAGTAAGGTATGGGGTGAGTTTGTTTTGCTGAAATAATAATGGAGGTTTTAAGAAACAACTATGTTATATTATTGTGGATTATCAATCCCTATGGTCTGTCGGCAGATACCTCTCAAAGGGTGACTTGTCCAAACCAAATGTGAGCTGGAGCCACCTGACCAGGACCAAATGAGTAAATGAAGTTGGATAATATTTCCAAGTAAAACGGTGTACAGACAATATGTTGAATTTTAAACTTCTCCATCTAACAATTATAAACATCACTATATGAAGTTCCACAAATGCAATTTCGGGATGAGAACTCATGTAATTAGCTATGTCAGGTGCAGGAGAAATGGAGGACAAAAAAAGTGACATCTCAAAAATGTTAATTAACGATAAACTTCTGGTGACACAGCAGCCAATGAATAACTCGAAAATATCTTGAACAGGTGGTCCTGTCTTCTGGGCTCCATGAAAAGAACACAAGTAACCCCTCCTGGGGAAACACCAGCAGACAAAAGAACAGAGAAGGTCTCCTTCAGAACAGCCTCCTTCTGAGGAGCATATAATCACTTGTTAACAGTTTGAGGAGAAACACAGATCCCACCACAGGACTCAACATAAACTGGAAACAGACGGACTGCAGAGGAGCAGATTGTGAAGCAAACACTGGGAATAGCCAACACAAAATAAGACAATCTTCCAGCAAATGGGAGCGACATGAGACTGGTCTAAGTAGAGCAGATAATGAGTCAAGTGATAGGTGTTCACAGACAGGGCAACACATAACCAGGTGAACCTAAGCACTTGGATAATCATGCAGGGAGACTGATTAGCAAAACCAACCTTAAACCCCTAACAAGCAAAATATCTACAGGTTTTTTTAAAAATCTTTCTTGTCTGCTCCCAAAGGTTTTAAACAGTAGCCACTTCACTTACATTTTGACAATTAAATGGGAAGCTCTCTTCTCCACTCCACCTCTCTGGAAGGAGGTTCTTTGCCCTGAGGCCTATTCAAGAACAGTTTCCCCAGTAGGCTTATGCCAATCTCAGCATATTCGCTTGCATTTTCTGGGCTAATTCTATGTGGGCAAACTTGTGAAATTATATTTTGTTCTTATCAAAAAAAAAAAAAATTCTCATTAGCCAAACACTCTCTTGCTTCTTCTCTAATTTGTGCAATCATGTTGGACAAAAGGATGCCCTGTTCTTTTTAAGTGAATTTAATGCTGTGAGGTTGGTAACACCTTTCAGTAAAAAGCGTATGATGTTTTAAATGGCTATTGTAAGAATAATGCACCTTAACACAAGTTTGTGTCACTGCATTTGCAAACTGCTGCATCTTCAAGATGATAAACATTCACTCATCTCCAGTATTTGGACAAGGTGAAGCAAGTGTTACAGTACAGGTCTGAGACATGCCATGTTAAATTGGGTTCACGCCCAAATGACCACCTATGCATCCAATAACCCTGTCAGGTGTCAGGGATTGTCCCATGACATGAGTGCCCAAGTTGCACATCATCATTCAAACCATTCACATGTGCACTTGTGCATACCCTGTTCTCCAACGTAGGCAGTAAAAACCTCTCCATGACATTCATGCACATATCAGGACACAGACTCAGACATAGATACAGGTGAGGTTAAAAGTCATTACTCTTATTTCTTTTAAAATACAAATTGCCAGAATGTCTTGTTTATTCTGTTTCTGAGATTGGTTGCTCCCCTCCCAAATCCCCTGGAGTTTTATGGAGTGGAGTCTTGTGGATGTTTTTACCACAGCCTCCATATTTGCACATTTACAGTGCAATTTGCAAGATGAAAACATTTTTCTTCACCATGTTGCTATCTATCATGAATAAACGAGTCTGTTTTTATGTTACATCGAGCACAGGCATTTCCTCTTTTGAGCCACATGTCCCGCCTATCTCTCCGCTAGACTGCTTGAACCCTTTCTGAGATTACCACTGGAAGTGGTTTTGATAACGGTTTCTGAAAACAAAAGGATTACTTTCACACTTTCAGACATTAGGCAATAAACCGCTACCAAAGCCAAGTGTTTTTTGGAAACAGAATACAGATGCTACGCTTAAAGGGCCTTCAAGCAGCAAACCTGAAACACAGGTTTCTAAGATATAAAAGCTTTATAGGCAAAGACAGTGCAGCAGATGTGGTTAGGCAGTAGTACTAGTATTAAGAAAAGGTAGCTGTAAATTAGTAGAAACTACAGTAGAACCTATTGATGTAAAGTAGCAGAAACTATAGATCTAATGACCTCATATTTTATTGATTCCAATGTTATCTGCATTTACACACAAATATCTAATTATCACAGGTCTTTCTCTGTCTCTTACCCGAACATCATTTCAAATGAACCAGTTGTATTTGTGCACCTCCCTTATGTCTGTGTGATGACCCAGCAGCAACCCCTCACTGTCCCTCCAGATGCATAAAAGTATGTGACTGAATTTGTAATTCCTTGGCTGTTCACTTGAGGCTGGGTCCAGAAATAAATAGATTCCCATTGACACTTATGCAAAAACAAATATTTTTACATCCAAAAAGCCTAATTTTAACCCTTATGATGACTCTGAAAGAAGGTGATTTTTATCCATTTCTTTAGGACATATTAAGATTTAAAGGTGGGATACTTGCGTGTAAACAACCTAGCAGAGATACAAGACAAAACAAAGGGTGGTGACACAACCTGGAGGAAGACAATTCCAGTACAGCAAGTTATTTTGTCACCAGAGGAGTTGTTAGAGTTGTAACTCCTGTGGCTTCCCATTGTTTGTTTACAAAATGAGTGTCAGATGCAAACAGTTGTTTAACTGTGAGTCCCTGAGTGGCCAGTCGCACCACTGTTTGGCCAGAGTGCCTTTCAAGTGCAAGGAGCATCACTGCATTAATATTAATAGCAGATGTGTGAAGCTAGCGAAAAGCCACCAGCAGACATGTCGTTCAAGTGAGTGTAAGAAACTGAATTATGTCATTGTATGATCTGCTTGAAAAGACCAAACGAAGCACAGGAACCAATGCGAACTGCTATCTTTTCACAGGCTCACCATGCAAAACGAGCCAATTGAAATGACAATGCAAAGAGCCAAAAACCAGTTCAGGGTGTCAGAGTAATATGTGCCCCGCTGTGTTTACTGAATCTGCATATGAGTGTGTTTGATTATCAGAAGCCCATGGGACTAGCCCTAAATTTACACCTACATCTCACCAGCTTTGTCTCTCGATGAGCCTCATCTTTTCTCTGAGAGAGCCAATCCTGTATGCCTTAAATATCTAAAACTCCAAACAGCTTTGGCTAATGCTCTCCTGATTCGCATTCCTAATTAAGTCACACCTCTCTGGGAGGAGATTGGTCTGAACAAGCTTTCAAAAGTAGATAGCAGACTGAAATCCTGGCCCTTTTGTCTCTGAAATCGGCCCATGAAGGAAGAGCTCTAAAGCTTCCTTTTCATGTAGTAAACTTGAAGTAAACAATAACTCCTTATTCTTGGTTCATATTTCATAAGCTGTATAATGTAATGCATTGTTTATACACATCAATGATAATAAATGTTTGAACCTTTTTCGGTCATTCTTCTTTTACTGAAACACATTTAAGGGTTAATAAGAATATTAACGTCAAGTCTAGTAAATTTAAAGGTCACTGAGTGGGTTAAAACTTAATATTATCATTAATAATTAACATGCTAATTTATTTGGCCGTAACCAAGAATAATGGTAAAGATAAAACCTTTTAAATCAATAATGGAGTCAGATATATAAATTTATGTGAATTTTTAAAAATCCTTTAGCACTGTTTCAAGACAGAATACGTGAGCCTTCAGTCCCGACTGGTATCCGTTTTTGGGCCAAGCACCGGGACCCTACATGAGCAAAATTCCCCCTCCCTTTTTTTCATATTTTTTTATTGTTTATGGGAGTAATTGACTCTGGACACTCAAACACCAACATGATATCCTTTTCACTATCCATTCTCTTCTGTAAACTTCTTCTCCACTAATTTCTGTAGTGAGTCGATGCAGGCGTATATCGAGTGCTAGCCAGTGGCTCTTTTATGTACACTGAACATGTGATAAAAAGAGGCAGATTTCGTTTGCCAAACACAACTTATATTGTGACAAACCAAGATGACATGGCAGAGTGGATCTTTTATTTTTTACACTCTCACCAACTTGATGGCCAGATATGTGAACTCCTGTCAGTACCTATTATTTTGGGCTTGAGGGTCATACACGTGTTCCATTTCGCACTGTTTATACACATAGTTGTGTGGTGGTCTATTTTGTTTTCTTCTAAAACCTATAGGTGCAATTATGCTTACTACGTCTATGCTGTATCATATCAGTCAATGATGATAGATGTATAAACACCTTTCACTAATAGTCAAATATAACTCTGCAGCTCGTCTTATCTTCAAGGAACCGAAGCGAGCTCATGTTACCCCCAATTGCAGCTCGTGTTAAATTCAAATCACTGATGCTGGTATACAAAACTATCTCCAAATCAGCCCCTGTTTACCTCCACAAGCTCATAAACTCCAACATGCCCTTCAGATGCCTATGCTTAGAGAAAGAACAGCATCTCCTGGTTCTGTCCCACAAAGGCAGACGATCTCTTAGCAGAACCTTCTATCTCACTGTCCCGGCTGTTTGAACAAACTCCCTGATCCAGTCAGGAAAGCAGCAACACTAACAGCTTTCAATAAAAGCAATGAAAAACTATTCTATTCAGGGAACACTTACTATGAATTTTTTTCCCCTCTTTTCTCTTTATTTTCTTCCTGTGTTTAATGCTGCAATAGTTAATTGATCAGTTGATACAACTTCTATTATGAACCAGCCGAGATAGACTTTGACTGTGAAACAAACTGCATATTGTCTCTCTCTGACTTTAAGTCGCTTTGGACAAAAGTGTCTGCTAAATGCATGAATGTAAATGTATGTGTAAAAATATCCAAAGCATCGACATGGAATTGCTCATGTTAGTTTAATTTCAATCCTAGTATTCGAGCAACAAAACCATAACAAGGGTTCAGTGCAGCAGGGTGAAATCAGAGAAAAGCAAACCTTCTTGTACTCACAATGGTGTGAAAATGGAATGGGCTGCCTACCAGCAGTAGTATCACCTTCATCCTCATTTGAACGAATAATGTAATCCTTGAACATTTTGAATCCATTACAACATCAATGCTCAGTAAACATCTGCATGGTTGAAAACGGCAGTGATTCTAATGAACAGCAACATTTGTGATTTCTGAGAAAT